>JBBDGP010001120.1:4517500-5717500 GCA_037952835.1 Lithobates septentrionalis
CCTGATGGGACTCTGATGTAAGGGGCCTGTGATGGGACTCTGATGTAAGGGGCTGGTGATGGTACTCTGATGTGATGGGACTTTGATGTAAGGGGCTTTTGATCAGACTCTGATGTAAAAGGGGCTGGTGATGGAACTTTGATGTAAGGGGCTGCTGATGGGACTCTGATGTAAGGGGCTGGTGATGGGACTCTGATGTAAGGGGCTGCTGGTGGAACTCTAATGTAAGAGACTACTAATGGGACTCTGATGTAAGGGAACAGGTGATGATACTTTGTAAGGGGCTGGTGATGTGACTCTGATGTAAGGGGGCTGGTGATGGGACTCTGATATAAGAGGTTGCTAAATGGACTCTGTTGTAAGGGGCTGCTGATGGGACTCTGAAGTAAGGGGTTGCTGATGGGATTCTGAAGTAAGGGGTTTCTGATGGGACTCTGATGTAAGGGGCTGCTGATGGGACTCTCATGAAAAGGGCTGGTGATTGGTCTTTGATGTAAGGGGCTGATGATTGGACTCTGATGTATGTGAACTGGTGATGGAACTTTGATGTAAGAGGCTGTTGATGGGACTCTGAGGTAAGGGGATGCTGGTGGGACTCTGATGTTAGGGGCTGATGATGGGAGCCTGATGTAAGGGGGCTGGTGATGAGACTCTCTGTAAGGGGCTGCTGATGGGACTCTGATGTAAGGGGATTCTGATGGGTTTCTAATGTAAGGGGCTCCTGATGGGACTCTGATGTAAGGGGCCTGTGATGGGACTCTGATGTAAGGGGCTGTTGATGGTACTCTGATGTGATGGGACATTGATGTAAGGGGCTGGTGGTGGGACTCTGAAGTAAGAGGATGCTGATGGGACTCTGATGTAAGGGGCTGGGGATGGGACTCTGATGTAAGGGGCTGCTGGTGGAACTCTAATGTAAGAGACTGCTAATGGGACTCTGATGTAAGGGGGCTGGTGATGGGACACTGATGTAAGGGGTTGCTGAATGGACTCTGATGTAAGTGGCTGCTGATGGGACTCTAAAGTAAGGGGTTGCTGATGGGATTTTGAAGTAAGGGGTTTCTGATGGGACTCTGATGTAAGGGGCTGCTGATGGGACTCTCATGAAAAGGGCTGGTGATTGGTCTTTGATGTAAGGGGCTGATGATGGGACTCCGATGTATGTGAACTGGTGATGGAACTTTGATGTAAGGGGCTGCTGATGGGACTCTGATGTAAGGGGCTGGTGATGGGACTCTGATGTAAGGGGCTGCTGGTGGAACTCTAATGTAAGAGACTGCTAATGTGACTCTGATGTAAGGGAACAGGTGATGATACTTTGTAAGGGGCTGGTGATGGGACTCTGATGTAAGGGGGCTGGTGATGGGACTCTGATATAAGGGGTTGCTAAATGGACTCTGATGGGATTCTGAAGTAAGGGGTTTCTGATGGGACTCTGATGTAAGGGGCTGCTGATGGGACTCTCATGAAAAGGGCTGGTGATTGGTCTTTGATGTAAGTTCTGATGATGGGACTCCGATGTATGTGAACTGGTGATGGAACTTTGATGTAAGGGGCTGCTGATGGGACTCTGATGTAAGGGGCTGGTGATGGGACTCTGATGTAAGGGGCTGCTGGTGGAACTCTAATGTAAGAGACTGCTAATGGGACTCTGATGTAAGGGAACAGGTGATGATACTTTGTAAGGGGCTGGTGATGGGACTCTGATGTAAGGGGGCTGGTGATGGGACTCTGAAGTAAGGGGTTGCTGATGGGATTCTGAAGTAAGGGGTTTCTGATGGGGCTCTGATGTAAGGGGCTGCAGATGGGACTCTCATGAAAAGGGCTGGTGATTGGTCTTTGATGTAAGGGGCTGCTGATGGGACTCTGATGTATGTGAACTGGTGATGGAACTTTGATGTAAGGGGCTGCTGATAGGACTTTGAGGTAAGGGGGTGCTGGTGGGACTCTGATGTTAGGGGCTGATGTTAGGAGCCTGATGTAAGGGGGCTGGTGATGAGACTCTCTGTAAGGGGCTGCTGATGGGACTCTGATGTAAGGGGATTCTGATGGGTTTCTGATGTAAGTGGCTCCTAAAGGGACTCTGATGTAAGGGGCCTGTGATGGGACTCTGAAGTAAGGGGCTGCTGATGGGTCTCTGATGTTAAGGACTGTTGATGGGACTCTGATGTAAGGGGGCTGGTGATAGGACTCTGATGTAAGGGGCTGCTGGTGGGACTCTAATGTATGTGGACTGGTGATGGACCTTTGATGTAAGGGGCTGCTGATAGGACTCTGATGTTAGGGGCGTGTAATGGGACTCTGATGTAAGGGACTGTTGATGGGACTCTGATGTAAGGGGACAGGTGATGGGACATTTATGTAAGGGGCTGGTGGTGGGACTCTGAAGTAAGGGCCTGCTGATTTTACTCTGATGTAAGGGGCTGGTGATTGGACTCTGATGTAAGGGGACAGGTGATGAGACTTTGTAAGGGGCTGGCGATGGGACTCTGATGTAAGCGGTTTCTGATGGGACTCTGATGTAAGGGGGCTGGTAATGGGACTCTGATGTAAGGGACTGCTGATGGGACTCTGATGTAAGGGGGCTGGTAATGGGACTCTGATGTAAGGGGGCTGTTAATGGTACACTGATGTATGGGGACTGTTAATTGGACTCTGATGTAAGGGGCTGCTGATGGGACTCTGATGTAAGGGGCTGCTGATGGGACTCTGATGTAAGGGGGCTGGTAATGGGACTCTGATGTAAGGGACTGCTGATGTGACTCCTAAGTAAGGGGTTGCTGATGGGATTCTGATGTAAGGGGTTTCTGAGGAGACTCTGATGTAAGGGGCTGCTGATGGGACTCTAATGAAAAGGGCTGGTGATTGGACTCTGATGTAAGGGGCTGCTGATGGGACTCCGATGTATGTGGACTGGTGATGGAACTTTGATGTAAGGGGCTGCTGATAGGACTCTGATGTTAGGGGTGTCTATTGGGACTCTGATGTAAGATGCTATTGATGGGACTCTGATGTAAGGGGGTGCTGATGGGACTCTGATGTAAGGGTTGGTGATGGTACTCTGATGTGAGGGGCTGGTGATGGGACTCTGATGTAAGAGGCCGCTGATTGGACTCCGATGTAAGGGGCTGCTGAATGGACTCTGATGTAAGGGGCTGCTGATGGGACTCTGATGTAAGGGGGCTTGTGATGGGACTCTGATGTAAGGGGCTGCTAATGGGACTCTGAAGTAAGGGGTTGCTGATGGGACTCTGAAGTAAGAAGTTTCTGATGGGACTCTGATGTAAAAGTCTGTTGATGGGAGCGTGATGTAAGGGGGCTTGTGATAGGACTCTGTAAGGGGCTGCTGATGGGACTCTGATGTAAGGGACTCCTGATGGGACTTTGATTTAAGGGGCCTGTGATGGGACTCTGATGTAAGGGGCTAGTTATGGGACACTCTGATGTAAAGGGCTGTTGATGGGACACTGTGATGTAAGGGGCTGCTGATAGGACTCCAATGTAAGAGGCTGTTGATGGGACTCTGAGGTAAGGGGGTGCTGATGGGACTCTGATGTTAGGGGCTGTTGAT
Source organism: Lithobates septentrionalis (assembly GCA_037952835.1). Classification (NCBI taxonomy): domain Eukaryota; kingdom Metazoa; phylum Chordata; class Amphibia; order Anura; family Ranidae; genus Lithobates; species Lithobates septentrionalis. The sequence goes on from JBBDGP010001120.1 coordinate 4,521,072, forward strand.
GGGAGCCTGATGTAAGGGGCCTGTGATGGGACTCTGATGTAAGGGGCTGGTGATGGTACTCTGATGTGAGGGGCTGCTGATGGGACTCTGATGTAAAAGGCTGCTTAGGGGACTCTGATGTAAGGGGGCTGGTGATGGGAGTCTTAAGTAAGGGGCCGCTGATTGGACTCTGATGTAAGGGGCTGCTGAATAGACTCTGATGTAAGGGGCTGCCGATGGGACTCTGAAGTAAGGGGTTGCTGATGGGACTCTGATGTAAGGGGTTTCTGATGGGACTCTGATGTAAGGGGCTGTTGATGGGAGCCTGATGTAAGGGGGCTGGTGATGAGACTCTGTAAGGGGCTGGTGATGGGACTCTTATGTAAGGGGCTCCTGATGGGACTCTGATCTAAGGGGCCTGTGATGGGACTCTGATCTAAGGGGCTGGTGATGGGACATTCTGATGTAAAGGGCTGACAATGGGACACTCTGATATAAGGGGCTGCTGATGGGACTGCTTATGTAAGGGGATGGTAATAGGACCATGATGTAAGGGGGCTGCAGATTGGACCCTGATGTAAGGGGGCTGCAGATTGGACCCTGATGTAAGGGGGCTGCTGATGGGACTCTGATGTAGGGGCTGTTGATGGGACTCTGATGGAAGGGGGCTGCTGATGGGACTCTGGTGTAAGGGGGCTGCTGATGGGACTCTCATGTAAATGACTGCTGATGGGACTCTAAAGTAAGGGGTTGCTCATGGGTCTCTGATGTTAAGGACTGTTGATGGGACTCTGATGTAAGGGGGCTGTTGATGAGACTCTGATGTAAGGGGCTGCTGATAGGACTCAGTTGTAAGGGGCTGCTGATGGAACACTGATGTAAGGAGCTTTTGATCGGACTCTGATGTAAGGGGGCTGGTAATGGGACTCTGATATAAGGGACTGCTGATGGGACTCTGATGTAAGGGGGCTGGTAATGGGACTCTGATGTAAGGGGGGCTGTTAATGGTACACTGATGTATGGGGACTGTTAATTGGACTCTGATGTAAGGGGCTGCTGATGGGACTCTGATGTAAGGGGCTGCTGATGGGACTCTGATGTAAGGGGGCTGGTAATGGGACTCTGATGTAAGGGACTGCTGATGTGACTCCTAAGTAAGGGGTTGCTGATGGGATTCTGATGTAAGGGGTTTCTGAGGAGACTCTGATGTAAGGGGCTGCTGATGGGACTCTAATGAAAAGGGCTGGTGATTGGACTCTGATGTAAGGGGCTGCTGATGGGACTCCGATGTATGTGGACTGGTGATGGAACTTTGATGTAAGGGGCTGCTGATAGGACTCTGATGTTAGGGGTGTCTATTGGGACTCTGATGTAAGACGCTATTGATGGGACTCTGATGTAAGGGGGTGCTGATGGGACTCTGATGTAAGGGTTGGTGATGGTACTCTGATGTGAGGGGCTGGTGATGGGACTCTGATGTAAGAGGCCGCTGATTGGACTCTGATGTAAGGGGCTGCTGAATGGACTCTGATGTAAGGGGCTGCTGATGGGACTCTAATGAAAAGGGCTGGTGATTGGACTCTGATGTAAGGGGCTGCTGATGGGACTCCGATGTATGTGGACTGGTGATGGAACTTTGATGTAAGGGGCTGCTGATAGGACTCTGATGTTAGGGGTGTCTATTGGGACTCTGATGTAAGACGCTATTGATGGGACTCTGATGTAAGGGGGTGCTGATGGGACTCTGATGTAAGGGTTGGTGATGGTACTCTGATGTGAGGGGCTGGTGATGGGACTCTGATGTAAGAGGCCGCTGATTGGACTCTGATGTAAGGGACTGCTGAATGGACTCTGATGTAAGGGGCTGCTGATGGGACTCTGATGTAAGGGGGCTTGTGATGGGACTCTGATGTAAGGGGCTGCTAATGGGACTCTGAAGTAAGGGGTTGCTGATGGGACTCTGAAGTAAGGAGTTTCTGATGGGACTCTGATGTAAAAGTCTGTTGATGGGAGCGTGATGTAAGGGGGCTTGTGATAGGACTCTGTAAGGGGCTGCTGATGGGACTCTGATGTAAGGGACTCCTGATGGGACTTTGATTTAAGGGGCCTGTGATGGGACTCTGATGTAAGGGGCTAGTTATGGGACACTCTGATGTAAAGGGCTGTTGATGGGACACTGTGATGTAAGGGGCTGCTGATAGGACTCCAATGTAAGAGGCTGTTGATGGGACTCTGAGGTAAGGGGGTGCTGATGGGACTCTGATGTTAGGGGCTGTTGATGGGAGCCTGATGTAAGGGGCCTGTGATGGGACTCTGATGTAAGGGGCTGGTGATGGTACTCTGATGTGAGGGGCTGCTGATGGGACTCTGATGTAAAAGGCTGCTTAGGGGACTCTGATGTAAGGGGGCTGGTGATGGGAGTCTTAAGTAAGGGGCCGCTGATTGGACTCTGATGTAAGGGGCTGCTGAATAGACTCTGATGTAAGGGGCTGCCGATGGGACTCTGAAGTAAGGGGTTGCTGATGGGACTCTGATGTAAGGGGTTTCTGATGGGACTCTGATGTAAGGGGCTGTTGATGGGAGCCTGATGTAAGGGGGCTGGTGATGAGACTCTGTAAGGGGCTGGTGATGGGACTCTTATGTAAGGGGCTCCTGATGGGACTCTGATCTAAGGGGCCTGTGATGGGACTCTGATCTAAGGGGCTGGTGATGGGACATTCTGATGTAAAGGGCTGACAATGGGACACTCTGATATAAGGGGCTGCTGATGGGACTGCTTATGTAAGGGGATGGTAATAGGACCATGATGTAAGGGGGCTGCAGATTGGACCCTGATGTAAGGGGGCTGCAGATTGGACCCTGATGTAAGGGGGCTGCTGATGGGACTCTGATGTAGGGGCTGTTGATGGGACTCTGATGGAAGGGGGCTGCTGATGGGACTCTGGTGTAAGGGGGCTGCTGATGGGACTCTCATGTAAATGACTGCTGATGGGACTCTAAAGTAAGGGGTTGCTCATGGGTCTCTGATGTTAAGGACTGTTGATGGGACTCTGATGTAAGGGGGCTGTTGATGAGACTCTGATGTAAGGGGCTGCTGATAGGACTCAGATGTAAGGGGCTGCTGATGGAACACTGATGTAAGGAGCTTTTGATCGGACTCTGATGTAAGGGGGCTGGTAATGGGACTCTGATATAAGGGACTGCTGATGGGACTCTGATGTAAGGGGGCTGGTAATGGGACTCTGATGTAAGGGGGGCTGTTAATGGTACACTGATGTATGGGGACTGTTAATTGGACTCTGATGTAAGGGGCTGCTGATGGGACTCTGATGTAAGGGGCTGCTGATGGGACTCTGATGTAAGGGGGCTGGTAATGGGACTCTGATGTAAGGGACTGCTGATGTGACTCCTAAGTAAGGGGTTGCTGATGGGATTCTGATGTAAGGGGTTTCTGAGGAGACTCTGATGTAAGGGGCTGCTGATGGGACTCTAATGAAAAGGGCTGGTGATTGGACTCTGATGTAAGGGGCTGCTGATGGGACTCCGATGTATGTGGACTGGTGATGGAACTTTGATGTAAGGGGCTGCTGATAGGACTCTGATGTTAGGGGTGTCTATTGGGACTCTGATGTAAGACACTATTGATGGGACTCTGATGTAAGGGGGTGCTGATGGGACTCTGATGTAAGGGTTGGTGATGGTACTCTGATGTGAGGGGCTGGTGATGGGACTCTGATGTAAGAGGCCGCTGATTGGACTCTGATGTAAGGGGCTGCTGAATGGACTCTGATGTAAGGGGCTGCTGATGGGACTCTAATGAAAAGGGCTGGTGATTGGACTCTGATGTAAGGGGCTGCTGATGGGACTCCGATGTATGTGGACTGGTGATGGAACTTTGATGTAAGGGGCTGCTGATAGGACTCTGATGTTAGGGGTGTCTATTGGGACTCTGATGTAAGACACTATTGATGGGACTCTGATGTAAGGGGGTGCTGATGGGACTCTGATGTAAGGGTTGGTGATGGTACTCTGATGTGAGGGGCTGGTGATGGGACTCTGATGTAAGAGGCCGCTGATTGGACTCTGATGTAAGGGGCTGCTGAATGGACTCTGATGTAAGGGGCTGCTGATGGGACTCTGATGTAAGGGGGTCTTGTGATGGGACTCTGATGTAAGGGGCTGCTAATGGGACTCTGAAGTAAGGGGTTGCTGATGGGACTCTGAAGTAAGGAGTTTCTGATGGGACTCTGATGTAAAAGTCTGTTGATGGGAGCGTGATGTAAGGGGGCTTGTGATAGGACTCTGTAAGGGGCTGCTGATGGGACTCTGATGTAAGGGACTCCTGATGGGACTTTGATTTAAGGGGCCTGTGATGGGACTCTGATGTAAGGGGCTAGTTATGGGACACTCTGATGTAAAGGGCTGTTGATGGGACACTGTGATGTAAGGGGCTGCTGATAGGACTCCAATGTAAGAGGCTGTTGATGGGACTCTGAGGTAAGGGGGTGCTGATGGGACTCTGATGTTAGGGGCTGTTGATGGGAGCCTGATGTAAGGGGCCTGTGATGGGACTCTGATGTAAGGGGCTGGTGATGGTACTCTGATGTGAGGGGCTGCTGATGGGACTCTGATGTAAAAGGCTGCTTAGGGGACTCTGATGTAAGGGGGCTGGTGATGGGAGTCTTAAGTAAGGGGCCGCTGATTGGACTCTGATGTAAGGGGCTGCTGAATAGACTCTGATGTAAGGGGCTGCCGATGGGACTCTGAAGTAAGGGGTTGCTGATGGGACTCTGATGTAAGCGGTTTCTGATGGGACTCTGATGTAAGGGGCTGTTGATGGGAGCCTGATGTAAGGGGGCTGGTGATGAGACTCTGTAAGGGGCTGGTGATGGGACTCTTATGTAAGGGGCTCCTGATGGGACTCTGATCTAAGGGGCCTGTGATGGGACTCTGATCTAAGGGGCTGGTGATGGGACATTCTGATGTAAAGGGCTGACAATGGGACACTCTGATATAAGGGGCTGCTGATGGGACTGCTTATGTAAGGGGATGGTAATAGGACCATGATGTAAGGGGGCTGCAGATTGGACCCTGATGTAAGGGGGCTGCAGATTGGACCCTGATGTAAGGGGGCTGCTGATGGGACTCTGATGTAGGGGCTGTTGATGGGACTCTGATGGAAGGGGGCTGCTGATGGGACTCTGGTGTAAGGGGGCTGCTGATGGGACTCTCATGTAAATGACTGCTGATGGGACTCTAAAGTAAGGGGTTGCTCATGGGTCTCTGATGTTAAGGACTGTTGATGGGACTCTGATGTAAGGGGGCTGTTGATGAGACTCTGATGTAAGGGGCTGCTGATAGGACTCAGATGTAAGGGGCTGCTGATGGAACACTGATGTAAGGAGCTTTTGATCGGACTCTGATGTAAGGGGGCTGGTAATGGGACTCTGATATAAGGGACTGCTGATGGGACTCTGATGTAAGGGGGCTGGTAATGGGACTCTGATGTAAGGGGGGCTGTTAATGGTACACTGATGTATGGGGACTGTTAATTGGACTCTGATGTAAGGGGCTGCTGATGGGACTCTGATGTAAGGGGCTGCTGATGGGACTCTGATGTAAGGGGGCTGGTAATGGGACTCTGATGTAAGGGACTGCTGATGGGACTCTTAAGTAAGGGGTTGCTGATAGGATTCTGATGTAAGGGGTTTCTGAGGAGACTCTGATGTAAGGGGCTGCTGATGGGACTCTAATGAAAAGGGCTGGTGATTGGACTCTGATGTAAAGGGGCTGCTGATGGGACTCTGATGTATGGGGACTGGTGATGGAACTTTGATGTAAGGGGCTGCTGATAGGACTCTGATGTTAGGGGCGTCTATTGGGACTCTGATGTAAGACGCTGTTGATGGGACTCTGATGTAAGGGGGTGCTGATGGGACTCTGATGTAAGGGTTGGTGATGGTACTCTGATGTGAGGGGCTGGTGATGGGACTCTGATGTAAGAGGCCGCTGATTGGACTCTGATGTAAGGGGCTGCTGAAAGGACTCTGATGTAAGGGGGCTTGTGATGGGACTCTGATGTAAGGGGCTGCTAATGGGACTCTGAAGTAAGTGGTTGCTGATGGGACTCTGAAGTAAGGGGTTTCTGATGGGACTCTGATGTAAAAGTCTGTTGATGGGAGCCTGATGTAAGGGGGCTGGTGATGAGACTCTGTAAGGGGCTGCTGTTGGGACTCTGATGTAAGGGACTCCTGATGGGACTCTGATTTAAGGGGCCTGTGATGGGACTCTGATGTAAGGGGCTAGTTATGGGACACTCTGATGTAAAGGGCTGTTGATGGGACACTCTGATGTAAGGGGCTGCTGATAGGACTCCGATGTAAGAGGCTGTTGATGGGACTCTGAGGTAAGGGGGTGCTGATGGGACTCTGATGTTAGGGGCTGTTGATGGGAGCCTGATGTAAGGGGCCTGTGATGGGACTCTGATGTAAGGGGCTGGTGATGGTACTCTGATGTGAGGGGCTGGTGATGGGACTCTGATGTAAAAGGCTGCTTAGGGGACTCTGATGTAAGGGGGCTGGTGATGGGAGTCTTAAGTAAGGGGCCGCTGATTGGACTCTGATGTAAGGGGCTGCTGAATGGACTCTGATGTAAGGGGCTGCCGATGGGACTCTGATGTAAGGGGGCTGCTGATGGGACTCTGATGTAAGGGGCTGCTGATGGGACTCTGAAGTAAGGGGTTGCTGATGGGACTCTGATGTAAGGGGTTTCTGATGGGACTCTGATGTAAGGGGCTGTTGATGGGAGCCTGATGTAAGGGGGCTGGTGATGAGACTCTGTAACGGGCTGGTGATGGGACTCTTATGTAAGGGGCTCCTGATGGGACTCTGATCTAAGGGGCCTGTGATGGGACTCTGATCTAAGGGGCTGGTGATGGGACATTCTGATGTAAAGGGCTGACAATGGGACACTCTGATATAAGGGGCTGCTGATGGGACCCTTATGCAAGGGGCTGGTAATGGGACCATGATGTAAGGGGGCTGCAGATTGGACCCTGATGTAAGGGGGCTGCAGATTGGACCCTGATGTAAGGGGGCTGCTGATGGGACTATGATGTAGGGGCTGTTGATGGGACTCTGAAGGAAGGGGGCTGCTGATGGGACTCTCATGTAAGGGGGCTGCTGATGGGACTCTCATGTAAATGACTGCTGATGGGACTCTAAAGTAAGGGGCTGCTGATGGGTCTCTGATGTTAAGGACTGTTGATGGGACTCTGATGTAAGGGGGCTGTTGATGAGACTCGGATGTAAGGGGCTGCTGATGGGACTCAGATGTAAGGGGCTGCTGATGGATCACTGATGTAAGGAGCTTTTGATCGGACTCTGACGTAAAAGGGGCTGGTGATGGGACTTTGATGTAAGGGGCTGCTGATGGGACTCTGATGTAAGGGAACTGGTGATGGGACTTTGATGTAAGGGGCTGGTGGTGGGACTCTGAAGTAAGGGGCTGCTGATGGGACTCTGATGTAAGGGGCTGGTGATGGGACTCTGATGCAAGGGGCTGCTGGTGGAACTCTAATGTAAAAGAGACTGCTAATGGTACTCTGATGTAAGGGAACAGGTGATGATACTTTGTAAGGGGCTGGTGATGGGACTCTGATGTAAGGGGGCTGGTGATGGGACTCTGATATAAGGGGTTGCTGAATGGACTCTGGTGTAAGGGGCTGCTGATGGGACTCTGATGTAAGGGGGCTGGTAATGGGACTCTGATGTAAGGGGGCTGTTAATGGTACACTGATGTATGGGGACTGTTATTTGGACTCTGATGTAAGGAGCTGCTAATGGGACTCTGATGTAAGGGGCTGCTGATGGGACTCTGATGTAAGGGGGCTGGTAATGGGACTCTGATGTAAGGGACTGCTGATGGGACTCTTAAGTAAGGGGTTGCTGATGGGATTCTGATGTAAGGGGTTTCTGAGGAGACTCTGATGTAAGGGGCTGCTGATGGGACTCTCATGAAAAGGGCTGGTGATTGGACTCTGATGTAAGGGGCTGCTGATGGGACTCCGATGTATGTGGACTGGTGATGGAACTTTGATGTAAAGGGCTGCTGATAGGACTCTGATGTTAGGGGCCTCTATTGGGACTCTGATGTAAGACGCTGTTGATGGGACTCTGATGTAAGGGGGTGCTGATGGGACTCTGATGTAAGGGTTGGTTATGGTACTCTGATGTGAGGGGCTGGTGATGGGACTCTGATGTAAGAGGCCGCTGATTTGACTCTGATGTAAGGGGCTGCTGAATGGACTCTGATGTAAGGGGCTGCTGATGGGACTCTGATGTAAGGGGGCTTGTGATGGGACTCTAATGTAAGGGGCTGCTAATGGGACTCTGAAGTAAGGGGTTGCTGATGGGACTCTGAAGTAAGGAGTTTCTGATGAGACTCTGATGTAAAAGTCTGTTGATGGGAGCCTGATGTAAGGGGGCTGGTGATGAGACTCTGTAAGGGGCTGCTGATGGGACTCTGATGTAAGGGACTCCTGATGGGACTCTGATTTAAGGGGCCTGTGATGGGACTCTGATGTAAGGGGCTAGTTATGGGACACTCTGATGTAAAGGGCTGTTGATGGGACACTCTGATGTAAGGGGCTGCTGATAGGACTCTGATGTAATAGGCTGTTGATGGGACTCTGAGGTAAGGGGGTGCTGATGGGACTCTGATGTTAGGGGCTGTTAATGGGAGCCTGATGTAAGGGGCCTGTGATGGGACTCTGATGTAAGGGGCTGGTGATGGTACTCTGATGTGAGGGGCTGGTGAACGGACTCTGATGTAAAAGGCTGCTTAGGGGACTCTGATGTAAGGGGGCTGGTGATGGGAGTCTTAAGTAAGGGGCCGCTGATTGGACTCTGATGTAAGGGGCTGCTGAATGGACTCTGATGTAAGGGGCTGCCGATGGGACTCTGATGTAAGGGGGCTGCTGATGGGACTCTGATGTAAGGGGCTGCTGATGGGACTCTGATGTAAGGGGTTTCTGATGGGACTCTGATGTAAGGGGCTGTTGATGGGAGCCTGATGTAAGGGGGCTGGTGATGAGACTCTGTAAGGGGCTGGTGATGGGACTCTGAGGTAAGAGGCTCCTGATGGGACTCTGATGTAAGGGGCCTGTGATCGGACTCTGATTTAAGGGGCAGGTGATAGAACACTCTGATGTAAAGGGCTGGTGATGGGACACTCTGATATAAGGGGCTGAAGATTGGACTCTGATGCAAGGGGGCTAAGGGGGTTAGGGGGCTGTTGATGGGACGCTGATGTAAGGGACTGTTGATGGAACTCTGATGTAAGGGAACTGGTGATGGGAATTTGATGTAAGGGGCTGGGGATGGGACTCTGATGTAAGGGGCTGCTGGTGGAACTCTAATGTAAGAGACTGCTAATGGGACTCTGTTGTAAGGGAACAGGTGATGATTCTTTGTAAGGGGCTGTTGATGGGACTCTGATGTAAGGGGGCTGGTGATGGGACTCTGATGTAAGGGGTTGCTGAATGGACTCTGATGTAATTGGCTGCTGATGGGACTCTGATGTAAGGGGCTGGTGATGGTACTCTGATGTGATGGGACTTTGATGTAAGGGGCTGGTGGTGGGACTCTGAAGTAAGAGGCTGCTGATGGGTCTCTGATGTTAAGGACTGTTGATGGGACTCTGATGTAAGGGGGCTGTTGATGGGACTCTGATGTAAGGGGCTGCTGATGGGACTCTGATGTAAGGGACTGCTGATGGAACACTGATGTAAGGAGCTTTTGATCGGACTCTGATGTAAAAGGGGCTGGTGATGGGACTTTGATGTAAGGGGCTGCTGATGGGACTCTGATGTAAGGGTCTGGTAATGGGACTCTGATGTAAGGGGCTGCTGGTGGAACTCTAATGTAAGAGACTGCTAATGGGACTCTGATGTAAGGGAACAGGTGATGATACATTGTAAGGGGCTGCTGATGGGACTCTAATGTATGTGAACTGGTGATGGAACTCTGATGTAAGGGGCTGCTGATAGGACTCTGATGTAAGAGGCTGTTGATGAGACTCTCTGTACGGGGCTGCTGATGGGACTCTGATGTAAGGGGATTCTGATGGGTTTCTGATGTAAGGGGCTCCTGATGGGACTCTAATGTAAGGGGCTGGTGATGGGACTCTGATGTAAGGGGGCTGGTGATGGGACTCTGATGTAAGGGGGCTGGTGATGGGACTCTGATGTAAGGGGTTGCTGAATGGACTCTGATGTAATTGGCTGCTGATGGGACTCTAAAGTAAGGGGTTGCTGATGGGATTCTGAAGTAAGGGGTTTCTGATGGGACTCTGATGTAAGGGGCTGCTGATGGGACTCTCATGAAAAGGGCTGGTGATTGGTCTTTTATGCAAAGGGCTGCTGATGGGACTCCGATGTATGTGAACTGGTGATGGAACTTTGATGTAAGGGGCTGCTGATAGGACTCTGATGTAAGAGGCTGTTGATGGGACTCTGAGGTAAGGGGGTCCTGATGGGACTCTGATGTTAGGGGCTGTTGACGGGAGCCTGATGTAAGGGGCTGGTGATGAGACCCTCTGTAAGGGGCTGCTGATGGGACTCTGATGTAAGGGGATTCTGATGGGTTTCTGATGTAAGGGGCTCCTGATGGGACTCTGATGTAAGGGGCCTTTGATGGGACTCTGATGTAAGGGGCTGGTGATGGTACTCTGATGTGATGGGACTTTGATGTAAGGGGCTGGTGGTGGGACTCTGAAGTAAGAGGCTGCTGATGGGTCTCTGATGTTAAGGACTGTTGATGGGACTCTGATGTAAGGGGGCTGTTGATGGGACTCTGATGTAAGGGGCTGCTGATGGGACTCTGATGTAAGGGACTGCTGATGGAACACTGATGTAAGGAGCTTTTGATCGGACTCTGATGTAAAAGGGGCTGGTGATGGGACTTTGATGTAAGGGGCTGCTGATGGGACTCTGATGTAAGGGGCTGGTGATGGGACTCTGATGTAAGGGGCTGCTGGTGGAACTCTAATGTAAGAGACTGCTAATGGGACTCTGATGTAAGGGAACAGGTGATGATACTTTGTAAGGGGCTGCTGATGGGACTCTGATGTATGTGAACTGGTGATGGAACTTTGATGTAAGGGGCTGCTGATAGGACTCTGATGTAAGAGGCTGTTGATGGGACTCTGAGGTAAGGGGGTGCTGATGGGACTCTGATGTTAGGGGCTGTTGAAGAGAGCCTGATGTAAGGGGGCTGGTGATGAGACTCTCTGTACGGGGCTGCTGATGGGACTCTGATGTAAGGGGATTCTGATGGGTTTCTGATGTAAGGGGCTCCTGATGGGACTCTGATGTAAGGGGCTGGTGATGGGACTCTGATGTAAGGGGGCTGGTGATGGGACTCTGATGTAAGGGGGCTGGTGATGGGACTCTGATGTAAGGGGTTGCTGAATGGACTCTGATGTAAGTGGCTGCTGATGGGACTCTAAAGTAAGGGGTTGCTGATGGGATTCTGAAGTAAGGGGTTTCTGATGGGACTCTGATGTAAGGGGCTGCTGATGGGACTCTCATGAAAAGGGCTGGTGATTGGTCTTTGATGCAAGGGGCTGCTGATGGGACTCCGATGTATGTGAACTGGTGATGGAACTTTGATGTAAGGGGCTGCTGATAGGACTCTGATGTAAGAGGCTGTTGATGGGACTCTGAGGTAAGGGGGTGCTGATGGGACTCTGATGTTAGGGGCTGTTGATGGGAGCCTGATGTAAGGGGGCTGGTGATGAGACCCTCTGTAAGGGGCTGCTGATGGGACTCTGATGTAAGGGGATTCTGATGGGTTTCTGATGTAAGGGGCTCCTGATGGGACTCTGATGTAAGGGGCCTTTGATGGGACTCTGATGTAAGGGGCTGGTGATGGTACTCTGATGTGATGGGACTTTGATGTAAGGGGCTGGTGGTGGGACTCTGAAGTAAGAGGCTGCTGATGGGTCTCTGATGTTAAGGACTGTTGATGGGACTCTGATGTAAGGGGGCTGTTGATGGGACTCTGATGTAAGGGGCTGCTGATGGGACTCTGATGAAAGGGACTGCTGATGGAACACTGATGTAAGGAGCTTTTGATCGGACTCTGATGTAAAAGGGGCTGGTGATGGGACTTTGATGTAAGGGGCTGCTGATGGGACTCTGATGTAAGGGGCTGGTGATGGGACTCTAATGTAAGGGGCTGCTGGTGGAACTCTAATGTAAGAGACTGCTAATGGGACTCTGATGTAAGGGAACAGGTGATGATACTTTGTAAGGGGCTGGTGATGGGACTCTGATGTAAGGGGGCTGGTGATGGGACTCTGATATAAGGGGTTGCTAAATGGACTCTGATGTAAGGGGCTGCTGATGGGACTCTGAAGTAAGGGGTTGCTGATGGGATTCTGAAGTAAGGGGTTTCTGATGGGACTCTCATGAAAAGGGCTGGTGATTGGTCTTTGATGTAAGAGGCTGCTGATGGGACTCTGATGTATGTGAACTGGTGATGGAACTTTGATGTAAGGGGCTGCTGATAGGACTCTGATGTAAGGGACTGCTGATGGAACACTGATATAAGGAGCTTTTGATCGGACTCTGATGTAAAAGGGGCTGGTGATGGGACTTTGATGTAAGGGGCTGCTGATGGGACTCTGATGTAAGGGGCTGCTGATGGGACTCTGATGTAAGGGGCTGCTGGTGGAACACTGATGTAAGGAGCTTTTGATCGGACTCTGATATAAAAGGGGCTGGTGATGGGACTTTGATGTAAGGGGCTGCTGATGGGACTCTGAGGTAAGGGGGTGCTGATGGGACTCTGATGTAAGGGGATTCTGATGGGTTTCTGATGTAAGGGGCTCCTGATGGGACTCTGATGTAAGGGGCTGGTGATGGGACTCTGATGTAAGGGGGCTGGTGATGGGACTCTGATGTAAGGGGTTGCTGAATGGACTCTGATGTAAGTGGCTGCTGATGGGACTCTAAAGTAAGGGGTTGCTGATGGGATTCTGAAGTAAGGGGTTTCTGATGGGACTCTGATGTAAGGGGCTGCTGATGGGACTCTCATGAAAAGGGCTAATGATTGGTCTTTGATGTAAGGGGCTGCTGATGAGACTCCGGTGTATGTGAACTGGTGATGGAACTTTGATGTAAGGGGCTGTTGATAGGATTCTGATATAAGAGGCTGTTGATGGGACTCTGATGTAAGGGGCAGCTGATGGGACTCTGACGTAAGGAGCATGTGATGGGACTCTGATGTATAAGGAGCATGTGATGGGACGCTGATGTAAGGGACTGCTGATTGGACTCTGATGTAAGGGGCTGCTGAATGGACTCTGATGTAAGGGGCTGCTGATGGGACTTTGATGTAAGGAGCTTTTGATGGGACTCTGATGTAAGGGAGCAGGTGATGAGACTTTGTAAGGGGCTGGTGATGGGACTCTGATGTAAGGGGTTGCTGATTGGACTCTGATGTAAGGGGCTGCTGGTGGAACTCTAAAGTAGAGACTGCTGATGGGACTCTGATGTAAGGGAACAGGTGATGATACTTTGTAAGGGGCTGGTGATGGTACTCTGGTGTGATAGGACTTTGATGTAAGGGGCTGGTGGTGGGACTCTGAAGTAAGAGGCTGCTGATGGGACTCTGATGTAAGGGGCTGGGGATGGGACTCTGATGTAAGGGGCTGCTGGTGGAACTCTAATGTAAGAGACTGCTAATGGAACTCTGATGTAAGGGAACAGGTGATGATTCTTTGTAAGGGGCTGTTGATGGGACTCTGATGTAAGGGAGCTGGTGATGGGACTCTGATGTAAGGGGTTGCTGAATGGACTCTGATGTAAGTGGCTGCTGATGGGACTCTAAAGTAAGGGGTTGCTGATGGGATTCTGAAGTAAGGGGTTTCTGATGGGACTCTGATGTAAGGGGCTGCTGATGGGACTCTCATGAAAAGGGCTGGTGATTGGTCTTTGATGTAAGGGGCTGATGATGGGACTCCGATGTATGTGAACTGGTGATGGAACTTTGATGTAAGGGGCTGCTGATGGGACTCTGATGTAAGGGGCTGGTGATGGGACTCTGATGTAAGGGGCTGCTGGTGGAACTCTAATGTAAGAGACTGCTAATGGGACTCTGATGTAAGGGAACAGGTGATGATACTTTGTAAGGGGCTGGTGATGGGACTCTGATGTTAGGGGCTGTTGATGGGAGCCTGATGTAAGGGGGCTGGTGATGAGACTCTCTGTAAGGGGCTGGTGATGGGACTCTGATGTAAGGGGATTCTGATGGGTTTCTGATGTAAGGGGCTCCTGATGGGACTCTGATGTAAGGGGCCTTTGATGGGACTCTGATGTAAGGGGCTGGTGATGGTACTCTGATGTGATGGGACTTTGATGTAAGGGGCTGGTGGTGGGACTCTGAAGTAGGAGGCTGCTGATGGGTCTCTGATGTTAAGGACTGTTGATGGGACTCTGATGTAAGGGGGCTGTTGATGGGACTCTGATGTAAGGGGCTGCTGATGGGACTCTGATGTAAGGGAGTGCTGATGGAACACTGATGTAAGGAGCTTTTGATCGGACTCTGATGTAAAAGGGGCTGGTGATGGGACTTTGATGTAAGGGGCTGCTGATGGGACTCTGATGTAAGGGGCTGCTGGTGGAACTCTAATGTAAGAGACTGCTAATGGGACTCTGATGTAAGGGAACAGGTGATGATACTTTGTAAGGGGCTGCTGATGGGACTCTGATGTATGTGAACTGGTGATGGAACTTTGATGTAAGGGGCTGCTGATAGGACTCTGATGTAAGAGGCTGTTGATGGGACTCTGAGGTAAGGGGGTGCTGATGGGACTCTGATGTTAGGGGCTGTTGAAGAGAGCCTGATGTAAAGGGGCTGGTGATGAGACTCTCTGTACGGGGCTGCTGATGGGACTCTGATGTAAGAGGATTCTGATGGGTTTCTGATGTAAGGGGCTCCTGATGGGACTCTGATGTAAGGGGCTGGTGATGGGACTCTGATGTAAGGGGGCTGGTGATGGGACTCTGATGTAAGGGGGCTGGTGATGGGACTCTGATGTAAGGGGTTGCTGAATGGACTCTGATGTAAGTGGCTGCTGATGGGACTCTAAAGTAAGGGGTTGCTGATGGGATTCTGAAGTAAGGGGTTTCTGATGGGACTCTGATGTAAGGGGCTGCTGATGGGACTCTCATGAAAAGGGCTGGTGATTGGTCTTTGATGCAAGGGGCTGCTGATGGGACTCTGATGTATGTGAACTGGTGATGGAACTTTGATGTAAGGGGCTGCTGATAGGACTCTGATGTAAGAGGCTGTTGATGGGACTCTGAGGTAAGGGGGTGCTGATGGGACTCTGATGTTAGGGGCTGTTGATGGGAGCCTGATGTAAGGGGGCTGGTGATGAGACCCTCTGTAAGGGGCTGCTGATGGGACTCTGATGTAAGGGGATTCTGATGGGTTTCTGATTTAAGGGGCTCCTGATGAGACTCTGATGTAAGGGGCTGATGATGGGACACTGTGATGTAAGGGGCTGATGATCGGACTCTGATGTAAGGGGCTGGTGATGGGACTTTCTGATGAAAGGGGCCGCTGATTGGACACTGATGTAAGTGGCTGCTTATGGGACTCTGATGTTAGGGGCTGTTGATGGGAACCTGATGTAAGGGGGCTGGTGATGAGACTCTCTGTAAGGGGCTGCTGATGGGACTCTGATGTAAGGGGATTCTGATGGGTTTCTGATGTAAGGGGCTCTTGATGGGACTCTGATGTAAGGGGCTTGTTATGGGACTCTGATGTAAGGGGCTCGTGGTGGTACTCTGATGTGAGGGGCTGGTGGTGGGACTCTGAAGTAAGGGGCTGCTGATGGGACTCTGATGTAAGGGGCTGGTGATGGGACTCTGATGTAAGGGGCTGCTGGTGGAACTCTAATGTAAGAGACTGCTAATGGGACTCTGATGTAAGGGAACAGGTGATGATACTTTGTAAGGGGCTGGTGATGGGACTCTGATGTAAGGGGAATGGTGATGGGACTCTGATGTAAGGAGTTGCTGAATGGACTCTGATGTAAGGGGCTGCTGATGGGACTCTGAAGTAAGGGGTTGCTGATGGGATTCTGAAGTAAGGGGTTTCTGATGGGACTCTGATGTAAGGGGCTGCTGATGGGACTCTCATGAAAAGGGCTGGTGATTAGTCTTTGATGTAAGGGACTGCTGATGGGACTCCGATGTATGTGAACTGGTGATGGAACTTTGATCTAAGGGGCTGCTGATAGGACTCTGATGTAAGAGGCTGTTGATGGGACTCTGAGGTAGGGGGGTGCTGATGGGACTCTGATGTTAGGGGATGTTGATGGGAGCCTGATGTAAGGGGGCTGGTGATGAGACTCTCTGTAAGGGGCTGCTGATGGGACTCTGATGTAAGGGGCCTGTGATAGGACTCTGATGTAAGGGGCTAGTGATAGGACACTCTGATGTAAAGGGCTGGTGATGGGACACTCTGATATAAGGGGCTGCAGATTGGACTCTGATGTAAGGGGGCTAAGGGGGTTAGGGGGCTGTTGATGGGACGCTGATGTAAGGGACTGTTGATTGGACTCTGATGTAAGGGAACTGGTGATGGAACTTTGATGTAAGGGGCTGCTGATAGGACTCTGATGTAAGAGGCTGTTGATGGGACTCTGATGTTAGGGGATGTTGATGGGAGCCTGATGTAAGGGGGCTGGTGATGAGACTCTCTGTAAGGGGCTGCTGATGGGACTCTGATGTAAGGGACTGGTGATGGTACTCTAAAGTGAGGGGCTGGTGATGGGACTCTGATGTAAGGGACTGGTGATGGTACTCTAAAGTGAGGGGCTGGTGATGGGAGTCTTAAGTAAGGGGCCGCTGATTGGACTCTGATGTAAGGGGCTGCTGAATGGACTCTGATGTAAGGGGCTGCTGATGGGACTCTGAAGTAAGGGGTTGCTGATGGGACTCTGATGTAATGGGTTTCTGATGGGACTCTGATGTAAGGGGCTGTTGATGGGAGACTGATGTAAGGGGGCTGGTGAGGAGACTCTGTAAGGGGCCTGTGATGGGACTCTGATTTAAGGGGCTAGTGATGGGACACTCTGATGTAAAGGGCTGACGATGGGATACTGATATAAGGGGCTGCAGATTGGACTCTTATGTAAGGGTGCTGCTGATATGACTCTGATGTAGGGGACTGTTAATGGGACGCTGATGCAAGGGGCTGGTTATTGGACACTCTGATGTAAGGGGCCTGTGATGGGACTCTGATGTAAGGGGCTGCTGATGGGACCATGATGTAAGAGGGCTGCAGATTGGACCCTGATGTAAGGGGGCTGCTGATGGGACTCTGATGTAGGGGCTGTTGATGGGACTCTGATGGAAGGGGGCTGCTGATGGGACTCTAAGGTAAGGGGGCTGCTGATGGGTCTCTGATGTTAAGGTCTGTTGATGGGACTCTGATGTAAGGGGGCTGTTGATTGGACTCTGATGTAAGGGGCTGCTGATGGGACTCTGATGTAAGGGGCTGCTGATGGAACTCTGATGTAAGGAGCTTGTGATGGGACTCTGATGTAAGGGGGCTGGTGATGGGACTTTGATGTAAGGAGCTTGTGATGGGACTCTGATGTAAGGGGGCTGGTGATGGGACTTTGATGTAAGGGGCTGCTGATGGGACTCTTATGTAAGGGACTGTTGATGGGACTCTGATGTAAGGGTGCTGGTGATGGGACATTGATGTAAGGGGCTGGTGGTGGGACTCTGAAGTAAGGGGCTGCTGATGTGACTCTGATGTAAGGGGCTGCTGGTGGGACTCTAAAGTAAGAGTCTGCTGATTGGACTCTTATGTAAGGGGGCTGTTAATGGTACCCTGATGTATGGGGCTGATGATGGGACTCTGATGTAAGGGGCTGGTGATGGACCTTTCTGATGAAAGGGGCCGCTGATTGGACTCTGATGTAAGGGGCTGCTGATGGGACTCTGATGTTAGGGGCTGTTGATGGGAACCTGATGTAAGGGGGCTGGTGATGAGACTCTCTGTAAGGGGCTGGTGATGGGACTCTGATGTAAGGGGCTGGTGATGGGACTCTGATGTAAGGGGCTGGTGATGGGACTCTGATGTAAGGGGCTGCTGGTGGAACTCTAATGTAAGAGACTGCTAATGGGACTCTGATGTAAGGGAACAGGTGATGATACTTTGTAAGGGGCTGGTGATGGGACTCTGATGTAAGGGGGCTGGTGATGGGACTCTGATATAAGGGGTTGCTAAATCAACTCTGATGTAAGGGGCTGCTGATGGGACTCTGAAGTAAGGGGTTGCTGATGGGATTCTGAAGTAAGGGGTTTCTGATGGGACTCTGATGTAAGGGGCTGCTGATGGGACTCTCATGAAAAGGGCTGGTGATTGGTCTTTGATGTAAGGGGCTGCTGATGGGACTTTGACGTATGTGAACTGGTGATGGAACTTTGATGTAAGGGGCTGCTGATAGGACTCTGATGTAAGAGGCTGTTGATGGGACTCTGAGGTAAGGGGATGCTGGTGGGACTCTGATGTTAGGGGCTGATGATGGGAGCCTGATGTAAGGGGGCTGGTGATGAGACTCTCTGTAAGGGGCTGCTGATGGGACTCTGATGTAAGGGGATTCTGATGGGTTTCTGATGTAAGGGGCAACTGATGGGACTCTGATGTAAGGGGCCTGTGATGGGACTCTGATGTAAGGGGCTGGTGATGGTACTCTGATGTGATGGGACTTTGATGTAAGGGGCTGGTGGTGGGACTCTGAAATAAGAGGATGCTGATGGGACTCCGATGTAAGGGGCTGGGGATGGGACTCTGATGTAAGGGGCTGCTGGTGGAACTCTAATGTAAGAGACTGCTAATGGGACTCTGATGTAAGGGAACAGGTGATGATTATTTGTAAGGGGCTGGTGATGGGACTCTGATGTAAGGGGGTTGGTGATGGGACTCTGATGTAAGGGGTTGCTGAATGGACTCTGATGTAAGTGGCTGCTGATGGGACTCTAAAGTAAGGGGTTGCTGATGGGATTCTGAAGTAAGGGGTTTCTGATGGGACTCTGATGTAAGGGGGTGCTGATGGGACTCTCATGAAAAGGGCTGGTGATTGGTCTTTGATGTAAGGGGCTGATGATGGGACTCCGATGTATGTGAACTGGTGATGGAACTTTGATGTAAGGGGCTGCTGATAGGACTCTGATGTAAGAGGCTGTTGATGGGACTCTGAGGTAAGGGGGTGCTGATGGGACTCTGATGTTAGGGGCTGTTGATGGGAGCCTGATGTAAGGGGGCTGTGATGAGACTCTCTGTAAGGGGCTGCTGATGGGACTCTGATGTAAGGGGATTCTGATGGGTTTCTGATGTAAGGGGCTCCTGATGGGACTCTGATCTAAGGGGCCTGTGATGGGACTATGAAGTAAGGTGCTGCTGATGGGACTCTGATGTAAGGGGATTCTGATGGGTTTCTGATGTAAGGGGCTCCTGATGGGACTCTGATGTAAGGGGCTGGTGATGGTCCTCTGATGTGATGGGACTTTGATGTAAGGGGCTGGTGGTGGGACTCTGAAGTAAGAGGCTGCTGATGGGACTCTGATGTAAGGGGCTGGGGATGGGACTCTGATGTAAGGGGCTGCTGGTGGAACTCTAATGTAAGAGACTGCTAATGGGACTCTGATGTAAGGGGTTGCTGAATGGACTCTGATGTAAGTGGCTGCTGATGGGATTCTAAAGTAAGGGGTTGCTGATGGGATTCTGAAGTAAGGGGTTTCTGATGGGACTCTGATGTAAGGGGCTGCTGATGGGACTCTCATGAAAAGGGCTGGTGATTGGCCTTTGATGTAAGGGGCTGCTGATTGGACACTGATGTAAGAGGCTGTTGCTGGGACTCTGAGGTAAGGGGGTGCTGATGGGACTCTGATGTTAGGGGCTGTTGATGGGAGCCTGATGTAAGGGGGCTGGTGATGAGACTCTCTGTAAGGGGCTGCTGATGGGACTCTGATGTAAAGGGATTCTGATGGGTTTCTGATGTAAGGGGCTCCTGATGGGACTCTGATGTAAGGGGCCTGTGATGGGACTCTGATGTAAGGGGCTGGTGATGGTACTCTGATGTGACGGGACTTTGATGTAAGGGGCTTTTGATCAGACTCTGATGTAAAAGGGGCTGGTGATGGAACTTTGATGTAAGGGGCTGCTGATGGGACTCTGATGTAAGGGGCTGGTGATGGGACTCTGATGTAAGGGGCTGCTGGTGGAACTCTAATGTAAGAGACTACTAATGGGACTCTGATGTAAGGGAACAGGTGATGATACTTTGTAAGGGGCTGGTGATGGGACTCTGATGTAAGGGGGCTGGTGATGGGACTCTGATATAAGGGGTTGCTAAATGGACTCTGTTGTAAGGGGCTGCTGATGGGACTCTGAAGTAAGGGGTTGCTGATGGGATTCTGAAGTAAGGGGTTTCTGATGGGACTCTGATGTAAGGGGCTGCTGATGGGACTCTCATGAAAAGGGCTGGTGATTGGTCTTTGATGTAAGGGGCTGCTGATTGGACTCTGATGTATGTGAACTGGTGATGGAACTTTGATGTAAGAGGCTGTTGATGGGACTCTGAGGTAAGGGGATGCTGGTGGGACTCTGATGTTAGGGGCTGATGATGGGAGCCTGATGTAAGGGGGCTGGTGATGAGACTCTCTGTAAGGGGCTGCTGATGGGACTCTGATGTAAGGGGATTCTGATGGGTTTCTGATGTAAGGGGCTCCTGATGGGACTCTGATGTAAGGGGCCTGTGATGGGACTCTGATGTAAGGGGCTGGTGATGGTACTCTGATGTGATGGGACTTTGATGTAAGGGGCTGGTGGTGGGACTCTGAAGTAAGAGGATGCTGATGGGACTCTGATGTAAGGGGCTGGGGATGGGACTCTGATGTAAGGGGCTGCTGGTGGAACTCTAATGTAAGAGACTGCTAATGGGACTCTGATGTAAGGGAACAGGTGATGATTATTTGTAAGGGGCTGGTGATGGGACTCTGATGTAAGGGGGCTGGTGATGGGACTCTGATGTAAGGGGTTGCTGAATGGACTCTGATGTAAGTGGCTGCTGATGGGACTCTAAAGTAAGGGGTTGCTGATGGGATTCTGAAGTAAGGGGTTTCTGATGGGACTCTGATGTAAGGGGCTGCTGATGGGACTCTCATGAAAAGGCTGGTGATTGGTCTTTGATGTAAGGGGCTGATGATGGGACTCCGATGTATGTGAACTGGTGATGGAACTTTGATGTAAGGGGCTGCTGATGGGACTCTGATGTAAGGGGCTGGTGATGGGAATCTGATGTAAGGGGCTGCTGGTGGAACTCTAATGTAAGAGACTGCTAATGGGACTCTGATGTAAGGGAACAGGTGATGATACTTTGTAAGGGGCTGGTGATGGGACTCTGATGTAAGGCGGCTGGTGATGGGACTCTGATATAAGGGGTTGCTAAATGGACTCTGATGTAAGGGGCTGCTGATGGGACTCTGAAGTAAGGGGTTGCTGATGGGATTCTGAAGTAAGGGGTTTCTGATGGGACTCTGATGTAAGGGGCTGCTGATGGGACTCTCATGAAAAGGGCTGGTGATTGGTCTTTGATGTAAGGGGCTGCTGATGGGACTCCGATGTATGTGAACTGGTGATGGAACTTTGATGTAAGGGGCTGCTGATAGGACTCTGATGTAAGAGGCTGTTGATGGGACTCTGAGGTAAGGGGGTGCTGGTGGGACTCTGATGTTAGGGGCTGATAATGGGAGCCTGATGTAAGGGGGCTGGTGATGAGACTCTCTGTAAGGGGCTGCTGATGGGACTCTGATGTAAGGGGATTCTGATGGGTTTCTGATGTAAGTGGCTCCTAAAGGGACTCTGATGTAAGGGGCCTGTGATGGGACTCTGAAGTAAGGGGCTGCTGATGGGACTCTGATGTAAGGGGCTGGTAATGGGACTCTGATGTAAGGGGCTGCTGGTGGAACTCTAATGTAAGAGACTGCTAATGGGACTCTGACGTAAGGGAACAGGTGATGATACTTTGTAAGGGGCTGCTGATGGGACTCTGATGTATGTGAACTGGTGATGGAACTTTGATGTAAGGGGCTGCTGATAGGACTCTGATGTAAGGGGATTCTGATGGGTTTCTGATGTAAGGGGCTCCTGATGGGACTCTGATCTAAGGGGCCTGTGATGGGACTATGCAGTAAGGGGCTGCTGATGGGACTCTGATGTAAGGGGATTCTGATTGGTTTCTGATGTAAGGGGCTCCTGATGGGACTCTGATGTAAGGGGCTGGTGATGGTACTCTGATGTGATGGGACTTTGATGTAAGGGGCTGGTGGTGGGACTCTGAAGTAAGAGGCTGCTGATGGGACTCTGATGTAAGGGGCTGGGGATGGGACTCTGATGTAAGGGGCTGCTGGTGGAACTCTAATGTAAGAGACTGCTAATGGGACTCTGATGTAAGGGAACAGGTGATGATTCTTTGTAAGGGGCTGGTGATGGGACTCTGATGTAAGGGGGCTGGTGATGGGACTCTGATGTAAGGAGTTGCTGAATGGACTCTGATGTAAGTGGCTGCTGATGGGATTCTAAAGTAAGGGGTTGCTGATGGGATTCTGAAGTAAGGGGTTTCTGATGGGACTCTGATGTAAGGGGCTGCTGATGGGACTCTCATGAATAGGGCTGGTGATTGGTCTTTGATGTAAGGGGCTCCTGATGGGACTCTGATGTAAGGGGCCTGTGATGGGACTCTGATGTAAGGGGCTGGTGATGGTACTCTGATGTGATGGGACTTTGATGTAAGGGGCTTTTGATCAGACTCTGATGTAAAAGGGGCTGGTGATGGAACTTTGATGTAAGGGGCTGCTGATGGGACTCTGATGTAAGGGGCTGGTGATGGGACTCTGATGTAAGGGGCTGCTGGTGGAACTCTAATGTAAGAGACTACTAATGGGACTCTGATGTAAGGGAACAGGTCATGATACTTTGTAAGGGGCTGGTGATGGGACTCTGATGTAAGGGGGCTGGTGATGGGACTCTGATATAAGAGGTTGCTAAATGGACTCTGTTGTAAGGGGCTGCTGATGGGACTCTGAAGTAAGGGGTTGCTGATGGGATTCTGAAGTAAGGGGTTTCTGATGGGACTCTGATGTAAGGGGCTGCTGATGGGACTCTCATGAAAAGGGCTGGTGATTGGTCTTTGATGTAAGGGGCTGATGATTGGACTCTGATGTATGTGAACTGGTGATGGAACTTTGATGTAAGAGGCTGTTGATGGGACTCTGAGGTAAGGGGATGCTGGTGGGACTCTGATGTTAGGGGCTGATGATGGGAGCCTGATGTAAGGGGGCTGGTGATGAGAGTCTCTGTAAGGGGCTGCTGATGGGACTCTGATGTAAGGGGATTCTGATGGGTTTCTGATGTAAGGGGCTCCTGATGGGACTCTGATGTAAGGGGCCTGTGATGGGACTCTGATGTAAGGGGCTGGTGATGGTACTCTGATGTGATGGGACTTTGATGTAAGGGGCTGGTGGTGGGACTCTGAAGTAAGAGGATGCTGATGGGACTCTGATGTAAGGGGCTGGGGATGGGACTCTGATGTAAGGGGCTGCTGGTGGAACTCTAATGTAAGAGACTGCTAATGGGACTCTGATGTAAGGGAACAGGTGATGATTATTTGTAAGGGGCTGGTGATGGGACTCTGATGTAAGGGGGCTGGTGATGGGACTCTGATGTAAGGGGTTGCTGAATGGACTCTGATGTAAGTGGCTGCTGATGGGACTCTAAAGTAAGGGGTTGCTGATGGGATTCTGAAGTAAGGGGTTTCTGATGGGACTCTGATGTAAGGGGCTGCTGATGGGACTCTCATGAAAAGGGCTGGTGATTGGTCTTTGATGTAAGGGGCTGATGATGGGACTCCGATGTATGTGAACTGGTGATGGAACTTTGATGTAAGGGGCTGCTGATGGGACTCTGATGTAAGGGGCTGGTGATGGGACTCTGATGTAAGGGGCTGCTGGTGGAACTCTAATGTAAGAGACTGCTAATGGGACTCTGATGTAAGGGAACAGGTGATGATACTTTGTAAGGGGCTGGTGATGGGACTCTGATGTAAGGCGGCTGGTGATGGGACTCTGATATAAGGGGTTGCTAAATGGACTCTGATGTAAGGGGCTGCTGATGGGACTCTGAAGTAAGGGGTTGCTGATGGGATTCTGAAGTAAGGGGTTTCTGATGGGACTCTGATGTAAGGGGCTGCTGATGGGACTCTCATGAAAAGGGCTGGTGATTGGTCTTTGATGTAAGGGGCTGATGATGGGACTCCGATGTATGTGAACTGGTGATGGAACTTTGATGTAAGGGGCTGCTGATGGGACTCTGATGTAAGGGGCTGGTGATGGGACTCTGATGTAAGGGGCTGCTGGTGGAACTCTAATGTAAGAGACTGCTAATGGGACTCTGATGTAAGGGAACAGGTGATGATACTTTGTAAGGGGCTGGTGATTGGACTCTGATGTAAGGGGGCTGGTGATGGGACTCTGATATAAGGGGTTGCTAAATGGACTCTGATGTAAGGGGCTGCTGATGGGACTCTGAAGTAAGGGGTTGCTGATGGGATTCTGAAGTAAGGGGTTTCTGATGGGACTCTGATGTAAGGGGCTGCTGATGGGACTCTAATGAAAAGGGCTGGTGATTGGTCTTTGATGTAAGGGGCTGCTGATGGGACTCTGATGTATGTGAACTGGTGATGTAACTTTGATGTAAGGGGCTGCTGATAGGACTCTGAGGTAAGGGGGTGCTGGTGGGACTCTGATGTTAGGGGCTGATGATGGGAGCCTGATGTAAGGGGGCTGGTGATGAGACTCTCTGTAAGGGGCTGCTGATGGGACTCTGATGTAAGGGGATTCTGATGGGTTTCTGATGTAAGTGGCTCCTAAAGGGACTCTGATGTAAGGGGCCTGTGATGGGACTCTGAAGTAAGGGGCTGCTGATGGGACTCTGATGTAAGGGGCTGGTAATGGGAATCTGATGTAAGGGGCTGCTGGTGGAACTCTAATGTAAGAGACTGCTAATGGGACTCTGACGTAAGGGAACAGGTGATGATACTTTGTAAGGGGCTGCTGATGGGACTCTGATGTATGTGAACTGGTGATGGAACTTTGATGTAAGGGGCTGCTGATAGGACTCTGATGTAAGAGGCTGTTGATGGGACTCTGAGGTAAGGGGGTGCTGATTGGACTCTGATGTTAGGGGCTGTTCATGGGAGCCTGATGTAAGGTGGCTGGTGATGAGACTCTCTGTAAGGGGCTGCTGATGGGACTCTGATGTAAGGGGATTCTGATGGGACTTTGATGTAAGGGGCTGGTGGTGGGACTCTGAAGTAAGAGGCTGCTGATGGGACTCTGATGTAAGGGGCTGGGGATGGGACTCTGATGTAAGGGGCTGCTGGTGGAACTCTAATGTAAGAGACTGCTAATGGGACTCTGATGTAAGGGAACAGGTGATGATTCTATGTAAGGGGCTGGTGATGGGACTCTGATGTAAGGGGGCTGATGATGGGACTCTGATGTAAGGGGTTGCTGAATGGACTCTGATGTAAGTGGCTGCTGATGGGACTCTAAAGTAAGGGGTTGCTGATGGGATTCTGAAGTAAGGGGTTTCTGATGGGACTCTGATGTAAGGGGCTGCTGATGGGACTCTCATGAAAAGGGCTGGTGATTGGTCTTTGATGTAAGGGGCTGATGATGGGACTCCGATGTATGTGAACTGGTGATGGAACTTTGATGTAAGGGGCTGGTGATGGGACTCTGATGTAAGGGGCTGGTGATGGGACTCTGATGTAAGGGGCTGCTGGTGGAACTCTAATGTAAGAGACTGCTAATGGGACTCTGATGTAAGGGAACAGGTGATGATACTTTGTAAGGGGCTGGTGATGGGACTCTGATGTAAGGGGGCTGGTGATGGGACTCTGATATAAGGGGTTGCTAAATGGACTCTGATGTAAGGGGCTGCTGATGGGACTCTGAAGTAAGGGGTTGCTGATGGGATTCTGAAGTAAGGGGTTTCTGATGGGACTCTGATGTAAGGGGCTGCTGATGGGACTCTAATGAAAAGGGCTGGTGATTGGTCTTTGATGTAAGGGGCTGCTGATGGGACTCTGATGTATGTGAACTGGTGATGGAACTTTGATGTAAGGGGCTGCTGATAGGACTCTGAGGTAAGGGGGTGCTGGTGGGACTCTGATGTTAGGGGCTGATGATGGGAGCCTGATGTAAGGGGGCTGGTGATGAGACTCTCTGTAAGGGGCTGCTGATGGGACTCTGATGTAAGGGGATTCTGATGGGTTTCTGATGTAAGTGGCTCCTAAAGGGACTCTGATGTAAGGGGCCTGTGATGGGACTCTGAAGTAAGGGGCTGCTGATGGGACTCTGATGTAAGGGGCTGGTAATGGGAATCTGATGTAAGGGGCTGCTGGTGGAACTCTAATGTAAGAGACTGCTAATGGGACTCTGACGTAAGGGAACAGGTGATGATACTTTGTAAGGGGCTGCTGATGGGACTCTGATGTATGTGAACTGGTGATGGAACTTTGATGTAAGGGGCTGCTGATAGGACTCTGATGTAAGAGGCTGTTGATGGGACTCTGAGGTAAGGGGGTGCTGATTGGACTCTGATGTTAGGGGCTGTTCATGGGAGCCTGATGTAAGGTGGCTGGTGATGAGACTCTCTGTAAGGGGCTGCTGATGGGACTCTGATGTAAGGGGATTCTGATGGGACTTTGATGTAAGGGGCTGGTGGTGGGACTCTGAAGTAAGAGGCTGCTGATGGGACTCTGATGTAAGGGGCTGGGGATGGGACTCTGATGTAAGGGGCTGGTGATGGGACTCTGATGTAAGGGGCTGCTGGTGGAACTCTAATGTAAGAGACTGCTAATGGGACTCTGATGTAAGGGAACAGGTGATGATACTTTGTAAGGGGCTGGTGATGGGACTCTGATGTAAGGGGGCTGGTGATGGGACTCTGATATAAGGGGTTGCTAAATGGACTCTGATGTAAGGGGCTGCTGATGGGACTCTGAAGTAAGGGGTTGCTGATGGGATTCTGAAGTAAGGGGTTTCTGATGGGACTCTGATGTAAGGGGCTGCTGATGGGACTCTAATGAAAAGGGCTGGTGATTGGTCTTTGATGTAAGGGGCTGCTGATGGGACTCTGATGTATGTGAACTGGTGATGGAACTTTGATGTAAGGGGCTGCTGATAGGACTCTGAGGTAAGGGGGTGCTGGTGGGACTCTGATGTTAGGGGCTGATGATGGGAGCCTGATGTAAGGGGGCTGGTGATGAGACTCTCTGTAAGGGGCTGCTGATGGGACTCTGATGTAAGGGGATTCTGATGGGTTTCTGATGTAAGTGGCTCCTAAAGGGACTCTGATGTAAGGGGCCTGTGATGGGACTCTGAAGTAAGGGGCTGCTGATGGGACTCTGATGTAAGGGGCTGGTAATGGGAATCTGATGTAAGGGGCTGCTGGTGGAACTCTAATGTAAGAGACTGCTAATGGGACTCTGATGTAAGGGAACAGGTGATGATACTTTGTAAGGGGCTGCTGATGGGACTCTGATGTATGTGAACTGGTGATGGAACTTTGATGTAAGGGGCTGCTGATAGGACTCTGATGTAAGAGGCTGTTGATGGGACTCTGAGGTAAGGGGGTGCTGATTGGACTCTGATGTTAGGGGCTGTTCATGGGAGCCTGATGTAAGGTGGCTGGTGATGAGACTCTCTGTAAGGGGCTGCTGATGGGACTCTGATGTAAGGGGATTCTGATGGGACTTTGATGTAAGGGGCTGGTGGTGGGACTCTGAAGTAAGAGGCTGCTGATGGGACTCTGATGTAAGGGGCTGGGGATGGGACTCTGATGTAAGGGGCTGCTGGTGGAACTCTAATGTAAGAGACTGCTAATGGGACTCTGATGTAAGGGAACAGGTGATGATTCTATGTAAGGGGCTGGTGATGGGACTCTGATGTAAGGGGGCTGATGATGGGACTCTGATGTAAGGGGTTGCTGAATGGACTCTGATGTAAGTGGCTGCTGATGGGACTCTAAAGTAAGGGGTTGCTGATGGGATTCTGAAGTAAGGGGTTTCTGATGGGACTCTGATGTAAGGGGCTGCTGATGGGACTCTCATGAAAAGGGCTGGTGATTGGTCTTTGATGTAAGGGGCTGATGATGGGACTCCGATGTATGTGAACTGGTGATGGAACTTTGATGTAAGGGGCTGCTGATGGGACTCTGATGTAAGGGGCTGGTGATGGGACTCTGATGTAAGGGGCTGTTGGTGGGACTCTAATGTAAGAGGCTGCTGATTGGACTCTGATGTAAAGGAGCTGGTGATGAGACTCTGTAAGGGGCTCTGAAGGAACTCTGATGTAAGGGGCCTGTGATGGGACTCTGATGTAAGGGGCTGGTGATGGGACTCTTACGTTAAGGACTGTTGATAGGACTCTGATGTAAGGGGGCTGTTGATGGGACTCTGATGTAAGGAGCATGTGATGGGACACTGATGTAAGGGGCTGCTGATTGGACTCTGATGTAAGGGGCTGCTGATGGGACTCTGATGTAAGGGGCTGCTGCTGGGACTCTGATGTAAGGAGCATGTGATGGGACTCTGATGTAAGGGGACTGGTGATGGGACTTTGATGTAAGGGGCTGCAGATGGGACTCTCTGATGAAAGGGACTGTTGATGGGACTCTGATGTAAGGGGGCTGGTAATGGGACTTTGATGTAAGGGGCTGGTGGTGGGACTCTGAAGTAAGGGGCTGGTGATGGGATTCTGATGTAAGGGGTCGCTGATTGGACTCTGATGTAAGGGGTTGCTGATTGGACTCTGATGTAAGGGGCTGCTGATGGGACTCTGATGTAAGGGGGCTGATGATGGGACTCTGATGTAGGGGGCTGTTAATGGGATGCTGATGTAAGGGACTGCTGATTGGACTCTGATGTAAGGGGCAGCTGAATGGACTCTGATGTAAAGGGCTGCTGAATAGACTCTGATCTAAGGAGCTGCTGATGGGTCTCTGATGTAAGGTCCTGGTGTTGGGACACTCTGTATTGGACTGCTGATGGGATTCTGATGTAAGGGGCTGGTGATGGGACTCTGATGTTAAGGACTGTTGATGGGACTCTGATGTAAGGGGGCAGTTGGTGGGACTCTGATGTAAGGGGCTGCTGATGGGACTCTGATGTAAGGGACTGTTGATGGGACTCTCTGATGTAAGGGGGCTGGTAATGGGACTTTGATGTAAGGGGCTGGTGATGTGACCCTGAAGTAAGGGGCTGCTGATGGGACTCTGATGTAAGGGGCTGGTGGTGGGATTCTGATGTAAGGAGCATGTGATGGGGCTCTGATGTAAGGGGGCTGGTGATGGGACTTTGATGTAAGGGGCTGCTGATGGGACTCTCTAATGTAAGGGACTGTTGATGGGACTTTGATGTAAGGGGCTGGGGGTGGGACTCTGAAGTAAGGCGCTGCTGATTGAACTCTGATGTGAGGGGCTTGTGATGGGACTCTGATGTAAAAGGCTGCTTAGGGGACTCTGATGTAAGGGGGCTGGTGATGGGACTCTTATGTAAGGGGTTGCTGATTGGACACTGATGTAAGGGGCTGCTGATGGGACTCTGATGTAAGGGGGCTGATGATGGGACTCTGATGTAGGGGGCTGTTAATGGGACGCTGATGTAAGGGACTGCTGATTGGACTCTGATGTAAGGGGCTGCTGAATGGACTCTGATGTAAGGGGCTGCTGATGGGACTCTGATATAAGGGGGCTGCTAATGGGACTTTGATGTAAGGGGCTGGTGGTGGAACTCTGAAGTAAGGGGCTGATGGTACTCTGATGTGAGGGGCTGGTGATGGGACTCTGATGTAAAAGGCTGCTTAGGGGACTCTGATGTAAGGGGGCTGGTGATGGGACTCTTATGTAAGGGGTTGCTGATTGGACACTGATGTAAGGGGCTGCTGATGGGACTCTGATGTAAGGGGGCTGATGATGGGACTCTGATGTAGGGGGCTGTTAATGGGACGCTGATGTAAGGGACTGCTGATTGGACTCTGATGTAAGGGGCTGCTGAATGGACTCTGATGTAAGGGGCTGCTGATGGGACTCTGATGTAAGGAGCTTGTGATGGGAATCTGATGTAAGGGGGCTGGTGATGGGACATTGATGTAAGGGGCTGCTGATGGGACCCTGATGTAAGGGACCGTTGATGGGACTTTGATGTAAGGGGCTGTTGGTGGGACTCTAATGTAAGAGGCTGCTGATTGGACTCTGATGTAAGGGGGCTGATGATGGGACTCTGATGTAGGGGGCTGTTAATGGGACGCTGATGTAGGGGACTGCTGATTGGACTCTGATGTAAGGGGCTGCTGAATGGACTCTGATGTAAGGGGCTGCTGATGGGACTCTGATGTAAGGAGCTTGTGATGGGAATCTGATGTAAGGGGGCTGGTGATGGGACCCTGATGTAAGGGACCGTTGATGGGACTTTGATGTAAGGGGCTGTTGGTGGGACTCTAATGTAAGAGGCTGCTGATTGGACTCTGATGTAAGGGGGCTGGTGATGAGACTCTGTAAGGGGCTCTGAGGGAACTCTGATGTAAGGGGCCTGTGATGGGACTCTGATGTAAGGGGCTGGTGATGGGACTCTTACGTTAAGGACTGTTGATGGGACTCTGATTTAAGGGGGCTGTTGATGGGACTCTGATGTAAGGAGCATGTGATGGGACACTGACGTAAGGGGCTTGTCACAGTTCTAGCCAGAACAGAGGCTGTTGGAGAGGACTGTATGCAAGCCTGTTGCCTTTTGATTATGGGCCCTGGATTTTCAATGGAACAATACTCTTTGTGAGGTGAATGAGAAATCCAGTCTGAACTGTATTAATCGGACTCAGTCATGTATATATTGTATGGGGACTCCTTGCTGTGGATCTGTGTGCCTGAAGAGGGAGGGGGGGTTCCTCCAGCAGCCCCCTGCTGATAAGACTGATTCATTCTGTTGGGACACATCCTGTGAGGAGATGCTGGTGTCAACTTGTGCTTATGTTAATTGAATGAGCTAATGACATTGTCCTCCATACAATGTAGGAGACGGGACGACTCCTATTGGAGCTCATGTTAATTAGGTTAGCTTTGAGTCATCCTGGTGTATAAATGTGTGTGAGATCTCAAATAAAAGTTAGTTCTGATGTACTCCAAGACTGGTGTTGTCTAGTTCTTGGGGTTCCTATAGCCAGATCCATTGGACTCGTGTTCCAGAACTTAGGAAGCGGTATATGACGGAAGCACTCAAGCGGAGTGTGGGGCGTTCCGTGACAGGGCTGCTGATTGGACTCTGATGTAAGGGGCTGCTGATGGGACTCTGATGTAAGGGGCTGCTGCTGGGACTCTGATGTAAGGAGCATGTGATGGGACTCTGATGTAAGGGGGCTGGTGATGTGACTTTGATGTAAGGGGCTGCAGATGGGACTCTCTGATGAAAGGGACTGTTGATGGGACTCTGATGTAAGGGTGCTGGTAATGGGACTTTGATGTAAGGGGCTGGTGGTGGGACTCTGAAGTAAGGGGCTGGTGATGGGATTCTGATGTAAGGGGTTGCTGATTGGACTCTGATGTAAGGGGCTGCTGATGGGACTCTGATGTAAGGGGGCTGATGATGGGACTCTGATGTAGGGGGCTGTTAATGGGATGCTGATGTAAGGGACTGCTGATTGGACTCTGATGTAAGGGGCTGCTGAATGGACTCTGATGTAAGGGGCTGCTGATGAGTCTCTGATGTAAGGTCCTGGTGTTGGGACACTCTGTATTGGACTGCTAATTGGATTCTGATGTAAGGGACTGGTGATGGGACTCTGATGTAAGGGGCTGCTGATGGGACTCTGATGTAAGGGGCTGCTGATTGGACTCTGATGTAAGGGGCTGCTGATGGGATTCTGATGTAAGGGGCTGCTGATGGGACTCTGATGTAAGGAGCATGTGATGGGACTCTGATGTAAGGGGGATGGTGATGGGACTTTGATGTAAGGGGCTGCTGATGGGACTCTCTGATGAAAGGGACTGTTGTTGGGACTCTTATGTAAGGGGGCTGGTAATGGGACTTTGATGTAAGGGGCTGGTGGTGGGACTCTGAAGTAAGGGGCTGCTGAAGGGACTCTGATGTGAGGGGACAGGTGATGAGACTTTGTAAGGGGCTGGTGATGGGATTCTGATGTAAGGGTTTGCTGATTGGACTCTGATTTAAGGGGCTGCTAATGGGACTCTGATGTAAGGGAGCTAGACATGATAGAGCTGATAGAATTGATAGAGATGATAGAGTTAGAGATTATAAATTTAGAGATGATATAGCTAGTGATGTAGAGTTAGAGATGATTGAGCTACCATGATTAAGTTAGAGATGGTAGAGCCAGAGATGATAGTGCCAGAAAGGATAAGAGCTAGAGATGATAGAGTTAGAGATGATGCAGCTACAGATGATAGAGATAGGGATGACAGAGCTAGAGATGCTAGAGTTAAAGATGATACAGCTACAGATGAAAGAGCTAGAAATGATAAAGCTAGACATGATAGAGTTACAGATGATAGAGTTAGAGATAATAGAGCTAGAGATCTTAAGTATAGAGATGATAGAGCCAGACATAATAGAGTTAGAGATAATAGAGTTAGAGATGATAGAGATTACAGAGATAGAGATATCATCTCTAGCTCTATCATCTCTAGCTTTATCATCCATAGCTCTATCATCTCTGGCTCTATTATCTCTGACTGACTCTGACTGACTCTGATGTAAGGGGATTCTGATGGGTTTCTCATGTAAGGGGCTCCTGATGGGACTCTGATGTAAGGGGCCTTTGATGGGACTCTGATGTAAGGGGCTGGTGATGGTACTCTGATGTGATGGGACTTTGATGTAAGGGGCTGGTGGTGGGACTCTGAAATAAGAGGCTGCTGATGGGTCTCTGATGTTAAGGACTGTTGATGGGACTCTGATGTAAGGGGGCTGTTGATGGGACTCTGATGTAAGGGGCTGCTGATGGGACTCTGATGTAAGGGGCTGCTGATGGAACACTGATGTAAGGAGCTTTTGATCGGACTCTGATGTAAAAGGGGCTGGTGATGGGACTTTGATGTAAGGGGCTGCTGATGGGACTCTGATGTAAGGGGCTGGTGATGGGACTCTGATGTAAGGGGCTGCTGGTGGAACTCTAATGTAAGAGACTGCTAATGGGACTCTGATGTAAGGGAACAGGTGATGATTCTTTGTAAGGGGCTGGTGATGGGACTCTGATGTAAGGGGGCTGGTGATGGGACTCTGATGTAAGGGGTTGCTGAATGGACTCTGATGTAAGTGGCTGCTGATGGGATTCTAAAGTAAGGGGTTGCTGATGGAATTCTGAAGTAAGGGGTTTCTGATGGGACTCTGATGTAAGGGGCTGCTGATGGGACTCTCATGAAAAGGGCTGGTGATTGGTCTTTGATGTAAGGGGCTGCTGATTGGACACTGATGTAAGAGGCTTTTGCTGGGACTCTGAGGTAAGGGGGTGCTGATGGGACTCTGATGTTAGGGGCTGTTGATGGGAGCCTGATGTAAGGGGGCTGGTGATGAGACTCTCTGTAAGGGGCTGCTGATGGGACTCTGATGTAAGGGGATTCTGATGGGTTTCTGATGTAAGGGGCTCCTGATGGGACTCTGATGTAAGGGGCCTGTGATGGGACTCCGATGTAAGGGGCTGGTGATGGTACTCTGATGTGATGGGACTTTGATGTAAGGGGCTTTTGATCAGACTCTGATGTAAAAGGGGCTGGTGATGGAACTTTGATGTAAGGGGCTGCTGATGGGACTCTGATGTAAGGGGCTGGTGATGGGACTCTGATGTAAGGGGCTGCTGGTGGAACTCTAATGTAAGAGACTACTAATGGGACTCTGATGTAAGGGAACAGGTGATGATACTTTGTAAGGGTCTGGTGATGGGACTCTGATGTAAGGGGGCTGGTGATGGGACTCTGATATAAGGGGTTGCTAAATGGACTCTGTTGTGCTGATGGGACTCTGAAGTAAGGGGTTGCTGATGGGATTCTGAAGTAAGGGGTTTCTGATGGGACTCTGATGTAAGGGGCTGCTGATGGGACTCTCATGAAAAGGGCTGGTGATTGGTCTTTGATGTAAGGGGCTGCTGATTGGACTCTGATGTAAGAGGCTGTTGATGGGACTCTGAGGTAAGGGGGTGCTGGTGGGACTCTGATGTTAGGGGCTGATGATGGGAGCCTGATGTAAGGGGGCTGGTGATGAGACTCTCTGTAAGGGGCTGCTGATGGGACTCTGATGTAAGGGGATTCTGATGGGTTTCTGATGTAAGTGGCTCCTAAAGGGACTCTGATGTAAGGGGCCTGTGATGGGACTCTGAAGTAAGGGGCTGCTGATGGGACTCTGATGTAAGGGGCTGGTAATGGGACTCTGATGTAAGGGGCTGCTGGTGGAACTCTAATGTAAGAGACTGCTAATGGGACTCTGACGTAAGGGAACAGGTGATGATACTTTGTAAGGGGCTGCTGATGGGACTCTGATGTATGTGAACTGGTGATGGAACTTTGATGTAAGGGGCTGCTGATAGGACTCTGATGTAAGGGGATTCTGATGGGTTTCTGATGTAAGGGGCTCCTGATGGGACTCTGATCTAAGGGGCCTGTGATGGGACTATGAAGTAAGGGGCTGCTGATGGGACTCTGATGTAAGGGGATTCTGATTGGTTTCTGATGTAAGGGGCTCCTGATGGGACTCTGATGTAAGGGGCTGGTGATGGTACTGTGATGTGATGGGACTTTGATGTAAGGGGCTGGTGGTGGGACTCGGAAGTAAGAGGCTGCTGATGGGACTCTGATGTAAGGGGCTGGGGATGGGACTCTGATGTAAGGGGCTGCTGGTGGAACTCTAATGTAAGAGACTGCTAATGGGACTCTGATGTAAGGGAACAGGTGATGATTCTTTGTAAGGGGCTGGTGATGGGACTCTGATGTAAGGGGGCTGGTGATGGGACTCTGATGTAAGGGGTTGCTGAATGGACTCTGATGTAAGTGGCTGCTGATGGGATTCTAAAGTAAGGGGTTGCTGATGGGATTCTGAAGTAAGGGGTTTCTGATGGGACTCTGATGTAAGGGGCTGCTGATGGGACTCTCATGAAAAGGGCTAGTGATTGGTCTTTGATGTAATGGGGCTGCTGATTGGACACTGATGTAAGAGGCTTTTGCTGGGACTCTGAGGTAAGGGGGTGCTGATGGGACTCTGATGTTAGGGGCTGTTGATGGGAGCCTGATGTAAGGGGGCTGGTGATGAGACTCTCTGTAAGGGGCTGCTGATGGGACTCTGATGTAAGGGGATTCTGATGGGTTTCTGATGTAAGGGGCTCCTGATGGGACTCTGATGTAAGGGGCCTGTGATGGGACTCTGATGTAAGGGGCTGGTGATGGTACTCTGATGTGATGGGACTTTGATGTAAGGGGCTTTTGATCAGACTCTGATGTAAAAGGGGCTGGTGATGGAACTTTGATGTAAGGGGCTGCTGATGGGACTCTGATGTAAGGGGCTGGTGATGGGACTCTGATGTAAGGGGCTGCTGGTGGAACTCTAATGTAAGAGACTACTAATGGGACTCTGATGTAAGGGAACAGGTGATGATACTTTGTAAGGGGCTGGTGATGGGACTCTGATGTAAGGGGCTGGTGATGGGACTCTGATATAAGAGGTTGCTAAATGGACTCTGTTGTAAGGGGCTGCTGATGGGACTCTGAAGTAAGGGGTTGCTGATGGGATTCTGAAGTAAGGGGTTTCTGATGGGACTCTGATGTAAGGGGCTGCTGATGGGACTCTCATGAAAAGGGCTGGTGATTGGTCTTTGATGTAAGGGGCTGATGATGGGACTCCGATGTATGTGAACTGGTGATGGAACTTTGATGTAAGGGGCTGCTGATGGGACTCTGATGTAAGGGGCTGGTGATGGGACTCTGATGTAAGGGGCTGCTGGTGGAACTCTAATGTAAGAGACTGCTAATGGGACTCTGATGTAAGGGAACAGGTGATGATACTTTGTAAGGGGCTGGTGATGGGACTCTGATGTAAGGGGGCTGGTGATGGGACTCTGATATAAGGGGTTGCTAAATGGACTCTGATGTAAGGGGCTGCTGATGGGACTCTCATGAAAAGGGCTGGTGATTGGTCTTTGCTGTAAGGGGCTGCTGATGGGACTCTGATGTATGTGAACTGGTGATGGAACTTTGATGTAAGGGGCTGCTGATAGGACTCTGATGTAAGAGGCTGTTGATGGGACTCTGAGGTAAGGGGGTGCTGGTGGGACTCTGATGTTAGGGGCTGATGATGGGAGCCTGATGTAAGGGGGCTGGTGATGAGACTCTCTGTAAGGGGCTGCTGATGGGACTCTGATGTAAGGGGATTCTGATGGGTTTCTGATGTAAGTGGCTCCTAAAGGGACTCTGATGTAAGGGGCCGGTGATGGGACTCTGAAGTAAGGGGCTGCTGATGGGACTCTGATGTAAGGGGCTGGTAATGGGACTCTGATGTAAGGGGCTGCTGGTGGAACTCTAATGTAAGAGACTGCTAATGGGACTCTGACGTAAGGGAACAGGTGATGATACTTTGTAAGGGGCTGCTGATGGGACTCTGATGTATGTGAACTGGTGATGGAACTTTGATGTAAGGGGCTGCTGATAGGACTCTGATGTAAGAGGCTGTTGATGGGACTCTGAGGTAAGGGGGTGCTGATTGGACTCTGATGTTAGGGGCTGTTCATGGGAGCCTGATGTAAGGTGGCTGGTGATGAGATTCTCTGTAAGGGGCTGCTGATGGGACTCTGATGTAAGGGGATTCTGATGGGTTTCTGATGTAAGGGGCTCCTGATGGGACTCTGATGTAAGGGGCCTATGATGGGACTCTGATGTGATGGGACTTTGATGTAAGGGGCTGGTGGTGGGACTCTGAAGTAAGAGGATGCTGATGGGACTCTGATGTAAGGGGCTGGGGATGGGACTCTGATGTAAGGGGCTGCTGGTGGAACTCTAATGTAAGAGACTGCTAATGGGACTCTGATGTAAGGGAACAGGTGATGATTATTTGTAAGGGGCTGGTGATGGGACTCTGATGTAAGGGGGCTGGTGATGGGACTCTGATGTAAGGGGTTGCTGAATGGACTCTGATGTAAGTGGCTGCTGATGGGACTCTAAAGTAAGGGGTTGCTGATGGGATTCTGAAGTAAGGGGTTTCTGATGGGACTCTGATGTAAGGGGCTGCTGATGGGACTCTTATGAAAAGGGCTGGTGATTGGTCTTTGATGTAAGGGGCTGATGATGGGACTCCGATGTATGTGAACTGGTGATGGAACTTTGATGTAAGGGGCTGCTGATGGGACTCTGATGTAAGGGGCTGGTGATGGGACTCTGATGTAAGGGGCTGCTGGTGGAACTCTAATGTAAGAGACTGCTAATGGGACTCTGATGTAAGGGAACATGTGATGATACTTTGTAAGGGGCTGGTGATGGGACTCTGATGTAAGGGGGCTGGTGATGGGACTCTGATATAAGGGGTTGCTAAATGGACTCTGATGTAAGGGGCTGCTGATGGGCCTCTGAAGTAAGGGGTTGCTGATGGGATTCTGAATTAAGGGGTTTCTGATGGGGCTCTGATGTAAGGGGCTGCTGATGGGACTCTCATGAAAAGGGCTGGTGATTGGTCTTTGATGTAAGGGGCTGCTGATGGGACTCTGATGTATGTGAACTGGTGATGGAACTTTGATGTAAGGGGCTGCTGATAGGACTCTGAAGTAAGGGGGTGCTGGTGGGACTCTGATGTTAGGGGCTGATGATGGGAGCCTGATGTAAGGGGGCTGGTGATGAGACTCTCTGTAAGGGGCTGCTGATGGGACTCTGATGTAAGGGGATTCTGATGGGTTTCTGATGTAAGTGGCTCCTAAAGGGACTCTGATGTAAGGGGCCTGTGATGGGACTCTGAAGTAAGGGGCTGCTGATGGGACTCTGATGTAAGGGGCTGGTAATGGGACTCTGATGTAAGGGGCTGCTGGTGGAACTCTAATGTAAGAGACTGCTAATTGGACTCTGACGTAAGGGAACAGGTGATGATACTTTGTAAGGGGCTGCTGATGGGACTCTGATGTATGTGAACTGGTGATGGAACTTTGATGTAAGGGGCTGCTGATAGGACTCTGATGTAAGAGGCTGTTGATGGGACTCTGAGGTAAGGGGGTGCTGATTGGACTCTGATGTTAGGGGCTGTTCATGGGAGACTGATGTAAGGTGGCTGGTGATGAGACTCTCTGTAAGGGGCTGCTGATGGGACTCTGATGTAAGAGGTTGCTAAATGGACTCTGTTGTAAGGGGCTGCTGATGGGACTCTGAAGTAAGGGGTTGCTGATGGGATTCTGAAGTAAGGGGTTTCTGATGGGACTCTGATGTAAGGGGCTGCTGATGGGACTCTGATGTAAGGGGCTGCTGATGGGACTCTCATGAAAAGGGCTGGTGATTGGTCTTTGATGTAAGGGGCTGATGATGGGACTCTAATGTAAGAGACTGCTAATTGGACTCTGACGTAAGGGAACAGGTGATGATACTTTGTAAGGGGCTGCTGATGGGACTCTGATGTATGTGAACTGGTGATGGAACTTTGATGTAAGGGGCTGCTGATAGGACTCTGATGTAAGAGGCTGTTGATGGGACTCTGAGGTAAGGGGGTGCTGATTGGACTCTGATGTTAGGGGCTGTTCATGGGAGCCTGATGTAAGGTGGCTGGTGATGAGATTCTCTGTAAGGGGCTGCTGATGGGACTCTGATGTAAGGGGATTCTGATGGGTTTCTGATGTAAGGGGCTCCTGATGGGACTCTGATGTAAGGGGCCTATGATGGGACTCTGATGTGATGGGACTTTGATGTAAGGGGCTGGTGGTGGGACTCTGAAGTAAGAGGATGCTGATGGGACTCTGATGTAAGGGGCTGGGGATGGGACTCTGATGTAAGGGGCTGCTGGTGGAACTCTAATGTAAGAGACTGCTAATGGGACTCTGATGTAAGGGAACAGGTGATGATTATTTGTAAGGGGCTGGTGATGGGACTCTGATGTAAGGGGGCTGGTGATGGCACTCTGATGTAAGGGGTTGCTGAATGGACTCTGATGTAAGTGGATGCTGATGGGACTCTAAAGTAAGGGGTTGCTGATGGGATTCTGAAGTAAGGGGTTTCTGATGGGACTCTGATGTAAGGGGCTGCTGATGGGACTCTCATGAAAAGGGCTGGTGATTGGTCTTTGATGTAAGGGGCTGATGATGGGACTCCGATGTATGTGAACTGGTAATGGAACTTTGATGTAAGGGGCTGCTGATGGGACTCTGATGTAAGGGGCTGGTGATGGGACTCTGATGTAAGGGGCTGCTGGTGGAACTCTAATGTAAGAGACTGCTAATGGGACTCTGATGTAAGGGAACATGTGATGATACTTTGTAAGGGGCTGGTGATAGGACTCTGATGTAAGGGGGCTGGTGATGGGACTCTGATATAAGGGGTTGCTAAATGGACTCTGATGTAAGGGGCTGCTGATGGGCCTCTGAAGTAAGGGGTTGCTGATGGGATTCTGAATTAAGGGGTTTCTGATGGGGCTCTGATGTAAGGGGCTGCTGATGGGACTCTCATGAAAAGGGCTGGTGATTGGTCTTTGATGTAAGGGGCTGCTGATGGGACTCTGATGTATGTGAACTGGTGATGGAACTTTGATGTAATGGGCTGCTGATAGGACTCTGAGGTAAGGGGGTGCTGGTGGGACTCTGATGTTAGGGGCTGATGATGGGAGCCTGATGTAAGGGGGCTGGTGATGAGACTCTCTGTAAGGGGCTGCTGATGGGACTCTGATGTAAGGGGATTCTGATGGGTTTCTGATGTAAGTGGCTCCTAAAGGGACTCTGATGTAAGGGGCCTGTGATGGGACTCTGAAGTAAGGGGCTGCTGATGGGACTCTGATGTAAGGGGCTGGTAATGGGACTCTGATGTAAGGGGCTGCTGGTGGAACTCTAATGTAAGAGACTGCTAATTGGACTCTGACATAAGGGAACAGGTGATGATACTTTGTAAGGGGCTGCTGATGGGACTCTGATGTATGTGAACTGGTGATGGAACTTTGATGTAAGGGGCTGCTGATAGGACTCTGATGTAAGAGGCTGTTGATGGGACTCTGAGGTAAGGGGGTGCTGATTGGACTCTGATGTTAGGGGCTGTTCATGGGAGCCTGATGTAAGGTGGCTGGTGATGAGACTCTCTGTAAGGGGCTGCTGATGGGACTCTGATGTAAGGGGATTCTGATGGGTTTCTGATGTAAGGGGCTCCTGATGGGACTCTGATGTAAGGGGCCTATGATGGGACTCTGATGTGATGGGACTTTGATGTAAGGGGCTGGTGGTGGGACTCTGAAGTAAGAGGCTGCTGATGGGACTCTGATGTAAGGGGCTGGGGATGGGACTCTGATGTAAGGGGCTGCTGGTGGAACTATAATGTAAGAGACTGCTAATGGGACTCTGATGTAAGGAAACAGGTGATGATTCTATGTAAGGGGCTGGTGATGGGACTCTGATGTAAGGGGGCTGGTGATGGGACTCTGATGTAAGGGGTTGCTGAATGGACTCTGATGTAAGCGGCTGCTGATGGGATTCTAAAGTAAGGGGTTTCTGATGGGATTCTGAAGTAAGGGGTTTCTGATGGGACTCTGATCTAAGGGGCTGCTGATGGGACTCTCATGAAAAGGGCTGGTGATTGGTCTTTGATGTAAGGGGCTGCTGATGGGACTCCGATGTATGTGAACTGGTGATGGAACTTTGATGTAAGGGGCTGCTGATAGGACTCTGATGTAAGAGGCTGTTGATGGGACTCTGAGGTAAGGGGGTGCTGATGGGACTCTGATGTTAGGGGCTGTTGATGGGAGCCTGATGTAAGGGGGCTGGTGATGAGACTCTCTGTAAGGGGCTGCTGATGGGACTCTGATGTAAGGGGATTCTGATGGGTTTCTGATGTAAGGGGCTCCTGATGGGACTCTGATGTAAGGGGCCTGTGATGGGACTCTGATGTAAGGGGCTGGTGATGGTACTCTGATGTGATGGTACTTTGATGTAAGGGGCTTTTGATCGGACTCTGATGTAAAAGGGGCTGGTGATGGAACTTTGATGTAAGGGGCTGCTGATGGGACTCTGATGTAGGGGCTGGTGATGGGACTCTGATGTAAGGGGCTGCTGGTGGAACTCTAATGTAAGAGACTACTAATGGGACTCTGATGTAAGGGAACAGGTGATGATACTTTGTAAGGGGCTGGTGATGGGACTCTGATGTAAGGGGGCTGGTGATGGGACTCTGATATAAGGGGTTGCTAAATGGACTCTGTTGTAAGGGGCTGCTGATGGGACTCTGAAGTAAGGGGTTGCTGATGGGATTCTGAAGTAAGGGGTTTCTGATGGGATTCTGAAGTAAGGGGTTTCTGATGGGACTCTGATGTAAGGGGCTGCTGATGGGACTCTCATGAAAAGGGCTGGTGATTGGTCTTTGATGTAAGGGGCTGCTGATTGGACTCTGATGTATGTGAACTGGTGATGGAACTTTGATGTAAGAGGCTGTTGATGGGACTCTGAGTTAAGGGGATGCTGGTGGGACTCTGATGTTAGGGGCTGTTGATGGGAGCCTGATGTAAGGGGGCTGGTGATGAGACTCTCTGTAAGGGGCTGCTGATGGGACTCTGATGTAAGGGGATTCTGATGGGTTTCTGATGTAAGGGGCTCCTGATGGGACTCTGATGTAAGGGGCCTGTGATGGGACTCTGATGTAAGGGGCTGGTGATGGTACTCTGATATGATGGGACTTTGATGTAAGGGGCTGGTGGTGGGACTCTGAAGTAAGAGGATGCTGATGGGACTCTGATGTAAGGGGCTGGGGATGGGACTCTGATGTAAGGGGCTGCTGGTGGAACTCTAATGTAAGAGACTGCTAATGGGACTCTGATGTAAGGGAACAGGTGATGATTATTTGTAAGGGGCTGGTGATGGGACTCTGATGTAAGGGGGCTGGTGATGGGACTCTGATGTAAGGGGTTGCTGAATGGACTCTGATGTAAGTGGCTGCTGATGGGACTCTAAAGTAAGGGGTTGCTGATGGGATTCTGAAGTAAGGGGTTTCTGATGGGACTCTGATGTAAGGGGCTGCTGATGGGACTCTCATGAAAAGGGCTGGTGATTGGTCTTTGATGTAAGGGGCTGATGATGGGACTCCGATGTATGTGAACTGGTGATGGAACTTTGATGTAAGGGGCTGCTGATGGGACTCTGATGTAAGGGGCTGGTGATGGGACTCTGATGTAAGGGGCTGCTGGTGGAACTCTAATGTAAGAGACTGCTAATGGGACTCTGATGTAAGGGAACAGGTGATGATTATTTGTAAGGGGCTGGTGATGGGACTCTGATGTAAGGGGGCTGGTGATGGGACTCTGATGTAAGGGGTTGCTGATGGGACTCTAAAGTAAGGGGTTGCTGATGGGATTCTGAAGTAAGGGGTTTCTGATGGGACTCTGATGTAAGGGGCTGCTGATGGGACTCTCATGAAAAGGGCTGGTGATTGGTCTTCGATGTAAGGGGCTGCTGATGCGACTCTGATGTATGTGAACTGGTGATGGAACTTTGATGTAAGGGGCTGTTGATAGGACTCTGATGTAAGAGGCTGTTGATGGGACTCTGAGGTAAGGGGGTGCTGGTGGGACTCTGATGTTAGGGGCTGATGATGGGAGCCTGATGTAAGGGGGCTGGTGATGAGACTCTCTGTAAGGGGCTGCTGATGGGACTCTGATGTAAGGGGATTCTGATGGGTTTCTGATGTAAGGGGCTCCTAAAGGGACTCTGATGTAAGGGGCCTGTGATGGGACTCTGAAGTAAGGGGCTGCTGATGGGACTCTGATGTAAGGGGGTGGTAATGGGACTCTGATGTAAGGGGCTGCTGGTGGAACTCTAATGTAAGAGACTGCTAATGGGACTCTGACGTAAGGGAACAGGTGATGATACTTTGTAAGGGGCTGCTGATGGGACTCTGATGTATGTGAACTGGTGATGGAACTTTGATGTAAGGGGCTGCTGATAGGACTCTGATGTAAGAGGCTGTTGATGGGACTCTGAGGTAAGGGGGTGCTGATTGGATTCTGATGTTAGGGGCTGTTCATGGGAGCCTGATGTAAGGTGGCTGGTGATGAGACTCTCTGTAAGGGGCTGCTGATGGGACTCTGA
The DNA here is from genome assembly GCA_037952835.1 of Lithobates septentrionalis. Taxonomy (NCBI): domain Eukaryota; kingdom Metazoa; phylum Chordata; class Amphibia; order Anura; family Ranidae; genus Lithobates; species Lithobates septentrionalis. The sequence continues at coordinate 4,564,498 of JBBDGP010001120.1, forward strand.
TGTAAGGGGATTCTGATGGGTTTCTGATGTAAGGGGCTCCTGATGGGACTCTGATGTAAGGGGCCTATGATGGGACTCTGATGTAAGGGGATTCTGATGGGTTTCTGATGTAAGGGGCTCCTGATGGGACTCTGATGTAAGGGGCTGCTGATGGGACTCTAAAGTAAGGGGTTGCTGATGGGATTCTGAAGTAAGGGGTTTCTGATGGGACTCTGATGTAAGGGGCTGCTGATGGGACTCTCATGAAAAGGGCTGGTGATTGGTCTTTGATGTAAGGGGCTGATGATGGGACTCCGATGTATGTGAACTGGTGATGGAACTTTGATGTAAGGGGCTGCTGATGGGACTCTGATGTAAGGGGCTGGTGATGGGACTCTGATGTAAGGGGCTGCTGGTGGAACTCTAATGTAAGAGACTGCTAATGGGACTCTGATGTAAGGGAACAGGTGATGATACTTTGTAAGGGGCTGGTGATGGGACTCTGATGTAAGGCGGCTGGTGATGGGACTCTGATATAAGGGGTTGCTAAATGGACTCTGATGTAAGGGGCTGCTGATGGGACTCTGAAGTAAGGGGTTGCTGATGGGATTCTGAAGTAAGGGGTTTCTGATGGGACTCTGATGTAAGGGGCTGCTGATGGGACTCTCATGAAAAGGGCTGGTGATTGGTCTTTGATGTAAGGGGCTGCTGAAGGGACTCTGATGTATGTGAACTGGTGATGGAACTTTGATGTAAGGGGCTGCTGATAGGACTCTGATGTAAGAGGCTGTTGATGGGACTCTGAGGTAAGGGGGTGCTGGTGGGACACTGATGTTAGGGGCTGATAATGGGAGCCTGATGTAAGGGGGCTGGTGATGAGACTCTCTGTAAGGGGCTGCTGATGGGACTCTGATGTAAAGGGATTCTGATGGGTTTCTGATGTAAGTGGCTCCTAAAGGGACTCTGATGTAAGGGGCCTGTGATGGGACTCTGAAGTAAGGGGCTGCTGATGGGACTCTGATGTAAGGGGCTGGTAATGGGACTCTGATGTAAGGGGCTGCTGGTGGAACTCTAATGTAAGAGACTGCTAATGGGACTCTGACGTAAGGGAACAGTTGATGATACTTTGTAAGGGGCTGCTGATGGGACTCTGATGTATGTGAACTGGTGATGGAACTTTGATGTAAGGGGCTGCTGATAGGACTCTGATGTAAGGGGATTCTGATGGGTTTCTGATGTAAGGGGCTCCCGATGGGACTCTGATCTAAGGGGCCTGTGATGGGACTATGAAGTAAGGGGCTGCTGATGGGACTCTGATGTAAGGGGATTCTGATGGGTTTCTGATGTAAGGGGCTCCTGATGGGACTCTGATGTAAGGGGCTGGTGATGGTACTCTGATGTGATGGGACTTTGATGTAAGGGGCTGGTGGTGGGACTCTGAAGTAAGAGGCTGCTGATGGGACTCTGATATAAGGAGCTTGTGATGGGAATCTGATGTAAGGGGGCTGGTGATGGGACATTGATGTAAGGGGCTGCTGATGGGACCCTGATGTAAGAGACTGTTGATGGGACTTTGATGTAAGGGGCTGTTGGTGGGACTCTAATGTAAGAGGCTGCTGATTGGACTCTGATGTAAGGGAGCTGGTGATGAGACTCTGTAAGGGGCTCTGAAGGAACTCTGATGTAAGGGGCCTGTGATGGGACTCTGATGTAAGGGGCTGGTGATGGGACTCTTACGTTAAGGACTGTTGATAGGACTCTGATGTAAGGGGGCTGTTGATGGGACTCTGATGTAAGGAGCATGTGATGGGACGCTGATGTAAGGGGCTGCTGATTGGACTATGATGTAAGGGGCTGCTGCTGGGACTCTGATGTAAGGAGCATGTGATGGGACTCTGATGTAAGGGGACTGGTGATGGGACTTTGATGTAAGGGGCTGCAGATGGGACTCTCTGATGAAAGGGACTGTTGATGGGACTCTGATGTAAGGGGGCTGGTAATGGGACTTTGATGTAAGGGGCTGGTGGTGGGACTCTGAAGTAAGGGACTGGTGATGGGATTCTGATGTAAGGGGTCGCTGATTGGACTCTGATGTAAGGGGTTGCTGATTGGACTCTGATGTAAGGGGCTGCTGATGGGACTCTGATGTAAGGGGGCTGATGATGGGACTCTGATGTAGGGGGCTGTTAATGGGATGCTGATGTAAGGGACTGCTGATTGGACTCTGATGTAAGGGGCAGCTGAATGGACTCTGATGTAAAGGGCTGCTGAATAGACTCTGATCTAAGGAGCTGCTGATGGGTCTCTGATGTAAGGTCCTGGTGTTGGGACACTCTGTATTGGACTGCTGATGGGATTCTGATGTAAGGGGCTGGTGATGGGACTCTGATGTTAAGGACTGTTGATGGGACTCTGATGTAAGGGGGCAGTTTGTGGGACTCTGATGTAAGGGGCTGCTGATGGGACTCTGATGTAAGGGACTGTTGATGGGACTCTCTGATGTAAGGGGGCTGGTAATGGGACTTTGATGTAAGGGGCTGGTGATGTAACCCTGAAGTAAGGGGCTGCTGATGGGACTCTGATGTAAGGGGCTGGTGGTGGGATTCTGATGTAAGGAGCATGTGATGGGGCTCTGATGTAAGGGGGCTGGTGATGGGACTTTGATGTAAGGGGCTGCTGATGGGACTCTCTAATGTAAGGGACTGTTGATGGGACTTTGATGTAAGGGGCTGGGGGTGGGACTCTGAAGTAAGGCGCTGCTGATTGAACTCTGATGTGAGGGGCTTGTGATGGGACTCTGATGTAAAAGGCTGCTTAGGGGACTCTGATGTAAGGGGGCTGGTGATGGGAGTCTGAAGTAAGGGGCCGCTGATTGGACTCTGATGTGGGGGGCTGGTGATGGGACTCTGATGTAAAAGGCTGCTTAGGGGACTCTGATGTAAGGGGGCTGGTGATGGGACTCTTATGTAAGGGGTTGCTGATTGGACACTGATGTAAGGGGCTGCTGATGGGACTCTGATGTAAGGGGGCTGATGATGGGACTCTGATGTAGGGGGCTCTTAATGGGATGCTGATGTAAGGGACTGCTGATTGGACTCTGATGTAAGGGGCTGCTGAATGGACTCTGATGTAAGGGGCTGCTGATGGGACTCTGATATAAGGGGGCTGCTAATGGGACTTTGATGTAAGGGGCTGGTGGTGGAACTCTGAAGTAAGGGGCTGATGGGACTCTGATGTGAGGGGCTGGTGATGGGACTCTGATGTAAAAGGCTGCTTAGGGGACTCTGATGTAAGGGGGCTGGTGATGGGACTCTTATGTAAGGGGTTGCTGATTGGACACTGATGTAAGGGGCTGCTGATGGGACTCTGATGTAAGGGGGCTGATGATGGGACTCTGATGTAGGGGGCTGTTAATGGGACGCTGATGTAAGGGACTGCTGATTGGACTCTGATGTAAGGGGCTGCTGAATGGACTCTGATGTAAGGGGCTGCTGATGGGACTCTGATGTAAGGAGCTTGTGATGGGAATCTGATGTAAGGGGGCTGGTGATGGGACATTGATGTAAGGGGCTGCTGATGGGACCCTGATGTAAGGGACCGTTGATGGGACTTTGATGTAAGGGGCTGTTGGTGGGACTCTAATGTAAGAGGCTGCTGATTGGACTCTGATGTAAGGGGGCTGGTGATGAGACTCTGTAAGGGGCTCCGAAGGAACTCTGATGTAAGGGGCCTGTGATGGGACTCTGATGTAAGGGGCTGGTGATGGGACTCTTACGTTAAGGACTGTTGATGGGACTCTGATTTAAGGGGGCTGTTGATGGGACTCTGATGTAAGGAGCATGTGATGGGACACTGACGTAAGGGGCTGCTGATTGGACTCTGATGTAAGGGGCTGCTGATGGGACTCTGATGTAAGGGGCTGCTGCTGGGACTCTGATGTAAGGAGCATGTGATGGGACTCTGATGTAAGGGGGCTGGTGATGGGACTTTGATGTAAGGGGCTGCAGATGGGACTCTCTGATGAAAGGGACTGTTGATGGGACTCTGATGTAAGGGTGCTGGTAATGGGACTTTGATGTAAGGGGCTGGTGGTGGGACTCTGAAGTAAGGGGCTGGTGATGGGATTCTGATGTAAGGGGTTGCTGATTGGACTCTGATGTAAGGGGCTGCTGATGGGACTCTGATGTAAGGGGGCTGATGATGGGACTCTGATGTAGGGGGCTGTTAATGAGATGCTGATGTAAGGGACTGCTGATTGGACTCTGATGTAAGGGGCTGCTGAATGGACTCTGATGTAAGGGGCTGCTGATGAGTCTCTGATGTAAGCTCCTGGTGTTGGGACACTCTGTATTGGACTGCTAATTGGATTCTGATGTAAGGGACTGGTGATGGGACTCTGATGTAAGGGGCTGCTGATGGGACTCTGATGTAAGGGACTGTTGATGGGACTCTGATGTAAGGGGGCTGGTGATGGGACTCTGATATATAAGGAGCATGTGATGGGACGCTGATGTAAGGGGCTGCTGATTGGACTCTGATGTAAGGGGCTGCTGATGGGATTCTGATGTAAGGGGCTGCTGATTGGACTCTGATGTAAGGAGCATGTGATGGGACTCTGATGTAAGGGGGATGGTGATGGGACTTTGATGTAAGGGGCTGCTGATGGGACTCTCTGATGAAAGGGACTGTTGTTGGGACTCTTATGTAAGGGGGCTGGTAATGGGACTTTGATGTAAGGGGCTGCTGAAGGGACTCTGATGTGAGGGGACAGGTGATGAGACTTTGTAAGGGGCTGGTGATGGGATTCTGATGTAAGGGGGCTGGTGATGGGACTCTGATATAAGGGGTTGCTAAATGGACTCTGATGTAAGGGGCTGCTGATGGGACTCTGAATTAAGGGGTTGCTGATGGGATTCTGAAGTAAGGGGTTTCTGATGGGACTCTAAATGGACTCTGATGTAAGGGTTTGCTGATTGGACTCTGATTGGACTCTGATTTAAGGGGCTGCTAATGGGACTCTGATGTAAGGGAGCTAGACATGATAGAGCTGATAGAATTGATAGAGATGATAGAGTTAGAGATTATAAATTTAGAGATGATAGAGCTAGTGATGTAGAGTTAGAGATGATTGAGCTACCATGATTAAGTTAGAGATGGTAGAGCCAGAGATGATAGTGCCAGAAAGGATAAGAGCTAGAGATGATAGAGTTAGAGATGATGCAGCTACAGATGATAGAGGTAGGGATGACAGAGCTAGAGATGGTAGAGTTAAAGATGATACAGCTACAGATGAAAGAGCTAGAAATGATAAAGCTAGACACGATAGAGTTACAGATGATAGAGTTAGAGATAATAGAGCTAGAGATCTTAAGTATAGAGATGATAGAGCCAGACATAATAGAGTTAGAGATAATAGAGTTAGAGATGATAGAGATTACAGAGATAGAGATATCATCTCTAGCTCTATCATCTCTAGCTTTATCATCCATAGCTCTATCATCTCTGGCTCTATTATCTCTGACTGACTCTGACTGACTCTGATGTAAGGGGATTCTGATGGGTTTCTGATGTAAGGGGCTCCTGATGGGACTCTGATGTAAGGGGCCTTTGATGGGACTCTGATGTAAGGGGCTGGTGATGGTACTCTGATGTGATGGGACTTTGATGTAAGGGGCTGGTGGTGGGACTCTGAAGTAAGAGGCTGCTGATGGGTCTCTGATGTTAAGGACTGTTGATGGGACTCTGATGTAAGGGGGCTGTTGATGGGACTCTGATGTAAGGGGCTGCTGATGGGACTCTGATGTAAGGGGCTGCTGATGGGACTTTGATGTAAGGGGCTTTTGATCAGACTCTGATGTAAAAGGGGCTGGTGATGGAACTTTGATGTAAGGGGCTGCTGATGGGACTCTGATGTAAGGGGCTGCTGGTGGAACTCTAATGTAAGAGACTACTAATGGGACTCTGATGTAAGGGAACAGGTGATGATACGTTGTAAGGGTCTGGTGATGGGACTCTGATGTAAGGGGGCTGGTGATGGGACTCTGATATAAGGGGTTGCTAAATGGACTCTGTTGTAAGGGGCTGCTGATGGGACTCTGAAGTAAGGGGTTGCTGATGGGATTCTGAAGTAAGGGGTTTCTGATGGGACTCTGATGTAAGGGGTTGCTGATGGGACTCTCATGAAAAGGGCTGGTGATTGGTCTTTGATGTAAGGGGCTGCTGATTGGACTCTGATGTAAGAGGCTGTTGATAGGACTCTGAGGTAAGGGGGTGCTGGTGGGACTCTGATGTTAGGGGCAGATGATGGGAGCCTGATGTAAGGGGGCTGGTGATGAGACTCTCTGTAAGGGGCTGCTGATGGGACTCTGATGTAAGGGGATTCTGATGGGTTTCTGATGTAAGTGGCTCCTAAAGGGACTCTGATGTAAGGGGCCTGTGATGGGACTCTGAAGTAAGGGGCTGCTGATGGGACTCTGATGTAAGGGGCTGGTAATGGGACTCTGATGTAAGGGGCTGCTGGTGGAACTCTAATGTAAGAGACTGCTAATGGGACTCTGACGTAAGGGAACAGGTGATGATACTTTGTAAGGGGCTGCTGATGGGACTCTGATGTATGTGAACTGGTGATGGAACTTTGATGTAAGGGGCTGCTGATAGGACTCTGATGTAAGGGGATTCTGATGGGTTTCTGATGTAAGGGGCTCCTGATGGGACTCTGATCTAAGGGGCCTGTGATGGGACTATGAAGTAAGGGGCTGCTGATGGGACTCTGATGTAAGGGGATTCTGATTGGTTTCTGATGTAAGGGGCTCCTGATGGGACTCTGATGTAAGGGGCTGGTGATGGTACTCTGATGTGATGGGACTTTGATGTAAGGGGCTGGTGGTGGGACTCTGAAGTAAGAGGCTGCTGATGGGACTCTGATGTAAGGGGCTGGGGATGGGACTCTGATGTAAGGGGCTGCTGGTGGAACTCTAATGTAAGAGACTGCTAATGGGACTCTGATGTAAGGGAACAGGTGCTGATTCTTTGTAAGGGGCTGGTGATGGGACTCTGATGTAAGGGGGCTGGTGATGGGACTCTGATGTAAGGGGTTGCTGAATGGACTCTGATGTAAGTGGCTGCTGATGGGATTCTAAAGTAAGGGGTTGCTGATGGGATTCTGAAGTAAGGGGTTTCTGATGGGACTCTGATGTAAGGGGCTGCTGATGGGACTCTCATGAAAAGGGCTGGTGATTGGTCTTTGATGTAAGGGGCTGATGATGGGACTCCGATGTATGTGAACTGGTGATGGAACTTTGATGTAAGGGGCTGCTGATGGGACTCTGATGTAAGGGGCTGGTGATGGGACTCTGATGTAAGGGGCTGCTGGTGGAACTCTAATGTAAGAGACTGCTAATGGGACTCTGATGTAAGGGAACAGGTGATGATACTTTGTAAGGGGCTGGTGATGGGACTCTGATGTAAGGGGGCTGGTGATGGGACTCTGATATAAGGGGTTGCTAAATGGACTCTGATGTAAGGGGCTGCTGATGGGACTCTGAAGTAAGGGGTTGCTGATGGGATTCTGAAGTAAGGGGTTTCTGATGGGGCTCTGATGTAAGGGGCTGCTGATGGGACTCTCATGAAAAGGGCTGGTGATTGGTCTTTGATGTAAGGGGCTGCTGATGGGACTCTGATGTATGTGAACTGGTGATGGAACTTTGATGTAAGGGGCTGCTGATAGGACTCTGAGGTAAGGGGGTGCTGGTGGGACTCTGATGTTAGGGGCTGATGATGGGAGCCTGATGTAAAGGGGCTGGTGATGAGACTCTCTGTAAGGGGCTGCTGATGGGACTCTGATGTAAGGGGATTCTGATGGGTTTCTGATGTAAGTGGCTCCTAAAGGGACTCTGATGTAAGGGGCCTGTGATGGGACTCTGAAGTAAGGGGCTGCTGATGGGACTCTGATGTAAGGGACTGGTAATGGGACTCTGATGTAAGGGGCTGCTGGTGGAACTCTAATGTAAGAGACTGCTAATTGGACTCTGACGTAAGGGAACAGGTGATGATACTTTGTAAGGGGCTGCTGATGGGACTCTGATGTATGTGAACTGGTGATGGAACTTTGATGTAAGGGGCTGCTGATAGGACTCTGATGTAAGGGGATTCTGATGGGTTTCTGATGTAAGGGGCTCCTGATGGGACTCTGATCTAAGGGGCCTGTGATGGGACTATGAAGTAAGGGGCTGCTGATGGGACTCTGATGTAAGGGGATTCTGATTGGTTTCTGATGTAAGGGGCTCCTGATGGGACTCTGATGTAAGGGGCTGGTGATGGTACTCTGATGTGATGGGACTTTGATGTAAGGGGCTGGTGGTGGGACTCTGAAGTAAGAGGCTGCTGATGGGACTCTGATGTAAGGGGCTGGGGATGGGACTCTGATGTAAGGGGCTGCTGGTGGAACTCTAATGTAAGAGACTGCTAATGGGACTCTGATGTAAGGGAACAGGTGATGATTCTTTGTAAGGGGCTGGTGATGGGACTCTGATGTAAGGGGGCTGGTGATGGGACTCTGATGTAAGGGGTTGCTGAATGGACTCTGATGTAAGGGGCTGCTGATGGGACTCTCATGAAAAGGGCTGGTGATTGGTCTTTGATGTAAGGGGCTGATGATGGGACTCCGATGTATGTGAACTGGTGATGGAACTTTGATGTAAGGGGCTGCTGATAGGACTCTGATGTAAGAGGCTGTTGATGGGACTCTGAGGTAAGGGGGTGCTGATTGGACTCTGATGTTAGGGGCTGTTCATGGGAGCCTGATGTAAGGTGGCTGGTGATGAGACTCTCTGTAAGGGGCTGCTGATGGGACTCTGATGTAAGGGGATTCTGATGGGTTTCTGATGTAAGGGGCTCCTGATGGGACTCTGATGTAAGGGGCCTATGATGGGACTCTGATGTGATGGGACTTTGATGTAAGGGGCTGGTGGTGGGACTCTGAAGTAAGAGGCTGCTGATGGGACTCTGATGTAAGGGGCTGGGGATGGGACTCTGATGTAAGGGGCTGCTGGTGGAACTCTAATGTAAGAGACTGCTAATGGGACTCTGATGTAAGGGAACAGGTGATGATTCTATGTAAGGGGCTGGTGATGGGACTCTGATGTAAGGGGGCTGGTGATGGGACTCTGATGTAAGGGGTTGCTGAATGGACTCTGATGTAAGTGGCTGCTGATGGGATTCTAAAGTAAGGGGTTTCTGATGGGATTCTGAAGTAAGGGGTTTCTGATGGGACTCTGATGTAAGGGGCTGCTGATGGGACTCTCATGAAAAGGGCTGGTGATTGGTCTTTGATGTAAGGGGCTGCTGATGGGACTCCGATGTATGTGAACTGGTGATGGAACTTTGATGTAAGGGGCTGCTGATAGGACTCTGATGTAATAGGCTGTTGATGGGACTCTGAGGTAAGGGGGTGCTGATGGGACTCTGATGTTAGGGGCTGTTGATGGGAGCCTGATGTAAGGGGGCTGGTGATGAGACTCTCTGTAAGGGGCTGCTGATGGGACTCTGATGTAAGGGGATTCTGATGGGTTTCTGATGTAAGGGGCTCCTGATGGGACTCTGATGTAAGGGGCTGGTGATGGGACTCTGATGTAAGGGGTTGCTGAATGGACTCTGATGTAAGGGGCTGCTGATGGGACTCTCATGAAAAGGGCTGGTGATTGGTCTTTGATGTAAGGGGCTGATGATGGGACTCCGATGTATGTGAACTGGTGATGGAACTTTGATGTAAGGGGCTGCTGATGGGACTCTGATGTAAGGGGCTGGTGATGGGACTCTGATGTAAGGGGCTGCTGGTGGAACTCTAATGTAAGAGACTGCTAATGGGACTCTGATGTAAGGGAACAGGTGATGATACTTTGTAAGGGGCTGGTGATGGGACTCTGATGTAAGGGTGCTGGTGATGGGACTCTGATATAAGGGGTTGCTAAATGGACTCTGATGTAAGGGGCTGCTGATGGGACTCTGAAGTAAGGGGTTGCTGATGGGATTCTGAAGTAAGGGGTTTCTGATGGGACTCTGATGTAAGTGGCTGCTGATGGGACTCTCATGAAAAGGGCTGGTGATTGGTCTTTGATGTAAGGGGCTGCTGATGGGACTCTGATGTATGTGAACTGGTGATGGAACTTTGATGTAAGGGGCTGCTGATAGGACTCTGAGGTAAGGGGGTGCTGGTGGGACTCTGATGTTAGGGGCTGATGATGGGAGCCTGATGTAAGGGGGCTGGTGATGAGACTCTCTGTAAGGGGCTGCTGATGGGACTCTGATGTAAGGGGATTCTGATGGGTTTCTGATGTAAGTGGCTCCTAAAGGGACTCTGATGTAAGGGGCCTGTGATGGGACTCTGAAGTAAGGGGCTGCTGATGGGACTCTGATGTAAGGGGCTGGTAATGGGACTCTGATGTAAGGGGCTGCTGGTGGAACTCTAATGTAAGAGACTGCTAATGGGACTCTGACGTAAGGGAACAGGTGATGATACTTTGTAAGGGGCTGCTGATGGGACTCTGATGTATGTGAACTGGTGATGGAACTTTGATGTAAGGGGCTGCTGATAGGACTCTGATGTAAGAGGCTGTTGATGGGACTCTGAGGTAAGGGGGTGCTGATTGGACTCTGATGTTAGGGGCTGTTCATGGGAGCCTGATGTAAGGTGGCTGGTGATGAGACTCTCTGTAAGGGGCTGCTGATGGGACTCTGATGTAAGGGGATTCTGATGGGTTTCTGATGTAAGGGGCTCCTGATGGGACTCTGATGTAAGGGGCCTATGATGGGACTCTGATGTGATGGGACTTTGATGTAAGGGGCTGGTGGTGGGACTCTGAAGTAAGAGGCTGCTGATGGGACTCTGATGTAAGGGGCTGGGGATGGGACTCTGATGTAAGGGGCTGCTGGTGGAACTCTAATGTAAGAGACTGCTAATGGGACTCTGATGTAAGGGAACAGGTGATGATTCTATGTAAGGGGCTGGTGATGGGACTCTGATGTAAGGGGGCTGGTGATGAGACTCTCTGTAAGGGGCTGCTGATGGGACTCTGATGCAAGGGGATTCTGATGGGTTTCTGATGTAAGGGGCTCCTGATGGGACTCTGATGTAAGGGGCCTGTGATGGGACTCTGATGTAAGGGGCTGGTGATGGTACTCTGATGTGATGGTACTTTGATGTAAGGGGCTTTTGATCGGACTCTGATGTAAAAGGGGCTGGTGATGAAACTTTGATGTAAGGGGCTGCTGATGGGACTCTGATGTAGGGGCTGGTGATGGGACTCTGATGTAAGGGGCTGCTGGTGGAACTCTAATGTAAGAGACTACTAATGGGACTCTGATGTAAGGGAACAGGTGATGATACTTTGTAAGGGGCTGGTGATGGGACTCTGATGTAAGGGGGCTGGTGATGGGACTCTGATATAAGGGGTTGCTAAATGGACTCTGTTGTAAGGGGCTGCTGATGGGACTCTGAAGTAAGGGGTTGCTGATGGGATTCTGAAGTAAGGGGTTTCTGATGGGATTCTGAAGTGAGGGGTTTCTGATAGGAATCTGATGTAAGGGGCTGCTGATGGGACTCTCATGAAAAGGGCTGGTGATTGGTCTTTGATGTAAGGGGCTGCTGATTGGACTCTGATGTATGTGAACTGGTGATGGAACTTTGATGTAAGAGGCTGTTGATGGGACTCTGAGGTAAGGGGATGCTGGTGGGACTCTGATGTTAGGGGCTGTTGATGGGAGCCTGATGTAAGGGGGCTGGTGATGAGACTCTCTGTAAGGGGCTGCTGATGGGACTCTGATGTAAGGGGATTCTGATGGGTTTCTGATGTAAGGGGCTCCTGATGGGACTCTGATGTAAGGGGCCTGTGATGGGACTCTGATGTAAGGGGCTGGTGATGGTACTCTGATGTGATGGGACTTTGATGTAAGGGGCTGGTGGTGGGACTCTGAAGTAAGAGGATGCTGATGGGACTCTGATGTAAGGGGCTGGGGATGGGACTCTGATGTAAGGGGCTGCTGGTGGAACTCTAATGTAAGAGACTGCTAATGGGACTCTGATGTAAGGGAACAGGTGATGATTATTTGTAAGGGGCTGGTGATGGGACTCTGATGTAAGGGGTTGCTGAATGGACTCTGATGTAAGTGGCTGCTGATGGGACTCTAAAGTAAGGGGTTGCTGATGGGATTCTGAAGTAAGGGGTTTCTGATGGGACTCTGATGTAAGGGGCTGCTGATGGGACTCTCATGAAAAGGGCTGGTGATTGGTCTTTGATGTAAGGGGCTGATGATGGGACTCCGATGTATGTGAACTGGTGATGGAACTTTGATGTAAGGGGCTGCTGATGGGACTCTGATGTAAGGGGCTGGTGATGGGACTCTGATGTAAGGGGCTGCTGGTGGAACTCTAATGTAAGAGACTGCTAATGGGACTCTGATGTAAGGGAACAGGTGATGATTATTTGTAAGGGGCTGGTGATGGGACTCTGATGTAAGGGGGCTGGTGATGGGACTCTGATGTAAGGGGTTGCTGATGGGACTCTAAAGTAAGGGGTTGCTGATGGGATTCTGAAGTAAGGGGTTTCTGATGGGACTCTGATGTAAGGGGCTGCTGATGGGACTCTCATGAAAAGGGCTGGTGATTGATCTTCGATGTAAGGGGCTGCTGATGCGACTCTGATGTATGTGAACTGGTGATGGAACTTTGATGTAAGGGGCTGTTGATAGGACTCTGATGTAAGAGGCTGTTGATGGGACTCTGAGGTAAGGGGGTGCTGGTGGGACTCTGATGTTAGGGGCTGATGATGGGAGCCTGATGTAAGGGGGCTGGTGATGAGACTCTCTGTAAGGGGCTGCTGATGGGACTCTGATGTAAGGGGATTCTGATGGGTTTCTGATGTAAGGGGCTCCTAAAGGGACTCTGATGTAAGGGGCCTGTGATGGGACTCTGAAGTAAGGGGCTGCTGATGGGACTCTGATGTAAGGGGCTGGTAATGGGACTCTGATGTAAGGGGCTGCTGGTGGAACTCTAATGTAAGAGACTGCTAATTGGACTCTGACGTAAGGGAACAGGTGATGATACTTTGTAAGGGGCTGCTGATGGGACTCTGATGTATGTGAACTGGTGATGGAACTTTGATGTAAGGGGCTGCTGATAGGACTCTGATGTAAGAGGCTGTTGATGGGACTCTGAGGTAAGGGGGTGCTGATTGGATTCTGATGTTAGGGGCTGTTCATGGGAGCCTGATGTAAGGTGGCTGGTGATGAGACTCTCTGTAAGGGGCTGCTGATGGGACTCTGATGTAAGGGGATTCTGATGGGTTTCTGATGTAAGGGGCTCCTGATGGGACTCTGATGTAAGGGGCCTATGATGGGACTCTGATGTAAGGGGATTCTGATGGGTTTCTGATGTAAGGGGCTCCTGATGGGACTCTGATGTAAGGGGCTGCTGATGGGACTCTCATGAAAAGGGCTGGTGATTGGTCTTTGATGTAAGGGGCTGCTGATGGGACTCCGATGTATGTGAACTGGTGATGGAACTTTGATGTAAGGGGCTGCTGATAGGACTCTAATGTAAGAGGCTGTTGATGGGACTCTGAGGTAAGGGGGTGCTGATGGGACTCTGATGTTAGGGGCTGTTGATGGGAGCCTGATGTAAGGGGGCTGTGATGAGACTCTCTGTAAGGGGCTGCTGATGGGACTCTGATGTAAGGGGACTCTGATGGGTTTCTGATGTAAGGGGCTCCTGATGGGACTCTGATGTAAGGGGCCTTTGATGGGACTCTGATGTAAGGGGCTGGTGATGGTACTCTGATGTGATGGGACTTTGATGTAAGGGGCTGGTGGTGGGACTCTGAAGTAAGAGGCTGCTGATGGGTCTCTGATGTTAAGGACTGTTGATGGGACTCTGATGTAAGGGGGCTGTTGATGGGACTCTGATGTAAGGGGCTGCTGATGGAACACTGATGTAAGGAGCTTTTGATCGGACTCTGATGTAAAAAGGGCTGGTGATGGGACTTTGATGTAAGGGGCTGCTGATGGGACTCTGATGTAAGGGGCTTGGTGATGGGACTCTGATGTAAGGGGCTGCTGGTGGAACTCTAATGTAAGAGACTGCTAATGGGACTCTGATGTAAGGGAACAGGTGATGATACTTTGTAAGGGGCTGGTGATGGGACTCTGATGTAAGGGGGCTGGTGATGGGACTCTGATATAAGGGGTTGCTAAATGGACTCTGTTGTAAGGGGCTGCTGATGGGACTCTGAAGTAAGGGGTTGCTGATGGGATTCTGAAGTAAGGGGTTTCTGATGGGACTCTGATGTAAGGGGCTGCTGATGGGACTCTCATGAAAAGGGCTGGTGATTGGTCTTTGATGTAAGGGGCTGCTGATGGGACTCTGATGTATGTGAACTGGTGATGGAACTTTGATGTAAGGGGCTGCTGATAGGACTCTGATGTAAGAGGCTGTTGATGGGACTCTGAGGTAAGGGGGTGCTGGTGGGACTCTGATGTTAGGGGCTGATGATGGGAGCCTGATGTAAGGGGGCTGGTGATGAGACTCTCTGTAAGGGGCTGCTGATGGGACTCTGATGTAAGGGGATTCTGATGGGTTTCTGATGTAAGGGGCTCCTGATGGGACTCTGATGTAAGGGGCCTGTGATGGGACTCTGATGTATGGGGCTGGTGATGGTACTCTGATGTGATGGGACTTTGATGTAAGGGGCTGGTGGTGGGACTCTGAAGTAAGAGGCTGCTGATGGGACTCTGATGTAAGGGGCTGGGAATGGGACTCTGATGTAAGGGGCTGCTGGTGGAACTCTAATGTAAGAGACTGCTAATGGGACTCTGATGTAAGGGAACAGGTGATGATTCTTTGTAAGGGGCTGGTGATGGGACTCTGATGTAAGGGGTTGCTGAATAGACTCTGATGTAAGTGGCTGCTGATGGGACTCTAAAGTAAGGGGTTGCTGATGGGATTCTGAAGTAAGGGGCTGCTGATGGGACTCTCATGAAAAGGGCTGGTGATTGGTCTTTGATGTAAGGGGCTGCTGATGGGACTCCGATGTATGTGAACTGGTGATGGAACTTTGATGTAAGGGGCTGCTGATAGGACTCTGATGTAAGAGGCTGTTGATGGGACTCTGAGGTAAGGGGGGTGCTGATGGGACTCTGATGTTAGGGGCTGTTGATGGGAGCCTGATGTAAGGGGGCTGTGATGAGACTCTCTGTAAGGGGCTGCTGATGGGATACTGATGTAAGGGGATTCTGATCGGTTTCTGATGTAAGGGGCTCCTGATGGGACTCTGATGTAAGGGGCCTTTGATGGGACTCTGATGTAAGGGGCTGGTGATGGTACTCTGATGTGATGGGACTTTGATGTAAGGGGTTGGTGGTGGGACTCTGAAGTAAGAGGCTGCTGATGGGTCTCTGATGTTAAGGACTGTTGATGGGACTCTGATGTAAGGGGGCTGTTGATGGGACTCTGATGTAAGGGGCTGCTGATGGGACTCTGATGTAAGGGGCTGCTGATGGAACACTGATGTAAGGAGCTTTTGATCGGACTCTGATGTAAAAGGGACTGGTGATGGGACTTTGATGTAAGGGGATTCTGATGGGTTTCTGATGTAAGGGGCTCCTGATGGGACTCTGATGTAAGGGGCTGGTGATGGTACTCTGATGTGATGGGACTTTGATGTAAGGGGCTGGTGGTGGGACTCTGAAGTAAGAGGCTGCTGATGGGACTCTGATGTAAGGGGCTGAGGATGGGACTCTGATGTAAGGGGCTGCTGGTGGAACTCTAATGTAAGAGACTGCTAATGGGACTCTGATGTAAGGGAACAGGTGATGATTCTTTGTAAGGGGCTGGTGATGGGATTCTAAAGTAAGGGGTTGCTGATGGGATTCTGAAGTAAGGGGTTTCTGATGGGACTCTGATGTAAGGGGCTGCTGATGGGACTCTCATGAAAAGGGCTGGTGATTGGTCTTTGATGTAAGGGGCTGCTGATGGGACTCTGATGTATGTGAACTGGTGATGGAACTTTGATGTAAGGGGCTGCTGATAGGACTCTGATGTAAGAGGCTGTTGATGGGACTCTGAGGTAAGGGGGTGCTGATTGGACTCTGATGTTAGGGGCTGTTCATGGGAGCCTGATGTAAGGTGGCTGGTGATGAGACTCTCTGTAAGGGGCTGCTGATGGGACTCTGATGTAAGGGGGCTGGGGATGGGACTCTGATATAAGGGGTTGCTAAATGGACTCTGATGTAAGGGGCTGCTGATGGGACTCTGAAGTAAGGGGTTGCTGATGGGATTCTGAAGTAAGGGGTTTCTGATGGGATTCTGATGTAAGGGGCTGCTGATGGGACTCTCATGAAAAGGGCTGGTGATTGGTCTTTGATGTAAGGGGCTGCTGATGGGACTCTGATGTATGTGAACTGGTGATGGAACTTTGATGTAAGGGGCTGCTGATAGGACTCTGATGTAAGAGGCTGTTGATGGGACTCTGAGGTAAGGGGGTGCTGATTGGACTCTGATGTTAGGGGCTGTTCATGGGAGCCTGATGTAAGGTGGCTGGTGATGAGACTCTCTGTAAGGGGCTGCTGATGGGACTCTGATGTAAGGGGATTCTGATGGGTTTCTGATGTAAGGGGCTCCTGATGGGACTCTGATGTAAGGGGCCTATGATGGGACTCTGATGTAAGGGGCAGGTGATGGTACTCTGATGTGATGGGAGTTTGATGTAAGGGGCTGGTGGTGGGACTCTGAAGTAAGAGGCTGCTGATGGGACTCTGATGTAAGGGGCTGGGGATGGGACTCTGATGTAAGGGGCTGCTGGTGGAACTCTAATGTAAGAGACTGCTAATGGGACTCTGATGTAAGGGAACAGGTGATGATTCTTTGTAAGGGGCTGGTGATGGGACTCTGACGTAAGGGGGCTGGTGATGGGACTCTGATGTAAGGGGTTGCTGAATGGACTCTGATGTAAGGGGATTCTGATGGGTTTCTGATGTTAGGGGCTCCTGATGGGACTCTGATGTAAGGGGCCTATGATGGGACTCTGATGTAAGGGGATTCTGATGGGTTTCTGATGTAAGGGGCTCCTGATGGGACTCTGATGTAAGGGGCTGCTGATGGGACTCTAAAGTAAGGGGTTGCTGATGGGATTCTGAAGTAAGGGGTTTCTGATGGGACTCTGATGTAAGGGGCTGCTGATGGGACTCTCATGAAAAGGGCTGGTGATTGGTCTTTGATGTAAGGGGCTGCTGATGGGACTCCGATGTATGTGAACTGGTGATGGAACTTTGATGTAAGGGGCTGCTGATAGGACTCTAATGTAAGAGGCTGTTGATGGGACTCTGAGGTAAGGGGGTGCTGATGGGACTCTGATGTTAGGGGCTGTTGATGGGAGCCTGATGTAAGGGGGCTGTGATGAGACTCTCTGTAAGGGGCTGCTGATGGGACTCTGATGTAAGGGGACTCTGATGGGTTTCTGATGTAAGGGGCTCCTGATGGGACTCTGATGTAAGGGGCCTTTGATGGGACTCTGATGTAAGGGGCTGGTGATGGTACTCTGATGTGATGGGACTTTGATGTAAGGGGCTGGTGGTGGGACTCTGAAGTAAGAGGCTGCTGATGGGTCTCTGATGTTAAGGACTGTTGATGGGACTCTGATGTAAGGGGGCTGTTGATGGGACTCTGATGTAAGGGGCTGCTGATGGAACACTGATGTAAGGAGCTTTTGATCGGACTCTGATGTAAAAGGGGCTGGTGATGGGACTTTGATGTAAGGGGCTGCTGATGGGACTCTGATGTAAGGGGCTTGGTGATGGGACTCTGATGTAAGGGGCTGCTGGTATAACTCTAATGTAAGAGACTGCTAATGGGACTCTGATGTAAGGGAACAGGTGATGATACTTTGTAAGGGGCTGGTGATGGGACTCTGATGTAAGGGGGCTGGTGATGGGACTCTGATATAAGGGGTTGCTAAATGGACTCTGTTGTAAGGGGCTGCTGATGGGACTCTGAAGTAAGGGGTTGCTGATGGGATTCTGAAGTAAGGGGTTTCTGATGGGACTCTGATGTAAGGGGCTGCTGATGGGACTCTCATGAAAAGGGCTGGTGATTGGTCTTTGATGTAAGGGGCTGCTGATGGGACTCTGATGTATGTGAACTGGTGATGGAACTTTGATGTAAGGGGCTGTTGATAGGACTCTGATGTAAGAGGCTGTTCATGGGACTCTGAGGTAAGGGGGTGCTGGTGGGACTCTGATGTTAGGGGCTGATGATGGGAGCCTGATGTAAGGGGGCTGGTGATGAGACTCTCTGTAAGGGGCTGCTGATGGGACTCTGATGTAAGGGGATTCTGATGGGTTTCTGATGTAAGGGGCTCCTGATGGGACTCTGATGTAAGGGGCCTTTGATGGGACTCTGATGTAAGGGGCTGGTGATGGTACTCTGATGTGATGGGACTTTGATGTAAGGGGCTGGTGGTGGGACTCTGAAGTAAGAGGCTGCTGATGGGTCTCTGATGTTAAGGACTGTTGATGGGACTCTGATGTAAGGGGGCTGTTGATGGGACTCTGATGTAAGGGGCTGCTGATGGAACACTGATGTAAGGAGCTTTTGATCGGACTCTGATGTAAAAGGGGCTGGTGATGGGACTTTGATGTAAGGGGCTGCTGATGGGACTCTGATGTAAGGGGCTTGGTGATGGGACTCTGATGTAAGGGGCTGCTGGTGGAACTCTAATGTAAGAGACTGCTAATGGGACTCTGATGTAAGGGAACAGGTGATGATACTTTGTAAGGGGCTGGTGATGGGACTCTGATGTAAGGGGGCTGGTGATGGGACTCTGATATAAGGGGTTGCTAAATGGACTCTGTTGTAAGGGGCTGCTGATGGGACTCTGAAGTAAGGGGTTGCTGATGGGATTCTGAAGTAAGGGGTTTCTGATGGGACTCTGATGTAAGGGGCTGCTGATGGGACTCTCATGAAAAGGGCTGGTGATTGGTCTTTGATGTAAGGGGCTGCTGATGGGACTCTGATGTATGTGAACTGGTGATGGAACTTTGATGTAAGGGGCTGCTGATAGGACTCTGATGTAAGAGGCTGTTGATGGGACTCTGAGGTAAGGGGGTGCTGGTGGGACTCTGATGTTAGGGGCTGATGATGGGAGCCTGATGTAAGGGGGCTGGTGATGAGACTCTCTGTAAGGGGCTGCTGATGGGACTCTGATGTAAGGGGATTCTGATGGGTTTCTGATGTAAGGGGCTCCTGATGGGACTCTGATGTAAGGGGCCTGTGATGGGACTCTGATGTATGGGGCTGGTGATGGTACTCTGATGTGATGGGACTTTGATGTAAGGGGCTGGTGGTGGGACTCTGAAGTAAGAGGCTGGTGATGGGACTCTGATGTAAGGGGCTGGGAATGGGACTCTGATGTAAGGGGCTGCTGGTGGAACTCTAATGTAAGAGACTGCTAATGGGACTCTGATGTAAGGGAACAGGTGATGATTCTTTGTAAGGGGCTGGTGATGGGACTCTGATGTAAGGGGTTGCTGAATAGACTCTGATGTAAGTGGCTGCTGATGGGACTCTAAAGTAAGGGGTTGCTGATGGGATTCTGAAGTAAGGGGCTGCTGATGGGACTCTCATGAAAAGGGCTGGTGATTGGTCTTTGATGTAAGGGGCTGCTGATGGGACTCCGATGTATGTGAACTGGTGATGGAACTTTGATGTAAGGGGCTGCTGATAGGACTCTGATGTAAGAGGCTGTTGATGGGACTCTGAGGTAAGGGGGTGCTGATGGGACTCTGATGTTAGGGGCTGTTGATGGGAGCCTGATGTAAGGGGGCTGTGATGAGACTCTCTGTAAGGGGCTGCTGATGGGATACTGATGTAAGGGGATTCTGATGGGTTTCTGATGTAAGGGGCTCCTGATGGGACTCTGATGTAAGGGGCCTTTGATGGGACTCTGATGTAAGGGGCTGGTGATGGTACTCTGATGTGATGGGACTTTGATGTAAGGGGTTGGTGGTGGGACTCTGAAGTAAGAGGCTGCTGATGGGTCTCTGATGTTAAGGACTGTTGATGGGACTCTGATGTAAGGGGGCTGTTGATGGGACTCTGATGTAAGGGGCTGCTGATGGGACTCTGATGTAAGGGGCTGCTGATGGAACACTGATGTAAGGAGCTTTTGATCGGACTCTGATGTAAAAGGGGCTGGTGATGGGACTTTGATGTAAGGGGATTCTGATGGGTTTCTGATGTAAGGGGCTCCTGATGGGACTCTGATGTAAGGGGCTGGTGATGGTACTCTGATGTGATGGGACTTTGATGTAAGGGGCTGGTGGTGGGACTCTGAAGTAAGAGGCTGCTGATGGGACTCTGATGTAAGGGGCTGAGGATGGGACTCTGATATAAGGGGCTGCTGGTGGAACTCTAATGTAAGAGACTGCTAATGGGACTCTGATGTAAGGGAACAGGTGATGATTCTTTGTAAGGGGCTGGTGATGGGATTCTAAAGTAAGGGGTTGCTGATGGGATTCTGAAGTAAGGGGTTTCTGATGGGACTCTGATGTAAGGGGCTGCTGATGGGACTCTCATGAAAAGGGCTGGTGATTGGTCTTTGATGTAAGGGGCTGCTGATGGGACTCTGATGTATGTGAACTGGTGATGGAACTTTGATGTAAGGGGCTGCTGATAGGACTCTGATGTAAGAGGCTGTTGATGGGACTCTGAGGTAAGGGGGTGCTGATTGGACTCTGATGTTAGGGGCTGTTCATGGGAGCCTGATGTAAGGTGGCTGGTGATGAGACTCTCTGTAAGGGGCTGCTGATGGGACTCTGATGTAAGGGGGCTGGGGATGGGACTCTGATATAAGGGGTTGCTAAATGGACTCTGATGTAAGGGGCTGCTGATGGGACTCTGAAGTAAGGGGTTGCTGATGGGATTCTGAAGTAAGGGGTTTCTGATGGGATTCTGATGTAAGGGGCTGCTGATGGGACTCTCATGAAAAGGGCTGGTGATTGGTCTTTGATGTAAGGGGCTGCTGATGGGACTCTGATGTATGTGAACTGGTGATGGAACTTTGATGTAAGGGGCTGCTGATAGGACTCTGATGTAAGAGGCTGTTGATGGGACTCTGAGGTAAGGGGGTGCTGATTGGACTCTGATGTTAGGGGCTGTTCATGGGAGCCTGATGTAAGGTGGCTGGTGATGAGACTCTCTGTAAGGGGCTGCTGATGGGACTCTGATGTAAGGGGATTCTGATGGGTTTCTGATGTAAGGGGCTCCTGATGGGACTCTGATGTAAGGGGCCTATGATGGGACTCTGATGTAAGGGGCAGGTGATGGTACTCTGATGTGATGGGAGTTTGATGTAAGGGGCTGGTGGTGGGACTCTGAAGTAAGAGGCTGCTGATGGGACTCTGATGTAAGGGGCTGGGGATGGGACTCTGATGTAAGGGGCTGCTGGTGGAACTCTAATGTAAGAGACTGCTAATGGGACTCTGATGTAAGGGAACAGGTGATGATTCTTTGTAAGGGGCTGGTGATGGGACTCTGACGTAAGGGGGCTGGTGATGGGACTCTGATGTAAGGGGTTGCTGAATGGACTCTGATGTAAGGGGATTCTGATGGGTTTCTGATGTAAGGGGCTCCTGATGGGACTCTGATGTAAGGGGCCTATGATGGGACTCTGATGTAAGGGGATTCTGATGGGTTTCTGATGTAAGGGGCTCCTGATGGGACTCTGATGTAAGGGGCTGCTGATGGGACTCTAAAGTAAGGGGTTGCTGATGGGATTCTGAAGTAAGGGGTTTCTGATGGGACTCTGATGTAAGGGGCTGCTGATGGGACTCTCATGAAAAGGGCTGGTGATTGGTCTTTGATGTAAGGGGCTGCTGATGGGACTCCGATGTATGTGAACTGGTGATGGAACTTTGATGTAAGGGGCTGCTGATAGGACTCTAATGTAAGAGGCTGTTGATGGGACTCTGAGGTAAGGGGGTGCTGATGGGACTCTGATGTTAGGGGCTGTTGATGGGAGCCTGATGTAAGGGGGCTGTGATGAGACTCTCTGTAAGGGGCTGCTGATGGGACTCTGATGTAAGGGGACTCTGATGGGTTTCTGATGTAAGGGGCTCCTGATGGGACTCTGATGTAAGGGGCCTTTGATGGGACTCTGATGTAAGGGGCTGGTGATGGTACTCTGATGTGATGGGACTTTGATGTAAGGGGCTGGTGGTGGGACTCTGAAGTAAGAGGCTGCTGATGGGTCTCTGATGTTAAGGACTGTTGATGGGACTCTGATGTAAGGGGGCTGTTGATGGGACTCTGATGTAAGGGGCTGCTGATGGAACACTGATGTAAGGAGCTTTTGATCGGACTCTGATGTAAAAGGGGCTGGTGATGGGACTTTGATGTAAGGGGCTGCTGATGGGACTCTGATGTAAGGGGCTTGGTGATGGGACTCTGATGTAAGGGGCTGCTGGTATAACTCTAATGTAAGAGACTGCTAATGGGACTCTGATGTAAGGGAACAGGTGATGATACTTTGTAAGGGGCTGGTGATGGGACTCTGATGTAAGGGGGCTGGTGATGGGACTCTGATATAAGGGGTTGCTAAATGGACTCTGTTGTAAGGGGCTGCTGATGGGACTCTGAAGTAAGGGGTTGCTGATGGGATTCTGAAGTAAGGGGTTTCTGATGGGACTCTGATGTAAGGGGCTGCTGATGGGACTCTCATGAAAAGGGCTGGTGATTGGTCTTTGATGTAAGGGGCTGCTGATGGGACTCTGATGTATGTGAACTGGTGATGGAACTTTGATGTAAGGGGCTGTTGATAGGACTCTGATGTAAGAGGCTGTTCATGGGACTCTGAGGTAAGGGGGTGCTGGTGGGACTCTGATGTTAGGGGCTGATGATGGGAGCCTGATGTAAGGGGGCTGGTGATGAGACTCTCTGTAAGGGGCTGCTGATGGGACTCTGATGTAAGGGGATTCTGATGGGTTTCTGATGTAAGGGGCTCCTGATGGGACTCTGATGTAAGGGGCCTTTGATGGGACTCTGATGTAAGGGGCTGGTGATGGTACTCTGATGTGATGGGACTTTGATGTAAGGGGCTGGTGGTGGGACTCTGAAGTAAGAGGCTGCTGATGGGTCTCTGATGTTAAGGACTGTTGATGGGACTCTGATGTAAGGGGGCTGTTGATGGGACTCTGATGTAAGGGGCTGCTGATGGAACACTGATGTAAGGAGCTTTTGATCGGACTCTGATGTAAAAGGGGCTGGTGATGGGACTTTGATGTAAGGGGCTGCTGATGGGACTCTGATGTAAGGGGCTTGGTGATGGGACTCTGATGTAAGGGGCTGCTGGTGGAACTCTAATGTAAGAGACTGCTAATGGGACTCTGATGTAAGGGAACAGGTGATGATACTTTGTAAGGGGCTGGTGATGGGACTCTGATGTAAGGGGGCTGGTGATGGGACTCTGATATAAGGGGTTGCTAAATGGACTCTGTTGTAAGGGGCTGCTGATGGGACTCTGAAGTAAGGGGTTGCTGATGGGATTCTGAAGTAAGGGGTTTCTGATGGGACTCTGATGTAAGGGGCTGCTGATGGGACTCTCATGAAAAGGGCTGGTGATTGGTCTTTGATGTAAGGGGCTGCTGATGGGACTCTGATGTATGTGAACTGGTGATGGAACTTTGATGTAAGGGGCTGTTGATAGGACTCTGATGTAAGAGGCTGTTCATGGGACTCTGAGGTAAGGGGGTGCTGGTGGGACTCTGATGTTAGGGGCTGATGATGGGAGCCTGATGTAAGGGGGCTGGTGATGAGACTCTCTGTAAGGGGCTGCTGATGGGACTCTGATGTAAGGGGATTCTGATGGGTTTCTGATGTAAGGGGCTCCTGATGGGACTCTGATGTAAGGGGCCTTTGATGGGACTCTGATGTAAGGGGCTGGTGATGGTACTCTGATGTGATGGGACTTTGATGTAAGGGGCTGGTGGTGGGACTCTGAAGTAAGAGGCTGCTGATGGGTCTCTGATGTTAAGGACTGTTGATGGGACTCTGATGTAAGGGGGCTGTTGATGGGACTCTGATGTAAGGGGCTGCTGATGGAACACTGATGTAAGGAGCTTTTGATCGGACTCTGATGTAAAAGGGGCTGGTGATGGGACTTTGATGTAAGGGGCTGCTGATGGGACTCTGATGTAAGGGGCTTGGTGATGGGACTCTGATGTAAGGGGCTGCTGGTGGAACTCTAATGTAAGAGACTGCTAATGGGACTCTGATGTAAGGGAACAGGTGATGATACTTTGTAAGGGGCTGGTGATGGGACTCTGATGTAAGGGGGCTGGTGATGGGACTCTGATATAAGGGGTTGCTAAATGGACTCTGTTGTAAGGGGCTGCTGATGGGACTCTGAAGTAAGGGGTTGCTGATGGGATTCTGAAGTAAGGGGTTTCTGATGGGACTCTGATGTAAGGGGCTGCTGATGGGACTCTCATGAAAAGGGCTGGTGATTGGTCTTTGATGTAAGGGGCTGCTGATGGGACTCTGATGTATGTGAACTGGTGATGGAACTTTGATGTAAGGGGCTGCTGATAGGACTCTGATGTAAGAGGCTGTTGATGGGACTCTGAGGTAAGGGGGTGCTGGTGGGACTCTGATGTTAGGGGCTGATGATGGGAGCCTGATGTAAGGGGGCTGGTGATGAGACTCTCTGTAAGGGGCTGCTGATGGGACTCTGATGTAAGGGGATTCTGATGGGTTTCTGATGTAAGGGGCTCCTGATGGGACTCTGATGTAAGGGGCCTGTGATGGGACTCTGATGTATGGGGCTGGTGATGGTACTCTGATGTAAGGGGCTGGGAATGGGACTCTGATGTAAGGGGCTGCTGGTGGAACTCTAATGTAAGAGACTGCTAATGGGACTCTGATGTAAGGGAACAGGTGATGATTCTTTGTAAGGGGCTGGTGATGGGACTCTGATGTAAGGGGTTGCTGAATAGACTCTGATGTAAGTGGCTGCTGATGGGACTCTAAAGTAAGGGGTTGCTGATGGGATTCTGAAGTAAGGGGCTGCTGATGGGACTCTCATGAAAAGGGCTGGTGATTGGTCTTTGATGTAAGGGGCTGCTGATGGGACTCCGATGTATGTGAACTGGTGATGGAACTTTGATGTAAGGGGCTGCTGATAGGACTCTGATGTAAGAGGCTGTTGATGGGACTCTGAGGTAAGGGGGTGCTGATGGGACTCTGATGTTAGGGGCTGTTGATGGGAGCCTGATGTAAGGGGGCTGTGATGAGACTCTCTGTAAGGGGCTGCTGATGGGATACTGATGTAAGGGGATTCTGATGGGTTTCTGATGTAAGGGGCTCCTGATGGGACTCTGATGTAAGGGGCCTTTGATGGGACTCTGATGTAAGGGGCTGGTGATGGTACTCTGATGTGATGGGACTTTGATGTAAGGGGTTGGTGGTGGGACTCTGAAGTAAGAGGCTGCTGATGGGTCTCTGATGTTAAGGACTGTTGATGGGACTCTGATGTAAGGGGGCTGTTGATGGGACTCTGATGTAAGGGGCTGCTGATGGGACTCTGATGTAAGGGGCTGCTGATGGAACACTGATGTAAGGAGCTTTTGATCGGACTCTGATGTAAAAGGGGCTGGTGATGGGACTTTGATGTAAGGGGATTCTGATGGGTTTCTGATGTAAGGGGCTCCTGATGGGACTCTGATGTAAGGGGCTGGTGATGGTACTCTGATGTGATGGGACTTTGATGTAAGGGGCTGGTGGTGGGACTCTGAAGTAAGAGGCTGCTGATGGGACTCTGATGTAAGGGGCTGAGGATGGGACTCTGATATAAGGGGCTGCTGGTGGAACTCTAATGTAAGAGACTGCTAATGGGACTCTGATGTAAGGGAACAGGTGATGATTCTTTGTAAGGGGCTGGTGATGGGATTCTAAAGTAAGGGGTTGCTGATGGGATTCTGAAGTAAGGGGTTTCTGATGGGACTCTGATGTAAGGGGCTGCTGATGGGACTCTCATGAAAAGGGCTGGTGATTGGTCTTTGATGTAAGGGGCTGCTGATGGGACTCTGATGTATGTGAACTGGTGATGGAACTTTGATGTAAGGGGCTGCTGATAGGACTCTGATGTAAGAGGCTGTTGATGGGACTCTGAGGTAAGGGGGTGCTGATTGGACTCTGATGTTAGGGGCTGTTCATGGGAGCCTGATGTAAGGTGGCTGGTGATGAGACTCTCTGTAAGGGGCTGCTGATGGGACTCTGATGTAAGGGGGCTGGGGATGGGACTCTGATATAAGGGGTTGCTAAATGGACTCTGATGTAAGGGGCTGCTGATGGGACTCTGAAGTAAGGGGTTGCTGATGGGATTCTGAAGTAAGGGGTTTCTGATGGGATTCTGATGTAAGGGGCTGCTGATGGGACTCTCATGAAAAGGGCTGGTGATTGGTCTTTGATGTAAGGGGCTGCTGATGGGACTCTGATGTATGTGAACTGGTGATGGAACTTTGATGTAAGGGGCTGCTGATAGGACTCTGATGTAAGAGGCTGTTGATGGGACTCTGAGGTAAGGGGGTGCTGATTGGACTCTGATGTTAGGGGCTGTTCATGGGAGCCTGATGTAAGGTGGCTGGTGATGAGACTCTCTGTAAGGGGCTGCTGATGGGACTCTGATGTAAGGGGATTCTGATGGGTTTCTGATGTAAGGGGCTCCTGATGGGACTCTGATGTAAGGGGCCTATGATGGGACTCTGATGTAAGGGGCAGGTGATGGTACTCTGATGTGATGGGAGTTTGATGTAAGGGGCTGGTGGTGGGACTCTGAAGTAAGAGGCTGCTGATGGGACTCTGATGTAAGGGGCTGGGGATGGGACTCTGATGTAAGGGGCTGCTGGTGGAACTCTAATGTAAGAGACTGCTAATGGGACTCTGATGTAAGGGAACAGGTGATGATTCTTTGTAAGGGGCTGGTGATGGGACTCTGACGTAAGGGGGCTGGTGATGGGACTCTGATGTAAGGGGTTGCTGAATGGACTCTGATGTAAGGGGATTCTGATGGGTTTCTGATGTAAGGGGCTCCTGATGGGACTCTGATGTAAGGGGCCTATGATGGGACTCTGATGTAAGGGGATTCTGATGGGTTTCTGATGTAAGGGGCTCCTGATGGGACTCTGATGTAAGGGGCTGCTGATGGGACTCTAAAGTAAGGGGTTGCTGATGGGATTCTGAAGTAAGGGGTTTCTGATGGGACTCTGATGTAAGGGGCTGCTGATGGGACTCTCATGAAAAGGGCTGGTGATTGGTTTTTGATGTAAGGGGCTGCTGATGGGACTCCGATGTATGTGAACTGGTGATGGAACTTTGATGTAAGGGGCTGCTGATAGGACTCTAATGTAAGAGGCTGTTGATGGGACTCTGAGGTAAGGGGGTGCTGATGGGACTCTGATGTTAGGGGCTGTTGATGGGAGCCTGATGTAAGGGGGCTGTGATGAGACTCTCTGTAAGGGGCTGCTGATGGGACTCTGATGTAAGGGGACTCTGATGGGTTTCTGATGTAAGGGGCTCCTGATGGGACTCTGATGTAAGGGGCCTTTGATGGGACTCTGATGTAAGGGGCTGGTGATGGTACTCTGATGTGATGGGACTTTGATGTAAGGGGCTGGTGGTGGGACTCTGAAGTAAGAGGCTGCTGATGGGTCTCTGATGTTAAGGACTGTTGATGGGACTCTGATGTAAGGGGGCTGTTGATGGGACTCTGATGTAAGGGGCTGCTGATGGAACACTGATGTAATTAGCTTTTGATCGGACTCTGATGTAAAAGGGGCTGGTGATGGGACTTTGATGTAAGGGGCTGCTGATGGGACTCTGATGTAAGGGGCTTGGTGATGGGACTCTGATGTAAGGGGCTGCTGGTGGAACTCTAATGTAAGAGACTGCTAATGGGACTCTGATGTAAGGGAACAGGTGATGATACTTTGTAAGGGGCTGGTGATGGGACTCTGATGTAAGGGGGCTGGTGATGGGACTCTGATATAAGGGGTTGCTAAATGGACTCTGTTGTAAGGGGCTGCTGATGGGACTCTGAAGTAAGGGGTTGCTGATGGGATTCTGAAGTAAGGGGTTTCTGATGGGACTCTGATGTAAGGGGCTGCTGATGGGACTCTCATGAAAAGGGCTGGTGATTGGTCTTTGATGTAAGGGGCTGCTGATGGGACTCTGATGTATGTGAACTGGTGATGGAACTTTGATGTAAGGGGCTGCTGATAGGACTCTGATGTAAGAGGCTGTTGATGGGACTCTGAGGTAAGGGGGTGCTGGTGGGACTCTGATGTTAGGGGCTGATGATGGGAGCCTGATGTAAGGGGGCTGGTGATGAGACTCTGATGTAAGGGGATTCTGATGGGTTTCTGATGTAAGGGGCTCCTGATGGGACTCTGATGTAAGGGGCCTGTGATGGGACTCTGATGTATGGGGCTGGTGATGGTACTCTGATGTGATGGGACTTTGATGTAAGGGGCTGGTGGTGGGACTCTGAAGTAAGAGGCTGCTGATGGGACTCTGATGTAAGGGGCTGGGAATGGGACTCTGATGTAAGGGGCTGCTGGTGGAACTCTAATGTAAGAGACTGCTAATGGGACTCTGATGTAAGGGAACAGGTGATGATTCTTTGTAAGGGGCTGGTGATGGGACTCTGATGTAAGGGGTTGCTGAATAGACTCTGATGTAAGTGGCTGCTGATGGGACTCTAAAGTAAGGGGTTGCTGATGGGATTCTGAAGTAAGGGGCTGCTGATGGGACTCTCATGAAAAGGGCTGGTGATTGGTCTTTGATGTAAGGGGCTGCTGATGGGACTCTGATGTAAGGGGCTGGGGATGGGACTCTGATGTAAGGGGCTGCTGATGGAACTCTAATGTAAGAGACTGCTAATGGGACTCTGATGTAAGGGAACAGGTGATGATTCTTTGTAGGGGCTGGTGATGGGACTCTGATGTAAGGGGGCTGGTGATGGGACTCTGATGTAAGGGGTTGCTGAATGGACTCTGATGTAAGTGGCTGCTGATGGGATTCTAAAGTAAGGGGTTGCTGATGGGATTCTGAAGTAAGGGGTTTCTGATGGGACTCAGATGTAAGGGGCTGCTGATGGGACTCTCATGAAAAGGGCTGGTGATTGGTCTTTGATGTATTGGGCTGCTGATGGGACTCTGATGTAAGGGGCTGCTGAATGGACTCTGATGTAAGGGGCTGCTGATGGGACTCTGAAGTAAGGGGGTGCTGATGGGACTCTGATGTAAGGGGCTGTTGATGGGAGCCTGATGTAAGGGGGCTGGTGATATGAGACTCTGTAAGGGTCTGGTGATGGGACTCTTATGTAAGGGGCTCCTGATGGGACTCTGATCTAAGGGGCTGGTGATGGGACCCTTATGTAAGGGGCTGGTAATGGGACCATGATGTAAGGGGGCTGCAGATTGGATCCTGATGTAAGGGGGCTGCAGATTGGACCCTGATGTAAGGGGGCTGCTGATGGGACTCTGATGTAGGGGCTGGTAATGGGACCATGATGTAAGGGGGCTGCAGATTGGATCCTGATGTAAGGGGGCTGCAGATTGGACCCTGATGTAAGGGGGCTGCTGATGGGACTCTGATGGAAGGGGGCTGCTGATGGGACTCTGATGTAAGGGGGCTGCTGATGGGACTCTCATGTAAATGACTGCTGATGGGACTCTAAGGTAAGGGGCTGCTGATGGGACTCAGATGTAAGGGGCTGCTGATGGAACACTGATGTAAGGAGCTTTTGATCGGACTCTGATATAAAAGGGGCTGGTGATGGGACTTTGATGTAAGGGGCTGCTGATGGGACTCTGATGTAAGGGGCTGGTGATGGGACTCTGATGTAAGGGGCTGCTGGTGGAACTCTAATGTAAGAGACTGCTAATGGGACTCTGATGTAAGGGAACAGGTGATGATACTTTGTAAGGGGCTGGTGATGGGACTCTGATGTAAGGGGGCTGGGGATGGGACTCTGATATAAGGGGTTACTAAATGGACTCTGATGTAAGGGGCTGCTGATGGGACTCTGAAGTAAGGGGTTGCTGATGGGATTCTGAAGTAAGGGGTTTCTGATGGGATTCTGATGTAAGGGGCTGCTGATGGGACTCTCATGAAAAGGGCTGGTGATTGGTCTTTGATGTAAGGGGCTGCTGATGGGACTCTGATGTATGTGAACTGGTGATGGAACTTTGATGTAAGGGGCTGCTGATAGGACTCTGATGTAAGAGGCTGTTGATGGGACTCTGAGGTAAGGGGGTGCTGATTGGACTCTGATGTTAGGGGCTGTTCATGGGAGCCTGATGTAAGGTGGCTGGTGATGAGACTCTCTGTAAGGGGCTGCTGATGGGACTCTGATGTAAGGGGATTCTGATGGGTTTCTGATGTAAGGGGCTCCTGATGGGACTCTGATGTAAGGGGCCTATGATGGGACTCTGATGTAAGGGGCGGGTGATGGTACTCTGATGTGATGGGAGTTTGATGTAAGGGGCTGGTGGTGGGACTCTGAAGTAAGAGGCTGCTGATGGGACTCTGATGTAAGGGGCTGGGATGGGACTCTGATGTAAGGGGCTGCTGGTGGAAATCTTATGTAAGAGACTGCTAATGGGACTCTGATGTAAGGGAACAGGTGATGATTCTTTGTAAGGGGCTGGTGATGGGACTCTGACGTAAGGGGGCTGGTGATGGGACTCTGATGTAAGGGGTTGCTGAATGGACTCTGATGTAAGGGGCTGCTGATGGGACTCTAAAGTAAGGGGTTGCTGATGGGATTCTGAAGTAAGGGGTTTCTGATGGGACTCTGATGTAAGGGGCTGCTGATGGGACTCTCATGAAAAGGGCTGGTGATTGGTCTTTGATGTAAGGGGCTGCTGATGGGACTCCGATGTATGTGAACTGGTGATGGAACTTTGATGTAAGGGGCTGCTGATAGGACTCTAATGTAAGAGGCTGTTGATGGGACTCTGAGGTAAGGGGGTGCTGATGGGACTCTGATGTTAGGGGCTGTTGATGGGAGCCTGATGTAAGGGGGCTGTGATGAGACTCTCTGTAAGGGGCTGCTGATGGGACTCTGATGTAAGCGGACTCTGATGGGTTTCTGATGTAAGGGGCTCCTGATGGGACTCTGATGTAAGGGGCCTTTGATGGGACTCTGATGTAAGGGGCTGGTGATGGTACTCTGATGTGATGGGACTTTGATGTAAGGGGCTGGTAGTGGGACTCTGAAGTAAGAGGCTGCTGATGGGTCTCTGATGTTAAGGACTGTTGATGGGACTCTGATGTAAGGGGGCTGTTGATGGGACTCTGATGTAAGTGGCTGCTGATGGGATTCTGGTGTAAGGGGCTGCTGATGGAACACTGATGTAAGGAGCTTTTGATCGGACTCTGATGTAAAAGGGGCTGGTGATGGGACTTTGATGTAAGGGGCTGCTGATGGGACTCTGATGTAAGGGGCTTGGTGATGGGACTCTGATGTAAGGGGCTGCTGGTGGAACTCTAATGTAAGAGACTGCTAATGGGACTCTGATGTAAGGGAACAGGTGATGATACTTTGTAAGGGGCTGGTGATGGGACTCTGATGTAAGGGGGCTGGGGATGGGACTCTGATATAAGGGGTTGCTAAATGGACTCTGATGTAAGGGGCTGCTGATGGGACTCTGAAGTAAGGGGTTGCTGATGGGATTCTGAAGTAAGGGGTTTCTGATGGGATTCTGATGTAAGGGGCTGCTGATGGGACTCTCATGAAAAGGGCTGGTGATTGGTCTTTGATGTAAGGGGCTGCTGATGGGACTCTGATGTATGTGAACTGGTGATGGAACTGTGATGTAAGGGGCTGCTGATAGGACTCTGATGTAAGAGGCTGTTGATGGGACTCTGAGGTAAGGGGGTGCTGATTGGACTCTGATGTTAGGGGCTGTTCATGGGAACCTGATGTAAGGTGGCTGGTGATGAGACTCTCTGTAAGGGGCTGCTGATGGGACTCTGATGTAAGGGGATTCTGATGGGTTTCTGATGTAAGGGGCTCCTGATGGGACTCTGATGTAAGGGGCCTATGATGGGACTCTGATGTAAGGGGCGGGTGAGGGTACTCTGATGTGATGGGAGTTTGATGTAAGGGGCTGGTGGTGGGACTCTGAAGTAAGAGGCTGCTGATGGGACTCTGATGTAAGGGGCTGGGGATGGGACTCTGATGTAAGGGGCTGCTGGTGGAACTCTAATGTAAGAGACTGCTAATGGGACTCTGATGTAAGGGAACAGGTGATGATTCTT
Organism: Lithobates septentrionalis; assembly: GCA_037952835.1. Taxonomy (NCBI): domain Eukaryota; kingdom Metazoa; phylum Chordata; class Amphibia; order Anura; family Ranidae; genus Lithobates; species Lithobates septentrionalis. The sequence goes on from JBBDGP010001120.1 coordinate 4,596,842, forward strand.
TGTAAGGAGCTGGTGATGGGACTCTGACGTAAGGGGGCTGGTGATGGGACTCTGATGTAAGGGGTTGCTGAATGGACTCTGATGTAAGGGGCTGCTGATGGGACTCTAAAGTAAGGGGTTGCTGATGGGATTCTGAAGTAAGGGGTTTCTGATGGGACTCTGATGTAAGGGGCTGCTGATGGGACTCTCATGAAAAGGGCTGGTGATTGGTCTTTGATGTAAGGGGCTGCTGATGGGACTCCGATGTATGTGAACTGGTGATGGAACTTTGATGTAAGGGGCTGCTGATAGGACTCTAATGTAAGAGGCTGTTGATGGGACTCAGAGGTAAGGGGGTGCTGTTGGGTCTCTGATGTTAGGGGCTGTTGATGGGAGCCTGATGTAAGGGGGCTGTGATGAGACTCTCTGTAAGGGGCTGCTGATGGGACTCTGATGTAAACGGACTCTGATGGGTTTCTGATGTAAGGGGCTCCTGATGGGACTCTGATGTAAGGGGCCTTTGATGGGACTCTGATGTAAGGGGCTGGTGATGGTACTCTGATGTGATGGGACTTTGATGTAAGGGGCTGGTGGTGGGACTCTGAAGTAAGAGGCTGCTGATGGGTCTCTGATGTTAAGGACTGTTGATGGGACTCTGATGTAAGGGGGCTGTTGATGGGACTCTGATGTAAGTGGCTGCTGATGGGACTCTGATGTAAGGGGCTGCTGATGGAACACTGATGTAAGGAGCTTTTGATCGGACTCTGATGTAAAAGGGGCTGGTGATGGGACTTTGATGTAAGGGGCTGCTGATGGGACTCTGATGTAAGGGGCTTGGTGATGGGACTCTGATGTAAGGGGCTGCTGGTGGAACTCTAATGTAAGAGACTGCTAATGGGACTCAGATGTAAGGGAACAGGTGATGATACTTTGTAAGGGGCTGGTGATGGGACTCTGATGTAAGGGGGCTGGTGATGGGACTCTGATATAAGGGGTTGCTAAATGGACTCTGATGTAAGTGGCTGCTGATGGGATTCTAAAGTAAGGGGTTGCTGATGGGATTCTGAAGTAAGGGGTTTCTGATGGGACTCTGATGTAAGGGACTGCTGATGGGACTCTCATGAAAAGGGCTGGTGATTGGTCTTTGATGTATTGGGCTGCTGATGGGACTCTGATGTAAGGGGCTGCTGAATGGACTCTGATGTAAGGGGCTGCTGATGGGACTCTGAAGTAAGGGGGTGCTGATGGGACTCTGATGTAAGGGGCTGTTGATGGGAGCCTGATGTAAGGGGGCTGGTGATGAGACTCTGTAAGGGTCTGGTGATGGGACTCTTATGTAAGGGGCTCCTGATGGGACTCTGATCTAAGGGGCCTGTGATGGGACTCCGATCTAAGGGGCTGGTGATGGGACCCTTATGTAAGGGGCTGGTAATGGGACCATGATGTAAGGGGGCTGCAGATTGGATCCTGATGTAAGGGGGCTGCAGATTGGACCCTTATGTAAGGGGGCTGCTGATGGGACTCTGATGTAGGGGCTGGTAATGGGACCATGATGTAAGGGGGCTGCAGATTGGATCCTGATGTAAGGGGGCTGCAGATTGGACCCTGATGTAAGGGGGCTGCTGATGGGACTCTGATGTAGGGGCTGTTGATGGGACTCTGATGGAAGGGGGCTGCTGATGGGACTCTGATGTAAGGGGGCTGCTGATGGGACTCTCATGTAAATGACTGCTGATGGGACTCTAAGGTAAGGGGCTGCTGATGGGACTCAGATGTAAGGGGCTGCTGATGGAACACTGATGTAAGGAGCTTTTGATCGGACTCTGATATAAAAGGGGCTGGTGATGGGACTTTGATGTAAGGGGCTGCTGATGGGACTCTGATGTAAGGGGCTGGTGATGGGACTCTGATGTAAGGGGCTGCTGGTGGAACTCTAATGTAAGAGACTGCTAATGGGACTCTGATGTAAGGGAACAGGTGATGATACTTTGTAAGGGGCTGGTGATGGGACTCTGATGTAAGGGGGCTGGGGATGGGACTCTGATATAAGGGGTTGCTAAATGGACTCTGATGTAAGGGGCTGCTGATGGGACTCTGAAGTAAGGGGTTGCTGATGGGATTCTGAAGTAAGGGGTTTCTGATGGGATTCTGATGTAAGGGGCTGCTGATGGGACTCTCATGAAAAGGGCTGGTGATTGGTCTTTGATGTAAGGGGCTGCTGATGGGACTCTGATGTATGTGAACTGGTGATGGAACTTTGATGTAAGGGGCTGCTGATAGGACTCTGATGTAAGAGGCTGTTGATGGGACTCTGAGGTAAGGGGGTGCTGATTGGACTCTGATGTTAGGGGCTGTTCATGGGAGCCTGATGTAAGGTGGCTGGTGATGAGACTCTCTGTAAGGGGCTGCTGATGGGACTCTGATGTAAGGGGATTCTGATGGGTTTCTGATGTAAGGGGCTCCTGATGGGACTCTGATGTAAGGGGCCTATGATGGGACTCTGATGTAAGGGGCAGGTGATGGTACTCTGATGTGATGGGAGTTTGATGTAAGGGGCTGGTGGTGGGACTCTGAAGTAAGAGGCTGCTGATGGGACTCTGATGTAAGGGGCTGGGGATGGGACTCTGATGTAAGGGGCTGCTGGTGGAACTCTTATGTAAGAGACTGCTAATGGGACTCTGATGTAAGGGAACAGGTGATGATTCTTTGTAAGGGGCTGGTGATGGGACTCTGACGTAAGGGGGCTGGTGATGGGACTCTGATGTAAGGGGTTGCTGAATGGACTCTGATGTAAGGGGCTGCTGATGGGACTCTAAAGTAAGGGGTTGCTGATGGGATTCTGAAGTAACGGGTTTCTGATGGGACTCTGATGTAAGGGGCTGCTGATGGGACTCTCATGAAAAGGGCTGGTGATTGGTCTTTGATGTAAGGGGCTGCTGATGGGACTCCGATGTATGTGAACTGGTGATGGAACTTTGATGTAAGGGGCTGCTGATAGGACTCTAATGTAAGAGGCTGTTGATGGGACTCTGAGGTAAGGGGGTGCTGATGGGACTCTGATGTTAGGGGCTGTTGATGGGAGCCTGATGTAAGGGGGCTGTGATGAGACTCTCTGTAAGGGGCTGCTGATGGGACTCTGATGTAAGCGGACTCTGATGGGTTTCTGATGTAAGGGGCTCCTGATGGGACTCTGATGTAAGGGGCCTTTGATGGGACTCTGATGTAAGGGGCTGGTGATGGTACTCTGATGTGATGGGACTTTGATGTAAGGGGCTGGTAGTGGGACTCTGAAGTAAGAGGCTGCTGATGGGTCTCTGATGTTAAGGACTGTTGATGGGACTCTGATGTAAGGGGGCTGTTGATGGGACTCTGATGTAAGTGGCTGCTGATGGGACTCTGATGTAAGGGGCTGCTGATGGAACACTGATGTAAGGAGCTTTTGATCGGACTCTGATGTAAAAGGGGCTGGTGATGGGACTTTGATGTAAGGGGCTGCTGATGGGACTCTGATGTAAGGGGCTTGGTGATGGGACTCTGATGTAAGGGGCTGCTGGTGGAACTCTAATGTAAGAGACTGCTAATGGGACTCTGATGTAAGGGAACAGGTGATGATACTTTGTAAGGGGCTGGTGATGGGACTCTGATGTAAGGGGGCTGGGGATGGGACTCTGATATAAGGGGTTGCTAAATGGACTCTGATGTAAGGGGCTGCTGATGGGACTCTGAAGTAAGGGGTTGCTGATGGGATTCTGAAGTAAGGGGTTTCTGATGGGATTCTGATGTAAGGGGCTGCTGATGGGACTCTCATGAAAAGGGCTGGTGATTGGTCTTTGATGTAAGGGGCTGCTGATGGGACTCTGATGTATGTGAACTGGTGATGGAACTGTGATGTAAGGGGCTGCTGATAGGACTCTGATGTAAGAGGCTGTTGATGGGACTCTGAGGTAAGGGGGTGCTGATTGGACTCTGATGTTAGGGGCTGTTCATGGGAACCTGATGTAAGGTGGCTGGTGATGAGACTCTCTGTAAGGGGCTGCTGATGGGACTCTGATGTAAGGGGATTCTGATGGGTTTCTGATGTAAGGGGCTCCTGATGGGACTCTGATGTAAGGGGCCTATGATGGGACTCTGATGTAAGGGGCGGGTGAGGGTACTCTGATGTGATGGGAGTTTGATGTAAGGGGCTGGTGGTGGGACTCTGAAGTAAGAGGCTGCTGATGGGACTCTGATGTAAGGGGCTGGGGATGGGACTCTGATGTAAGGGGCTGCTGGTGGAACTCTAATGTAAGAGACTGCTAATGGGACTCTGATGTAAGGGAACAGGTGATGATTCTTTGTAAGGGGCTGGTGATGGGACTCTGACATAAGGGGGCTGGTGATGGGACTCTGATGTAAGGGGTTGCTGAATGGACTCTGATGTAAGGGGCTGCTGATGGGACTCTAAAGTAAGGGGTTGCTGATGGGATTCTGAAGTAACGGGTTTCTGATGGGACTCTGATGTAAGGGGCTGCTGATGGGACTCTCATGAAAAGGGCTGGTGATTGGTCTTTGATGTAAGGGGCTGCTGATGGGACTCCGATGTATGTGAACTGGTGATGGAACTTTGATGTAAGGGGCTGCTGATAGGACTCTAATGTAAGAGGCTGTTGATGGGACTCTGAGGTAAGGGGGTGCTGTTGGGTCTCTGATGTTAGGGGCTGTTGATGGGAGCCTGATGTAAGGGGGCTGTGATGAGACTCTCTGTAAGGGGCTGCTGATGGGACTCTGATGTAAGCGGACTCTGATGGGTTTCTGATGTAAGGGGCTCCTGATAGGACTCTGATGTAAGGGGCCTTTGATGGGACTCTGATGTAAGGGGCTGGTGATGGTACTCTGATGTGATGGGACTTTGATGTAAGGGGCTGGTGGTGGGACTCTGAAGTAAGAGGCTGCTGATGGGTCTCTGATGTTAAGGACTGTTGATGGGACTCTGATGTAAGGGGGCTGTTGATGGGACTCTGATGTAAGTGGCTGCTGATGGGACTCTGATGTAAGGGGCTGCTGATGGAACACTGATGTAAGGAGCTTTTGATCGGACTCTGATGTAAAAGGGGCTGGTGATGGGACTTTGATGTAAGGGGCTGCTGATGGGACTCTGATGTAAGGGGCTTGGTGATGGGACTCTGATGTAAGGGGCTGCTGGTGGAACTCTAATGTAAGAGACTGCTAATGGGACTCAGATGTAAGGGAACAGGTGATGATACTTTGTAAGGGGCTGGTGATGGGACTCTGATGTAAGGGGGCTGGTGATGGGACTCTGATATAAGGGGTTGCTAAATGGACTCTGATGTAAGTGGCTGCTGATGGGATTCTAAAGTAAGGGGTTTCTGATGGGATTCTGAAGTAAGGGGTTTCTGATGGGACTCTGATGTAAGGGACTGCTGATGGGACTCTCATGAAAAGGGCTGGTGATTGGTCTTTGATGTATTGGGCTGCTGATGGGACTCTGATGTAATTGGCTGCTGAATGGACTCTGATGTAAGGGGCTGCTGATGGGACTCTGAAGTAAGGGGGTGCTGATGGGACTCTGATGTAAGGGGCTGTTGATGGGAGCCTGATGTAAGGGGGCTGGTGATGAGACTCTGTAAGGGTCTGGTGATGGGACTCTTATGTAAGGGGCTCCTGATGGGACTCTGATCTAAGGGGCCTGTGATGGGACTCCGATCTAAGGGGCTGGTGATGGGACATTCTGATGTAAAGGGCTGACGATGGGACACTCTGATATAAGGGGCTGCTGATGGGACCCTTATGTAAGGGGCTGGTAATGGGACCATGATGTAAGGGGGCTGCAGATTGGATCCTGATGTAAGGGGGCTGCAGATTGGACCCTGATGTAAGGGGGCTGCTGATGGGACTCTGATGTAGGCGCTGTTGATGGGACTCTGATGGAAGGGGGCTGCTGATGGGACTCTGATGTAAGGGGGCTGCTGATGGGACTCTCATGTAAATGACTGCTGATGGAACTCTAAGGTAAGGGGCTGCTGATGGGTCTCTGATGTTAAGGACTGTTGATGGGACTCTGATGTAAGGGGGCTGTTGATGGGACTCTGATGTAAGGGGCTGCTGATGGGACTCAGATGTAAGGGGCTGCTGATGGAACACTGATGTAAGGAGCTTTTGATCGGACTCTGATGTAAAAGGAGCTGGTGATGGGACTTTGATGTAAGGGGCTGCTGATGGGACTCTGATGTAAGGGGATTCTGATGGGTTTCTGATGTAAGGGGCTCCTGATGGGACTCTGATGTAAGGGGCCTATGATGGGACTCTGATGTAAGGGGCGGGTGATGGTACTCTGATGTGATGGGAGTTTGATGTAAGGGGCTGGTGGTGGGACTCTGAAGTAAGAGGCTGCTGATGGGACTCTGATGTAAGGGGCTGGGGATGGGACTCTGATGTAAGGGGCTGCTGGTGGAACTCTAATGTAAGAGACTGCTAATGGGAGTCTGATGTAAGGGAACATGTGATGATTCTTTGTAAGGGGCTGGTGATGGGACTCTGACGTAAGGGGGCTGGTGATGGGACTCTGATGTAACGGGTTGCTGAATGGACTCTGATGTAAGGGGCTGCTGATGGGACTCTAAAGTAAGGGGTTGCTGATGGGATTCTGAAGTAAGGGGTTTCTGATGGGACTCTGATGTAAGGGGCTGCTCATGGGACTCTCATGAAAAGGGCTGGTGATTGGTCTTTGATGTAAGGGGCTGCTGATGGGACTCCGATGTATGTGAACTGGTGATGGAACTTTGATGTAAGGGGCTGCTGATAGGACTGTAATGTAAGAGGCTGTTGATGGGACTCTGAGGTAAGGGGGTGCTGATGGGACTCTGATGTTAGGGGCTGTTGATGGGAAACTGATGTAAGGGGGCTGTGATGAGACTCTCTGTAAGGGGCTGCTGATGGGACTCTGATGTAAGCGGACTCTGATGGGTTTCTGATGTAAGGGGCTCCTGATGGGACTCTGATGTAAGGGGCCTTTGATGGGACTCTGATGTAAGGGGCTGGTGATGGTACTCTGATGTGATGGGACTTTGATGTAAGGGGCTGGTGGTGGGACTCTGAAGTAAGAGGCTGCTGATGGGTCTCTGATGTTAAGGACTGTTGATGGGACTCTGATGTAAGGGGGCTGTTGATGGGACTCTGATGTAAGTGGCTGCTGATGGGACTCTGATGTAAGGGGCTGCTGATGGAACACTGATGTAAGGAGCTTTTGATCGGACTCTGATGTAAAAGGGGCTGGTGATGGGACTTTGATGTAAGGGGCTGCTGATGGGACTCTGATGTAAGGGGCTTGGTGATGGGACTCTGATGTAAGGGGCTGCTGGTGGAACTCTAATGTAAGAGACTGCTAATGGGACTCTGATGTAAGGGAACAGGTGATGATACTTTGTAAGGGGCTGGTGATGGGACTCTGATGTAAGGGGGCTGGTGATGGGACTCTGAAATAAGGGGTTGCTAAATGGACTCTGTTGTAAGGGGCTGCTGATGGGACTCTGAAGTAAGGGGTTGCTGATTGGATTCTGAAGTAAGGGGCTGCTGATGGGACTCTGATGTAAGGGGATTCTGATGGGTTTCTGATGTAAGGGGGCTCCTGATGGGACTCTGATGTAAGGGGCCTGTGATGGGACTCTGATGTAAGGGGCTGGTGATGGTACTCTGATGTGAGGGGCTGGTGATGGGACTCTGATGTAAAAGGCTGCTTAGGGGACTCTGATGTAAGGGGGCTGGTGATGTGAGTCTTAAGTAAGGGGCCACTGATTGGACTCTGATGTAAGGGGCTGCTGAATGGACTCTGATGTAAGGGGCTGCCGATGGGACTCTGATGTAAGGGGGCTGCTGTTGGGACTCTGATGTAAGGGGCTGCTGATGGGACTCTGATGTAAGGGGCTGTTGATGGGAGCCTTATGTAAGGGGCTGGTAATGGGACCATGATGTAAGGGGGCTGTTAATGGTACACTGATGTATGGGGACTGTTAATTGGACTCTGATGTAAGGAGCTGCTGATGGGACTCTGATGTAAGGGGCTGCTGATGGGACTCTGATGTAAGGGGGCTGGTAATGGGACTCTGATGTAAGGGACTGCTGATGGGACTCTTAAGTAAGGGGTTGCTGATGGGATTCTGATGTAAGGGGTTTCTGAGGAGACTCTGATGTAAGGGGCTGCTGATGGGACTCTCATGAAAAGGGCTGGTGATTGGACTCTGATGTAAGGGGCTGCTGATGGGACTCCGATGTATGTGGACTGGTGATGGAACTTTGATGTAAAGGGCTGCTGATAGGACTCTGATGTTAGGGGCCTCTATTGGGACTCTGATGTAAGACGCTGTTGATGGGACTCTGATGTAAGGGGGTGCTGATGGGACTCTGATGTAAGGGTTGGTTATGGTACTCTGATGTGAGGGGCTGGTGATGGGACTCTGATGTAAGAGGCCGCTGATTTGACTCTGATGTAAGGGGCTGCTGAATGGACTCTGATGTAAGGGGCTGCTGATGGGACTCTGATGTAAGGGGGCTTGTGATGGGACTCTAATGTAAGGGGCTGCTAATGGGACTCTGAAGTAAGGGGTTGCTGATGGGACTCTGAAGTAAGGGGTTTCTGATGAGACTCTGATGTAAGGGGCCTTTGATGGGACTCTGATGTAAGGGGCTGGTGATGGTACTCTGATGTGATGGGACTTTGATGTAAGGGGCTGGTGGTGGGACTCTGAAGTAAGAGGCTGCTGATGGGTCTCTGATGTTAAGGACTGTTGATGGGACTCTGATGTAAGGGGGCTGTTGATGGGACTCTGATGTAAGGGGCTGCTGATGGGACTCTGATGTAAGGGACTGCTGATGGAACACTGATGTAAGGAGCTTTTGATCGGACTCTGATGTAAAAGGGGCTGGTGATGGGACTTTGATGTAAGGGGCTGCTGATGGGACTCTGATGTAAGGGTCTGGTAATGGGACTCTGATGTAAGGGGCTGCTGGTGGAACTCTAATGTAAGAGACTGCTAATGGGACTCTGATGTAAGGGAACAGGTGATGATACTTTGTAAGGGGCTGCTGATGGGACTCTGATGTATGTGAACTGGTGACGGAACTCTGATGTAAGGGGCTGCTGATAGGACTCTGATGTAAGAGGCTGTTGATGGGACTCTGAGGTAAGGGGGTGCTGATGGGACTCTGATGTTAGGGGCTGTTGAAGAGAGCCTGATGTAAGGGGGCTGGTGATGAGACTCTCTGTACGGGGCTGCTGATGGGACTCTGATGTAAGGGGATTCTGATGGGTTTCTGATGTAAGGGGCTCCTGCTGGGACTCTGATGTAAGGGGCTGGTGATGGGACTCTGATGTAAGGGGGCTGGTGATGGGACTCTGATGTAAGGGGGCTGGTGATGGGACTCTTATGTAAGGGGTTGCTGAATGGACTCTGATGTAAGTGGCTGCTGATGGGACTCTAAAGTAAGGGGTTGCTGATGGGATTCTGAAGTAAGGGGTTTCTGATGGGACTCTGATGTAAGGGGCTGCTGATGGGACTCTCATGAAAAGGGCTGGTGATTGGTCTTTGATGCAAGGGGCTGCTGATGGGACTCCGATGTATGTGAACTGGTGATGGAACTTTGATGTAAGGGGCTGCTGATAGGACTCTGATGTAAGGGAACAGGTGATGATACTTTGTAAGGGGCTGGTGATGGGACTCTGATGTAAGGGGGCTGGTGATGGGACTCTGATATAAGGGGTTGCTAAATGGACTCTGATGTAAGGGGCTGCTGATGGGACTCTGAAGTAAGGGGTTGCTGATGGGATTCTGAAGTAAGGGGTTTCTGATGGGACTCTCATGAAAAGGGCTGGTGATTGGTCTTTGATGTAAGAGGCTGCTGATGGGACTCTGATGTATGTGAACTGGTGATGGAACTTTGATGTAAGGGGCTGCTGATAGGACTCTGATGTAAGGGACTGCTGATGGAACACTGATATAAGGAGCTTTTGATCAGACTCTGATGTAAAAGGGGCTGGTGATGGGACTTTGATGTAAGGGGCTGCTGATGGGACTCTGATGTAAGGGGCTGCTGATGGGACTCTGATGTAAGGGGCTGCTGGTGGAACACTGATGTAAGGAGCTTTTGATCGGACTCTGATATAAAAGGGGCTGGTGATGGGACTTTGATGTAAGGGGCTGCTGATGGGACTCTGAGGTAAGGGGGTGCTGATGGGACTCTGATGTAAGGGGATTCTGATGGGTTTCTGATGTAAGGGGCTCCTGATGGGACTCTGATGTAAGGGGCTGGTGATGGGACTCTGATGTAAGGGGGCTGGTGATGGGACTCTGATGTAAGGGGTTGCTTAATGGACTCTGATGTAAGTGGCTGCTGATGGGACTCTAAAGTAAGGGGTTGCTGATGGGATTCTGAAGTAAGGGGTTTCTGGTGGGACTCTGATGTAAGGGGCTGCTGATGGGACTCTCATGAAAAGGGCTAATGATTGGTCTTTGATGTAAGGGGCTGCTGATGAGACTCCGGTGTATGTGAACTGGTGATGGAACTTTGATGTAAGGGGCTGTTGATAGGATTCTGATATAAGAGGCTGTTGATGGGACTCTGATGTAAGGGGCAGCTGATGGGACTCTGACGTAAGGAGCATGTGATGGGACTCTGATGTATAAGGAGCATGTGATGGGACGCTGATGTAAGGGACTGCTGATTGGACTCTGATGTAAGGGGCTGCTGAATGGACTCTGATGTAAGGGGCTGCTGATGGGACTTTGATGTAAGGAGCTTTTGATGGGACTCTGATGTAAGGGGGCAGGTGATGAGACTTTGTAAGGGGCTGGTGATGGGACTCTGATGTAAGGGGTTGCTGATTGGACTCTGATGTAAGGGGCTGCTGGTGGGACTCCGATGTATGTGAACTGGTGATGGGACTTTGATGTAAGGGGCTGCTGATGGGACTCTGAGGTAAGGGGGTGCTGATGGGACTCTGATGTTAGGGGCTGTTGATGGGAGCCTGATGTAAGGGGGCTGGTGATGAGACCCTCTGTAAGGGGCTGCTGATGGGACTCTGATGTAAGGGGATTCTGATGGGTTTCTGATTTAAGGGGCTCCTGATGGGACTCTGATGTAAGGGGCCTTTGATGGGACTCTGATGTAAGGGGCTGGTGATGGTACTCTGATGTGATGGGACTTTGATGTAAGGGGCTGGTGGTGGGACTCTGAAGTAAGAGGCTGCTGATGGGTCTCTGATGTTAAGGACTGTTGATGGGACTCTGATGTAAGGGGGCTGTTGATGGGACTCTGATGTAAGGGGCTGCTGATGGGACTCTGATGTAAGGGACTGCTGATGGAACACTGATGTAAGGAGCTTTTGATCGGACTCTGATGTAAAAGGGGCTGGTGATGGGACTTTGATGTAAGGGGCTGCTGATGGGACTCTGATGTAAGGGGCTGGTGATGGGACTCTGATGTAAGGGGCTGCTGGTGGAACTCTAATGTAAGAGACTGCTAATGGGACTCTGATGTAAGGGAACAGGTGATGATACTTTGTAAGGGGCTGGTGATGGGACTCTGATGTAAGGGGGCTGGTGATGGGACTCTGATATAAGGGGTTGCTAAATGGACTCTGATGTAAGGGGCTGCTGATGGGACCCTGAAGTAAGGGGTTGCTGATGGGATTCTGAAGTAAGGGGCTGCTGATGGGACTCCGGTGTATGTGAACTGGTGATGGAACTTTGATGTAAGGGGCTGTTGATAGGATTCTGATGTAAGAGGCTGTTGATGGGACTCTGATGTAAGGGGCAGCTGATGGGACTCTGACGTAAGGAGCATGTGATGGGACTCTGATGTATAAGGAGCATGTGATGGGACGCTGATGTAAGGGACTGCTGATTGGACTCTGATGTAAGGGGCTGCTGAATGGACTCTGATGTAAGGGGCTGCTGATGGGACTTTGATGTAAGGAGCTTTTGATGGGACTCTAATGTAAGGGGGCAGGTGATGATACTTTGTAAGGGGCTGGTGATGGGACTCTGATGTAAGGGGTTGCTGATTGGACTCTGATGTAAGGGGCTGCTGGTGGAACTCTAAAGTAGAGACTGCTGATGGGACTCTGATGTAAGGGAACAGGTGATGATACTTTGTAAGGGGCTGGTGATGGTACTCTGGTGTGATAGGACTTTGATGTAAGGGGCTGGTGGTGGGACTCTGAAGTAAGAGGCTGCTGATGGGACTCTGATGTAAGGGGCTGGGGATGGGACTCTGATGTAAGGGGCTGCTGGTGGAACTCTAATGTAAGAGACTGCTAATGGGACTCTGATGTAAGGGAACAGGTGATGATTCTTTGTAAGGGGCTGTTGATGGGACTCTGATGTAAGGGGGCTGGTGATGGGACTCTGATGTAAGGGGTTGCTGAATGGACTCTGATGTAAGTGGCTGCTGATGGGACTCTAAAGTAAGGGGTTGCTGATGGGATTCTGAAGTAAGGGGTTTCTGATGGGACTCTGATGTAAGTGGCTGCTGATGGGACTCTCATGAAAAGGGCTGGTGATTGGTCTTTGATGTAAGGGGCTGCTGATGGGACTCCGATGTATGTGAACTGGTGATGGAACTTTGATGTAAGGGGCTGCTGATAGGACTCTGATGTAAGAGGCTGTTGATGGGACTCTGAGGTAAGGGGGTGCTGATGGGACTCTGATGTTAGGGGCTGTTGATGGGAGCCTGATGTAAGGGGGCTGGTGATGAGACTCTCTGTAAGGGGCTGCTGATGGGACTCTGATGTAAGGGGATTCTTATGGGTTTCTGATGTAAGGGGCTCCTGATGGGACTCTGATGTAAGGGGCCTTTGATGGGACTCTGATGTAAGGGGCTGGTGATGGTACTCTGCTGTGATGGGACTTTGATGTAAGGGGCTGGTGGTGGGACTCTGAAGTAGGAGGCTGCTGATGGGTTTCTGATGTTAAGGACTGTTGATGGGACTCTGATGTAAGAGGGCTGTTGATGGGACTCTGATGTAAGGGGCTGCTGATGGGACTCTGATGTAAGGGACTGCTGATGGAACACTGATGTAAGGAGCTTTTGATCGGACTCTGATGTAAAAGGGGCTGGTGATGGGACTTTGATGTAAGGGGCTGCTGATGGGACTCTGATGTAAGGGGCTGGTGATGGGACTCTGATGTAAGGGGCTGCTGGTGGAACTCTAATGTAAGAGACTGCTAATGGGACTCTGATGTAAGGGAACAGGTGATGATACTTTGTAAGGGGCTGGTGATGGGACTCTGATGTAAGGGGGCTGGTGATGGGACTCTGATATAAGGGGTTGCTAAATGGACTATGATGTAAGGGGCTGCTGATGGGACTCTGAAGTAAGGGGTTGTTGATGGGATTCTGAAGTAAGGGGTTTCTGATGGGACTCTCATGAAAAGGGCTGGTGATTGGTCTTTGATGTAAGGGGCTGCTGATGGGACTCTGATGTATGTGAACTGGTGATGGAACTTTGATGTAAGGGGCTGCTGATAGGACTCTGATGTAAGGGACTGCTGATGGAACACTGATATAAGGAGCTTTTGATCGGACTCTGATGTAAAAGGGGCTGGTGATGGGACTTTGATGTAAGGGGCTGCTGATGGGACTCTGATGTAAGGGGCTGCTGATGGGACTCTGATGTAAGGGGCTGCTGGTGGAACACTGATGTAAGGAGCTTTTGATCGGACTCTGATGTAAAAGGGGCTGGTGATGGGACTTTGTAAGGGGCTGGTGATGGGACTCTGATGTAAGGGGTTGCTGATTGGACTCTGATGTAAGGGGCTGCTGGTGGAACTCTAAAGTAGAGACTGCTGATGGGACTCTGATGTAAGGGAACAGGTGATGATACTTTGTAAGGGGCTGGTGATGGTACTCTGGTGTGATAGGACTTTGATGTAAGGGGCTGGTGGTGGGACTCTGAAGTAAGAGGCTGCTGATGGGACTCTGATGTAAGGGGCTGGGGATGGGACTCTGATGTAAGGGGCTGCTGGTGGAACTCTAATGTAAGAGACTGCTAATGGGACTCTGATGTAAGGGAACAGGTGATGATTCTTTGTAAGGGGCTGTTGATGGGACTCTGATGTAAGGGGGCTGGTGATGGGACTCTGATGTAAGGGGTTGCTGAATGGACTCTGATGTAAGTGGCTGCTGATGGGACTCTAAAGTAAGGGGTTGCTGATGGGATTCTGAAGTAAGGGGTTTCTGATGGGACTCTGATGTAAGTGGCTGCTGATGGGACTCTCATGAAAAGGGCTGGTGATTGGTCTTTGATGTAAGGGGCTGCTGATGGGACTCCGATGTATGTGAACTGGTGATGGAACTTTGATGTAAGGGGCTGCTGATAGGACTCTGATGTAAGAGGCTGTTGATGGGACTCTGAGGTAAGGGGGTGCTGATGGGACTCTGATGTTAGGGGCTGTTGATGGGAGCCTGATGTAAGGGGGCTGGTGATGAGACTCTCTGTAAGGGGCTGCTGATGGGACTCTGATGTAAGGGGATTCTGATGGGTTTCTGATGTAAGGGGCTCCTGATGGGACTCTGATGTAAGGGGCCTTTGATGGGACTCTGATGTAAGGGGCTGGTGATGGTACTCTGCTGTGATGGGACTTTGATGTAAGGGGCTGGTGGTGGGACTCTGAAGTAGGAGGCTGCTGATGGGTTTCTGATGTTAAGGACTGTTGATGGGACTCTGATGTAAGGGGGCTGTTGATGGGACTCTGATGTAAGGGGCTGCTGATGGGACTCTGATGTAAGGGACTGCTGATGGAACACTGATGTAAGGAGCTTTTGATCGGACTCTGATGTAAAAGGGGCTGGTGATGGGACTTTGATGTAAGGGGCTGCTGATGGGACTCTGATGTAAGGGGCTGGTGATGGGACTCTGATGTAAGGGGCTGCTGGTGGAACTCTAATGTAAGAGACTGCTAATGGGACTCTGATGTAAGGGAACAGGTGATGATACTTTGTAAGGGGCTGGTGATGGGACTCTGATGTAAGGGGGCTGGTGATGGGACTCTGATATAAGGGGTTGCTAAATGGACTCTGATGTAAGGGGCTGCTGATGGGACTCTGAAGTAAGGGGTTGCTGATGGGATTCTGAAGTAAGGGGTTTCTGATGGGACTCTCATGAAAAGGGCTGGTGATTGGTCTTTGATGTAAGGGGCTGCTGATGGGACTCTGATGTATGTGAACTGGTGATGGAACTTTGATGTAAGAGGCTGCTGATAGGACTCTGATGTAAGGGACTGCTGATGGAACACTGATATAAGGAGCTTTTGATCGGACTCTGATGTAAAAGGGGCTGGTGATGGGACTTTGTAAGGGGCTGGTGATGGGACTCTGATGTAAGGGGTTGCTGATTGGACTCTGATGTAAGGGGCTGCTGGTGGAACTCTAAAGTAGAGACTGCTGATGGGACTCTGATGTAAGGGAACAGGTGATGATACTTTGTAAGGGGCTGGTGATGGTACTCTGGTGTGATAGGACTTTGATGTAAGGGGCTGGTGGTGGGACTCTGAAGTAAGAGGCTGCTGATGGGACTCTGATGTAAGGGGCTAGGGATGGGACTCTGATGTAAGGGGCTGCTGGTGGAACTCTAATGTAAGAGACTGCTAATGGGACTCTGATGTAAGGGAACAGGTGATGATTCTTTGTAAGGGGCTGTTGATGGGACTCTGATGTAAGGGGGCTGGTGATGGGACTCTGATGTAAGGGGTTGCTGAATGGACTCTGATGTAAGTGGCTGCTGATGGGACTCTAAAGTAAGGGGTTGCTGATGGGATTCTGAAGTAAGGGGTTTCTGATGGGACTCTGATGTAAGTGGCTGCTGATGGGACTCTCATGAAAAGGGCTGGTGATTGGTCTTTGATGTAAGGGGCTGCTGATGGGACTCCGATGTATGTGAACTGGTGATGGAACTTTGATGTAAGGGGCTGCTGATAGGACTCTGATGTAAGAGGCTGTTGATGGGACTCTGAGGTAAGGGGGTGCTGATGGGACTCTGATGTTAGGGGCTGTTGATGGGAGCCTGATGTAAGGGGGCTGGTGATGAGACTCTCTGTAAGGGGCTGCTGATGGGACTCTGATGTAAGGGGATTCTGATGGGTTTCTGATGTAAGGGGCTCCTGATGGGACTCTGATGTAAGGGGCCTTTGATGGGACTCTGATGTAAGGGGCTGGTGATGGTACTCTGCTGTGATGGGACTTTGATGTAAGGGGCTGGTGGTGGGACTCTGAAGTAGGAGGCTGCTGATGGGTTTCTGATGTTAAGGACTGTTGATGGGACTCTGATGTAAGGGGGCTGTTGATGGGACTCTGATGTAAGGGGCTGCTGATGGGACTCTGATGTAAGGGACTGCTGATGGAACACTGATGTAAGGAGCTTTTGATCGGACTCTGATGTAAAAGGGGCTGGTGATGGGACTTTGATGTAAGGGGCTGCTGATGGGACTCTGATGTAAGGGGCTGGTGATGGGACTCTGATGTAAGGGGCTGCTGGTGGAACTCTAATGTAAGAGACTGCTAATGGGACTCTGATGTAAGGGAACAGGTGATGATACTTTGTAAGGGGCTGGTGATGGGACTCTGATGTAAGGGGGCTGGTGATGGGACTCTGATATAAGGGGTTGCTAAATGGACTCTGATGTAAGGGGCTGCTGATGGGACTCTGAAGTAAGGGGTTGCTGATGGGATTCTGAAGTAAGGGGTTTCTGATGGGACTCTCATGAAAAGGGCTGGTGATTGATCTTTGATGTAAGGGGCTGCTGATGGGACTCCGATGTATGTGAACTGGTGATGGAACTTTGATGTAAGGGGCTGCTGATAGGACTCTGATGTAAGAGGCTGTTGATGGGACTCTGAGGTAAGGGGGTGCTGATGGGACTCTGATGTTAGGGGCTGTTGATGGGAGCCTGATGTAAGGGGGCTGGTGATGAGACTCTCTGTAAGGGGCTGCTGATGGGACTCTGATGTAAGGGGATTCTGATGGGTTTCTGATGTAAGGGGCTCCTGATGGGACTCTGATGTAAGGGGCCTTTGATGGGACTCTGATGTAAGGGGCTGGTGATGGTACTCTGCTGTGATGGGACTTTGATGTAAGGGGCTGGTGGTGGGACTCTGAAGTAGGAGGCTGCTGATGGGTTTCTGATGTTAAGGACTGTTGATGGGACTCTGATGTAAGGGGGCTGTTGATGGGACTCTGATGTAAGGGGCTGCTGATGGGACTCTGATGTAAGGGACTGCTGATGGAACACTGATGTAAGGAGCTTTTGATCGGACTCTGATGTAAAAGGGGCTGGTGATGGGACTTTGATGTAAGGGGCTGCTGATGGGACTCTGATGTAAGGGGCTGGTGATGGGACTCTGAAGTAAGGGGGTGCTGATGGGACTCTGATGTAAGGGGCTGTTGATGGGAGCCTGATGTAAGGGGGCTGGTGATGAGACTCTGTAAGGGTCTGGTGATGGGACTCTTATGTAAGGGGCTCCTGATGGGACTCTGATCTAAGGGGCCTGTGATGGGACTCCGATCTAAGGGGCTGGTGATGGGACCCTTATGTAAGGGGCTGGTAATGGGACCATGATGTAAGGGGGCTGCAGATTGGATCCTGATGTAAGGGGGCTGCAGATTGGACCCTTATGTAAGGGGGCTGCTGATGGGACTCTGATGTAGGGGCTGGTAATGGGACCATGATGTAAGGGGGCTGCAGATTGGATCCTGATGTAAGGGGGCTGCAGATTGGACCCTGATGTAAGGGGGCTGCTGATGGGACTCTGATGTAGGGGCTGTTGATGGGACTCTGATGGAAGGGGGCTGCTGATGGGACTCTGATGTAAGGGGGCTGCTGATGGGACTCTCATGTAAATGACTGCTGATGGGACTCTAAGGTAAGGGGCTGCTGATGGGACTCAGATGTAAGGGGCTGCTGATGGAACACTGATGTAAGGAGCTTTTGATCGGACTCTGATATAAAAGGGGCTGGTGATGGGACTTTGATGTAAGGGGCTGCTGATGGGACTCTGATGTAAGGGGCTGGTGATGGGACTCTGATGTAAGGGGCTGCTGGTGGAACTCTAATGTAAGAGACTGCTTATGGGACTCTGATGTAAGGGAACAGGTGATGATACTTTGTAAGGGGCTGGTGATGGGACTCTGATGTAAGGGGGCTGGGGATGGGACTCTGATATAAGGGGTTGCTAAATGGACTCTGATGTAAGGGGCTGCTGATGGGACTCTGAAGTAAGGGGTTGCTGATGGGATTCTGAAGTAAGGGGTTTCTGATGGGATTCTGATGTAAGGGGCTGCTGATGGGACTCTCATGAAAAGGGCTGGTGATTGGTCTTTGATGTAAGGGGCTGCTGATGGGACTCTGATGTATGTGAACTGGTGATGGAACTTTGATGTAAGGGGCTGCTGATAGGACTCTGATGTAAGAGGCTGTTGATGGGACTCTGAGGTAAGGGGGTGCTGATTGGACTCTGATGTTAGGGGCTGTTCATGGGAGCCTGATGTAAGGTGGCTGGTGATGAGACTCTCTGTAAGGGGCTGCTGATGGGACTCTGATGTAAGGGGATTCTGATGGGTTTCTGATGTAAGGGGCTCCTGATGGGACTCTGATGTAAGGGGCCTATGATGGGACTCTGATGTAAGGGGCAGGTGATGGTACTCTGATGTGATGGGAGTTTGATGTAAGGGGCTGGTGGTGGGACTCTGAAGTAAGAGGCTGCTGATGGGACTCTGATGTAAGGGGCTGGGGATGGGACTCTGATGTAAGGGGCTGCTGGTGGAACTCTTATGTAAGAGACTGCTAATGGGACTCTGATGTAAGGGAACAGGTGATGATTCTTTGTAAGGGGCTGGTGATGGGACTCTGACGTAAGGGGGCTGGTGATGGGACTCTGATGTAAGGGGTTGCTGAATGGACTCTGATGTAAGGGGCTGCTGATGGGACTCTAAAGTAAGGGGTTGCTGATGGGATTCTGAAGTAACGGGTTTCTGATGGGACTCTGATGTAAGGGGCTGCTGATGGGACTCTCATGAAAAGGGCTGGTGATTGGTCTTTGATGTAAGGGGCTGCTGATGGGACTCCGATGTATGTGAACTGGTGATGGAACTTTGATGTAAGGGGCTGCTGATAGGACTCTAATGTAAGAGGCTGTTGATGGGACTCTGAGGTAAGGGGGTGCTGATGGGACTCTGATGTTAGGGGCTGTTGATGGGAGCCTGATGTAAGGGGGCTGTGATGAGACTCTCTGTAAGGGGCTGCTGATGGGACTCTGATGTAAGCGGACTCTGATGGGTTTCTGATGTAAGGGGCTCCTGATGGGACTCTGATGTAAGGGGCCTTTGATGGGACTCTGATGTAAGGGGCTGGTGATGGTACTCTGATGTGATGGGACTTTGATGTAAGGGGCTGGTAGTGGGACTCTGAAGTAAGAGGCTGCTGATGGGTCTCTGATGTTAAGGACTGTTGATGGGACTCTGATGTAAGGGGGCTGTTGATGGGACTCTGATGTAAGTGGCTGCTGATGGGACTCTGATGTAAGGGGCTGCTGATGGAACACTGATGTAAGGAGCTTTTGATCGGACTCTGATGTAAAAGGGGCTGGTGATGGGACTTTGATGTAAGGGGCTGCTGATGGGACTCTGATGTAAGGGGCTTGGTGATGGGACTCTGATGTAAGGGGCTGCTGGTGGAACTCTAATGTAAGAGACTGCTAATGGGACTCTGATGTAAGGGAACAGGTGATGATACTTTGTAAGGGGCTGGTGATGGGACTCTGATGTAAGGGGGCTGGGGATGGGACTCTGATATAAGGGGTTGCTAAATGGACTCTGATGTAAGGGGCTGCTGATGGGACTCTGAAGTAAGGGGTTGCTGATGGGATTCTGAAGTAAGGGGTTTCTGATGGGATTCTGATGTAAGGGGCTGCTGATGGGACTCTCATGAAAAGGGCTGGTGATTGGTCTTTGATGTAAGGGGCTGCTGATGGGACTCTGATGTATGTGAACTGGTGATGGAACTGTGATGTAAGGGGCTGCTGATAGGACTCTGATGTAAGAGGCTGTTGATGGGACTCTGAGGTAAGGGGGTGCTGATTGGACTCTGATGTTAGGGGCTGTTCATGGGAACCTGATGTAAGGTGGCTGGTGATGAGACTCTCTGTAAGGGGCTGCTGATGGGACTCTGATGTAAGGGGATTCTGATGGGTTTCTGATGTAAGGGGCTCCTGATGGGACTCTGATGTAAGGGGCCTATGATGGGACTCTGATGTAAGGGGCGGGTGAGGGTACTCTGATGTGATGGGAGTTTGATGTAAGGGGCTGGTGGTGGGACTCTGAAGTAAGAGGCTGCTGATGGGACTCTGATGTAAGGGGCTGGGGATGGGACTCTGATGTAAGGGGCTGCTGGTGGAACTCTAATGTAAGAGACTGCTAATGGGACTCTGATGTAAGGGAACAGGTGATGATTCTTTGTAAGGGGCTGGTGATGGGACTCTGACATAAGGGGGCTGGTGATGGGACTCTGATGTAAGGGGTTGCTGAATGGACTCTGATGTAAGGGGCTGCTGATGGGACTCTAAAGTAAGGGGTTGCTGATGGGATTCTGAAGTAACGGGTTTCTGATGGGACTCTGATGTAAGGGGCTGCTGATGGGACTCTCATGAAAAGGGCTGGTGATTGGTCTTTGATGTAAGGGGCTGCTGATGGGACTCCGATGTATGTGAACTGGTGATGGAACTTTGATGTAAGGGGCTGCTGATAGGACTCTAATGTAAGAGGCTGTTGATGGGACTCTGAGGTAAGGGGGTGCTGTTGGGTCTCTGATGTTAGGGGCTGTTGATGGGAGCCTGATGTAAGGGGGCTGTGATGAGACTCTCTGTAAGGGGCTGCTGATGGGACTCTGATGTAAGCGGACTCTGATGGGTTTCTGATGTAAGGGGCTCCTGATGGGACTCTGATGTAAGGGGCCTTTGATGGGACTCTGATGTAAGGGGCTGGTGATGGTACTCTGATGTGATGGGACTTTGATGTAAGGGGCTGGTGGTGGGACTCTGAAGTAAGAGGCTGCTGATGGGTCTCTGATGTTAAGGACTGTTGATGGGACTCTGATGTAAGGGGGCTGTTGATGGGACTCTGATGTAAGTGGCTGCTGATGGGACTCTGATGTAAGGGGCTGCTGATGGAACACTGATGTAAGGAGCTTTTGATCGGACTCTGATGTAAAAGGGGCTGGTGATGGGACTTTGATGTAAGGGGCTGCTGATGGGACTCTGATGTAAGGGGCTTGGTGATGGGACTCTGATGTAAGGGGCTGCTGGTGGAACTCTAATGTAAGAGACTGCTAATGGGACTCAGATGTAAGGGAACAGGTGATGATACTTTGTAAGGGGCTGGTGATGGGACTCTGATGTAAGGGGGCTGGTGATGGGACTCTGATATAAGGGGTTGCTAAATGGACTCTGATGTAAGTGGCTGCTGATGGGATTCTAAAGTAAGGGGTTTCTGATGGGATTCTGAAGTAAGGGGTTTCTGATGGGACTCTGATGTAAGGGACTGCTGATGGGACTCTCATGAAAAGGGCTGGTGATTGGTCTTTGATGTATTGGGCTGCTGATGGGACTCTGATGTAATTGGCTGCTGAATGGACTCTGATGTAAGGGGCTGCTGATGGGACTCTGAAGTAAGGGGGTGCTGATGGGACTCTGATGTAAGGGGCTGTTGATGGGAGCCTGATGTAAGGGGGCTGGTGATGAGACTCTGTAAGGGTCTGGTGATGGGACTCTTATGTAAGGGGCTCCTGATGGGACTCTGATCTAAGGGGCCTGTGATGGGACTCCGATCTAAGGGGCTGGTGATGGGACATTCTGATGTAAAGGGCTGACGATGGGACACTCTGATATAAGGGGCTGCTGATGGGACCCTTATGTAAGGGGCTGGTAATGGGACCATGATGTAAGGGGGCTGCAGATTGGATCCTGATGTAAGGGGGCTGCAGATTGGACCCTGATGTAAGGGGGCTGCTGATGGGACTCTGATGTAGGGGCTGTTGATGGGACTCTGATGGAAGGGGGCTGCTGATGGGACTCTGATGTAAGGGGGCTGCTGATGGGACTCTGAAGTAAGGGGTTGCTGATGGGATTCTGAAGTAAGGGGTTTCTGATGGGATTCTGATGTAAGGGGCTGCTGATGGGACTCTCATGAAAAGGGCTGGTGATTGGTCTTTGATGTAAGGGGCTGCTGATGGGACTCTGATGTATGTGAACTGGTGATGGAACTTTGATGTAAGGGGCTGCTGATAGGACTCTGATGTAAGAGGCTGTTGATGGGACTCTGAGGTAAGGGGGTGCTGATTGGACTCTGATGTTAGGGGCTGTTCATGGGAGCCTGATGTAAGGTGGCTGGTGATGAGACTCTCTGTAAGGGGCTGCTGATGGGACTCTGATGTAAGGGGATTCTGATGGGTTTCTGATGTAAGGGGCTCCTGATGGGACTCTGATGTAAGGGGCCTATGATGGGACTCTGATGTAAGGGGCAGGTGATGGTACTCTGATGTGATGGGAGTTTGATGTAAGGGGCTGGTGGTGGGACTCTGAAGTAAGAGGCTGCTGATGGGACTCTGATGTAAGGGGCTGGGGATGGGACTCTGATGTAAGGGGCTGCTGGTGGAACTCTTATGTAAGAGACTGCTAATGGGACTCTGATGTAAGGGAACAGGTGATGATTCTTTGTAAGGGGCTGGTGATGGGACTCTGACGTAAGGGGGCTGGTGATGGGACTCTGATGTAAGGGGTTGCTGAATGGACTCTGATGTAAGGGGCTGCTGATGGGACTCTAAAGTAAGGGGTTGCTGATGGGATTCTGAAGTAACGGGTTTCTGATGGGACTCTGATGTAAGGGGCTGCTGATGGGACTCTCATGAAAAGGGCTGGTGATTGGTCTTTGATGTAAGGGGCTGCTGATGGGACTCCGATGTATGTGAACTGGTGATGGAACTTTGATGTAAGGGGCTGCTGATAGGACTCTAATGTAAGAGGCTGTTGATGGGACTCTGAGGTAAGGGGGTGCTGATGGGACTCTGATGTTAGGGGCTGTTGATGGGAGCCTGATGTAAGGGGGCTGTGATGAGACTCTCTGTAAGGGGCTGCTGATGGGACTCTGATGTAAGCGGACTCTGATGGGTTTCTGATGTAAGGGGCTCCTGATGGGACTCTGATGTAAGGGGCCTTTGATGGGACTCTGATGTAAGGGGCTGGTGATGGTACTCTGATGTGATGGGACTTTGATGTAAGGGGCTGGTAGTGGGACTCTGAAGTAAGAGGCTGCTGATGGGTCTCTGATGTTAAGGACTGTTGATGGGACTCTGATGTAAGGGGGCTGTTGATGGGACTCTGATGTAAGTGGCTGCTGATGGGACTCTGATGTAAGGGGCTGCTGATGGAACACTGATGTAAGGAGCTTTTGATCGGACTCTGATGTAAAAGGGGCTGGTGATGGGACTTTGATGTAAGGGGCTGCTGATGGGACTCTGATGTAAGGGGCTTGGTGATGGGACTCTGATGTAAGGGGCTGCTGGTGGAACTCTAATGTAAGAGACTGCTAATGGGACTCTGATGTAAGGGAACAGGTGATGATACTTTGTAAGGGGCTGGTGATGGGACTCTGATGTAAGGGGGCTGGGGATGGGACTCTGATATAAGGGGTTGCTAAATGGACTCTGATGTAAGGGGCTGCTGATGGGACTCTGAAGTAAGGGGTTGCTGATGGGATTCTGAAGTAAGGGGTTTCTGATGGGATTCTGATGTAAGGGGCTGCTGATGGGACTCTCATGAAAAGGGCTGGTGATTGGTCTTTGATGTAAGGGGCTGCTGATGGGACTCTGATGTATGTGAACTGGTGATGGAACTGTGATGTAAGGGGCTGCTGATAGGACTCTGATGTAAGAGGCTGTTGATGGGACTCTGAGGTAAGGGGGTGCTGATTGGACTCTGATGTTAGGGGCTGTTCATGGGAACCTGATGTAAGGTGGCTGGTGATGAGACTCTCTGTAAGGGGCTGCTGATGGGACTCTGATGTAAGGGGATTCTGATGGGTTTCTGATGTAAGGGGCTCCTGATGGGACTCTGATGTAAGGGGCCTATGATGGGACTCTGATGTAAGGGGCGGGTGAGGGTACTCTGATGTGATGGGAGTTTGATGTAAGGGGCTGGTGGTGGGACTCTGAAGTAAGAGGCTGCTGATGGGACTCTGATGTAAGGGGCTGGGGATGGGACTCTGATGTAAGGGGCTGCTGGTGGAACTCTAATGTAAGAGACTGCTAATGGGACTCTGATGTAAGGGAACAGGTGATGATTCTTTGTAAGGGGCTGGTGATGGGACTCTGACATAAGGGGGCTGGTGATGGGACTCTGATGTAAGGGGTTGCTGAATGGACTCTGATGTAAGGGGCTGCTGATGGGACTCTAAAGTAAGGGGTTGCTGATGGGATTCTGAAGTAACGGGTTTCTGATGGGACTCTGATGTAAGGGGCTGCTGATGGGACTCTCATGAAAAGGGCTGGTGATTGGTCTTTGATGTAAGGGGCTGCTGATGGGACTCCGATGTATGTGAACTGGTGATGGAACTTTGATGTAAGGGGCTGCTGATAGGACTCTAATGTAAGAGGCTGTTGATGGGACTCTGAGGTAAGGGGGTGCTGTTGGGTCTCTGATGTTAGGGGCTGTTGATGGGAGCCTGATGTAAGGGGGCTGTGATGAGACTCTCTGTAAGGGGCTGCTGATGGGACTCTGATGTAAGCGGACTCTGATGGGTTTCTGATGTAAGGGGCTCCTGATGGGACTCTGATGTAAGGGGCCTTTGATGGGACTCTGATGTAAGGGGCTGGTGATGGTACTCTGATGTGATGGGACTTTGATGTAAGGGGCTGGTGGTGGGACTCTGAAGTAAGAGGCTGCTGATGGGTCTCTGATGTTAAGGACTGTTGATGGGACTCTGATGTAAGGGGGCTGTTGATGGGACTCTGATGTAAGTGGCTGCTGATGGGACTCTGATGTAAGGGGCTGCTGATGGAACACTGATGTAAGGAGCTTTTGATCGGACTCTGATGTAAAAGGGGCTGGTGATGGGACTTTGATGTAAGGGGCTGCTGATGGGACTCTGATGTAAGGGGCTTGGTGATGGGACTCTGATGTAAGGGGCTGCTGGTGGAACTCTAATGTAAGAGACTGCTAATGGGACTCAGATGTAAGGGAACAGGTGATGATACTTTGTAAGGGGCTGGTGATGGGACTCTGATGTAAGGGGGCTGGTGATGGGACTCTGATATAAGGGGTTGCTAAATGGACTCTGATGTAAGTGGCTGCTGATGGGATTCTAAAGTAAGGGGTTTCTGATGGGATTCTGAAGTAAGGGGTTTCTGATGGGACTCTGATGTAAGGGACTGCTGATGGGACTCTCATGAAAAGGGCTGGTGATTGGTCTTTGATGTATTGGGCTGCTGATGGGACTCTGATGTAATTGGCTGCTGAATGGACTCTGATGTAAGGGGCTGCTGATGGGACTCTGAAGTAAGGGGGTGCTGATGGGACTCTGATGTAAGGGGCTGTTGATGGGAGCCTGATGTAAGGGGGCTGGTGATGAGACTCTGTAAGGGTCTGGTGATGGGACTCTTATGTAAGGGGCTCCTGATGGGACTCTGATCTAAGGGGCCTGTGATGGGACTCCGATCTAAGGGGCTGGTGATGGGACATTCTGATGTAAAGGGCTGACGATGGGACACTCTGATATAAGGGGCTGCTGATGGGACCCTTATGTAAGGGGCTGGTAATGGGACCATGATGTAAGGGGGCTGCAGATTGGATCCTGATGTAAGGGGGCTGCAGATTGGACCCTGATGTAAGGGGGCTGCTGATGGGACTCTGATGTAGGGGCTGTTGATGGGACTCTGATGGAAGGGGGCTGCTGATGGGACTCTGATGTAAGGGGGCTGCTGATGGGACTCTCATGTAAATGACTGCTGATGGAACTCTAAGGTAAGGGGCTGCTGATGGGTGTCTGATGTTAAGGACTGTTGATGGGACTCTGATGTAAGGGGGCTGTTGATGGGACTCTGATGTAAGGGGCTGCTGATGGGACTCAGATGTAAGGGGCTGCTGATGGAACACTGATGTAAGGAGCTTTTGATCGGACTCTGATGTAAAAGGAGCTGGTGATGGGACTTTGATGTAAGGGGCTGCTGATGGGACTCTGATGTAAGGGGATTCTGATGGGTTTCTGATGTAAGGGGCTCCTGATGGGACTCTGATGTAAGGGGCCTATGATGGGACTCTGATGTAAGGGGCGGGTGATGGTACTCTGATGTGATGGGAGTTTGATGTAAGGGGCTGGTGGTGGGACTCTGAAGTAAGAGGCTGCTGATGGGACTCTGATGTAAGGGGCTGGGGATGGGACTCTGATGTAAGGGGCTGCTGGTGGAACTCTAATGTAAGAGACTGCTAATGGGAGTCTGATGTAAGGGAACATGTGATGATTCTTTGTAAGGGGCTGGTGATGGGACTCTGACGTAAGGGGGCTGGTGATGGGACTCTGATGTAACGGGTTGCTGAATGGACTCTGATGTAAGGGGCTGCTGATGGGACTCTAAAGTAAGGGGTTGCTGATGGGATTCTGAAGTAAGGGGTTTCTGATGGGACTCTGATGTAAGGGGCTGCTCATGGGACTCTCATGAAAAGGGCTGGTGATTGGTCTTTGATGTAAGGGGCTGCTGATGGGACTCCGATGTATGTGAACTGGTGATGGAACTTTGATGTAAGGGGCTGCTGATAGGACTGTAATGTAAGAGGCTGTTGATGGGACTCTGAGGTAAGGGGGTGCTGATGGGACTCTGATGTTAGGGGCTGTTGATGGGAAACTGATGTAAGGGGGCTGTGATGAGACTCTCTGTAAGGGGCTGCTGATGGGACTCTGATGTAAGCGGACTCTGATGGGTTTCTGATGTAAGGGGCTCCTGATGGGACTCTGATGTAAGGGGCCTTTGATGGGACTCTGATGTAAGGGGCTGGTGATGGTACTCTGATGTGATGGGACTTTGATGTAAGGGGCTGGTGGTGGGACTCTGAAGTAAGAGGCTGCTGATGGGTCTCTGATGTTAAGGACTGTTGATGGGACTCTGATGTAAGGGGGCTGTTGATGGGACTCTGATGTAAGTGGCTGCTGATGGGACTCTGATGTAAGGGGCTGCTGATGGAACACTGATGTAAGGAGCTTTTGATCGGACTCTGATGTAAAAGGGGCTGGTGATGGGACTTTGATGTAAGGGGCTGCTGATGGGACTCTGATGTAAGGGGCTTGGTGATGGGACTCTGATGTAAGGGGCTGCTGGTGGAACTCTAATGTAAGAGACTGCTAATGGGACTCTGATGTAAGGGAACAGGTGATGATACTTTGTAAGGGGCTGGTGATGGGACTCTGATGTAAGGGGGCTGGTGATGGGACTCTGAAATAAGGGGTTGCTAAATGGACTCTGTTGTAAGGGGCTGCTGATGGGACTCTGAAGTAAGGGGTTGCTGATTGGATTCTGAAGTAAGGGGCTGCTGATGGGACTCTGATGTAAGGGGATTCTGATGGGTTTCTGATGTAAGGGGGCTCCTGATGGGACTCTGATGTAAGGGGCCTGTGATGGGACTCTGATGTAAGGGGCTGGTGATGGTACTCTGATGTGAGGGGCTGGTGATGGGACTCTGATGTAAAAGGCTGCTTAGGGGACTCTGATGTAAGGGGGCTGGTGATGTGAGTCTTAAGTAAGGGGCCACTGATTGGACTCTGATGTAAGGGGCTGCTGAATGGACTCTGATGTAAGGGGCTGCCGATGGGACTCTGATGTAAGGGGGCTGCTGTTGGGACTCTGATGTAAGGGGCTGCTGATGGGACTCTGATGTAAGGGGCTGTTGATGGGAGCCTTATGTAAGGGGCTGGTAATGGGACCATGATGTAAGGGGGCTGTTAATGGTACACTGATGTATGGGGACTGTTAATTGGACTCTGATGTAAGGAGCTGCTGATGGGACTCTGATGTAAGGGGCTGCTGATGGGACTCTGATGTAAGGGGGCTGGTAATGGGACTCTGATGTAAGGGACTGCTGATGGGACTCTTAAGTAAGGGGTTGCTGATGGGATTCTGATGTAAGGGGTTTCTGAGGAGACTCTGATGTAAGGGGCTGCTGATGGGACTCTCATGAAAAGGGCTGGTGATTGGACTCTGATGTAAGGGGCTGCTGATGGGACTCCGATGTATGTGGACTGGTGATGGAACTTTGATGTAAAGGGCTGCTGATAGGACTCTGATGTTAGGGGCCTCTATTGGGACTCTGATGTAAGACGCTGTTGATGGGACTCTGATGTAAGGGGGTGCTGATGGGACTCTGATGTAAGGGTTGGTTATGGTACTCTGATGTGAGGGGCTGGTGATGGGACTCTGATGTAAGAGGCCGCTGATTTGACTCTGATGTAAGGGGCTGCTGAATGGACTCTGATGTAAGGGGCTGCTGATGGGACTCTGATGTAAGGGGGCTTGTGATGGGACTCTAATGTAAGGGGCTGCTAATGGGACTCTGAAGTAAGGGGTTGCTGATGGGACTCTGAAGTAAGGGGTTTCTGATGAGACTCTGATGTAAGGGGCCTTTGATGGGACTCTGATGTAAGGGGCTGGTGATGGTACTCTGATGTGATGGGACTTTGATGTAAGGGGCTGGTGGTGGGACTCTGAAGTAAGAGGCTGCTGATGGGTCTCTGATGTTAAGGACTGTTGATGGGACTCTGATGTAAGGGGGCTGTTGATGGGACTCTGATGTAAGGGGCTGCTGATGGGACTCTGATGTAAGGGACTGCTGATGGAACACTGATGTAAGGAGCTTTTGATCGGACTCTGATGTAAAAGGGGCTGGTGATGGGACTTTGATGTAAGGGGCTGCTGATGGGACTCTGATGTAAGGGTCTGGTAATGGGACTCTGATGTAAGGGGCTGCTGGTGGAACTCTAATGTAAGAGACTGCTAATGGGACTCTGATGTAAGGGAACAGGTGATGATACTTTGTAAGGGGCTGCTGATGGGACTCTGATGTATGTGAACTGGTGATGGAACTCTGATGTAAGGGGCTGCTGATAGGACTCTGATGTAAGAGGCTGTTGATGGGACTCTGAGGTAAGGGGGTGCTGATGGGACTCTGATGTTAGGGGCTGTTGAAGAGAGCCTGATGTAAGGGGGCTGGTGATGAGACTCTCTGTACGGGGCTGCTGATGGGACTCTGATGTAAGGGGATTCTGATGGGTTTCTGATGTAAGGGGCTCCTGCTGGGACTCTGATGTAAGGGGCTGGTGATGGGACTCTGATGTAAGGGGGCTGGTGATGGGACTCTGATGTAAGGGGGCTGGTGATGGGACTCTTATGTAAGGGGTTGCTGAATGGACTCTGATGTAAGTGGCTGCTGATGGGACTCTAAAGTAAGGGGTTGCTGATGGGATTCTGAAGTAAGGGGTTTCTGATGGGACTCTGATGTAAGGGGCTGCTGATGGGACTCTCATGAAAAGGGCTGGTGATTGGTCTTTGATGCAAGGGGCTGCTGATGGGACTCCGATGTATGTGAACTGGTGATGGAACTTTGATGTAAGGGGCTGCTGATAGGACTCTGATGTAAGGGAACAGGTGATGATACTTTGTAAGGGGCTGGTGATGGGACTCTGATGTAAGGGGGCTGGTGATGGGACTCTGATATAAGGGGTTGCTAAATGGACTCTGATGTAAGGGGCTGCTGATGGGACTCTGAAGTAAGGGGTTGCTGATGGGATTCTGAAGTAAGGGGTTTCTGATGGGACTCTCATGAAAAGGGCTGGTGATTGGTCTTTGATGTAAGAGGCTGCTGATGGGACTCTGATGTATGTGAACTGGTGATGGAACTTTGATGTAAGGGGCTGCTGATAGGACTCTGATGTAAGGGACTGCTGATGGAACACTGATATAAGGAGCTTTTGATCAGACTCTGATGTAAAAGGGGCTGGTGATGGGACTTTGATGTAAGGGGCTGCTGATGGGACTCTGATGTAAGGGGCTGCTGATGGGACTCTGATGTAAGGGGCTGCTGGTGGAACACTGATGTAAGGAGCTTTTGATCGGACTCTGATATAAAAGGGGCTGGTGATGGGACTTTGATGTAAGGGGCTGCTGATGGGACTCTGAGGTAAGGGGGTGCTGATGGGACTCTGATGTAAGGGGATTCTGATGGGTTTCTGATGTAAGGGGCTCCTGATGGGACTCTGATGTAAGGGGCTGGTGATGGGACTCTGATGTAAGGGGGCTGGTGATGGGACTCTGATGTAAGGGGTTGCTGAATGGACTCTGATGTAAGTGGCTGCTGATGGGACTCTAAAGTAAGGGGTTGCTGATGGGATTCTGAAGTAAGGGGTTTCTGATGGGACTCTGATGTAAGGGGCTGCTGATGGGACTCTCATGAAAAGGGCTAATGATTGGTCTTTGATGTAAGGGGCTGCTGATGAGACTCCGGTGTATGTGAACTGGTGATGGAACTTTGATGTAAGGGGCTGTTGATAGGATTCTGATATAAGAGGCTGTTGATGGGACTCTGATGTAAGGGGCAGCTGATGGGACTCTGACGTAAGGAGCATGTGATGGGACTCTGATGTATAAGGAGCATGTGATGGGACGCTGATGTAAGGGACTGCTGATTGGACTCTGATGTAAGGGGCTGCTGAATGGACTCTGATGTAAGGGGCTGCTGATGGGACTTTGATGTAAGGAGCTTTTGATGGGACTCTGATGTAAGGGGGCAGGTGATGAGACTTTGTAAGGGGCTGGTGATGGGACTCTGATGTAAGGGGTTGCTGATTGGACTCTGATGTAAGGGGCTGCTGGTGGGACTCCGATGTATGTGAACTGGTGATGGAACTTTGATGTAAGGGGCTGGTGATGGGACTTTGATGTAAGGGGCTGCTGATGGGACTCTGAGGTAAGGGGGTGCTGATGGGACTCTGATGTTAGGGGCTGTTGATGGGAGCCTGATGTAAGGGGGCTGGTGATGAGACCCTCTGTAAGGGGCTGCTGATGGGACTCTGATGTAAGGGGATTCTGATGGGTTTCTGATTTAAGGGGCTCCTGATGGGACTCTGATGTAAGGGGCCTTTGATGGGACTCTGATGTAAGGGGCTGGTGATGGTACTCTGATGTGATGGGACTTTGATGTAAGGGGCTGGTGGTGGGACTCTGAAGTAAGAGGCTGCTGATGGGTCTCTGATGTTAAGGACTGTTGATGGGACTCTGATGTAAGGGGGCTGTTGATGGGACTCTGATGTAAGGGGCTGCTGATGGGACTCTGATGTAAGGGACTGCTGATGGAACACTGATGTAAGGAGCTTTTGATCGGACTCTGATGTAAAAGGGGCTGGTGATGGGACTTTGATGTAAGGGGCTGCTGATGGGACTCTGATGTAAGGGGCTGGTGATGGGACTCTGATGTAAGGGGCTGCTGGTGGAACTCTAATGTAAGAGACTGCTAATGGGACTCTGATGTAAGGGAACAGGTGATGATACTTTGTAAGGGGCTGGTGATGGGACTCTGATGTAAGGGGGCTGGTGATGGGACTCTGATATAAGGGGTTGCTAAATGGACTCTGATGTAAGGGGCTGCTGATGGGACCCTGAAGTAAGGGGTTGCTGATGGGATTCTGAAGTAAGGGGCTGCTTATGGGACTCCGGTGTATGTGAACTGGTGATGGAACTTTGATGTAAGGGGCTGTTGATAGGATTCTGATGTAAGAGGCTGTTGATGGGACTCTGATGTAAGGGGCAGCTGATGGGACTCTGACGTAAGGAGCATGTGATGGGACTCTGATGTATAAGGAGCATGTGATGGGACGCTGATGTAAGGGACTGCTGATTGGACTCTGATGTAAGGGGCTGCTGAATGGACTCTGATGTAAGGGGCTGCTGATGGGACTTTGATGTAAGGAGCTTTTGATGGGACTCTAATGTAAGGGGGCAGGTGATGATACTTTGTAAGGGGCTGGTGATGGGACTCTGATGTAAGGGGTTGCTGATTGGACTCTGATGTAAGGGGCTGCTGGTGGAACTCTAAAGTAGAGACTGCTGATGGGACTCTGATGTAAGGGAACAGGTGATGATACTTTGTAAGGGGCTGGTGATGGTACTCTGGTGTGATAGGACTTTGATGTAAGGGGCTGGTGGTGGGACTCTGAAGTAAGAGGCTGCTGATGGGACTCTGATGTAAGGGGCTGGGGATGGGACTCTGATGTAAGGGGCTGCTGGTGGAACTCTAATGTAAGAGACTGCTAATGGGACTCTGATGTAAGGGAACAGGTGATGATTCTTTGTAAGGGGCTGTTGATGGGACTCTGATGTAAGGGGGCTGGTGATGGGACTCTGATGTAAGGGGTTGCTGAATGGACTCTGATGTAAGTGGCTGCTGATGGGACTCTAAAGTAAGGGGTTGCTGATGGGATTCTGAAGTAAGGGGTTTCTGATGGGACTCTGATGTAAGTGGCTGCTGATGGGACTCTCATGAAAAGGGCTGGTGATTGGTCTTTGATGTAAGGGGCTGCTGATGAGACTCCGATGTATGTGAACTGGTGATGGAACTTTGATGTAAGGGGCTGCTGATAGGACTCTGATGTAAGAGGCTGTTGATGGGACTCTGAGGTAAGGGGGTGCTGATGGGACTCTGATGTTAGGGGCTGTTGATGGGAGCCTGATGTAAGGGGGCTGGTGATGAGACTCTCTGTAAGGGGCTGCTGATAGGACTCTGATGTTAGGGGCCTCTATTGGGACTCTGATGTAAGACGCTGTTGATGGGACTCTGATGTAAGGGGGTGCTGATGGGACTCTGATGTAAGGGTTGGTTATGGTACTCTGATGTGAGGGGCTGGTGATGGGACTCTGATGTAAGAGGCCGCTGATTTGACTCTGATGTAAGGGGCTGCTGAATGGACTCTGATGTAAGGGGCTGCTGATGGGACTCTGATGTAAGGGGGCTTGTGATGGGACTCTAATGTAAGGGGCTGCTAATGGGACTCTGAAGTAAGGGGTTGCTGATGGGACTCTGAAGTAAGGGGTTTCTGATGAGACTCTGATGTAAGGGGCCTTTGATGGGACTCTGATGTAAGGGGCTGGTGATGGTACTCTGATGTGATGGGACTTTGATGTAAGGGGCTGGTGGTGGGACTCTGAAGTAAGAGGCTGCTGATGGGTCTCTGATGTTAAGGACTGTTGATGGGACTCTGATGTAAGGGGGCTGTTGATGGGACTCTGATGTAAGGGGCTGCTGATGGGACTCTGATGTAAGGGACTGCTGATGGAACACTGATGTAAGGAGCTTTTGATCGGACTCTGATGTAAAAGGGGCTGGTGATGGGACTTTGATGTAAGGGGCTGCTGATGGGACTCTGATGTAAGGGTCTGGTAATGGGACTCTGATGTAAGGGGCTGCTGGTGGAACTCTAATGTAAGAGACTGCTAATGGGACTCTGATGTAAGGGAACAGGTGATGATACTTTGTAAGGGGCTGCTGATGGGACTCTGATGTATGTGAACTGGTGATGGAACTCTGATGTAAGGGGCTGCTGATAGGACTCTGATGTAAGAGGCTGTTGATGGGACTCTGAGGTAAGGGGGTGCTGATGGGACTCTGATGTTAGGGGCTGTTGAAGAGAGCCTGATGTAAGGGGGCTGGTGATGAGACTCTCTGTACGGGGCTGCTGATGGGACTCTGATGTAAGGGGATTCTGATGGGTTTCTGATGTAAGGGGCTCCTGCTGGGACTCTGATGTAAGGGGCTGGTGATGGGACTCTGATGTAAGGGGGCTGGTGATGGGACTCTGATGTAAGGGGGCTGGTGATGGGACTCTTATGTAAGGGGTTGCTGAATGGACTCTGATGTAAGTGGCTGCTGATGGGACTCTAAAGTAAGGGGTTGCTGATGGGATTCTGAAGTAAGGGGTTTCTGATGGGACTCTGATGTAAGGGGCTGCTGATGGGACTCTCATGAAAAGGGCTGGTGATTGGTCTTTGATGCAAGGGGCTGCTGATGGGACTCCGATGTATGTGAACTGGTGATGGAACTTTGATGTAAGGGGCTGCTGATAGGACTCTGATGTAAGGGAACAGGTGATGATACTTTGTAAGGGGCTGGTGATGGGACTCTGATGTAAGGGGGCTGGTGATGGGACTCTGATATAAGGGGTTGCTAAATGGACTCTGATGTAAGGGGCTGCTGATGGGACTCTGAAGTAAGGGGTTGCTGATGGGATTCTGAAGTAAGGGGTTTCTGATGGGACTCTCATGAAAAGGGCTGGTGATTGGTCTTTGATGTAAGAGGCTGCTGATGGGACTCTGATGTATGTGAACTGGTGATGGAACTTTGATGTAAGGGGCTGCTGATAGGACTCTGATGTAAGGGACTGCTGATGGAACACTGATATAAGGAGCTTTTGATCAGACTCTGATGTAAAAGGGGCTGGTGATGGGACTTTGATGTAAGGGGCTGCTGATGGGACTCTGATGTAAGGGGCTGCTGATGGGACTCTGATGTAAGGGGCTGCTGGTGGAACACTGATGTAAGGAGCTTTTGATCGGACTCTGATATAAAAGGGGCTGGTGATGGGACTTTGATGTAAGGGGCTGCTGATGGGACTCTGAGGTAAGGGGGTGCTGATGGGACTCTGATGTAAGGGGATTCTGATGGGTTTCTGATGTAAGGGGCTCCTGATGGGACTCTGATGTAAGGGGCTGGTGATGGGACTCTGATGTAAGGGGGCTGGTGATGGGACTCTGATGTAAGGGGTTGCTGAATGGACTCTGATGTAAGTGGCTGCTGATGGGACTCTAAAGTAAGGGGTTGCTGATGGGATTCTGAAGTAAGGGGTTTCTGATGGGACTCTGATGTAAGGGGCTGCTGATGGGACTCTCATGAAAAGGGCTAATGATTGGTCTTTGATGTAAGGGGCTGCTGATGAGACTCCGGTGTATGTGAACTGGTGATGGAACTTTGATGTAAGGGGCTGTTGATAGGATTCTGATATAAGAGGCTGTTGATGGGACTCTGATGTAAGGGGCAGCTGATGGGACTCTGACGTAAGGAGCATGTGATGGGACTCTGATGTATAAGGAGCATGTGATGGGACGCTGATGTAAGGGACTGCTGATTGGACTCTGATGTAAGGGGCTGCTGAATGGACTCTGATGTAAGGGGCTGCTGATGGGACTTTGATGTAAGGAGCTTTTGATGGGACTCTGATGTAAGGGGGCAGGTGATGAGACTTTGTAAGGGGCTGGTGATGGGACTCTGATGTAAGGGGTTGCTGATTGGACTCTGATGTAAGGGGCTGCTGGTGGGACTCCGATGTATGTGAACTGGTGATGGAACTTTGATGTAAGGGGCTGGTGATGGGACTTTGATGTAAGGGGCTGCTGATGGGACTCTGAGGTAAGGGGGTGCTGATGGGACTCTGATGTTAGGGGCTGTTGATGGGAGCCTGATGTAAGGGGGCTGGTGATGAGACCCTCTGTAAGGGGCTGCTGATGGGACTCTGATGTAAGGGGATTCTGATGGGTTTCTGATTTAAGGGGCTCCTGATGGGACTCTGATGTAAGGGGCCTTTGATGGGACTCTGATGTAAGGGGCTGGTGATGGTACTCTGATGTGATGGGACTTTGATGTAAGGGGCTGGTGGTGGGACTCTGAAGTAAGAGGCTGCTGATGGGTCTCTGATGTTAAGGACTGTTGATGGGACTCTGATGTAAGGGGGCTGTTGATGGGACTCTGATGTAAGGGGCTGCTGATGGGACTCTGATGTAAGGGACTGCTGATGGAACACTGATGTAAGGAGCTTTTGATCGGACTCTGATGTAAAAGGGGCTGGTGATGGGACTTTGATGTAAGGGGCTGCTGATGGGACTCTGATGTAAGGGGCTGGTGATGGGACTCTGATGTAAGGGGCTGCTGGTGGAACTCTAATGTAAGAGACTGCTAATGGGACTCTGATGTAAGGGAACAGGTGATGATACTTTGTAAGGGGCTGGTGATGGGACTCTGATGTAAGGGGGCTGGTGATGGGACTCTGATATAAGGGGTTGCTAAATGGACTCTGATGTAAGGGGCTGCTGATGGGACCCTGAAGTAAGGGGTTGCTGATGGGATTCTGAAGTAAGGGGCTGCTTATGGGACTCCGGTGTATGTGAACTGGTGATGGAACTTTGATGTAAGGGGCTGTTGATAGGATTCTGATGTAAGAGGCTGTTGATGGGACTCTGATGTAAGGGGCAGCTGATGGGACTCTGACGTAAGGAGCATGTGATGGGACTCTGATGTATAAGGAGCATGTGATGGGACGCTGATGTAAGGGACTGCTGATTGGACTCTGATGTAAGGGGCTGCTGAATGGACTCTGATGTAAGGGGCTGCTGATGGGACTTTGATGTAAGGAGCTTTTGATGGGACTCTAATGTAAGGGGGCAGGTGATGATACTTTGTAAGGGGCTGGTGATGGGACTCTGATGTAAGGGGTTGCTGATTGGACTCTGATGTAAGGGGCTGCTGGTGGAACTCTAAAGTAGAGACTGCTGATGGGACTCTGATGTAAGGGAACAGGTGATGATACTTTGTAAGGGGCTGGTGATGGTACTCTGGTGTGATAGGACTTTGATGTAAGGGGCTGGTGGTGGGACTCTGAAGTAAGAGGCTGCTGATGGGACTCTGATGTAAGGGGCTGGGGATGGGACTCTGATGTAAGGGGCTGCTGGTGGAACTCTAATGTAAGAGACTGCTAATGGGACTCTGATGTAAGGGAACAGGTGATGATTCTTTGTAAGGGGCTGTTGATGGGACTCTGATGTAAGGGGGCTGGTGATGGGACTCTGATGTAAGGGGTTGCTGAATGGACTCTGATGTAAGTGGCTGCTGATGGGACTCTAAAGTAAGGGGTTGCTGATGGGATTCTGAAGTAAGGGGTTTCTGATGGGACTCTGATGTAAGTGGCTGCTGATGGGACTCTCATGAAAAGGGCTGGTGATTGGTCTTTGATGTAAGGGGCTGCTGATGGGACTCCGATGTATGTGAACTGGTGATGGAACTTTGATGTAAGGGGCTGCTGATAGGACTCTGATGTAAGAGGCTGTTGATGGGACTCTGAGGTAAGGGGGTGCTGATGGGACTCTGATGTTAGGGGCTGTTGATGGGAGCCTGATGTAAGGGGGCTGGTGATGAGACTCTCTGTAAGGGGCTGCTGATGGGACTCTGATGTAAGGGGATTCTGATGGGTTTCTGATGTAAGGGGCTCCTGATGGGACTCTGATGTAAGGGGCCTTTGATGGGACTCTGATGTAAGGGGCTGGTGATGGTACTCTGCTGTGATGGGACTTTGATGTAAGGGGCTGGTGGTGGGACTCTGAAGTAGGAGGCTGCTGATGGGTTTCTGATGTTAAGGACTGTTGATGGGACTCTGATGTAAGAGGGCTGTTGATGGGACTCTGATGTAAGGGGCTGCTGATGGGACTCTGATGTAAGGGACTGCTGATGGAACACTGATGTAAGGAGCTTTTGATCGGACTCTGATGTAAAAGGGGCTGGTGATGGGACTTTGATGTAAGGGGCTGCTGATGGGACTCTGATGTAAGGGGCTGGTGATGGGACTCTGATGTAAGGGGCTGCTGGTGGAACTCTAATGTAAGAGACTGCTAATGGGACTCTGATGTAAGGGAACAGGTGATGATACTTTGTAAGGGGCTGGTGATGGGACTCTGATGTAAGGGGGCTGGTGATGGGACTCTGATATAAGGGGTTGCTAAATGGACTATGATGTAAGGGGCTGCTGATGGGACTCTGAAGTAAGGGGTTGTTGATGGGATTCTGAAGTAAGGGGTTTCTGATGGGACTCTCATGAAAAGGGCTGGTGATTGGTCTTTGATGTAAGGGGCTGCTGATGGGACTCTGATGTATGTGAACTGGTGATGGAACTTTGATGTAAGGGGCTGCTGATAGGACTCTGATGTAAGGGACTGCTGATGGAACACTGATATAAGGAGCTTTTGATCGGACTCTGATGTAAAAGGGGCTGGTGATGGGACTTTGATGTAAGGGGCTGCTGATGGGACTCTGATGTAAGGGGCTGCTGATGGGACTCTGATGTAAGGGGCTGCTGGTGGAACACTGATGTAAGGAGCTTTTGATCGGACTCTGATGTAAAAGGGGCTGGTGATGGGACTTTGTAAGGGGCTGGTGATGGGACTCTGATGTAAGGGGTTGCTGATTGGACTCTGAAGTAAGGGGCTGCTGGTGGAACTCTAAAGTAGAGACTGCTGATGGGACTCTGATTTAAGGGAACAGGTGATGATACTTTGTAAGGGGCTGGTGATGGTACTCTGGTGTGATAGGACTTTGATGTAAGGGGCTGGTGGTGGGACTCTGAAGTAAGAGGCTGCTGATGGGACTCTGATGTAAGGGGCTGGGGATGGGACTCTGATGTAAGGGGCTGCTGGTGGAACTCTAATGTAAGAGACTGCTAATGGGACTCTGATGTAAGGGAACAGGTGATGATTCTTTGTAAGGGGCTGTTGATGGGACTCTGATGTAAGGGGGCTGGTGATGGGACTCTGATGTAAGGGGTTGCTGAATGGACTCTGATGTAAGTGGCTGCTGATGGGACTCTAAAGTAAGGGGTTGCTGATGGGATTCTGAAGTAAGGGGTTTCTGATGGGACTCTGATGTAAGTGGCTGCTGATGGGACTCTCATGAAAAGGGCTGGTGATTGGTCTTTGATGTAAGGGGCTGCTGATGGGACTCCGATGTATGTGAACTGGTGATGGAACTTTGATGTAAGGGGCTGCTGATAGGACTCTGATGTAAGAGGCTGTTGATGGGACTCTGAGGTAAGGGGGTGCTGATGGGACTCTGATGTTAGGGGCTGTTGATGGGAGCCTGATGTAAGGGGGCTGGTGATGAGACTCTCTGTAAGGGGCTGCTGATGGGACTCTGATGTAAGGGGATTCTGATGGGTTTCTGATGTAAGGGGCTCCTGATGGGACTCTGATGTAAGGGGCCTTTGATGGGACTCTGATGTAAGGGGCTGGTGATGGTACTCTGCTGTGATGGGACTTTGATGTAAGGGGCTGGTGGTGGGACTCTGAAGTAGGAGGCTGCTGATGGGTTTCTGATGTTAAGGACTGTTGATGGGACTCTGATGTAAGGGGGCTGTTGATGGGACTCTGATGTAAGGGGCTGCTGATGGGACTCTGATGTAAGGGACTGCTGATGGAACACTGATGTAAGGAGCTTTTGATCGGACTCTGATGTAAAAGGGGCTGGTGATGGGACTTTGATGTAAGGGGCTGCTGATGGGACTCTGATGTAAGGGGCTGGTGATGGGACTCTGATGTAAGGGGCTGCTGGTGGAACTCTAATGTAAGAGACTGCTAATGGGACTCTGATGTAAGGGAACAGGTGATGATACTTTGTAAGGGGCTGGTGATGGGACTCTGATGTAAGGGGGCTGGTGATGGGACTCTGATATAAGGGGTTGCTAAATGGACTCTGATGTAAGGGGCTGCTGATGGGACTCTGAAGTAAGGGGTTGCTGATGGGATTCTGAAGTAAGGGGTTTCTGATGGGACTCTCATGAAAAGGGCTGGTGATTGGTCTTTGATGTAAGGGGCTGCTGATGGGACTCTGATGTATGTGAACTGGTGATGGAACTTTGATGTAAGAGGCTGCTGATAGGACTCTGATGTAAGGGACTGCTGATGGAACACTGATATAAGGAGCTTTTGATCAGACTCTGATGTAAAAGGGGCTGGTGATGGGACTTTGATGTAAGGGGCTGCTGATAGGACTCTGATGTAAGGGGCTGCTGATGGGACTCTGATGTAAGGGGCTGTTGGTGGAACACTGATGTAAGGAGCTTTTGATCGGACTCTGATGTAAAAGGGGCTGGTGATGGGACTTTGTAAGGGGCTGGTGATGGGACTCTGATGTAAGGGGTTGCTGATTGGACTCTGATGTAAGGGGCTGCTGGTGGAACTCTAAAGTAGAGACTGCTGATGGGACTCTGATGTAAGGGAACAGGTGATGATACTTTGTAAGGGGCTGGTGATGGTACTCTGGTGTGATAGGACTTTGATGTAAGGGGCTGGTGGTGGGACTCTGAAGTAAGAGGCTGCTGATGGGACTCTGATGTAAGGGGCTGGGGATGGGACTCTGATGTAAGGGGCTGCTGGTGGAACTCTAATGTAAGAGACTGCTAATGGGACTCTGATGTAAGGGAACAGGTGATGATTCTTTGTAAGGGGCTGTTGATGGGACTCTGATGTAAGGGGGCTGGTGATGGGACTCTGATGTAAGGGGTTGCTGAATGGACTCTGATGTAAGTGGCTGCTGATGGGACTCTAAAGTAAGGGGTTGCTGATGGGATTCTGAAGTAAGGGGTTTCTGATGGGACTCTGATGTAAGTGGCTGCTGATGGGACTCTCATGAAAAGGGCTGGTGATTGGTCTTTGATGTAAGGGGCTGCTGATGGGACTCCGATGTATGTGAACTGGTGATGGAACTTTGATGTAAGGGGCTGCTGATAGGACTCTGATGTAAGAGGCTGTTGATGGGACTCTGAGGTAAGGGGGTGCTGATGGGACTCTGATGTTAGGGGCTGTTGATGGGAGCCTGATGTAAGGGGGCTGGTGATGAGACTCTCTGTAAGGGGCTGCTGATGGGACTCTGATGTAAGGGGATTCTGATGGGTTTCTGATGTAAGGGGCTCCTGATGGGACTCTGATGTAAGGGGCCTTTGATGGGACTCTGATGTAAGGGGCTGGTGATGGTACTCTGCTGTGATGGGACTTTGATGTAAGGGGCTGGTGGTGGGACTCTGAAGTAGGAGGCTGCTGATGGGTTTCTGATGTTAAGGACTGTTGATGGGACTCTGATGTAAGGGGGCTGTTGATGGGACTCTGATGTAAGGGGCTGCTGATGGGACTCTGATGTAAGGGACTGCTGATGGAACACTGATGTAAGGAGCTTTTGATCGGACTCTGATGTAAAAGGGGCTGGTGATGGGACTTTGATGTAAGGGGCTGCTGATGGGACTCTGATGTAAGGGGCTGGTGATGGGACTCTGATGTAAGGGGCTGCTGGTGGAACTCTAATGTAAGAGACTGCTAATGGGACTCTGATGTAAGGGAACAGGTGATGATACTTTGTAAGGGGCTGGTGATGGGACTCTGATGTAAGGGGGCTGGTGATGGGACTCTGATATAAGGGGTTGCTAAATGGACTCTGATGTAAGGGGCTGCTGATGGGACTCTGAAGTAAGGGGTTGCTGATGGGATTCTGAAGTAAGGGGTTTCTGATGGGACTCTCATGAAAAGGGCTGGTGATTGGTCTTTGATGTAAGGGG
The DNA here is from genome assembly GCA_037952835.1 of Lithobates septentrionalis. Lineage (NCBI taxonomy): Eukaryota > Metazoa > Chordata > Amphibia > Anura > Ranidae > Lithobates > Lithobates septentrionalis. The sequence goes on from JBBDGP010001120.1 coordinate 4,638,306, forward strand.
CTGCTGATGGGACTCTGATGTATGTGAACTGGTGATGGAACTTTGATGTAAGGGGCTGCTGATAGGACTCTGATGTAAGGGACTGCTGATGGAACACTGATATAAGGAGCTTTTGATCGGACTCTGATGTAAAAGGGGCTGGTGATGGGACTTTGATGTAAGGGGCTGCTGATGGGACTCTGATGTAAGGGGCTGCTGATGGGACTCTGATGTAAGGGGCTGCTGGTGGAACACTGATGTAAGGAGCTTTTGATCGGACTCTGATGTAAAAGGGGCTGGTGATGGGACTTTTTAAGGGGCTGTTGATGGGACTCTGATGTAAGGGGTTGCTGATTGGACTCTGATGTAAGGGGCTGCTGGTGGAACTCTAAAGTAGAGACTGCTATTGGGACTCTGATGTAAGGGAACAGGTGATGATACTTTGTAAGGGGCTGGTGATGGTACTCTGGTGTGATAGGACTTTGATGTAAGGGGCTGGTGGTGGGACTCTGAAGTAAGAGGCTGCTGATGGGACTCTGATGTAAGGGGCTGGGGATGGGACTCTGATGTAAGGGGCTGCTGGTGGAACTCTAATGTAAGAGACTGCTAATGGGACTCTGATGTAAGGGAACAGGTGATGATTCTTTGTAAGGGGCTGTTGATGGGACTCTGATGTAAGGGGGCTGGTGATGGGACTCTGATGTAAGGGGTTGCTGAATGGACTCTGATGTAAGTGGCTGCTGATGGGACTCTAAAGTAAGGGGTTGCTGATGGGATTCTGAAGTAAGGGGTTTCTGATGGGACTCTGATGTAAGTGGCTGCTGATGGGACTCTCATGAAAAGGGCTGGTGATTGGTCTTTGATGTAAGGGGCTGCTGATGGGACTCCGATGTATGTGAACTGGTGATGGAACTTTGATGTAAGGGGCTGCTGATAGGACTCTGATGTAAGAGGCTGTTGATGGGACTCTGAGGTAAGGGGGTGCTGATGGGACTCTGATGTTAGGGGCTGTTGATGGGAGCCTGATGTAAGGGGGCTGGTGATGAGACTCTCTGTAAGGGGCTGCTGATGGGACTCTGATGTAAGGGGATTCTGATGGGTTTCTGATGTAAGGGGCTCCTGATGGGACTCTGATGTAAGGGGCCTTTGATGGGACTCTGATGTAAGGGGCTGGTGATGGTACTCTGCTGTGATGGGACTTTGATGTAAGGGGCTGGTGGTGGGACTCTGAAGTAGGAGGCTGCTGATGGGTTTCTGATGTTAAGGACTGTTGATGGGACTCTGATGTAAGGGGGCTGTTGATGGGACTCTGATGTAAGGGGCTGCTGATGGGACTCTGATGTAAGGGACTGCTGATGGAACACTGATGTAAGGAGCTTTTGATCGGACTCTGATGTAAAAGGGGCTGGTGATGGGACTTTGATGTAAGGGGCTGCTGATGGGACTCTGATGTAAGGGGCTGGTGATGGGACTCTGATGTAAGGGGCTGCTGGTGGAACTCTAATGTAAGAGACTGCTAATGGGACTCTGATGTAAGGGAACAGGTGATGATACTTTGTAAGGGGCTGGTGATGGGACTCTGATGTAAGGAGGCTGGTGATGGGACTCTGATATAAGGGGTTGCTAAATGGACTCTGATGTAAGGGGCTGCTGATGGGACCGTGAAGTAAGGGGTTGCTGATGGGATTCTGAAGTAAGGGGCTGCTGATGGGACTCCGGTGTATGTGAACTGGTGATGGAACTTTGATGTAAGGGGCTGTTGATAGGATTCTGATGTAAGAGGCTGTTGATGGGACTCTGATGTAAGGGGCAGCTGATGGGACTCTGACGTAAGGAGCATGTGATGGGACTCTGATGTATAAGGAGCATGTGATGGGACGCTGATGTAAGGGACTGCTGATTGGACTCTGATGTAAGGGGCTGCTGAATGGACTCTGATGTAAGGGGCTGCTGATGGGACTTTGATGTAAGGAGCTTTTGATGGGACTCTGATGTAAGGGGGCAGGTGATGATACTTTGTAAGGGGCTGGTGATGGGACTCTGATGTAAGGGGTTGCTGATTGGACTCTGATGTAAGGGGCTGCTGGTGGAACTCTAAAGTAGAGACTGCTGATGGGACTCTGATGTAAGGGAACAGGTGATGATACTTTGTAAGGGGCTGGTGATGGTACTCTGGTGTGATAGGACTTTGATGTAAGGGGCTGGTGGTGGGACTCTGAAGTAAGAGGCTGCTGATGGGACTCTGATGTAAGGGGCTGGGGATGGGACTCTGATGTAAGGGGCTGCTGGTGGAACTCTAATGTAAGAGACTGCTAATGGGACTCTGATGTAAGGGAACAGGTGATGATTCTTTGTAAGGGGCTGTTGATGGGACTCTGATGTAAGGGGGCTGGTGATGGGACTCTGATGTAAGGGGTTGCTGAATGGACTCTGATGTAAGTGGCTGCTGATGGGACTCTAAAGTAAGGGGTTGCTGATGGGATTCTGAAGTAAGGGGTTTCTGATGGGACTCTGATGTAAGTGGCTGCTGATGGGACTCTCATGAAAAGGGCTGGTGATTGGTCTTTGATGTAAGGGGCTGCTGATGGGACTCCGATGTATGTGAACTGGTGATGGAACTTTGATGTAAGGGGCTGCTGATAGGACTCTGATGTAAGAGGCTGTTGATGGGACTCTGAGGTAAGGGGGTGCTGATGGGACTCTGATGTTAGGGGCTGTTGATGGGAGCCTGATGTAAGGGGGCTGGTGATGAGACTCTCTGTAAGGGGCTGCTGATGGGACTCTGATGTAAGGGGATTCTGATGGGTTTCTGATGTAAGGGGCTCCTGATGGGACTCTGATGTAAGGGGCCTTTGATGGGACTCTGATGTAAGGGGCTGGTGATGGTACTCTGCTGTGATGGGACTTTGATGTAAGGGGCTGGTGGTGGGACTCTGAAGTAGGAGGCTGCTGATGGGTTTCTGATGTTAAGGACTGTTGATGGGACTCTGATGTAAGGGGGCTGTTGATGGGACTCTGATGTAAGGGGCTGCTGATGGGACTCTGATGTAAGGGACTGCTGATGGAACACTGATGTAAGGAGCTTTTGATCGGACTCTGATGTAAAAGGGGCTGGTGATGGGACTTTGATGTAAGGGGCTGCTGATGGGACTCTGATGTAAGGGGCTGGTGATGGGACTCTGATGTAAGGGGCTGCTGGTGGAACTCTAATGTAAGAGACTGCTAATGGGACTCTGATGTAAGGGAACAGGTGATGATACTTTGTAAGGGGCTGGTGATGGGACTCTGATGTAAGGGGGCTGGTGATGGGACTCTGATATAAGGGGTTGCTAAATGGACTCTGATGTAAGGGGCTGCTGATGGGACTCTGAAGTAAGGGGTTGCTGATGGGATTCTGAAGTAAGGGGTTTCTGATGGGACTCTCATGAAAAGGGCTGGTGATTGGTCTTTGATGTAAGGGGCTGCTGATGGGACTCTGATGTATGTGAACTGGTGATGGAACTTTGATGTAAGAGGCTGCTGATAGGACTCTGATGTAAGGGACTGCTGATGGAACACTGATATAAGGAGCTTTTGATCGGACTCTGATGTAAAAGGGGCTGGTGATGGGACTTTGATGTAAGGGGCTGCTGATGGGACTCTGATGTAAGGGGCTGCTGATGGGACTCTGATGTAAGGGGCTGTTGGTGGAACACTGATGTAAGGAGCTTTTGATCGGACTCTGATGTAAAAGGGGCTGGTGATGGGACTTTGTAAGGGGCTGGTGATGGGACTCTGATGTAAGGGGTTGCTGATTGGACTCTGATGTAAGGGGCTGCTGGTGGAACTCTAAAGTAGAGACTGCTGATGGGACTCTGATGTAAGGGAACAGGTGATGATACTTTGTAAGGGGCTGGTGATGGTACTCTGGTGTGATAGGACTTTGATGTAAGGGGCTGGTGGTGGGACTCTGAAGTAAGAGGCTGCTGATGGGACTCTGATGTAAGGGGCTGGGGATGGGACTCTGATGTAAGGGGCTGCTGGTGGAACTCTAATGTAAGAGACTGCTAATGGGACTCTGATGTAAGGGAACAGGTGATGATTCTTTGTAAGGGGCTGTTGATGGGACTCTGATGTAAGGGGGCTGGTGATGGGACTCTGATGTAAGGGGTTGCTGAATGGACTCTGATGTAAGTGGCTGCTGATGGGACTCTAAAGTAAGGGGTTGCTGATGGGATTCTGAAGTAAGGGGTTTCTGATGGGACTCTGATGTAAGTGGCTGCTGATGGGACTCTCATGAAAAGGGCTGGTGATTGGTCTTTGATGTAAGGGGCTGCTGATGGGACTCCGATGTATGTGAACTGGTGATGGAACTTTGATGTAAGGGGCTGCTGATAGGACTCTGATGTAAGAGGCTGTTGATGGGACTCTGAGGTAAGGGGGTGCTGATGGGACTCTGATGTTAGGGGCTGTTGATGGGAGCCTGATGTAAGGGGGCTGGTGATGAGACTCTCTGTAAGGGGCTGCTGATGGGACTCTGATGTAAGGGGATTCTGATGGGTTTCTGATGTAAGGGGCTCCTGATGGGACTCTGATGTAAGGGGCCTTTGATGGGACTCTGATGTAAGGGGCTGGTGATGGTACTCTGCTGTGATGGGACTTTGATGTAAGGGGCTGGTGGTGGGACTCTGAAGTAGGAGGCTGCTGATGGGTTTCTGATGTTAAGGACTGTTGATGGGACTCTGATGTAAGGGGGCTGTTGATGGGACTCTGATGTAAGGGGCTGCTGATGGGACTCTGATGTAAGGGACTGCTGATGGAACACTGATGTAAGGAGCTTTTGATCGGACTCTGATGTAAAAGGGGCTGGTGATGGGACTTTGATGTAAGGGGCTGCTGATGGGACTCTGATGTAAGGGGCTGGTGATGGGACTCTGATGTAAGGGGCTGCTGGTGGAACTCTAATGTAAGAGACTGCTAATGGGACTCTGATGTAAGGGAACAGGTGATGATACTTTGTAAGGGGCTGGTGATGGGACTCTGATGTAAGGGGGCTGGTGATGGGACTCTGATATAAGGGGTTGCTAAATGGACTCTGATGTAAGGGGCTGCTGATGGGACTCTGAAGTAAGGGGTTGCTGATGGGATTCTGAAGTAAGGGGTTTCTGATGGGACTCTCATGAAAAGGGCAGGTGATTGGTCTTTGATGTAAGGGGCTGCTGATGGGACTCCGATGTATGTGAACTGGTGATGGAACTTTGATGTAAGGGGCTGCTGATAGGACTCTGATGTAAGAGGCTGTTGATGGGACTCTGAGGTAAGGGGGTGCTGATGGGACTCTGATGTTAGGGGCTGTTGATGGGAGCATGATGTAAGGGGGCTGGTGATGAGACTCTCTGTAAGGGGCTGCTGATGGGACTCTGATGTAAGGGGATTCTGATGGGTTTCTGATGTAAGGGGCTCCTGATGGGACTCTGATGTAAGGGGCCTTTGATGGGACTCTGATGTAAGGGGCTGGTGATGGTACTCTGCTGTGATGGGACTTTGATGTAAGGGGCTGGTGGTGGGACTCTGAAGTAGGAGGCTGCTGATGGGTTTCTGATGTTAAGGACTGTTGATGGGACTCTGATGTAAGGGGGCTGTTGATGGGACTCTGATGTAAGGGGCTGCTGATGGGACTCTGATGTAAGGGACTGCTGATGGAACACTGATGTAAGGAGCTTTTGATCGGACTCTGATGTAAAAGGGGCTGGTGATGGGACTTTGATGTAAGGGGCTGCTGATGGGACTCTGATGTAAGGGGCTGGTGATGGGACTCTGATGTAAGGGGCTGCTGGTGGAACTCTAATGTAAGAGACTGCTAATGGGACTCTGATGTAAGGGAACAGGTGATGATACTTTGTAAGGGGCTGGTGATGGGACTCTGATGTAAGGGGGCTGGTGATGGGACTCTGATATAAGGGGTTGCTAAATGGACTCTGATGTAAGGGGCTGCTGATGGGACTCTGAAGTAAGGGGTTGCTGATGGGATTCTGAAGTAAGGGGTTTCTGATGGGACTCTCATGAAAAGGGCTGGTGATTGGTCTTTGATGTAAGGGGCTGCTGATGGGACTCTGATGTATGTGAACTGGTGATGGAACTTTGATGTAAGAGGCTGCTGATAGGACTCTGATGTAAGGGACTGCTGATGGAACACTGATATAAGGAGCTTTTGATCGGACTCTGATGTAAAAGGGGCTGGTGATGGGACTTTGTAAGGGGCTGGTGATGGGACTCTGATGTAAGGGGTTGCTGATTGGACTCTGATGTAAGGGGCTGCTGGTGGAACTCTAAAGTAGAGACTGCTGATGGGACTCTGATGTAAGGGAACAGGTGATGATACTTTATAAGGGGCTGGTGATGGTACTCTGGTGTGATAGGACTTTGATGTAAGGGGCTGGTGGTGGGACTCTGAAGTAAGAGGCTGCTGATGGGACTCTGATGTAAGGGGCTAGGGATGGGACTCTGATGTAAGGGGCTGCTGGTGGAACTCTAATGTAAGAGACTGCTAATGGGACTCTGATGTAAGGGAACAGGTGATGATTCTTTGTAAGGGGCTGTTGATGGGACTCTGATGTAAGGGGGCTGGTGATGGGACTCTGATGTAAGGGGTTGCTGAATGGACTCTGATGTAAGTGGCTGCTGATGAGACTCTAAAGTAAGGGGTTGCTGATGGGATTCTGAAGTAAGGGGTTTCTGATGGGACTCTGATGTAAGTGGCTGCTGATGGGACTCTCATGAAAAGGGCTGGTGATTGGTCTTTGATGTAAGGGGCTGCTGATGGGACTCCGATGTATGTGAACTGGTGATGGAACTTTGATGTAAGGGGCTGCTGATAGGACTCTGATGTAAGAGGCTGTTGATGGGACTCTGAGGTAAGGGGGTGCTGATGGGACTCTGATGTTAGGGGCTGTTGATGGGAGCCTGATGTAAGGGGGCTGGTGATGAGACTCTCTGTAAGGGGCTGCTGATGGGACTCTGATGTAAGGGGATTCTGATGGGTTTCTGATGTAAGGGGCTCCTGATGGGACTCTGATGTAAGGGGCCTTTGATGGGACTCTGATGTAAGGGGCTGGTGATGGTACTCTGCTGTGATGGGACTTTGATGTAAGGGGCTGGTGGTGGGACTCTGAAGTAGGAGGCTGCTGATGGGTTTCTGATGTTAAGGACTGTTGATGGGACTCTGATGTAAGGGGGCTGTTGATGGGACTCTGATGTAAGGGGCTGCTGATGGGACTCTGATGTAAGGGACTGCTGATGGAACACTGATGTAAGGAGCTTTTGATCGGACTCTGATGTAAAAGGGGCTGGTGATGGGACTTTGATGTAAGGGGCTGCTGATGGGACTCTGATGTAAGGGGCTGGTGATGGGACTCTGATGTAAGGGGCTGCTGGTGGAACTCTAATGTAAGAGACTGCTAATGGGACTCTGATGTAAGGGAACAGGTGATGATACTTTGTAAGGGGCTGGTGATGGGACTCTGATGTAAGGGGGCTGGTGATGGGACTCTGATATAAGGGGTTGCTAAATGGACTCTGATGTAAGGGGCTGCTGATGGGACTCTGAAGTAAGGGGTTGCTGATGGGATTCTGAAGTAAGGGGTTTCTGATGGGACTCTCATGAAAAGGGCTGGTGATTGGTCTTTGATGTAAGGGGCTGCTGATGGGACTCCGATGTATGTGAACTGGTGATGGAACTTTGATGTAAGGGGCTGCTGATAGGACTCTGATGTAAGAGGCTGTTGATGGGACTCTGAGGTAAGGGGGTGCTGATGGGACTCTGATGTTAGGGGCTGTTGATGGGAGCCTGATGTAAGGGGGCTGGTGATGAGACTCTCTGTAAGGGGCTGCTGATGGGACTCTGATGTAAGGGGATTCTGATGGGTTTCTGATGTAAGGGGCTCCTGATGGGACTCTGATGTAAGGGGCCTTTGATGGGACTCTGATGTAAGGGGCTGGTGATGGTACTCTGCTGTGATGGGACTTTGATGTAAGGGGCTGGTGGTGGGACTCTGAAGTAGGAGGCTGCTGATGGGTTTCTGATGTTAAGGACTGTTGATGGGACTCTGATGTAAGGGGGCTGTTGATGGGACTCTGATGTAAGGGGCTGCTGATGGGACTCTGATGTAAGGGACTGCTGATGGAACACTGATGTAAGGAGCTTTTGATCGGACTCTGATGTAAAAGGGGCTGGTGATGGGACTTTGATGTAAGGGGCTGCTGATGGGACTCTGATGTAAGGGGCTGGTGATGGGACTCTGATGTAAGGGGCTGCTGGTGGAACTCTAATGTAAGAGACTGCTAATGGGACTCTGATGTAAGGGAACAGGTGATGATACTTTGTAAGGGGCTGGTGATGGGACTCTGATGTAAGGGGGCTGGTGATGGGACTCTGATATAAGGGGTTGCTAAATGGACTCTGATGTAAGGGGCTGCTGATGGGACTCTGAAGTAAGGGGTTGCTGATGGGATTCTGAAGTAAGGGGTTTCTGATGGGACTCTCATGAAAAGGGCTGGTGATTGGTCTTTGATGTAAGGGGCTGCTGATGGGACTCTGATGTATGTGAACTGGTGATGGAACTTTGATGTAAGGGGCTGCTGATAGGACTCTGATGTAAGGGACTGCTGATGGAACACTGATATAAGGAGCTTTTGATCGGACTCTGATGTAAAAGGGGCTGGTGATGGGACTTTGATGTAAGGGGCTGCTGATGGGACTCTGATGTAAGGGGCTGCTGATGGGACTCTGATGTAAGGGGCTGCTGGTGGAACACTGATGTAAGGAGCTTTTGATCGGACTCTGATGTAAAAGGGGCTGGTGATGGGACTTTGTAAGGGGCTGTTGATGGGACTCTGATGTAAGGGGTTGCTGATTGGACTCTGATGTAAGGGGCTGCTGGTGGAACTCTAAAGTAGAGACTGCTATTGGGACTCTGATGTAAGGGAACAGGTGATGATACTTTGTAAGGGGCTGGTGATGGTACTCTGGTGTGATAGGACTTTGATGTAAGGGGCTGGTGGTGGGACTCTGAAGTAAGAGGCTGCTGATGGGACTCTGATGTAAGGGGCTGGGGATGGGACTCTGATGTAAGGGGCTGCTGGTGGAACTCTAATGTAAGAGACTGCTAATGGGACTCTGATGTAAGGGAACAGGTGATGATTCTTTGTAAGGGGCTGTTGATGGGACTCTGATGTAAGGGGGCTGGTGATGGGACTCTGATGTAAGGGGTTGCTGAATGGACTCTGATGTAAGTGGCTGCTGATGGGACTCTAAAGTAAGGGGTTGCTGATGGGATTCTGAAGTAAGGGGTTTCTGATGGGACTCTGATGTAAGTGGCTGCTGATGGGACTCTCATGAAAAGGGCTGGTGATTGGTCTTTGATGTAAGGGGCTGCTGATGGGACTCCGATGTATGTGAACTGGTGATGGAACTTTGATGTAAGGGGCTGCTGATAGGACTCTGATGTAAGAGGCTGTTGATGGGACTCTGAGGTAAGGGGGTGCTGATGGGACTCTGATGTTAGGGGCTGTTGATGGGAGCCTGATGTAAGGGGGCTGGTGATGAGACTCTCTGTAAGGGGCTGCTGATGGGACTCTGATGTAAGGGGATTCTGATGGGTTTCTGATGTAAGGGGCTCCTGATGGGACTCTGATGTAAGGGGCCTTTGATGGGACTCTGATGTAAGGGGCTGGTGATGGTACTCTGCTGTGATGGGACTTTGATGTAAGGGGCTGGTGGTGGGACTCTGAAGTAGGAGGCTGCTGATGGGTTTCTGATGTTAAGGACTGTTGATGGGACTCTGATGTAAGGGGGCTGTTGATGGGACTCTGATGTAAGGGGCTGCTGATGGGACTCTGATGTAAGGGACTGCTGATGGAACACTGATGTAAGGAGCTTTTGATCGGACTCTGATGTAAAAGGGGCTGGTGATGGGACTTTGATGTAAGGGGCTGCTGATGGGACTCTGATGTAAGGGGCTGGTGATGGGACTCTGATGTAAGGGGCTGCTGGTGGAACTCTAATGTAAGAGACTGCTAATGGGACTCTGATGTAAGGGAACAGGTGATGATACTTTGTAAGGGGCTGGTGATGGGACTCTGATGTAAGGAGGCTGGTGATGGGACTCTGATATAAGGGGTTGCTAAATGGACTCTGATGTAAGGGGCTGCTGATGGGACCCTGAAGTAAGGGGTAGCTGATGGGATTCTGAAGTAAGGGGCTGCTGGTGGAACACTGATGTAAGGAGCTTGTGATTGGACTCTGATGTAAAAGGGGCTGGTGATGGGACTTTGATGTAAGGGGCTGCTGATGGGACTCTGATGTAAGGGGCTGCTGATGGGACTCTGATGTAAGGGGCTGCTGGTGGAACACTGATGTAAGGAGCTTGTGATCGGACTCTGATGTAAAAGGGGCTGGTGATGGGACTTTGATGTAAGGGGCTGCTGATGGGACTCTGAGGTAAGGGGGTGCTGATGGGACTCTGATGTAAGGGGATTCTGATGGGTTTCTGATGTAAGGGGCTCCTGATGGGACTCTGATGTAAGGGGCTGGTGATGGGACTCTGTTGTAAGGGGGCTGGTGATGGGACTCTGATGTAAGGGGTTGCTGAATGGACTCTGATGTAAGTGGCTGCTGATGGGACTCTAAAGTAAGGGGTTGCTGATAGGATTCTGAAGTAAGGGGTTTCTGATGGGACTCTGATGTAAGGGGCTGCTGATGGGACTCTCATGAAAAGGGCTAACGATTGGTCTTTGATGTAAGGGGCTGCTGATGGGACTCCGGTGTATGTGAACTGGTGATGGAACTTTGATGTAAGGGGCTGTTGATAGGATTCTGATGTAAGAGGCTGTTGATGGGACTCTGATGTAAGGGGCAGCTGATGGGACTCTGACGTAAGGAGCATGTGATGGGACTCTGATGTATAAGGAGCATGTGATGGGACGCTGATGTAAGGGACTGCTGATTGGACTCTGATGTAAGGGGCTGCTGAAAGGACTCTGATGTAAGGGGCTGCTGATGGGACTTTGATGTAAGGAGCTTTTGATGGGACTCTGATGTAAGGGGGCAGGTGATGATACTTTGTAAGGGGCTGGTGATGGGACTCTGATGTAAGGGGTTGCTGATTGGACTCTGATGTAAGGGGCTGCTGGTGGAACTCTAAAGTAGAGACTGCTGATGGGACTCTGATGTAAGGGAACAGGTGATGATACTTTGTAAGGGGCTGGTGATGGTACTCTGGTGTGATAGGACTTTGATGTAAGGGGCTGTTGATGGGACTTTGATGTAAGGGGCTGGTGATGGGACTCTCATGTAAGGGGCTGCTGGTGGAACTCTAATGTAAGAGACTGCTAATGGGACTCTGATGTAAGGGAACAGGTGATGATACTTTGTAAGGGGCTGGTGATGGGACTCTGATGTAAGGGGGCTGGTGATGGGACTCTGATATAAGGGGTTGCTAAATGGACTCTGATGTAAGGGGCTGCTGATGGGACTCTGAAGTAAGGGGTTGCTGATGGGATTCTGAAGTAAGGGGTTTCTGATGGGACTCTCATGAAAAGGGCTGGTGATTGGTCTTTGATGTAAGGGGCTGCTGATGGGACTCTGATGTATGTGAACTGGTGATGGAACTTTGATGTAAGGGGCTGCTGATAGGACTCTGATGTAAGGGACTGCTGATGGAACACTGATATAAGGAGCTTTTGATCGGACTCTGATGTAAAAGGGGCTGGTGATGGGACTTTGATGTAAGGGGCTGCTGATGGGACTCTGATGTAAGGGGCTGCTGATGGGACTCTGATGTAAGGGGCTGCTGGTGGAACACTGATGTAAGGAGCTTTTGATCGGACTCTGATGTAAAAGGGGCTGGTGATGGGACTTTGTAAGGGGCTGGTGATGGGAATCTGATGTAAGGGGTTGCTGATTGGACTCTGATGTAAGGGGCTGCTGGTGGAACTCTAAAGTAGAGACTGCTGATGGGACTCTGATGTAAGGGAACAGGTGATGATACTTTGTAAGGGGCTGGTGATGGTACTCTGGTGTGATAGGACTTTGATGTAAGGGGCTGGTGGTGGGACTCTGAAGTAAGAGGCTGCTGATGGGACTCTGATGTAAGGGGCAGGGGATGGGACTCTGATGTAAGGGGCTGCTGGTGGAACTCTAATGTAAGAGACTGCTAATGGGACTCTGATGTAAGGGAACAGGTGATGATTCTTTGTAAGGGGCTGTTGATGGGACTCTGATGTAAGGGGGCTGGTGATGGGACTCTGATGTAAGGGGTTGCTGAATGGACTCTGATGTAAGTGGCTGCTGATGGGACTCTAAAGTAAGGGGTTGCTGATGGGATTCTGAAGTAAGGGGTTTCTGATGGGACTCTGATGTAAGTGGCTGCTGATGGGACTCTCATGAAAAGGGCTGGTGATTGGTCTTTGATGTAAGGGGCTGCTGATGGGACTCCGATGTATGTGAACTGGTGATGGAACTTTGATGTAAGGGGCTGCTGATAGGACTCTGATGTAAGAGGCTGTTGATGGGACTCTGAGGTAAGGGGGTGCTGATGGGACTCTGATGTTAGGGGCTGTTGATGGGAGCCTGATGTAAGGGGGCTGGTGATGAGACTCTCTGTAAGGGGCTGCTGATGGGACTCTGATGTAAGGGGATTCTGATGGGTTTCTGATGTAAGGGGCTCCTGATGGGACTCTGATGTAAGGGGCCTTTGATGGGACTCTGATGTAAGGGGCTGGTGATGGTACTCTGCTGTGATGGGACTTTGATGTAAGGGGCTGGTGGTGGGACTCTGAAGTAGGAGGCTGCTGATGGGTTTCTGATGTTAAGGACTGTTGATGGGACTCTGATGTAAGGGGGCTGTTGATGGGACTCTGATGTAAGGGGCTGCTGATGGGACTCTGATGTAAGGGACTGCTGATGGAACACTGATGTAAGGAGCTTTTGATCGGACTCTGATGTAAAAGGGGCTGGTGATGGGACTTTGATGTAAGGGGCTGCTGATGGGACTCTGATGTAAGGGGCTGGTGATGGGACTCTGATGTAAGGGGCTGCTGGTGGAACTCTAATGTAAGAGACCGCTAATGGGACTCTGATGTAAGGGAACAGGTGATGATACTTTGTAAGGGGCTGGTGATGGGACTCTGATGTAAGGAGGCTGGTGATGGGACTCTGATATAAGGGGTTGCTAAATGGACTCTGATGTAAGGGGCTGCTGATGGGACCCTGAAGTAAGGGGTTGCTGATGGGATTCTGAAGTAAGGGGCTGCTGGTGGAACACTGATTTAAGGAGCTTGTGATTGGACTCTGATGTAAAAGGGGCTGGTGATGGGACTTTGATGTAAGGGGCTGCTGATGGGACTCTGATGTAAGGGGCTGCTGATGGGACTCTGATGTAAGGGGCTGCTGGTGGAACACTGATGTAAGGAGCTTGTGATCGGACTCTGATGTAAAAGGGGCTGGTGATGGGACTTTGATGTAAGGGGCTGCTGATGGGACTCTGAGGTAAGGGGGTGCTGATGGGACTCTGATGTAAGGGGATTCTGATGGGTTTCTGATGTAAGGGGCTCCTGATGGGACTCTGATGTAAGGGGCTGGTGATGGGACTCTGTTGTAAGGGGGCTGGTGATGGGACTCTGATGTAAGGGGTTGCTGAATGGACTCTGATGTAAGTGGCTGCTGATGGGACTCTAAAGTAAGGGGTTGCTGATAGGATTCTGAAGTAAGGGGTTTCTGATGGGACTCTGATGTAAGGGGCTGCTGATGGGACTCTCATGAAAAGGGCTAACGATTGGTCTTTGATGTAAGGGGCTGCTGATGGGACTCCGGTGTATGTGAACTGGTGATGGAACTTTGATGTAAGGGGCTGTTGATAGGATTCTGATGTAAGAGGCTGTTGATGGGACTCTGATGTAAGGGGCAGCTGATGGGACTCTGACGTAAGGAGCATGTGATGGGACTCTGATGTATAAGGAGCATGTGATGGGACGCTGATGTAAGGGACTGCTGATTGGACTCTGATGTAAGGGGCTGCTGAAAGGACTCTGATGTAAGGGGCTGCTGATGGGACTTTGATGTAAGGAGCTTTTGATGGGACTCTGATGTAAGGGGGCAGGTGATGATACTTTGTAAGGGGCTGGTGATGGGACTCTGATGTAAGGGGTTGCTGATTGGACTCTGATGTAAGGGGCTGCTGGTGGAACTCTAAAGTAGAGACTGCTGATGGGACTCTGATGTAAGGGAACAGGTGATGATACTTTGTAAGGGGCTGGTGATGGTACTCTGGTGTGATAGGACTTTGATGTAAGGGGCTGTTGATGGGACTTTGATGTAAGGGGCTGGTGATGGGACTCTCATGTAAGGGGCTGCTGGTGGAACTCTAATGTAAGAGACTGCTAATGGGACTCTGATGTAAGGGAACAGGTGATGATACTTTGTAAGGGGCTGGTGATGGGACTCTGATGTAAGGGGGCTGGTGATGGGACTCTGATATAAGGGGTTGCTAAATGGACTCTGATGTAAGGGGCTGCTGATGGGACTCTGAAGTAAGGGGTTGCTGATGGGATTCTGAAGTAAGGGGTTTCTGATGGGACTCTCATGAAAAGGGCTGGTGATTGGTCTTTGATGTAAGGGGCTGCTGATGGGACTCTGATGTATGTGAACTGGTGATGGAACTTTGATGTAAGGGGCTGCTGATAGGACTCTGATGTAAGGGACTGCTGATGGAACACTGATATAAGGAGCTTTTGATCGGACTCTGATGTAAAAGGGGCTGGTGATGGGACTTTGATGTAAGGGGCTGCTGATGGGACTCTGATGTAAGGGGCTGCTGATGGGACTCTGATGTAAGGGGCTGCTGGTGGAACACTGATGTAAGGAGCTTTTGATCGGACTCTGATGTAAAAGGGGCTGGTGATGGGACTTTGTAAGGGGCTGGTGATGGGAATCTGATGTAAGGGGTTGCTGATTGGACTCTGATGTAAGGGGCTGCTGGTGGAACTCTAAAGTAGAGACTGCTGATGGGACTCTGATGTAAGGGAACAGGTGATGATACTTTGTAAGGGGCTGGTGATGGTACTCTGGTGTGATAGGACTTTGATGTAAGGGGCTGGTGGTGGGACTCTGAAGTAAGAGGCTGCTGATGGGACTCTGATGTAAGGGGCAGGGGATGGGACTCTGATGTAAGGGGCTGCTGGTGGAACTCTAATGTAAGAGACTGCTAATGGGACTCTGATGTAAGGGAACAGGTGATGATTCTTTGTAAGGGGCTGTTGATGGGACTCTGATGTAAGGGGGCTGGTGATGGGACTCTGATGTAAGGGGTTGCTGAATGGACTCTGATGTAAGTGGCTGCTGATGGGACTCTAAAGTAAGGGGTTGCTGATGGGATTCTGAAGTAAGGGGTTTATGATGGGACTCTGATGTAAGTGGCTGCTGATGGGACTCTCATGAAAAGGGCTGGTGATTGGTCTTTGATGTAAGGGGCTGCTGATGGGACTCCGATGTATGTGAACTGGTGATGGAACTTTGATGTAAGGGGCTGCTGATAGGACTCTGATGTAAGAGGCTGTTGATGGGACTCTGAGGTAAGGGGGTGCTGATGGGACTCTGATGTTAGGGGCTGTTGATGGGAGCCTGATGTAAGGGGGCTGGTGATGAGACTCTCTGTAAGGGGCTGCTGATGGGACTCTGATGTAAGGGGATTCTGATGGGTTTCTGATGTAAGGGGCTCCTGATGGGACTCTGATGTAAGGGGCCTTTGATGGGACTCTGATGTAAGGGGCTGGTGATGGTACTCTGCTGTGATGGGACTTTGATGTAAGGGGCTGGTGGTGGGACTCTGAAGTAGGAGGCTGCTGATGGGTTTCTGATGTTAAGGACTGTTGATGGGACTCTGATGTAAGGGGGCTGCTGATGGGACTCTGATGTAAGGGGCTGCTGATGGGACTCTGATGTAAGGGACTGCTGATGGAACACTGATGTAAGGAGCTTTTGATCGGACTCTGATGTAAAAGGGGCTGGTGATGGGACTTTGATGTAAGGGGCTGCTGATGGGACTCTGATGTAAGGGGCTGGTGATGGGACTCTGATGTAAGGGGCTGCTGGTGGAACTCTAATGTAAGAGACTGCTAATGGGACTCTGATGTAAGGGAACAGGTGATGATACTTTGTAAGGGGCTGGTGATGGGACTCTGATGTAAGGAGGCTGGTGATGGAACTCTGATATAAGGGGTTGCTAAATGGACTCTGATGTAAGGGGCTGCTGATGGGACCCTGAAGTAAGGGGTTGCTGATGGGATTCTGAAGTAAGGGGCTGCTGGTGGAACACTGATGTAAGGAGCTTGTGATCGGACTCTGATGTAAAAGGGGCTGGTGATGGGACTTTGATGTAAGGGGCTGCTGATGGGACTCTGATGTAAGGGGCTGCTGATGGGACTCTGATGTAAGGGGCTGCTGGTGGAACACTGATGTAAGGAGCTTGTGATCGGACTCTGATGTAAAAGGGGCTGGTGATGGGACTTTGATGTAAGGGGCTGCTGATGGGACTCTGAGGTAAGGGGGTGCTGATGGGACTCTGATGTAAGGGGATTCTGATGGGTTTCTGATGTAAGGGGCTCCTGATGGGACTCTGATGTAAGGGGCTGGTGATGGGACTCTGATGTAAGGGGGCTGGTGATGGGACTCTGATGTAAGGGGTTGCTGAATGGACTCTGATGTAAGTGGCTGCTGATGGGACTCTAAAGTAAGGGGTTGCTGATGGGATTCTGAAGTAAGGGGGTTCTGATGGGACTCTGATGTAAGGGGCTGCTGATGGGACTCTCATGAAAAGGGCTAACGATTGGTCTTTGATGTAAGGGGCTGCTGATGGGACTCCGGTGTATGTGAACTGGTGATGGAACTTTGATGTAAGGGGCTGTTGATAGGATTCTGATGTAAGAGGCTGTTGATGGGACTCTGATGTAAGGGGCAGCTGATGGGACTCTGACGTAAGGAGCATGTGATGGGACTCTGATGTATAAGGAGCATGTGATGGGACGCTGATGTAAGGGACTGCTGATTGGACTCTGATGTAAGGGGCTGCTGAATGGACTCTGATGTAAGGGGCTGCTGATGGGACTTTGATGTAAGGAGCTTTTGATGGGACTCTGATGTAAGGGGGCAGGTGATGATACTTTGTAAGGGGCTGGTGATGGGACTCTGATGTAAGGGGTTGCTGATTGGACTCTGATGTAAGGGGCTGCTGGTGGAACTCTAAAGTAGAGACTGCTGATGGGACTCTGATGTAAGGGAACAGGTGATGATACTTTGTAAGGGGCTGGTGATGGTACTCTGGTGTGATAGGACTTTGATGTAAGGGGCTGGTGGTGGGACTCTGAAGTAAGAGGCTGCTGATGGGACTCTGATGTAAGGGGCTGGGGATGGGACTCTGATGTAAGGGGCTGCTGGTGGAACTCTAATGTAAGAGACTGCTAATGGGACTCTGATGTAAGGGAACAGGTGATGATTCTTTGTAAGGGGCTGTTGATGGGACTCTGATGTAAGGGGGCTGGTGATGGGACTCTGATGTAAGGGGTTGCTGAATGGACTCTGATGTAAGTGGCTGCTGATGGGACTCTAAAGTAAGGGGTTGCTGATGGGATTCTGAAGTAAGGGGTTTCTGATGGGACTCTGATGTAAGGGGCTGCTGATGGGACTCTCATGAAAAGGGCTGGTGATTGGTCTTTGATGCAAGGGGCTGCTGATGGGACTCCGATGTATGTGAACTGGTGATGGAACTTTGATGTAAGGGGCTGCTGATAGGACTCTGATGTAAGAGGCTGTTGATGGGACTCTGAGGTAAGGGGGTGCTGATGGGACTCTGATGTTAGGGGCTGTTGATGGGAGCCTGATGTAAGGGGGCTGGTGATGAGACCCTCTGTAAGGGGCTGCTGATGGGACTCTGATGTAAGGGGATTCTGATGGGTTTCTGATGTAAGGGGCTCCTGATGGGACTCTGATGTAAGGGGCCTGTGATGGGACTCTGATGTAAGGGGCTGGTGATGGTACTCTGATGTGATGGGACTTTGATGTAAGGGGCTGGTGGTGGGACTCTGAAGTAAAAGGCTGCTGATGGGTCTCTGATGTTAAGGACTGTTGATGGGACTCTGATGTAAGGGGGCTGTTGATGGGACTCTGATGTAAGGGGCTGCTGATGGGACTCTGATGTAAGGGACTGCTGATGGAACACTGATGTAAGGAGCTTTTGATCGGACTCTGATGTAAAAGGGGCTGGTGATGGGACTTTGATGTAAGGGGCTGCTGATGGGACTCTGATATAAGGGGCTGGTGATGGGACTCTGATGTAAGGGGCTGCTGGTGGAACTCTAATGTAAGAGACTGCTAATGGGACTCTGATGTAAGGGAACAGGTGATGATACTTTGTAAGGGGCTGGTGATGGGACTCTGATGTAAGGAGGCTGGTGATGGGACTCTAATATAAGGGGTTGCTAAATGGACTCTGAAGTAAGGGGCTGCTGATGGGACTCTGAAGTAAGGGGTTGCTGATGGGATTCTGAAGTAAGGGGTTTCTGATGGGACTCTCATGAAAAGGGCTGGTGATTGGTCTTTGATGTAAGGGGCTGCTGATGGGACTCTGATGTATGTGAACTGGTGATGGAACTTTGATGTAAGGGGCTGCTGATAGGACTCTGATGTAAGAGCCTGTTGATGGGACTCTGAGGTAAGGGGGTGCTGATGGGACTCTGATGTTAGGGGCTGTTGAAGAGAGCCTGATGTAAGGGGGCTGGTGATGAGACTCTCTGTACGGGGCTGCTGATGGGACTCTGATGTAAGGGGATTCTGATGGGTTTCTGATGTAAGGGGCTCCTGATGGGTTTCTGATGTAAGGGGCTCCTGATGGGACTCTGATGTAAGGGGCTGGTGATGGGACTCTGATGTAAGGGGGCTGGTGATGGGACTCTGATGTAAGGGGGCTGGTGATGGGACTCTGATGTAAGTGGCTGCTGATGGGACTCTAAAGTAAGGGGTTGCTGATGGGATTCTGAAGTAAGGGGTTGCTGATGGGACTCTGATGTAAGGGGCTGCTGATGGGACTCTCATGAAAAGGGCTGGTGATTGGTCTTTGATGCAAGGGGCTGCTGATGGGACTCCGATGTATGTGAACTGGTGATGGAACTTTGATGTAAGGGGCTGCTGATAGGACTCTGATGTAAGAGGCTGTTGATGGGACTCTGAGGTAAGGGGGTGCTGATGGGACTCTGATGTTAGGGGCTGTTGATGGGAGCCTGATGTAAGGGGGCTGGTGATGAGACCCTCTGTAAGGGGCTGCTGATGGGACTCTGATGTAAGGGGATTCTGATGGGTTTCTGATGTAAGGGGCTCCTGATGGGACTCTGATGTAAGGGGCCTGTGATGGGACTCTGATGTAAGGGGCTGGTGATGGTACTCTGATCTGATGGGACTTTGATGTAAGGGGCTGGTGGTGGGACTCTGAAGTAAGAGGCTGCTGATGGGTCTCTGATGTTAAGGACTGTTGATGGGACTCTGATGTAAGGGGGCTGTTGATGGGACTCTGATGTAAGGGGCTGCTGATGGGACTCTGATGTAAGGGACTGCTGATGGAACACTGATGTAAGGAGCTTTTGATCGGACTCTGATGTAAAAGGGGCTGGTGATGGGACTTTGATGTAAGGGGCTGCTGATGGGACTCTGATATAAGGGGCTGGTGATGGGACTCTGATGTAAGGGGCTGCTGGTGGAACTCTAATGTAAGAGACTGCTAATGGGACTCTGATGTAAGGGAACAGGTGATGATACTTTGTAAGGGGCTGGTGATGGGACTCTGATGTAAGGAGGCTGGTGATGGGACTCTGATATAAGGGGTTGCTAAATGGACTCTGATGTAAGGGGCTGCTGATGGGACTCTGAAGAAAGGGGTTGCTGATGGGATTCTGAAGTAAGGGGTTTCTGATGGGACTCTCATGAAAAGGGCTGGTGATTGGTCTTTGATGTAAGAGGCTGCTGATGGGACTCTGATGTATGTGAACTGGTGATGGAACTTTGATGTAAGGGGCTGCTGATAGGACTCTGATGTAAGGGACTGCTGATGGAACACTGATATAAGGAGCTTTTGATCGGACTCTGATGTAAAAGGGGCTGGTGATGGGACTTTGATGTAAGGGGCTGCTGATGGGACTCTGATGTAAGGGGCTGCTGATGGGACTCTGATGTAAGGGGCTGCTGATGGAACACTGATGTAAGGAGCTTTTGATCGGACTCTGATGTAAAAGGGGCTGGTGATGGGACTTTGATGTAAGGGGCTGCTGATGGGACTCTGAGGTAAGGGGGTGCTGATGGGACTCTGATGTAAGGGGATTCTGATGGGTTTCTG
The DNA here is from genome assembly GCA_037952835.1 of Lithobates septentrionalis. Lineage (NCBI taxonomy): Eukaryota > Metazoa > Chordata > Amphibia > Anura > Ranidae > Lithobates > Lithobates septentrionalis. The sequence continues at coordinate 4,658,696 of JBBDGP010001120.1, forward strand.
ATGTAAGGGGCTCCTGATGGGACTCTGATGTAAGGGGCTGGTGATGGGACTCTGATGTAAGGGGGCTGGTGATGGGACTCTGATGTAAGGGGTTGCTGAATGGACTCTGATGTAAGTGGCTGCTGATGGGACTCTGATGTAAGGGGCTGCTGATGGGATTCTGAAGTAAGGGGTTTCTGATGGGACTCTGATGTAAGGGGCTGCTGATGGGACTCTCATGAAAAGGGCTAATGATTGGGACTCCGATGTATGTGAACTGGTGATGGAACTTTGATGTAAGGGGCTGCTGATAGGACTCTGATGTAAGAGGCTGTTGATGGGACTCTGAGGTAAGGGGGTGCTGATGGGACTCTGATGTTAGGGGCTGTTGATGGGAGCCTGATGTAAGGGGGCTGGTGATGAGACTCTCTGAAAGGGGCTGCTGATGGGACTCTGATGTAAGGGGATTCTGATGGGTTTCTGATGTAAGGGGCTCCTGATGGGACTCTGATGTAAGGGGCCTTTGATGGGACTCTGATGTAAGGGGCTGGTGATGGTACTCTGATGTGATGGGACTTTGATGTAAGGGGCTGGTGGTGGGACTCTGAAGTAGGAGGCTGCTGATGGGTCTCTGATGTTAAGGACTGTTGATGGGACTCTGATGTAAGGGGGCTGTTGATGGGACTCTGATGTAAGGGGCTGCTGATGGGACTCTGATGTAAGGGACTGCTGATGGAACACTGATGTAAGGAGCTTTTGATCGGACTCTGATGTAAAAGGGGCTGGTGATGGGACTTTGATGTAAGGGGCTGCTGATGGGACTCTGATGTAAGGGGCTGCTGGTGGAACTCTAATGTAAGAGACTGCTAATGGGACTCTGATGTAAGGGAACAGGTGATGATACTTTGTAAGGGGCTGCTGATGGGACTCTGATGTATGTGAACTGGTGATGGAACTTTGATGTAAGGGGCTGCTGATAGGACTCTGATGTAAGAGCCTGTTGATGGGACTCTGAGGTAAGGGGGTGCTGATGGGACTCTGATGTTAGGGGCTGTTGAAGAGAGCCTGATGTAAGGGGGCTGGTGATGAGACTCTCTGTACGGGGCTGCTGATGGGACTCTGATGTAAGGGGATTCTGATGGGTTTCTGATGTAAGGGGCTCCTGATGGGACTCTGATGTAAGGGGCTGGTGATGGGACTCTGATGTAAGGGGGCTGGTGATGGGACTCTGATGTAAGGGGGCTGGTGATGGGACTCTGATGTAAGGGGTTGCTGAATGGACTCTGATGTAAGTGGCTGCTGATGGGACTCTAAAGTAAGGGGTTGCTGATGGGATTCTGAAGTAAGGGGTTTCTGATGGGACTCTGATGTAAGGGGCTGCTGATGGGACTCTCATGAAAAGGGCTGGTGATTGGTCTTTGATGCAAGGGGCTGCTGATGGGACTCCGATGTATGTGAACTGGTGATGGAACTTTGATGTAAGGGGCTGCTGATAGGACTCTGATGTAAGAGGCTGTTGATGGGACTCTGAGGTAAGGGGGTGCTGATGGGACTCTGATGTTAGGGGCTGTTGATGGGAGCCTGATGTAAGGGGGCTGGTGATGAGACCCTCTGTAAGGGGCTGCTGATGGGACTCTGATGTAAGTTGATTCTGATGGGTTTCTGATGTAAGGGGCTCCTGATGGGACTCTGATGTAAGGGGCCTGTGATGGGACTCTGATGTAAAGGGCTGGTGATGGTACTCTGATGTGATGGGACTTTGATGTAAGGGGCTGGTGGTGGGACTCTGAAGTAAGAGGCTGCTGATGGGTCTCTGATGTTAAGGACTGTTGATGGGACTCTGATGTAAGGGGGCCGTTGATGGGACTCTGATGTAAGGGGCTGCTGATGGGACTCTGATGTAAGGGACTGCTGATGGAACACTGATGTAAGGAGCTTTTGATCGGACTCTGATGTAAAAGGGGCTGGTGATGGGACTTTGATGTAAGGGGCTGCTGATGGGACTCTGATATAAGGGGCTGGTGATGGGACTCTGATGTAAGGGGCTGCTGGTGGAACTCTAATGTAAGAGACTGCTAATGGGACTCTGATGTAAGGGAACAGGTGATGATACTTTGTAAGGGGCTGGTGATGGGACTCTGATGTAAGGAGGCTGGTGATGGGACTCTGATATAAGGGGTTGCTAAATGGACTCTGATGTAAGGGGCTGCTGATGGGACTCTGAAGAAAGGGGTTGCTGATGGGATTCTGAAGTAAGGGGTTTCTGATGGGACTCTCATGAAAAGGGCTGGTGATTGGTCTTTGATGTAAGAGGCTGCTGATGGGACTCTGATGTATGTGAACTGGTGATGGAACTTTGATGTAAGGGGCTGCTGATAGGACTCTGATGTAAGGGACTGCTGATGGAACACTGATATAAGGAGCTTTTGATCGGACTCTGATGTAAAAGGGGCTGGTGATGGGACTTTGATGTAAGGGGCTGCTGATGGGACTCTGATGTAAGGGGCTTCTGATGGGACTCTGATGTAAGGGGCTGCTGATGGAACACTGATGTAAGGAGCTTTTGATCGGACTCTGATGTAAAAGGGGCTGGTGATGGGACTTTGATGTAAGGGGCTGCTGATGGGACTCTGAGGTAAGGGGGTGCTGATGGGACTCTGATGTAAGGGGATTCTGATGGGTTTCTGATGTAAGGGGCTCCTGATGGGACTCTGATGTAAGGGGCTGGTGATGGGACTCTGATGTAAGGGGGCTGGTGATGGGACTCTGATGTAAGGGGTTGCTGAATGGACTCTGATGTAAGTGGCTGCTGATGGGACTCTGATGTAAGGGGCTGCTGATGGGATTCTGAAGTAAGGGGTTTCTGATGGGACTCTGATGTAAGGGGCTGCTGATGGGACTCTCATGAAAAGGGCTAATGATTGGGACTCCGATGTATGTGAACTGGTGATGGAACTTTGATGTAAGGGGCTGCTGATAGGACTCTGATGTAAGAGGCTGTTGATGGGACTCTGAGGTAAGGGGGTGCTGATGGGACTCTGATGTTAGGGGCTGTTGATGGGAGCCTGATGTAAGGGGGCTGGTGATGAGACCCTCTGTAAGGGGCTGCTGATGGGACTCTGATGTAAGGGGATTCTGATGGGTTTCTGATGTAAGGGGCTCCTGATGGGACTCTGATGTAAGGGGCCTTTGATGGGACTCTGATGTAAGGGGCTGGTGATGGTACTCTGATGTGATGGGACTTTGATGTAAGGGGCTGGTGGTGGGACTCTGAAGTAAGAGGCTGCTGATGGGTCTCTGATGTTAAGGACTGTTGATGGGACTCTGATGTAAGGGGGCTGTTGATGGGACTCTGATGTAAGGGGCTGCTGATGGGACTCTGATGTAAGGGACTGCTGATGGAACACTGATGTAAGGAGCTTTTGATCGGACTCTGATGTAAAAGGGGCTGGTGATGGGACTTTGATGTAAGGGGCTGCTGATGGGACTCTGATATAAGGGGCTGGTGATGGGACTCTGATGTAAGGGGCTGCTGGTGGAACTCTAATGTAAGAGACTGCTAAGGTTCTATGCAAAATAAACAGCTGCGACAACCTATGAGAAGCTGAAATGGATGTATTAGGGATTGATTCCAGTACCATATCCCATTGTTCATCATCAATGTCACCAATATCTATGACCCATTTAGCTCTGCATTTTAAGGAGGTATGGTCCTGATTGGAAGAGAGCAACACTGAATATATTGTAGATATCAGTCCTTTTCTAACATTCGCCTGCAACAGTTCCCTCAGAAGTGGGGATGACGTTACAGACACGGGGATTACCCGACTCTGGGTCTGTAGGGCATGTCGAAGTTGTAGATACTGAAAAAAGCATCTATTGGGAAGTGCAAATTCCGAACATAATTGCGCAAAAGATTTTAATATATTCCCCACATATAACTGTGAGAAAAACCAAATTCCCTTACGCTTCCACAGGGTAAATCCCTCTAATTTATTAAGTTCTGGGTATCTTGGGTTATCCCATAAGGGCGTGCACTCCAAGGGGCCGACAACCTTCAGTGCCCCCCGAACTGCGCCCCATACTTTTTTAAGAAGACCCGCCGTAGGTGAATTTGGGGGTAAGCTGGGGAGGTCCATTTCTAAATGGGAGCTGGCCTTCATGTCCGGGTTTGTACGGACTACTAAACGTACTATGGGATCTTCTGAGATATCATCAGCCCCCCACCCCATTAACTGCTGCAGTTGAGAGGCCAAAAAATATAGTTTGGGGTGTGGTACCGCTAGACCTCCTCTGTCTTTATGATATTGTAGAGTGTTTAAGCTAATTCTAGCACCCTTCCTTTTCCAAATGAGATCCCGCATCTGTGTATCTATTTTCCTGAACCATTTATTAGAGATCCACATAGGGGAATTTTGAGTGACGTACAATAGTTGCGGGGCCCAGATCATTTTTATTAGGTTTATCCTCCCCACGACTGATAAGGGGAGTTTACACCAGCTAAGGGATTTCTCTTTTTGTTTCTTCAACAGGGGTTCCAAATTTAATTTGAGATACCTAGAGGTGTCCGGGGTCACCACCACTCCTAAGTATCAAAATGATTCAGCGATGGTGATTTGCCTTGCCTCCTGGGGCAGGGGTTTAATTATGGGGTCTATAGGCATCATAATAGATTTGGACCAGTTTATTGTAAAACCTGAGAATCCTCCAAATTTAATTATAAGTGACATTAGTACCCTCAAAGATTTATCCGTATCTCCCAGATACAGCAGTGCGTCGTCGGCGTACAGTGAGATCTTTTCCTCTGAGAGGCCTCTACAGAATCCCACTATCTCAGAGGAACTACGGATCATGATAGCCAACGGTTCGACTGCCAAAGCAAACAGCAGGGGTGACAATGGGCACCCCTGACGAGTGCCTCTGTGTAACGCAAAGGACTGGGAAAGGGAGTTATTAATGCGGAGCCTCGCTCTAGGAGCTGAGTATAGAATTTTCACCCATTTAACAAACCTGTCACCCAGGCCAAAACAAGCTAGGATCTCCCAGAGGTAGGGCCACTCCACACTATCAAAAGCCTTAGCGGCATCCAAGGATAATATAGCCCAACCTCCAGGGTTATCCACTGGGGTCTGCAGGTTCATAAAGAGGCGTCTAATATTGTTAGTTGTAGATCTAGTGGGTATAAACCCAGACTGGTCTCTATGCACCAACTTCCCTATCACCCCGGACAATCTGTTTGCCAGTACTCGTGCTAAAAGTTTGACGTCTAGGTTTAAGAGGGATATGGGCCTGTATGAATCCGGTAAAAGTTTATCCTTACCCGGTTTAGGGATCACAACTATGAGGGCTTCTTGCATACTATCCGGCAGGGATCCTTCCTCCTCTGCCGCAGAAAAAGCTTGCAGCAGTGGAGGAAGTAAAATATCACTATATCTCTTGTAAACCTCAGCAGGCAATCCATCCGAGCCCGGAGACTTATGCTTCTTAGCCCCCTGGAGGGCCTCAGCCAATTCCTCCATAGTTATTGGAGCATCCAGCATACTCCTCTCATTCACCGAGACTTGAGGGAAGGGACAATTCTGTAGGAATGAATCCAGCTCAGAGGAGCTAGATGCAGTCCTAGAGGAATATAAGTCCATATAGAATTGATAAAATATCTGCATAATGTCTGCTGTCCTGGAGCAAGTCTCCCCTGTCCCCGATTTAATAGCTAGAATGGAAGCCGTGTCTCTTTGCTCCTTGGCCAGTAGGGCAAGGAGATGACCCGTGTTCTCGCCCTCTTCATAATATTCCTGTTGTAGGAAGAACCTCCATTTTTCGGCCGCTGATAAGACTACTGAGTTGTATAGTGAGTGAGCCTCAATCCATGCCTCCCTATTCTCTTGGGATGGGTCTGAAATCATTTTCTGTTCTCTAGTTTGTAAATCTTCTCTAACCCTGGATTCCCACTCTCCCGATCTCCTTTTCACTCCATTAATTCCTCTGATCAGACATCCTCGCAGGAACGCCTTCAGAGAGTCCCACACAACAGCCGCGCTCGCGGATCCTCTGTTGAAGCGTAGGAACTCCCCCAAGGCATCAGCTATCCCATCCGGTTCTGGGAATAGCTCCAACCAGAATGGGTTAATCCGCCAGAGGGGTTTAACCTCCTGGGTTCCTACGTCTATCCGCACCCAAAAGGGAGAGTGATCAGAAAGTAATCTAGGTTCATATGCGGAATCCAATACCCTCTGCAGCAGGGCAGTGTTGCCCAGGCCCAGATCTATACGTGAAAGACCACCATATGTGCTCGATCTACATGAATAACATTTCTCCATTGGATGCTTCTCCCTCCACACGTCTCTCAAACCCAATTCAGCAAGCATAAGTGCAAATGAGGTAGTACCCGGGGAGCGACCATTTTGTCTGGAATTTAAGGATATTCTATCTAAGTGTGTATCTAACACATTGTTGTAGTCTCCCAATGCTAGAACAGGGGTATTAGGGTATAAGGCTATGAACTGGGCAAATTTCTTTAGAGGGTCTGAGGAATATGGGGGAGGAACATACATGGCCGCAACAATACACCTATATCCATTGAGCTTACACAATAGAAACACAAATCTGCCATCCCCATCAATCCTCTGCTGCAGACATTCAAAAGATATCCTCCCAGATATCAGTACACTCACCCCCCTGGAGTAGGAGGAGTGCACCGAGTGAAACTGAGTAGGATATTTACGTGATTTCAACATGTAAATCGAATTGAGCTGCAGGTGAGTCTCCTGAAGACAGACCAGGTGCGGCTGCATTCGAGCTAAATATTTAAACATTACACTCCGTTTTGTTTTCTCCCCCAGTCCCCTAATATTCCAAGAAAGGAGCATTAACCCCCCAGTACCTCGATTCGCCATTTCCAATCTGTTTTAGAGGCAAAATTGAGGGCTGAGGAGCCACACGCTTTTTGTGTCACAGTACTATTTTCAGATAGTAAAACAACCCAGCCTGCCCTAGTTACCACAGTATTCCTACACATCAATTCCCGCCACTGCTTGGAGTGTATAAGTATGAAGGGAGTTAAACAGACATATAATCGTCCAACCTGTAGGAGGAAGAGGGTCACACCTGGAGAGGGGAAAAGGAAAAGTACACCCTTAAAGAAAACAAAGTGTCTGACCAACATGGCCGTACATAACCATAATAAACCCCAACGTGGGGAATTCAGTCCTCTCAGGACTCTGTAGAGGGGGCTGATATAAGGAGCTTTTGATCGGACTCTGATGTAAAAGGGGCTGGTGATGGGACTTTGATGTAAGGGGCTGCTGATGGGACTCTGATGTAAGGGGCTGCTGATGGGACTCTGATGTAAGGGGCTGCTGATGGAACACTGATGTAAGGAGCTTTTGATCGGACTCTGATGTAAAAGGGGCTGGTGATGGGACTTTGATGTAAGGGGCTGCTGATGGGACTCTGAGGTAAGGGGGTGCTGATGGGACTCTGATGTAAGGGGATTCTGATGGGTTTCTGATGTAAGGGGCTCCTGATGGGACTCTGATGTAAGGGGCTGGTGATGGGACTCTGATGTAAGGGGGCTGGTGATGGGACTCTGATGTAAGGGGTTGCTGAATGGACTCTGATGTAAGTGGCTGCTGATGGGACTCTGATGTAAGGGGCTGCTGATGGGATTCTGAAGTAAGGGGTTTCTGATGGGACTCTGATGTAAGGGGCTGCTGATGGGACTCTCATGAAAAGGGCTAATGATTGGGACTCCGATGTATGTGAACTGGTGATGGAACTTTGATGTAAGGGGCTGCTGATAGGACTCTGATGTAAGAGGCTGTTGATGGGACTCTGAGGTAAGGGGGTGCTGATGGGACTCTGATGTTAGGGGCTGTTGATGGGAGCCTGATGTAAGGGGGCTGGTGATGAGACTCTCTGTAAGGGGCTGCTGATGGGACTCTGATGTAAGGGGATTCTGATGGGTTTCTGATGTAAGGGGCTCCTGATGGGACTCTGATGTAAGGGGCCTTTGATGGGACTCTGATGTAAGGGGCTGGTGATGGTACTCTGATGTGATGGGACTTTGATGTAAGGGGCTGGTGGTGGGACTCTGAAGTAGGAGGCTGCTGATGGGTCTCTGATGTTAAGGACTGTTGATGGGACTCTGATGTAAGGGGACTGTTGATGGGACTCTGATGTAAGGGGCTGCTGATGGGACTCTGATGTAAGGGACTGCTGATGGAACACTGATGTAAGGAGCTTTTGATCGGACTCTGATGTAAAAGGGGCTGGTGATGGGACTTTGATGTAAGGGGCTGCTGATGGGACTCTGATGTAAGGGGCTGCTGGTGGAACTCTAATGTAAGAGACTGCTAATGGGACTCTGATGTAAGGGAACAGGTGATGATACTTTGTAAGGGGCTGCTGATGGGACTCTGATGTATGTGAACTGGTGATGGAACTTTGATGTAAGGGGCTGCTGATAGGACTCTGATGTAAGAGCCTGTTGATGGGACTCTGAGGTAAGGGGGTGCTGATGGGACTCTGATGTTAGGGGCTGTTGAAGAGAGCCTGATGTAAGGGGGCTGGTGATGAGACTCTCTGTACGGGGCTGCTGATGGGACTCTGATGTAAGGGGATTCTGATGGGTTTCTGATGTAAGGGGCTCCTGATGGGACTCTGATGTAAGGGGCTGGTGATGGGACTCTGATGTAAGGGGGCTGGTGATGGGACTCTGATGTAAGGGGCTGCTGATGGGACTCTGATGTAAGGGACTGCTGATGGAACACTGATGTAAGGAGCTTTTGATCGGACTCTGATGTAAAAGGGGCTGGTGATGGGACTTTGATGTAAGGGGCTGCTGATGGGACTCTGATGTAAGGGGCTGCTGGTGGAACTCTAATGTAAGAGACTGCTAATGGGACTCTGATGTAAGGGAACAGGTGATGATACTTTGTAAGGGGCTGCTGATGGGACTCTGATGTATGTGAACTGGTGATGGAACTTTGATGTAAGGGGCTGCTGATAGGACTCTGATGTAAGAGCCTGTTGATGGGACTCTGAGGTAAGGGGGTGCTGATGGGACTCTGATGTTAGGGGCTGTTGAAGAGAGCCTGATGTAAGGGGGCTGGTGATGAGACTCTCTGTACGGGGCTGCTGATGGGACTCTGATGTAAGGGGATTCTGATGGGTTTCTGATGTAAGGGGCTCCTGATGGGACTCTGATGTAAGGGGCTGGTGATGGGACTCTGATGTAAGGGGGCTGGTGATGGGACTCTGATGTAAGGGGGCTGGTGATGGGACTCTGATGTAAGGGGTTGCTGAATGGACTCTGATGTAAGTGGCTGCTGATGGGACTCTAAAGTAAGGGGTTGCTGATGGGATTCTGAAGTAAGGGGCTGCTGATGGGACTCTCATAAAAAGGGCTGGTGATTGGTCTTTGATGCAAGGGGCTGCTGATGGGACTCCGATGTATGTGAACTGGTGATGGAACTTTGATGTAAGGGGCTGCTGATAGGACTCTGATGTAAGAGGCTGTTGATGGGACTCTGAGGTAAGGGGGTGCTGATGGGACTCTGATGTTAGGGGCTGTTGATGGGAGCCTGATGTAAGGGGGCTGGTGATGAGACCCTCTGTAAGGGGCTGCTGATGGGACTCTGATGTAAGGGGATTCTGATGGGTTTCTGATGTAAGGGGCTCCTGATGGGACTCTGATGTAAGGGGCCTGTGATGGGACTCTGATGTAAGGGGCTGGTGATGGTACTCTGATGTGATGGGACTTTGATGTAAGGGGCTGGTGGTGGGACTCTGAAGTAAGAGGCTGCTGATGGGTCTCTGATGTTAAGGACTGTTGATGGGACTCTGATGTAAGGGGGCTGTTGATGGGACTCTGATGTAAGGGGCTGCTGATGGGACTCTGATGTAAGGGACTGCTGATGGAACACTGATATAAGGAGCTTTTGATCGGACTCTGATGTAAAAGGGGCTGGTGATGGGACTTTGATGTAAGGGGCTGCTGATGGGACTCTGATATAAGGGGCTGGTGATGGGACTCTGATGTAAGGGGCTGCTGGTGGAACTCTAATGTAAGAGACTGCTAATGGGACTCTGATGTAAGGGAACAGGTGATGATACTTTTAAGGGGCTGGTGATGGGACTCTGATGTAAGGAGGCTGGTGATGGGACTCTGATATAAGGGGTTGCTAAATGGACTCTGATGTAAGGGGCTGCTGATGGGACTCTGAAGTAAGGGGTTGCTGATGGGATTCTGAAGTAAGGGGTTTCTGATGGGACTCTCATGAAAAGGGCTGGTGATTGGTCTTTGATGTAAGGGGCTGCTGATGGGACTCTGATGTATGTGAACTGGTGATGGAACTTTGATGTAAGGGGCTGCTGATAGGACTCTGATGTAAGGGACTGCTGATGGAACACTGATATAAGGAGCTTTTGATCGGACTCTGATGTAAAAGGGGCTGGTGATGGGACTTTGATGTAAGGGGCTGCTGATGGGACTCTGATGTAAGGGGCTGCTGATGGGACTCTGATGTAAGGGGCTGCTGATGGAACACTGATGTAAGGAGCTTTTGATCGGACTCTGATGTAAAAGGGGCTGGTGATGGGATTTTGATGTAAGGGGCTGCTGATGGGACTCTGAGGTAAGGGGGTGCTGATGGGACTCTGATGTAAGGGGATTCTGATGGGTTTCTGATGTAAGGGGCTCCTGATGGGACTCTGATGTAAGGGGCTGGTGATGGGACTCTGATGTAAGGGGGCTGGTGATGGGACTCTGATGTAAGGGGTTGCTGAATGGACTCTGATGTAAGTGGCTGCTGATGGGACTCTGATGTAAGGGGCTGCTGATGGGATTCTGAAGTAAGGGGTTTCTGATGGGACTCTGATGTAAGGGGCTGCTGATGGGACTCTCATGAAAAGGGCTAATGATTGGGACTCCGATGTATGTGAACTGGTGATGGAACTTTGATGTAAGGGGCTGCTGATAGGACTCTGATGTAAGAGGCTGTTGATGGGACTCTGAGGTAAGGGGGTGCTGATGGGACTCTGATGTTAGGGGCTGTTGATGGGAGCCTGATGTAAGGGGGCTGGTGATGAGACTCTCTGTAAGGGGCTGCTGATGGGACTCTGATGTAAGGGGATTCTGATGGGTTTTTGATGTAAGGGGCTCCTGATGGGACTCTGATGTAAGGGGCCTTTGATGGGACTCTGATGTAAGGGGCTGGTGATGGTACTCTGATGTGATGGGACTTTGATGTAAGGGGCTGGTGGTGGGACTCTGAAGTAGGAGGCTGCTGATGGGTCTCTGATGTTAAGGACTGTTGATGGGACTCTGATGTAAGGGGGCTGTTGATGGGACTCTGATGTAAGGAGCTTTTGATCGGACTCTGATGTAAAAGGGGCTGGTGATGGGACTTTGATGTAAGGGGCTGCTGATGGGACTCTGATGTAAGGGGCTGGTGATGGGACTCTGATGTAAGGGGCTGCTGGTGGAACTCTAATGTAAGAGACTGCTAATGGGACTCTGATGTAAGGGAACAGGTGATGATACTTTGTAAGGGGCTGGTGATGGGACTCTGAAGTAAGGGGTTGCTGATGGGATTCTGAAGTAAGGGGTTTCTGATGGGACTCTGATGTAAGGGGCTGCTGATGGGACTCTCATGAAAAGGGCTGGTGATTGGTCTTTGATGAAAGGGGCTGCTGATGGGACTCTGATGTATGTGAACTGGTGATGGAACTTTGATGTAAGGGGCTGCTGATAGGACTCTGATGTAAGAGGCTGTTGATGGGACTCTGATGTTAGGGGCTGATGATGGGAGCCTAATGTAAGGGGGCTGGTGATGAGACTCTCTGTAAGGGGCTGCTGATGGGACTCTGATGTAAGGGGATTCTGATGGGTTTCTGATGTAAGGGGCTCCTGATGGGACTCAGATGTAAGGGACCTGTGATGGGACTCTGAAGTAAGGGGCTGCTGATGGGACTCTGATGTAAGGGGCTGGTAATGGGACTCTGATGTAAGGGGCTGCTGGTGGAAGTCTAATGTAAGAGACTGCTAATGGTACTCTGATGTAAGGGAACAGGTGATGATACTTTGTAAGGGGCTGCTGATGGGACTCTGATGTATGTGAACTGGTTATGGAACTTTGATGTAAGGGGCTGCTGATAGGACTCTGATGTAAGAGCCTGTTGATGGGACTCTGAGGTAAGGGGGTGCTGATGGGACTCTGATGTTAGGGGCTGTTGATGGGAGCCTGATGTAAGGGGGCTGGTGATGAGACTCTCTGTAAGGGGCTGCTGATGGGACTCTGATGTAAGGGGATTCTGATGTTTTTCTGATGTAAGGGGCTCCTGATGGGACTCTGATGTAAGGGGCTGGTGATGGGACTCTGATGTAAGGGGGCTGGTGATGGGACTCTGATGTAAGGGACTTTGATGGGACTCTGATGTAAGGGGAGACGATAGAGTTGATAGATTTAGAGATGATAGAGCTGGAGACGATAGAGCTAGAGAATATAGAACGAGAGATGATAGAGCTAAAGATGATAGAGTTAGAGAGGATAGAGCCAGAAATTATAGAGCAGGTCATGATAGAGATAGGTATGATAGAGCTAGAGACGATAGAGCTAGAGATGATAGAGCTAGATAGAACTAGATATGATAGAGCTGATAGGAGATAAGCGATGCTAGAGCTAGAGATGATAGATTTAGAGATGATAAGAGCTGATTAGAGCTGGTAGAGTTAGAGATGATAGAGCCAAAGATGATAGAGCTATGGATGATAAAGCTAGAGATGATAGAGCTAGAGATGATATCGAGCTAGAGATGATAGAGTTAGAGATGAAAGGGATTAGAAAGATAACGATAGAGATGATCGAGCTAGAGATAATAGAGCTAGACATGATAGAGTTGCAGATGATAGAGTTAGAGATAATAGAGCTAGAGATCTTAAGTATAAAGATGATAGTTCCAGACATAATAGAGCTAGAGACGATACAGCTAGAGATGATAGAGCTAGAATGATAGAGTTAGAGATAATAGAGTTAGAGATGATAGAGATTACAGAGATAAAGATGATAGAGGTAGAGCTGAAAGAGCCAATAGAGATAATAGAGCTAGAGATGATACAGCTAGAGATGATAGAGCTAGATTGATAGAGTTAAAGATAATAGAGATTACAGAGATAGAGATGATAGAGGTAGAGCTGAAAGAGTTAGAGCTACATGATGATAGATCTACAGATGATAGAGCTAAAGAAGATAGAGCTAGAGATGATAGTACTAGATACGTGGAGTTAGAGATAAGATAGAGATGATAGATTTAGATGATAAGGAGCTTACAGATGACAGAGCTAGTGATTATAGAATTATAAAAGATAGAACTGTGGATGATGAAGCTATTAGAGGATAGCGCTAGAGACGAAAGTGATTATAGAGATGATAGAGTTGGATAGATAGAGCTACAAAAAGAGAGCTTTATCTCTAATCTCTATCCATCTTAATCTCTCTAGCTCATATATCTAAATCTAGCTCCCTATCTCTAATGTCTATGCCGAATTAGCTCTATCTGTATCCAGCTCTATCTCTTTCTTTCTTGTCTATCTCTTTCCCTCTTGTAGATAAAGATAAGAGAGTGAGTTAGGGGATAGAAGAGCGATAGTGATAGACCTAGAAATATAGATATCGCTACAAATAAAGAGATATGGAGATAGAGAGATATAGATTAAGTTAGAGCACTAGAGAAAGATAAAGAGATATAGCTAGACAAATAGAGAGTAAGAAATGGAGCGCAATCTCGGTATTTCCCTTTTTCCCATCTTTTACCTCTATCTGTATATCTTAGCTCTCTCTGCATCTCTAGATCTTATCATCTCTAACTCTATCATCTCTATCCTTATCTAGCTCTATCATCGCTATTTCTATCAGCTCTAGCTGTGTGAAGAGCTGATGAAATCTCTTCATAAATCAAAAAAAGTTTATAATGATGTGTCTCATCCACTTGAAATAAAATAGGGGGAATGAACTCTCACCTTAAGAAAGGTAAACATAGGCACCAAACAGGTTGTTTAGTGGATGCTGTATGATAGGTATCCGTATACCGGGAGGACCATATAGCCAGAGAAGTCCCACCTGAACAATTGATAAACTACACCATACAGCATCCACTAAAGAACCTGTTTGATGCCTATGTTTACCTTTCTTAAGGTGAGAGTTCATTCCCCCTATTTTATTCCAAGCGGATGAGACACATCATTATAAACTTTTTTTGATTTATGAAGAGATTTTTTATGCACATCAGCACATTTGGATCACTTTTGTTTTTACTGTTGTACATATCCACTAAGCACACCTATATTTTTATAGCCACTATAGCTGCACGCATAAGAACACATCTATGTTTATTTATGTTATTATGTGATAGATTTGAAGCGCGAAATATCTTTATTATTATTAGAGATTTAGATTGATCTAAACATGCAGATAGAGATAGATATCTTAGAAAGATAGGGCGTTAGAGATATAGAAAGATCGAGAGACATAAGGAGATATATATAGATATAGCTAGAGATACAGAGAAAGCTAGAGATTTAATTGATCTAGAGATGCAGAGAGCTAGATATACAGATAGAGCCAGAGATACAGATAGAATACCGAGTAAGGGGTTTCTGATGGGACTCTGATGTAAGGGGCTGCTGATGGGACTCTCATGAAAAGGGCTGGTGATTGGTGTTTGATGTAAGGGGCTGCTGATTGGACTCTGATGTATGTGAACTGGTGATGGAACTTTGATGTAAGAGGCTGTTGATGGGACTCTGGGGTAAGGGGATGCTGGTGGGACTCTGATGTAAGGGGCTTCTGATGGGACTCTGATGTAAGGGGCTGCTGATGGAACTCTGATGTAAGGAGCTTGTGATGGGACTCTGATGTAAGGGGGCTGGTGATGGGACTTTGATGTAAGGAGCTTGTGATGGGACTCTGATGTAAGGGGGCTGGTGATGGGACTTTGATGTAAGGGGCTGCTGATGGGACTCTGATGTAAGGGACTGTTGATGGGACTCTGATGTAAGGGTGCTGGTGATGGGACATTGATGTAAGGGGCTGGTGGTGGGACTCTGAAGTAAGGGGCTGCTGATGGGACTCTGATGTTAGGGGCTGCTGGTGGGACTCTAATGTAAGAGTCTGCTGATTGGACTCTGATGTAAGGGGACAGGTGATGAGACTTTGTAAGGGGCTGGTGATGGGACTCTGATGTAAGGGGTTGCTGATCGGACTCTGATGTAAGGGGCTGCTGAGGGGACTCTTATGTAAGGGGGCTGTTAATGGTACCCTGATGTATGGGGGCTGATGATGGGACTCTCATGTTGGGGGCTGGTGATGGGACTTTCTGATGTAAGGGGCAGCTGATTGGACGCTGATGTAAGGGGCTGATGATGGGACACTGTGATGTAAGGGGCTGATGATGGGACTCTGATGTAAGGGGCTGTTGATGGGACTTTCTGATGAAAGGGGCCGCTGATTGGACACTGATGTAAGTGGCTGCTTATGGGACTCTGATGTTAGGGGCTGTTGATGGGAACCTGATGTAAGGGGGCTGGTGATGAGACTCTCTGTAAGGGGCTGCTGATGGGACTCTGATGTAAGGGGATTCTGACGGGTTTCTGATGTAAGGGGCTCTTGATGGGACTCTGATGTAAGGGGCCTGTTATGGGACTCTGATGTAAGGGGCTCGTGGTGGTACTCTGATGTGAGGGGCTGGTGGTGGGACTCTGAAGTAAGGG
Organism: Lithobates septentrionalis; assembly: GCA_037952835.1. Lineage (NCBI taxonomy): Eukaryota > Metazoa > Chordata > Amphibia > Anura > Ranidae > Lithobates > Lithobates septentrionalis. The sequence goes on from JBBDGP010001120.1 coordinate 4,674,441, forward strand.
GCTGCTGATGGGACTCTGATGTAAGGGGCTGGTGATGGGACTCTGATGTAAGGGGCTGCTGGTGGAACTCTAATGTAAGAGACTGCTAATGGGACTCTGATGTAAGGGAACAGGTGATGATACTTTGTAAGGGGCTGGTGATGGGACTCTGATGTAAGGGGAATGGTGATGGGACTCTGATGTAAGGAGTTGCTGAATGGACTCTGATGTAAGGGGCTGCTGATGGGACTCTGAAGTAAGGGGTTGCTGATGGGATTCTGAAGTAAGGGGTTTCTGATGGGACTCTGATGTAAGGGGCTGCTGATGGGACTCTCATGAAAAGGGCTGGTGATTAGTCTTTGATGTAAGGGACTGCTGATGGGACTCCGATGTATGTGAACTGGTGATGGAACTTTGATCTAAGGGGCTGCTGATAGGACTCTGATGTAAGAGGCTGTTGATGGGACTCTGAGGTAGGGGGGTGCTGATGGGACTCTGATGTTAGGGGATGTTGATGGGAGCCTGATGTAAGGGGGCTGGTGATGAGACTCTCTGTAAGGGGCTGCTGATGGGACTCTGATGTAAGGGGCCTGTGATAGGACTCTGATGTAAGGGGCTAGTGATAGGACACTCTGATGTAAAGGGCTGGTGATGGGACACTCTGATATAAGGGGCTGCAGATTGGACTCTGATGTAAGGGGGCTAAGGGGGTTAGGGGGCTGTTGATGGGACGCTGATGTAAGGGACTGTTGATTGGACTCTGATGTAATGGAACTGGTGATGGAACTTTGATGTAAGGGGCTGCTGATAGGACTCTGATGTAAGAGGCTGTTGATGGGACTCTGATGTTAGGGGATGTTGATGGGAGCCTGATGTAAGGGGGCTGGTGATGAGACTCTCTGTAAGGGGCTGCTGATGGGACTCTGATGTAAGGGGCCGGTTATGGGACTCTGATGTAAGGGACTGGTGATGGTACTCTAAAGTGAGGGGCTGGTGATGGGACTCTGATGTAAAAGGCTGTTTAGGGGACTCTGATGTAAGGGGCTGGTGATGGGAGTCTTAAGTAAGGGGCCGCTGATTGGACTCTGATGTAAGGGGCTGCTGAATGGACTCTGATGTAAGGGGCTGCTGATGGGACTCTGAAGTAAGGGGTTGCTGATGGGACTCTGATGTAATGGGTTTCTGATGGGACTCTGATGTAAGGGGCTGTTGATGGGAGACTGATGTAAGGGGGCTGGTGAGGAGACTCTGTAAGGGGCCTGTGATGGGACACTGATTTAAGGGGCTAGTTATGGGACACTCTGATGTAAAGGGCTGACGATGGGATACTGATATAAGGGGCTGCAGATTGGACTCTTATGTAAGGGTGCTGCTGATATGACTCTGATGTAGGGGACTGTTAATGGGACGCTGATGCAAGGGGCTGGTGATTGGACACTGATGTAAGGGGCCTGTGATGGGACTCCGATGTAAGGGGCTGCTGATGGGACCATGATGTAAGAGGGCTGCAGATTGGACCCTGATGTAAGGGGGCTGCTGATGGGACTCTGATGTAGGGGCTGTTGATGGGACTCTGATGGAAGGGGGCTGCTGATGGGACTCTAAGGTAAGGGGGCTGCTGATGGGTCTCTGATGTTAAGGTCTGTTGATGGGACTCTGATGTAAGGGGGCTGTTGATTGGACTCTGATGTAAGGGGCTGCTGATGGGACTCTGATGTAAGGGGCTGCTGATGGAACTCTGATGTAAGGAGCTTGTGATGGGACTCTGATGTAAGGGGGCTGGTGATGGGACTTTGATGTAAGGAGCTTGTGATGGGACTCTGATGTAAGGGGGCTGGTGATGGGACTTTGATGTAAGGGGCTGCTGATGGGACTCTTATGTAAGGGACTGTTGATGGGACTCTGATGTAAGGGTGCTGGTGATGGGACATTGATGTAAGGGGCTGGTGGTGGGACTCTGAAGTAAGGGGCTGCTGATGGGACTCTGATGTAAGGGGCTGCTGGTGGGACTCTAATGTAAGAGTCTGCTGATTGGACTCTTATATAAGGGGGCTGTTAATGGTACCCTGATGTATGGGGCTGATGATGGGACTCTGATGTAAGGGGCTGGTGATGGACCTTTCTGATGAAAGGGGCCGCTGATTGGACTCTGATGTAAGGGGCTGCTGATGGGACTCTGATGTTAGGGGCTGTTGATGGGAACCTGATGTAAGGGGGCTGGTGATGATACTTTGTAAGGGGCTGGTGATGGGACTCTGATGTAAGGGGGCTGGTGATGGGACTCTGATATAAGGGGTTGCTAAATGGACTCTGATGTAAGGGGCTGCTGATGGGACTCTGAAGTAAGGGGTTGCTGATGGGATTCTGAAGCAAGGGGTTTCTGATGGGACTCTGATGTAAGGGGCTGCTGATGGGACTCTCATGAAAAGGGCTGGTGATTGATCTTTGATGTAAGGGGCTGCTGATGGGACTCTGACGTATGTGAACTGGTGATGGAACTTTGATGTAAGGGGCTGCTGATAGGACTCTGATGTAAGAGGCTGTTGATGGGACTCTGAGGTAAGGGGATGCTGGTGGGACTCTGATGTTAGGGGCTGATGATGGGAGCCTGATGTAAGGGGGCTGGTGATGAGACTCTCTGTAAGGGGCTGCTGATGGGACTCTGATGTAAGGGGATTCTGATGGGTTTCTGATGTAAGGGGCACCTGATGGGACTCTGATGTAAGGGGCCTGTGATGGGACTCTGATGTAAGGGGCTGGTGATGGTACTCTGATGTGATGGGACTCTGAAATAAGAGGATGCTGATGGGACTCCGATGTAAGGGGCTGGGGATGGGACTCTGATGTAAGGGGCTGCTGGTGGAACTCTAATGTAAGAGACTGCTAATGGGACTCTGATGTAAGGGAACAGGTGATGATTATTTGTAAGGGGCTGGTGATGGGACTCTGATGTAAGGGGGTTGGTGATGGGACTATGATGTAAGGGGTTGCTGAATGGACTCTGATGTAATTGGCTGCTGATGGGACTCTAAAGTAAGGGGTTGCTGATGGGATTCTGAAGTAAGGGGTTTCTGATGGGACTCTGATGTAAGGGGGTGCTGATGGGACTCTCATGAAAAGGGCTGGTGATTGGTCTTTGATGTAAGGGGCTGATGATGGGACTCCGATGTATGTGAACTGGTGATGGAACTTTGATGTAAGGGGCTGCTGATAGGACTCTGATGTAAGAGGCTGTTGATGGGACTCTGAGGTAAGGGGGTGCTGATGGGACTCTGATGTTAGGGGCTGTTGATGGGAGCCTGATGTAAGGGGGCTGTGATGAGACTCTCTGTAAGGGGCTGCTGATGGGACTCTGATGTAAGGGGATTCTGATGGGTTTCTGATGTAAGGGGCTCCTGATGGGACTCTGATCTAAGGGGCCTGTGATGGGACTATGAAGTAAGGGGCTGCTGATGGGACTCTGATGTAAGGGGATTCTGATGGGTTTCTGATGTAAGGGGCTCCTGATGGGACTCTGATGTAAGGGGCTGGTGATGGTCCTCTGATGTGATGGGACTTTGATGTAAGGGGCTGGTGGTGGGACTCTGAAGTAAGAGGCTGCTGATGGGACTCTGATGTAAGGGGCTGGGGATGGGACTCTGATGTAAGGGGCTGCTGGTGGAACTCTAATGTAAGAGACTGCTAATGGGACTCTGATGTAAGGGAACAGGTGATGATTCTTTGTAAGGGGCTGGTGATGGGACTGTGATGTAAGGGGGCTGGTGATGGGACTCTGATGTAAGGGGTTGCTGAATGGACTCTGATGTAAGTGGCTGCTGATGGGATTCTAAAGTAAGGGGTTGCTGATGGGATTCTGAAGTAAGGGGTTTCTGATGGGACTCTGATGTAAGGGGCTGCTGATGGGACTCTCATGAAAAGGGCTGATGATTGGTCTTTGATGTAAGGGGCTGCTGATTGGACACTGATGTAAGAGGCTGTTGCTGGGACTCTGAGGTAAGGGGGTGCTGATGGGACTCTGATGTTAGGGGCTGTTGATGGGAGCCTGATGTAAGGGGGCTGGTGATGAGACTCTCTGTAAGGGGCTGCTGATGGGACTCTGATGTAAAGGGATTCTGATGGGTTTCTGATGTAAGGGGCTCCTGATGGGACTCTGATGTAAGGGGCCTGTGATGGGACTCTGATGTAAGGGGCTGGTGATGGTACTCTGATGTGATGGGACTTTGATGTAAGGGGCTTTTGATCAGACTCTGATGTAAAAGGGGCTGGTGATGGAACTTTGATGTAAGGGGCTGCTGATGGGACTCTGATGTAAGGGGCTGGTGATGGGACTCTGATGTAAGGGGCTGCTGGTGGAACTCTAATGTAAGAGACTACTAATGGGACTCTGATGTAAGGGAACAGGTGATGATACTTTGTAAGGGGCTGGTGATGGGACTCTGATGTAAGGGGGCTGGTGATGGGACTCTGATATAAGGGGTTGCTAAATGGACTCTGTTGTAAGGGGCTGCTGATGGGACTCTGAAGTAAGGGGTTGCCGATGGGATTCTGAAGTAAGGGGTTTCTGATGGGACTCTGATGTAAGGGGCTGCTGATGGGACTCTCATGAAAAGGGCTGGTGATTGGTCTTTGATGTAAGGGGCTGCTGATTGGACTCTGATGTATGTGAACTGGTGATGGAACTTTGATGTAAGAGGCTGTTGATGGGACTCTGAGGTAAGGGGATGCTGGTGGGACTCTGATGTTAGGGGCTGATGATGGGAGCCTGATGTAAGGGGGCTGGTGATGAGACTCTCTGTAAGGGGCTGCTGATGGGACTCTGATGTAAGGGGATTCTGATGTAAGGGGCTCCTGATGGGACTCTGATGTAAGGGGCCTGTGATGGGACTCTGATGTAAGGGGCTGGTGATGGTACTCTGATGTGATGGGACTTTGATGTAAGGGGCTGGTGGTGGGACTCTGAAGTAAGAGGATGCTGATGGGACTCTGATGTAAGGGGCTGGGGATGGGACTCTGATGTAAGGGGCTGCTGGTGGAACTCTAATGTAAGAGACTGCTAATGGGACTCTGATGTAAGGGAACAGGTGATGATTATTTGTAAGGGGCTGGTGATGGGACTCTGATGTAAGGGGGCTGGTGATGGGACTCTGATGTAAGGGGTTGCTGAATGGACTCTGATGTAAGTGGCTGCTGATGGGACTCTAAAGTAAGGGGTTGCTGATGGGATTCTGAAGTAAGGGGTTTCTGATGGGACTCTGATGTAAGGGGCTGCTGATGGGACTCTCATGAAAAGGGCTGGTGATTGGTCTTTGATGTAAGGGGCTGATGATGGGACTCCGATGTATGTGAACTGGTGATGGAACTTTGATGTAAGGGGCTGCTGATGGGACTCTGATGTAAGGGGCTGGTGATGGGACTCTGATGTAAGGGGCTGCTGGTGGAACTCTAATGTAAGAGACTGCTAATGGGACTCTGATGTAAGGGAACAGGTGATGATACTTTGTAAGGGGCTGGTGATGGGACTCTGATGTAAGGCGGCTGGTGATGGGACTCTGATATAAGGGGTTGCTAAATGGACTCTGATGTAAGGGGCTGCTGATGGGACTCTGAAGTAAGGGGTTGCTGATGGGATTCTGAAGTAAGGGGTTTCTGATGGGACTCTGATGTAAGGGGCTGCTGATGGGACTCTCATGAAAAGGGCTGGTGATTGGTCTTTGATGTAAGGGGCTGCTGAAGGGACTCTGATGTATGTGAACTGGTGATGGAACTTTGATGTAAGGGGCTGCTGATAGGACTCTGATGTAAGAGGCTGTTGATGGGACTCTGAGGTAAGGGGGTGCTGGTGGGACACTGATGTTAGGGGCTGATGATGGGAGCCTGATGTAAGGGGGCTGGTGATGAGACTCTCTGTAAGGGGCTGCTGATGGGACTCTGATGTAAGGGGATTCTGATGGGTTTCTGATGTAAGTGGCTCCTAAAGGGACTCTGATGTAAGGGGCCTGTGATGGGACTCTGAAGTAAGGGGCTGCTGATGGGACTCTGATGTAAGGGGCTGGTAATGAGACTCTGATGTAAGGGGCTGCTGGTGGAACTCTAATGTAAGAGACTGCTAATGGGACTCTGACGTAAGGGAACAGTTGATGATACTTTGTAAGGGGCTGCTGATGGGACTCTGATGTATGTGAACTGGTGATGGAACTTTGATGTAAGGGGCTGCTGATAGGACTCTGATGTAAGGGGATTCTGATGGGTTTCTGATGTAAGGGGCTCCTGATGGGACTCTGATCTAAGGGGCCTGTGATGGGACTATGAAATAAGGGGCTGCTGATGGGACTCTGATGTAAGGGGATTCTGATGGGTTTCTGATGTAAGGGGCTCCTGATGGGACTCTGATGTAAGGGGCTGGTGATGGTACTCTGATGTGATGGGACTTTGATGTAAGGGGCTGGTGGTGGGACTCTGAAGTAAGAGGCTGCTGATGGGACTCTGATATAAGGAGCTTGTGATGGGAATCTGATGTAAGGGGGCTGGTGATGGGACATTGATGTAAGGGGCTGCTGATGGGACCCTGATGTAAGGGACTGTTGATGGGACTTTGATGTAAGGGGCTGTTGGTGGGACTCTAATGTAAGAGGCTGCTGATTGGACTTTGATGTAAGGGAGCTGGTGATGAGACTCTGTAAGGGGCTCTGAAGGAACTCTGATGTAAGGGGCCTGTGATGGGACTCTGATGTAAGGGGCTGGTGATGGGACTCTTACGTTAAGGACTGTTGATAGGACTCTGATGTAAGGGGGCTGTTGATGGGACTCTGATGTAAGGAGCATGTGATGGGACGCTGATGTAAGGGGCTGCTGATTGGACTCTGATGTAAGGGGCTGCTGCTGGGACTCTGATGTAAGGAGCATGTGATGGGACTCTGATGTAAGGGGACTGGTGATGGGACTTTGATGTAAGGGGCTGCAGATGGGACTCTCTGATGAAAGGGACTGTTGATGGGACTCTGATGTAAGGGGGCTGGTAATGGGACTTTGATGTAAGGGGCTGGTGGTGGGACTCTGAAGTAAGGGGCTGGTGATGGGATTCTGATGTAAGGGGTCGCTGATTGGACTCTGATGTAAGGGGTTGCTGATTGGACTCTGATGTAAGGGGCTGCTGATGGGACTCTGATGTAAGGGGGCTGATGATGGGACTCTGATGTAGGGGGCTGTTAATGGGATGCTGATGTAAGGGACTGCTGATTGGACTCTGATGTAAGGGGCAGCTGAATGGACTCTGATGTAAAGGGCTGCTGAATAGACTCTGATCTAAGGAGCTGCTGATGGGTCTCTGATGTAAGGTCCTGGTGTTGGGACACTCTGTATTGGACTGCTGATGGGATTCTGATGTAAGGGGCTGGTGATGGGACTCTGATGTTAAGGACTGTTGATGGGACTCTGATGTAAGGGGGCAGTTTGTGGGACTCTGATGTAAGGGGCTGCTGATGGGACTCTGATGTAAGGGACTGTTGATGGGACTCTCTGATGTAAGGGGGCTGGTAATGGGACTTTGATGTAAGGGGCTGGTGATGTGACCCTGAAGTAAGGGGCTGCTGATGGGACTCTGATGTAAGGGGCTGGTGGTGGGATTCTGATGTAAGGAGCATGTGATGGGGCTCTGATGTAAGGGGGCTGGTGATGGGACTTTGATGTAAGGGGCTGCTGATGGGACTCTCTAATGTAAGGGACTGTTGATGGGACTTTGATGTAAGGGGCTGGGGGTGGGACTCTGAAGTAAGGCGCTGCTGATTGAACTCTGATGTGAGGGGCTTGTGATGGGACTCTGATGTAAAAGGCTGCTTAGGGGACTCTGATGTAAGGGGGCTGGTGATGGGAGTCTGAAGTAAGGGGCCGCTAATTGGACTCTGATGTGGGGGGCTGGTGATGGGACTCTGATGTAAAAGGCTGCTTAGGGGACTCTGATGTAAGGGGGCTGGTGATGGGACTCTTATGTAAGGGGTTGCTGATTGGACACTGATGTAAGGGGCTGCTGATGGGACTCTGATGTAAGGGGGCTGATGATGGGACTCTGATGTAGGGGGCTGTTAATGGGACGCTGATGTAAGGGACTGCTGATTGGACTCTGATGTAAGGGGCTGCTGAATGGACTCTGATGTAAGGGGCTGCTGATGGGACTCTGATATAATGGGGCTGCTAATGGGACTTTGATGTAAGGGGCTGGTGGTGGAACTCTGAAGTAAGGGGCTGATGGGACTCTGATGTGAGGGGCTGGTGATGGGACTCTGATGTAAAAGGCTGCTTAGGGGACTCTGATGTAAGGGGGCTGGTGATGGGACTCTTATGTAAGGGGTTGCTGATTGGACACTGATGTAAGGGGCTGCTGATGGGACTCTGATGTAAGGGGGCTGATGATGGGACTCTGATGAAGGGGGCTGTTAATGGGACGCTGATGTAAGGGACTGCTGATTGGACTCTGATGTAAGGGGCTGCTGAATGGACTCTGATGTAAGGGGCTGCTGATGGGACTCTGATGTAAGGAGCTTGTGATGGGAATCTGATGTAAGGGGGCTGGTGATGGGACATTGATGTAAGGGGCTGCTGATGGGACCCTGATGTAAGGGACCGTTAATGGGACTTTGATGTAAGGGGCTGTTGGTGGGACTCTGATGTAAGGGGCTGCTGATTGGACTCTGATGTAAGGGGGCTGGTGATGAGACTCTGTAAGGGGCTCTGAAGGAACTCTGATGTAAGGGGCCTGTGATGGGACTCTGATGTAAGGGGCTGGTGATGGGACTCTTACGTTAAGGACTGTTGATGGGACTCTGATTTAAGGGGGCTGTTGATGGGACTCTGATGTAAGGAGCATGTGATGGGACACTGACGTAAGGGGCTGCTGATTGGACTCTGATGTAAGGGGCTGCTGATGGGACTCTGATGTAAGGGGCTGCTGCTGGGACTCTGATGTAAGGAGCATGTGATGGGACTCTGATGTAAGGGGGCTGGTGATGGGACTTTGATGTAAGGGGCTGCAGATGGGACTCTCTGATGAAAGGGACTGTTGATGGGACTCTGATGTAAGGGTGCTGGTAATGGGACTTTGATGTAAGGGGCTGGTGGTGGGACTCTGAAGTAAGGGGCTGGTGATGGGATTCTGATGTAAGGGGTTGCTGATTGGACTCTGATGTAAGGGGCTGCTGATGGGACTCTGATGTAAGGGGGCTGATGATGGGACTCTGATGTAGGGGGCTGTTAATGGGATGCTGATGTAAGGGACTGCTGATTGGACTCTGATGTAAGGGGCTGCTGAATGGACTCTGATGTAAGGGGCTGCTGATGAGTCTCTGATGTAAGGTCCTGGTGTTGGGACACTCTGTATTGGACTGCTAATTGGATTCTGATGTAAGGGACTGGTGATGGGACTCTGATGTAAGGGGCTGCTGATTGGACTCTGATGTAAGGGACTGTTGATGGGACTCTGATGTAAGGGGGCTGGTGATGGGACTCTGATGTATAAGGAGCATGTGATGGGACGCTGATGTAAGGGGCTGCTGATTGGACTCTGATGTAAGGGGCTGCTGATGGGATTCTGATGTAAGGGGCTGCTGATGGGACTCTGATGTAAGGAGCATGTGATGGGACTCTGATGTAAGGGGGATGGTGATGGGACTTTGATGTAAGGGGCTGCTGATGGGACTCTCTGATGAAAGGGACTGTTGTTGGGACTCTTATGTAAGGGGGCTGGTAATGGGACTTTGATGTAAGGGGCTGCTGAAGGGACTCTGATGTGAGGGGACAGGTGATGAGACTTTGTAAGGGGCTGGTGATGGGATTCTGATGTAAGGGGCTGCTGATGGGACTCTGAATTAAGGGGTTGCTGATGGGATTCTGAAGTAAGGGGTTTCTGATGGGACTCTAAATGGACTCTGATGTAAGGGTTTGCTGATTGGACTCTGATTGTACTCTGATTTAAGGGGCTGCTAATGGGACTCTGATGTAAGGGAGCTAGACATGATAGAGCTGATAGAATTGATAGAGATGATAGAGTTAGAGATTATAAATTTAGAGATGATAGAGCTAGTGATGTAGAGTTAGAGATGATTGAGCTACCATGATTAAGTTAGAGATGGTAGAGCCAGAGATGATAGTGCCAGAAAGGATAAGAGGTAGAGATGATAGAGTTAGAGATGATGCAGCTACAGATGATAGAGATAGGGATGACAGAGCTAGAGATGGTAGAGTTAAAGATGATACAGCTACAGATGAAAGAGCTAGAAATGATAAAGCTAGACACGATAGAGTTACAGATGATAGAGTTAGAGATAATAGAGCTAGAGATCTTAAGTATAGAGATGATAGAGTCAGACATAATAGAGTTAGAGATAATAGAGTTAGAGATGATAGAGATTACAGAGATAGAGATATCATCTCTAGCTCTATCATCTCTAGCTTTATCATCCATAGCTCTATCATCTCTGGCTCTATTATCTCTGACTGACTCTGACTGACTCTGATGTAAGGGGATTCTGATGGGTTTCTGATGTAAGGGGCTCCTGATGGGACTCTGATGTAAGGGGCCTTTGATGGGACTCTGATGTAAGGGGCTGGTGATGGTACTCTGATGTGATGGGACTTTGATGTAAGGGGCTGGTGGTGGGACTCTGAAGTAAGAGGCTGCTGATGGGTCTCTGATGTTAAGGACTGTTGATGGGACTCTGATGTAAGGGGGCTGTTGATGGGACTCTGATGTAAGGGGCTGCTGATGGGACTCTGATGTAAGGGGCTGCTGATGGGACTTTGATGTAAGGGGCTTTTGATCAGACTCTGATGTAAAAGGGGCTGGTGATGGAACTTTGATGTAAGGGGCTGCTGATGGGACTCTGATGTAAGGGGCTGCTGGTGGAACTCTAATGTAAGAGACTACTAATGGGACTCTGATGTAAGGGAACAGGTGATGATACGTTGTAAGGGTCTGGTGATGGGACTCTGATGTAAGGGGGCTGGTGATGGGACTCTGATATAAGGGGTTGCTAAATGGACTCTGTTGTAAGGGGCTGCTGATGGGACTCTGAAGTAAGGGGTTGCTGATGGGATTCTGAAGTAAGGGGTTTCTGATGGGACTCTGATGTAAGGGGTTGCTGATGGGACTCTCATGAAAAGGGCTGGTGATTGGTCTTTGATGTAAGGGGCTGCTGATTGGACTCTGATGTAAGAGGCTGTTGATGGGACTCTGAGGTAAGGGGGTGCTGGTGGGACTCTGATGTTAGGGGCTGATGATGGGAGCCTGATGTAAGGGGGCTGGTGATGAGACTCTCTGTAAGGGGCTGCTGATGGGACTCTGATGTAAGGGGATTCTGATGGGTTTCTGATGTAAGTGGCTCCTAAAGGGACTCTGATGTAAGGGGCCTGTGATGGGACTCTGAAGTAAGGGGCTGCTGATGGGACTCTGATGTAAGGGGCTGGTAATGGGACTCTGATGTAAGGGGCTGCTGGTGGAACTCTAATGTAAGAGACTGCTAATGGGACTCTGACGTAAGGGAACAGGTGATGATACTTTGTAAGGGGCTGCTGATGGGACTCTGATGTATGTGAACTGGTGATGGAACTTTGATGTAAGGGGCTGCTGATAGGACTCTGATGTAAGGGGATTCTGATGGGTTTCTGATGTAAGGGGCTCCTGATGGGACTCTGATCTAAGGGGCCTGTGATGGGACTATGAAGTAAGGGGCTGCTGATGGGACTCTGATGTAAGGGGATTCTGATTGGTTTCTGATGTAAGGGGCTCCTGATGGGACTCTGATGTAAGGGGCTGGTGATGGTACTCTGATGTGATGGGACTTTGATGTAAGGGGCTGGTGGTGGGACTCTGAAGTAAGAGGCTGCTGATGGGACTCTGATGTAAGGGGCTGGGGATGGGACTCTGATGTAAGGGGCTGCTGGTGGAACTCTAATGTAAGAGACTGCTAATGGGACTCTGATGTAAGGGAACAGGTGATGATTCTTTGTAAGGGGCTGGTGATGGGACTCTGATGTAAGGGGGCTGGTGATGGGACTCTGATGTAAGGGGTTGCTGAATGGACTCTGATGTAAGTGGCTGCTGATGGGATTCTAAAGTAAGGGGTTGCTGATGGGATTCTGAAGTAAGGGGTTTCTGATGGGACTCTGATGTAAGGGGCTGCTGATGGGACTCTCATGAAAAGGGCTGGTGATTGGTCTTTGATGTAAGGGGCTGATGATGGGACTCCGATGTATGTGAACTGGTGATGGAACTTTGATGTAAGGGGCTGCTGATGGGACTCTGATGTAAGGGGCTGGTGATGGGACCCTGATGTAAGGGGCTGCTGGTGGAACTCTAATGTAAGAGACTGCTAATGGGACTCTGATGTAAGGGAACAGGTGATGATACTTTGTAAGGGGCTGGTGATGGGACTCTGATGTAAGGGGGCTAGTGATGGGACTCTGATATAAGGGGTTGCTAAATGGACTCTGATGTAAGGGGCTGCTGATGGGACTCTGAAGTAAGGGGTTGCTGATGGGATTCTGAAGTAAGGGGTTTCTGATGGGGCTCTGATGTAAGGGGCTGCTGATGGGACTCTCATGAAAAGGGCTGGTGATTGGTCTTTGATGTAAGGGGCTGCTGATGGGACTCTGATGTATGTGAACTGGTGATGGAACTTTGATGTAAGGGGCTGCTGATAGGACTCTGAGGTAAGGGGGTGCTGGTGGGACTCTGATGTTAGGGGCTGATGATGGGAGCCTGATGTAAGGGGTCTGGTGATGAGACTCTCTGTAAGGGGCTGCTGATGGGACTCTGATGTAAGGGGATTCTGATGGGTTTCTGATGTAAGTGGCTCCTAAAGGGACTCTGATGTAAGGGGCCTGTGATGGGACTCTGAAGTAAGGGGCTGCTGATGGGACTCTGATGTAAGGGGCTGGTAATGGGACTCTGATGTAAGGGGCTGCTGGTGGAACTCTAATGTAAGAGACTGCTAATGGGACTCTGACGTAAGGGAACAGGTGATGATACTTTGTAAGGGGCTGCTGATGGGACTCTGATGTATGTGAACTGGTGATGGAACTTTGATGTAAGGGGCTGCTGATAGGACTCTGATGTAAGGGGATTCTGATGGGTTTCTGATGTAAGGGGCTCCTGATGGGACTCTGATCTAAGGGGCCTGTGATGGGACTATGAAGTAAGGGGCTGCTGATGGGACTCTGATGTAAGGGGATTCTGATTGGTTTCTGATGTAAGGGGCTCCTGATGGGACTCTGATGTAAGGGGCTGGTGATGGTACTCTGATGTGATGGGACTTTGATGTAAGGGGCTGGTGGTGGGACTCTGAAGTAAGAGGCTGCTGATGGGACTCTGATGTAAGGGGCTGGGGATGGGACTCTGATGTAAGGGGCTGCTGGTGGAACTCTAATGTAAGAGACTGCTAATGGGACTCTGATGTAAGGGAACAGGTGATGATTCTTTGTAAGGGGCTGGTGATGGGACTCTGATGTAAGGGGGCTGGTGATGGGACTCTGATGTAAGGGGTTGCTGAATGGACTCTGATGTAAGTGGCTGCTGATGGGACTCTAAAGTAAGGGGTTGCTGATGGGATTCTGAAGTAAGGGGTTTCTGATGGGACTCTGATGTAAGGGGCTGCTGATGGGACTCTCATGAAAAGGGCTGGTGATTGGTCTTTGATGTAAGGGGCTGATGATGGGACTCCGATGTATGTGAACTGGTGATGGAACTTTGATGTAAGGGGCTGCTGATGGGACTCTGATGTAAGGGGCTGGTGATGGGACTCTGATGTAAGGGGCTGCTGGTGGAACTCTAATGTAAGAGACTGCTAATGGGACTCTGATGTAAGGGAACAGGTGATGATACTTTGTAAGGGGCTGGTGATGGGACTCTGATGTAAGGGGGCTGGTGATGGGACTCTGATATAAGGGGTTGCTAAATGGACTCTGATGTAAGGGGCTGCTGATGGGACTCTGAAGTAAGGGGTTGCTGATGGGATTCTGAAGTAAGGGGTTTCTGATGTTACTCTGATGTAAGGGGCTGCTGATGGGACTCTCATGAAAAGGGCTGGTGATTGGTCTTTGATGTAAGGGGCTGCTGATGGGACTCTGATGTATGTGAACTGGTGATGGAACTTTGATGTAAGGGGCTGCTGATAGGACTCTGAGGTAAGGGGGTGCTGGTGGGACTCTGATGTTAGGGGCTGATGATGGGAGCCTGATGTAAGGGGGCTGGTGATGAGACTCTCTGTAAGGGGCTGCTGATGGGACTCTGATGTAAGGGGATTCTGATGGGTTTCTGATGTAAGTGGCTCCTAAAGGGACTCTGATGTAAGGGGCCTGTGATGGGACTCTGAAGTAAGGGGCTGCTGATGGGACTCTGATGTAAGGGGCTGGTAATGGGACTCTGATGTAAGGGGCTGCTGGTGGAACTCTAATGTAAGAGACTGCTAATGGGACTCTGACGTAAGGGAACAGGTGATGATACTTTGTAAGGGGCTGCTGATGGGACTCTGATGTATGTGAACTGGTGATGGAACTTTGATGTAAGGGGCTGCTGATAGGACTCTGATGTAAGAGGCTGTTGATGGGACTCTGAGGTAAGGGGGTGCTGATTGGACTCTGATGTTAGGGGCTGTTCATGGGAGCCTGATGTAAGGTGGCTGGTGATGAGACTCTCTGTAAGGGGCTGCTGATGGGACTCTGATGTAAGGGGATTCTGATGGGTTTCTGATGTAAGGGGCTCCTGATGGGACTCTGATGTAAGGGGCCTATGATGGGACTCTGATGTGATGGGACTTTGATGTAAGGGGCTGGTGGTGGGACTCTGAAGTAAGAGGCTGCTGATGGGACTCTGATGTAAGGGGCTGGGGATGGGACTCTGATGTAAGGGGCTGCTGGTGGAACTCTAATGTAAGAGACTGCTAATGGGACTCTGATGTAAAGGAACAGGTGATGATTCTATGTAAGGGGCTGGTGATGGGACTCTGATGTAAGGGGGCTGGTGATGGGACTCTGATGTAAGGGGTTGCTGAATGGACTCTGATGTAAGTGGCTGCTGATGGGATTCTAAAGTAAGGGGTTTCTGATGGGATTCTGAAGTAAGGGGTTTCTGATGGGACTCTGATGTAAGGGGCTGCTGATGGGACTCTCATGAAAAGGGCTGGTGATTGGTCTTTGATGTAAGGGGCTGCTGATGGGACTCCGATGTATGTGAACTGGTGATGGAACTTTGATGTAAGGGGCTGCTGATAGGACTCTGATGTAAGAGGCTGTTGATGGGACTCTGAGGTAAGGGGGTGCTGATGGGACTCTGATGTTAGGGGCTGTTGATGGGAGCCTGATGTAAGGGGGCTGGTGATGAGACTCTCTGTAAGGGGCTGCTGATGGGACTCTGATGTAAGGGGATTCTGATGGGTTTCTGATGTAAGGGGCTCCTGATGGGACTCTGATGTAAGGGGCTGGTGATGGGACTCTGATGTAAGGGGCTGGTGATGGTACTCTGATGTGATGGTACTTTGATGTAAGGGGCTTTTGATCGGACTCTGATGTAAAAGGGGCTGGTGATGGAACTTTGATGTAAGGGGCTGCTGATGGGACTCTGATGTAGGGGCTGGTGATGGGACTCTGATGTAAGGGGCTGCTGGTGGAACTCTAATGTAAGAGACTACTAATGGGACTCTGATGTAAGGGAACAGGTGATGATACTTTGTAAGGGGCTGGTGATGGGACTCTGATGTAAGGGGGCTGGTGATGGGACTCTGATATAAGGGGTTGCTAAATGGACTCTGTTGTAAGGGGCTGCTGATGGGACTCTGAAGTAAGGGGTTGCTGATGGGATTCTGAAGTAAGGGGTTTCTGATGGGATTCTGAAGTAAGGGGTTTCTGATGGGACTCTGATGTAAGGGGCTGCTGATGGGACTCTCATGAAAAGGGCTGGTGATTGGTCTTTGATGTAAGGGGCTGCTGATTGGACTCTGATGTATGTGAACTGGTGATGGAACTTTGATGTAAGAGGCTGTTGATGGGACTCTGAGGTAAGGGGATGCTGGTGGGACTCTGATGTTAGGGGCTGTTGATGGGAGCCTGATGTAAGGGGGCTGGTGATGAGACTCTCTGTAAGGGGCTGCTGATGGGACTCTGATGTAAGGGGATTCTGATGGGTTTCTGATGTAAGGGGCTCCTGATGGGACTCTGATGTAAGGGGCCTGTGATGGGACTCTGATGTAAGGGGCTGGTGATGGTACTCTGATGTGATGGGACTTTGATGTAAGGGGCTGGTGGTGGGACTCTGAAGTAAGAGGATGCTGATGGGACTCTGATGTAAGGGGCTGGGGATGGGACTCTGATGTAAGGGGCTGCTGGTGGAACTCTAATGTAAGAGACTGCTAATGGGACTCTGATGTAAGGGAACAGGTGATGATTATTTGTAAGGGGCTGGTGATGGGACTCTGATGTAAGGGGGCTGGTGATGGGACTCTGATGTAAGGGGATTCTGATGGGTTTCTGATGTAAGGGGCTCCTGATGGGACTCTGATGTAAGGGGCCTATGATGGGACTCTGATGTGATGGGACTTTGATGTAAGGGGCTGGTGGTGGGCCTCTGAAGTAAGAGGCTGCTGATGGGACTCTGATGTAAGGGGCTGGGGATGGGACTCTGATGTAAGGGGCTGCTGGTGGAACTCTAATGTAAGAGACTGCTAATAGGACTCTGATGTAAGGGAACAGGTGATGATTCTATGTAAGGGGCTGGTGATGGGACTCTGATGTAAGGGGGCTGGTGATGGGACTCTGATGTAAGGGGTTGCTGAATGGACTCTGATGTAAGTGGCTGCTGATGGGATTCTAAAGTAAGGGGTTTCTGATGGGATTCTGAAGTAAGGGGTTTCTGATGGGATTCTGATGTAAGGGGCTGCTGATGGGACTCTCATGAAAAGGGCTGGTGATTGGTCTTTGATGTAAGGGGCTGCTGATGGGACTCCGATGTATGTGAACTGGTGATGGAACTTTGATGTAAGGGGCTGCTGATAGGACTCTGATGTAAGAGGCTGTTGATGGGACTCTGAGGTAAGGGGGTGCTGATGGGACTCTGATGTTAGGGGCTGTTGATGGGAGCCTGATGTAAGGGGGCTGGTGATGAGACTCTCTGTAAGGGGCTGCTGATGGGACTCTGATGTAAGGGGATTCTGATGGGTTTCTGATGTAAGGGGCTCCTGATGGGACTCTGATGTAAGGGGCCTGTGATGGGACTCTGATGTAAGGGGCTGGTGATGGTACTCTGATGTGATGGTACTTTGATGTAAGGGGCTTTTGATCGGACTCTGATGTAAAAGGGGCTGGTGATGGAACTTTGATGTAAGGGGCTGCTGATGGGACTCTGATGTAGGGGCTGGTGATGGGACTCTGATGTAAGGGGCTGCTGGTGGAACTCTAATGTAAGAGACTACTAATGGGACTCTGATGTAAGGGAACAGGTGATGATACTTTGTAAGGGGCTGGTGATGGGACTCTGATGTAAGGGGGCTGGTGATGGGACTCTGATATAAGGGGTTGCTAAATGGACTCTGTTGTAAGGGGCTGCTGATGGGACTCTGAAGTAAGGGGTTGCTGATGGGATTCTGAAGTAAGGGGTTTCTGATGGGATTCTGAAGTAAGGGGTTTCTGATGGGACTCTGATGTAAGGGGCTGCTGATGGGACTCTCATGAAAAGGGCTGGTGATTGGTCTTTGATGTAAGGGGCTGCTGATTGGACTCTGATGTATGTGAACTGGTGATGGAACTTTGATGTAAGAGGCTGTTGATGGGACTCTGAGGTAAGGGGATGCTGGTGGGACTCTGATGTTAGGGGCTGTTGATGGGAGCCTGATGTAAGGGGGCTGGTGATAAGACTCTCTGTAAAGGGCTGCTGATGGGACTCTGATGTAAGGGGATTCTGATGGGTTTCTGATGTAAGGGGCTCCTGATGGGACTCTGATGTAAGGGGCCTGTGATGGGACTCTGATGTAAGGGGCTGGTGATGGTACTCTGATGTGATGGGACTTTGATGTAAGGGGCTGGTGGTGGGACTCTGAAGTAAGAGGATGCTGATGGGACTCTGATGTAAGGGGCTGGGGATGGGACTCTGATGTAAGGGGCTGCTGGTGGAACTCTAATGTAAGAGACTGCTAATGGGACTCTGATGTAAGGGAACAGGTGATGATTATTTGTAAGGGGCTGGTGATGGGACTCTGATGTAAGGGGGCTGGTGATGGGACTCTGATGTAAGGGGTTGCTGAATGGACTCTGATGTAAGTGGCTGCTGATGGGACTCTAAAGTAAGGGGTTGCTGATGGGATTCTGAAGTGAGGGGTTTCTGATGGGACTCTGATGTAAGGGGCTGCTGATGGGACTCTCATGAAAAGGGCTGGTGATTGGTCTTTGATGTAAGGGGCTGATGATGGGACTCCGATGTATGTGAACTGGTGATGGAACTTTGATGTAAGGGGCTGCTGATGGGACTCTGATGTAAGGGGCTGGTGATGGGACTCTGATGTAAGGGGCTGCTGGTGGAACTCTAATGTAAGAGACTGCTAATGGGACTCTGATGTAAGGGAACAGGTGATGATTATTTGTAAGGGGCTGGTGATGGGACTCTGATGTAAGGGGTTGCTGATGGGACTCTAAAGTAAGGGGTTGCTGATGGGATTCTGAAGTAAGGGGTTTCTGATGGGACTCTGATGTAAGGGGCTGCTGATGGGACTCTCATGAAAAGGGCTGGTGATTGGTCTTCGATGTAAGGGGCTGCTGATGCGACTCTGATGTATGTGAACTGGTGATGGAACTTTGATGTAAGGGGCTGTTGATAGGACTCTGATGTAAGAGGCTGTTGATGGGACTCTGAGGTAAGGGGGTGCTGGTGGGACTCTGATGTTAGGGGCTGATGATGGGAGCCTGATGTAAGGGGGCTGGTGATGAGACTCTCTGTAAGGGACTGCTGATGGGACTCTGATGTAAGGGGATTCTGATGGGTTTCTGATGTAAGGGGCTCCTAAAGGGACTCTGATGTAAGGGGCCTGTGATGGGACTCTGAAGTAAGGGGCTGCTGATGGGACTCTGATGTAAGGGGCTGGTAATGGGACTCTGATGTAAGGGGCTGCTGGTGGAACTCTAATGTAAGAGACTGCTAATTGGACTCTGACGTAAGGGAACAGGTGATGATACTTTGTAAGGGGCTGCTGATGGGACTCTGATGTATGTGAACTGGTGATGGAACTTTGATGTAAGGGGCTGCTGATAGGACTCTGATGTAAGAGGCTGTTGATGGGACTCTGAGGTAAGGGTGTGCTGATTGGATTCTGATGTTAGGGGCTGTTCATGGGAGCCTGATGTAAGGTGGCTGGTGATGAGACTCTCTGTAAGGGGCTGCTGATGGGACTCTGATGTAAGGGGATTCTGATGGGTTTCTGATGTAAGGGGCTCCTGATGGGACTCTGATGTAAGGGGCCTATGATGGGACTCTGATGTAAGGGGATTCTGATGGGTTTCTGATGTAAGGGGCTCCTGATGGGACTCTGATGTAAGGGGCTGCTGATGGGACTCTAAAGTAAGGGGTTGCTGATGGGATTCTGAAGTAAGGGGTTTCTGATGGGACTCTGATGTAAGGGGCTGCTGATGGGACTCTCATGAAAAGGGCTGGTGATTGGTCTTTGATGTAAGGGGCTGCTGATGGGACTCCGATGTATGTGAACTGGTGATGGAACTTTGATGTAAGGGGCTGCTGATAGGACTCTAATGTAAGAGGCTGTTGATGGGACTCTGAGGTAAGGGGGTGCTGATGGGACTCTGATGTTAGGGGCTGTTGATGGGAGCCTGATGTAAGGGGGCTGTGATGAGACTCTCTGTAAGGGGCTGCTGATGGGACTCTGATGTAAGGGGACTCTGATGGGTTTCTGATGTAAGGGGCTCCTGATGGGACTCTGATGTAAGGGGCCTTTGATGGGACTCTGATGTAAGGGGCTGGTGATGGTACTCTGATGTGATGGGACTTTGATGTAAGGGGCTGGTGGTGGGACTCTGAAGTAAGAGGCTGCTGATGGGTCTCTGATGTTAAGGACTGTTGATGGGACTCTGATGTAAGGGGGCTGTTGATGGGACTCTGATGTAAGGGGCTGCTGATGGAACACTGATGTAAGGAGCTTTTGATCGGACTCTGATGTAAAAGGGGCTGGTGATGGGACTTTGATGTAAGGGGCTGCTGATGGGACTCTGATGTAAGGGGCTTGGTGATGGGACTCTGATGTAAGGGGCTGCTGGTGGAACTCTAATATAAGAGACTGCTAATGGGACTCTGATGTAAGGGAACAGGTGATGATACTTTGTAAGGGGCTGGTGATGGGACTCTGATGTAAGGGGGCTGGTGATGGGACTCTGATATAAGGGGTTGCTAAATGGACTCTGTTGTAAGGGGCTGCTGATGGGACTCTGAAGTAAGGGGTTGCTGATGGGATTCTGAAGTAAGGGGTTTCTGATGGGACTCTGATGTAAGGGGCTGCTGATGGGACTCTCATGAAAAGGGCTGGTGATTAATCTTTGATGTAAGGGGCTGCTGATGGGACTCTGATGTATGTGAACTGGTGATGGAACTTTGATGTAAGGGGCTGCTGATAGGACCCTGATGTAAGAGGCTGTTGATGGGACTCTGAGGTAAGGGGGTGCTGGTGGGACTCTGATGTTAGGGGCTGATGATGGGAGCCTGATGTAAGGGGGCTGGTGATGAGACTCTCTGTAAGGGGCTGCTGATGGGACTCTGATGTAAGGGGATTCTGATGGGTTTCTGATGTAAGGGGCTCCTGATGGGACTCTGATGTAAGGGGCCTGTGATGGGACTCTGATGTATGGGGCTGGTGATGGTACTCTGATGTGATGGGACTTTGATGTAAGGGGCTGGTGGTGGGACTCTGAAGTAAGAGGCTGCTGATGGGACTCTGATGTAAGGGGCTGGGAATGGGACTCTGATGTAAGGGGCTGCTGGTGGAACTCTAATGTAAGAGACTGCTAATGGGACTCTGATGTAAGGGAACAGGTGATGATTCTTTGTAAGGGGCTGGTGATGGGACTCTGATGTAAGGGGTTGCTGAATAGACTCTGATGTAAGTGGCTGCTGATGGGACTCTAAAGTAAGGGGTTGCTGATGGGATTCTGAAGTAAGGGGCTGCTGATGGGACTCTCATGAAAAGGGCTGGTGATTGGTCTTTGATGTAAGGGGCTGCTGATGGGACTCCGATGTATGTGAACTGGTGATGGAACTTTGATGTAAGGGGCTGCTGATAGGACTCTGATGTAAGAGGCTGTTGATGGGACTCTGAGGTAAGGGGGTGCTGATGGGACTCTGATGTTAGGGGCTGTTGATGGGAGCCTGATATAAGGGGGCTGTGATGAGACTCTCTGTAAGGGGCTGCTGATGGGATACTGATGTAAGGGGATTCTGATGGGTTTCTGATGTAAGGGGCTCCTGATGGGACTCTGATGTAAGGGGCCTTTGATGGGACTCTGATGTAAGGGGCTGGTGATGGTACTCTGATGTGATGGGACTTTGATGTAAGGGGTTGGTGGTGGGACTCTGAAGTAAGAGGCTGCTGATGGGTCTCTGATGTTAAGGACTGTTGATGGGACTCTGATGTAAGGGGGCTGTTGATGGGACTCTGATGTAAGGGGCTGCTGATGGGACTCTGATGTAAGGGGCTGCTGGTGGAACTCTAATATAAGAGACTGCTAATGGGACTCTGATGTAAGGGAACAGGTGATGATACTTTGTAAGGGGCTGGTGATGGGACTCTGATGTAAGGGGGCTGGTGATGGGACTCTGATATAAGGGGTTGCTAAATGGACTCTGTTGTAAGGGGCTGCTGATGGGACTCTGAAGTAAGGGGTTGCTGATGGGATTCTGAAGTAAGGGGTTTCTGATGGGACTCTGATGTAAGGGGCTGCTGATGGGACTCTCATGAAAAGGGCTGGTGATTAATCTTTGATGTAAGGGGCTGCTGATGGGACTCTGATGTATGTGAACTGGTGATGGAACTTTGATGTAAGGGGCTGCTGATAGGACCCTGATGTAAGAGGCTGTTGATGGGACTCTGAGGTAAGGGGGTGCTGGTGGGACTCTGATGTTAGGGGCTGATGATGGGAGCCTGATGTAAGGGGGCTGGTGATGAGACTCTCTGTAAGGGGCTGCTGATGGGACTCTGATGTAAGGGGATTCTGATGGGTTTCTGATGTAAGGGGCTCCTGATGGGACTCTGATGTAAGGGGCCTGTGATGGGACTCTGATGTATGGGGCTGGTGATGGTACTCTGATGTGATGGGACTTTGATGTAAGGGGCTGGTGGTGGGACTCTGAAGTAAGAGGCTGCTGATGGGACTCTGATGTAAGGGGCTGGGAATGGGACTCTGATGTAAGGGGCTGCTGGTGGAACTCTAATGTAAGAGACTGCTAATGGGACTCTGATGTAAGGGAACAGGTGATGATTCTTTGTAAGGGGCTGGTGATGGGACTCTGATGTAAGGGGTTGCTGAATAGACTCTGATGTAAGTGGCTGCTGATGGGACTCTAAAGTAAGGGGTTGCTGATGGGATTCTGAAGTAAGGGGCTGCTGATGGGACTCTCATGAAAAGGGCTGGTGATTGGTCTTTGATGTAAGGGGCTGCTGATGGGACTCCGATGTATGTGAACTGGTGATGGAACTTTGATGTAAGGGGCTGCTGATAGGACTCTGATGTAAGAGGCTGTTGATGGGACTCTGAGGTAAGGGGGTGCTGATGGGACTCTGATGTTAGGGGCTGTTGATGGGAGCCTGATGTAAGGGGGCTGTGATGAGACTCTCTGTAAGGGGCTGCTGATGGGATACTGATGTAAGGGGATTCTGATGGGTTTCTGATGTAAGGGGCTCCTGATGGGACTCTGATGTAAGGGGCCTTTGATGGGACTCTGATGTAAGGGGCTGGTGATGGTACTCTGATGTGATGGGACTTTGATGTAAGGGGTTGGTGGTGGGACTCTGAAGTAAGAGGCTGCTGATGGGTCTCTGATGTTAAGGACTGTTGATGGGACTCTGATGTAAGGGGGCTGTTGATGGGACTCTGATGTAAGGGGCTGCTGATGGGACTCTGATGTAAGGGGCTGCTGATGGAACACTGATGTAAGGAGCTTTTGATCGGACTCTGATGTAAAAGGGGCTGGTGATGGGACTTTGATGTAAGGGGATTCTGATGGGTTTCTGATGTAAGGGGCTCCTGATGGGACTCTGATGTAAGGGGCTGGTGATGGTACTCTGATGTGATGGGACTTTGATGTAAGGGGCTGGTGGTGGGACTCTGAAGTAAGAGGCTGCTGATGGGACTCTGATGTAAGGGGCTGAGGATGGGAATCTGATGTAAGGGGCTGCTGGTGGAACTCTAATGTAAGAGACTGCTAATGGGACTCTGATGTAAGGGAACAGGTGATGATTCTTTGTAAGGGGCTGGTGATGGGATTCTAAAGTAAGGGGTTGCTGATGGGATTCTGAAGTAAGGGGTTTCTGATGGGACTCTGATGTAAGGGGCTGCTGATGGGACTCTCATGAAAAGGGCTGGTGATTGGTCTTTGATGTAAGGGGCTGCTGATGGGACTCTGATGTATGTGAACTGGTGATGGAACTTTGATGTAAGGGGCTGCTGATAGGACTCTGATGTAAGAGGCTGTTGATGGGACTCTGAGGTAAGGGGGTGCTGATTGGACTCTGATGTTAGGGGCTGTTCATGGGAGCCTGATGTAAGGTGGCTGGTGATGAGACTCTCTGTAAGGGGCTGCTGATGGGACTCTGATGTAAGGGGGCTGGGGATGGGACTCTGATATAAGGGGTTGCTAAATGGACTCTGATGTAAGGGGCTGCTGATGGGACTCTGAAGTAAGGGGTTGCTGATGGGATTCTGAAGTAAGGGGTTTCTGATGGGATTCTGATGTAAGGGGCTGCTGATGGGACTCTCATGAAAAGGGCTGGTGATTGGTCTTTGATGTAAGGGGCTGCTGATGGGACTCTGATGTATGTGAACTGGTGATGGAACTTTGATGTAAGGGGCTGCTGATAGGACTCTGATGTAAGAGGCTGTTGATGGGACTCTGAGGTAAGGGGGTGCTGATTGGACTCTGATGTTAGGGGCTGTTCATGGGAGCCTGATGTAAGGTGGCTGGTGATGAGACTCTCTGTAAGGGGCTGCTGATGGGACTCTGATGTAAGGGGATTCTGATGGGTTTCTGATGTAAGGGGCTCCTGATGGGACTCTGATGTAAGGGGCCTATGATGGGACTCTGATGTAAGGGGCAGGTGATGGTACTCTGATGTGTTGGGAGTTTGATGTAAGGGGCTGGTGGTGGGACTCTGAAGTAAGAGGCTGCTGATGGGACTCTGATTTAAGGGGCTGGGGATGGGACTCTGATGTAAGGGGCTGCTGGTGGAACTCTAATGTAAGAGACTGCTAATGGGACTCTGATGTAAGGGAACAGGTGATGATTCTTTGTAAGGGGCTGGTGATGGGACTCTGACGTAAGGGGGCTGGTGATGGGACTCTGATGTAAGGGGTTGCTGAATGGACTCTGATGTAAGGGGCTGCTGATGGGACTCTAAAGTAAGGGGTTGCTGATGGGATTCTGAAGTAAGGGGTTTCTGATGGGACTCTCATGAAAAGGGCTGGTGATTGGTCTTTGATGTAAGGGGCTGCTGATGGGACTCCGATGTATGTGAACTGGTGATGGAACTTTGATGTAAGGGGCTGCTGATAGGACTCTAATGTAAGAGGCTGTTGATGGGACTCTGAGGTAAGGGGGTGCTGATGGGACTCTGATGTTAGGGGCTGTTGATGGGAGCCTGATGTAAGGGGGCTGTGATGAGACTCTCTGTAAGGGGCTGCTGATGGGACTCTGATGTAAGCGGACTCTGATGGGTTTCTGATGTAAGGGGCTCCTGATGGGACTCTGATGTAAGGGGCCTTTGATGGGACTCTGATGTAAGGGGCTGGTGATTGTACTCTGATGTGATGGGACTTTGATGTAAGGGGCTGGTGGTGGGACTCTGAAGTAAGAGGCTGCTGATGGGTCTCTGATGTTAAGGACTGTTGATGGAACTCTGATGTAAGGGGGCTGTTGATGGGACTCTGATGTAAGTGGCTGCTGATGGGACTCTGATGTAAGGGGCTGCTGATGGAACACTGATGTAAGGAGCTTTTGATCGGACTCTGATGTAAAAGGGGCTGGTGATGGAACTTTGATGTAAAGGGCTGCTGATGGGACTCTGATGTAAGGGGCTTGGTGATGGGACTCTGATGTAAGGGGCTGCTGGTGGAACTCTAATGTAAGAGACTGCTAATGGGACTCTGATGTAAGGGAACAGGTGATGATACTTTGTAAGGGGCTGGTGATGGGACTCTGATGTAAGGGGGCTGGGGATGGGACTCTGATATAAGGGGTTGCTAAATGGACTCTGATGTAAGGGGCTGCTGATGGGACTCTGAAGTAAGGGGTTGCTGATGGGATTCTGAAGTAAAGGGTTTCTGATGGGATTCTGATGTAAGGGGCTGCTGATGGAACTCTCATGAAAAGGGCTGGTGATTGGTCTTTGATGTAAGGGGCTGCTGATGGGACTCTGATGTATGTGAACTGGTGATGGAACTTTGATGTAAGGGGCTGCTGATAGGACTCTGATGTAAGAGGCTGTTGATGGGACTCTGAGGTAAGGGGGTGCTGATTGGACTCTGATGTTAGGGGCTGTTCATGGGAACCTGATGTAAGGTGGCTGGTGATGAGACTCTCTGTAAGGGGCTGCTGATGGGACTCTGATGTAAGGGGATTCTGATGGGTTTCTGATGTAAGGGGCTCCTGATGGGAGTCTGATGTAAGGGGCCTATGATGGGACCCTGATGTAAGGGGCGGGTGATGGTACTCTGATGTGATGGGAGTTTGATGTAAGGGGCTGGTGGTGGGACTCTGAAGTAAGAGGCTGCTGATGGGACTCTGATGTAAGGGGCTGGGGATGGGACTCTGATGTAAGGGGCTGCTGGTGGAACTCTAATGTAAGAGACTGCTAATGGGACTCTGATGTAAGGGAACAGGTGATGATTCTTTGTAAGGGGCTGGTGATGGGACTCTGACGTAAGGGGGCTGGTGATGGGACTCTGATGTAAGGGGTTGCTGAATGGACTCTGATGTAAGGGGCTGCTGATGGGACTCTAAAGTAAGGGGTTGCTGATGGGATTCTGAAGTAAGGGGTTTCTGATGGGACTCTGATGTAAGGGGCTGCTGATGGGACTCTCATGAAAAGGGCTGGTGATTGGTCTTTGATGTAAGGGGCTGCTGATGGGACTCCGATGTATGTGAACTGGTGATGGAACTTTGATGTAAGGGGCTGCTGATAGGACTCTAATGTAAGAGGCTGTTGATGGGACTCTGAGGTAAGGGGGTGCTGTTGGGTCTCTGATGTTAGGGGCTGTTGATGGGAGCCTGATGTAAGGGGGCTGTGATGAGACTCTCTGTAAGGGGCTGCTGATGGGACTCTGATGTAAGCGGACTCTGATGGGTTTCTGATGTAAGGGGCTCCTGATGGGACTCTGATGTAAGGGGCCTTTGATGGGACTCTGATGTAAGGGGCTGGTGATGGTACTCTGATGTGATGGGACTTTGATGTAAGGGGTTGGTGGTGGGACTCTGAAGTAAGAGGCTGCTGATGGGTCTCTGATGTTAAGGACTGTTGATGGGACTCTGATGTAAGGGGGCTGTTGATGGGACTCTGATGTAAGGGGCTGCTGATGGGACTCTGATGTAAGGGGCTGCTGATGGAACACTGATGTAAGGAGCTTTTGATCGGACTCTGATGTAAAAGGGGCTGGTGATGGGACTTTGATGTAAGGGGATTCTGATGGGTTTCTGATGTAAGGGGCTCCTGATGGGACTCTGATGTAAGGGGCTGGTGATGGTACTCTGATGTGATGGGACTTTGATGTAAGGGGCTGGTGGTGGGACTCTGAAGTAAGAGGCTGCTGATGGGACTCTGATGTAAGGGGCTGAGGATGGGAATCTGATGTAAGGGGCTGCTGGTGGAACTCTAATGTAAGAGACTGCTAATGGGACTCTGATGTAAGGGAACAGGTGATGATTCTTTGTAAGGGGCTGGTGATGGGATTCTAAAGTAAGGGGTTGCTGATGGGATTCTGAAGTAAGGGGTTTCTGATGGGACTCTGATGTAAGGGGCTGCTGATGGGACTCTCATGAAAAGGGCTGGTGATTGGTCTTTGATGTAAGGGGCTGCTGATGGGACTCTGATGTATGTGAACTGGTGATGGAACTTTGATGTAAGGGGCTGCTGATAGGACTCTGATGTAAGAGGCTGTTGATGGGACTCTGAGGTAAGGGGGTGCTGATTGGACTCTGATGTTAGGGGCTGTTCATGGGAGCCTGATGTAAGGTGGCTGGTGATGAGACTCTCTGTAAGGGGCTGCTGATGGGACTCTGATGTAAGGGGGCTGGGGATGGGACTCTGATATAAGGGGTTGCTAAATGGACTCTGATGTAAGGGGCTGCTGATGGGACTCTGAAGTAAGGGGTTGCTGATGGGATTCTGAAGTAAGGGGTTTCTGATGGGATTCTGATGTAAGGGGCTGCTGATGGGACTCTCATGAAAAGGGCTGGTGATTGGTCTTTGATGTAAGGGGCTGCTGATGGGACTCTGATGTATGTGAACTGGTGATGGAACTTTGATGTAAGGGGCTGCTGATAGGACTCTGATGTAAGAGGCTGTTGATGGGACTCTGAGGTAAGGGGGTGCTGATTGGACTCTGATGTTAGGGGCTGTTCATGGGAGCCTGATGTAAGGTGGCTGGTGATGAGACTCTCTGTAAGGGGCTGCTGATGGGACTCTGATGTAAGGGGATTCTGATGGGTTTCTGATGTAAGGGGCTCCTGATGGGACTCTGATGTAAGGGGCCTATGATGGGACTCTGATGTAAGGGGCAGGTGATGGTACTCTGATGTGTTGGGAGTTTGATGTAAGGGGCTGGTGGTGGTACTCTGAAGTAAGAGGCTGCTGATGGGACTCTGATGTAAGGGGCTGGGGATGGGACTCTGATGTAAGGGGCTGCTGGTGGAACTCTAATGTAAGAGACTGCTAATGGGACTCTGATGTAAGGGAACAGGTGATGATTCTTTGTAAGGGGCTGGTGATGGGACTCTGACGTAAGGGGGCTGGTGATGGGACTCTGATGTAAGGGGTTGCTGAATGGACTCTGATGTAAGGGGCTGCTGATGGGACTCTAAAGTAAGGGGTTGCTGATGGGATTCTGAAGTAAGGGGTTTCTGATGGGACTCTCATGAAAAGGGCTGGTGATTGGTCTTTGATGTAAGGGGCTGCTGATGGGACTCCGATGTATGTGAACTGGTGATGGAACTTTGATGTAAGGGGCTGCTGATAGGACTCTAATGTAAGAGGCTGTTGATGGGACTCTGAGGTAAGGGGGTGCTGATGGGACTCTGATGTTAGGGGCTGTTGATGGGAGCCTGATGTAAGGGGGCTGTGATGAGACTCTCTGTAAGGGGCTGCTGATGGGACTCTGATGTAAGCGGACTCTGATGGGTTTCTGATGTAAGGGGCTCCTGATGGGACTCTGATGTAAGGGGCCTTTGATGGGACTCTGATGTAAGGGGCTGGTGATTGTACTCTGATGTGATGGGACTTTGATGTAAGGGGCTGGTGGTGGGACTCTGAAGTAAGAGGCTGCTGATGGGTCTCTGATGTTAAGGACTGTTGATGGAACTCTGATGTAAGGGGGCTGTTGATGGGACTCTGATGTAAGTGGCTGCTGATGGGACTCTGATGTAAGGGGCTGCTGATGGAACACTGATGTAAGGAGCTTTTGATCGGACTCTGATGTAAAAGGGGCTGGTGATGGAACTTTGATGTAAAGGGCTGCTGATGGGACTCTGATGTAAGGGGCTTGGTGATGGGACTCTGATGTAAGGGGCTGCTGGTGGAACTCTAATGTAAGAGACTGCTAATGGGACTCTGATGTAAGGGAACAGGTGATGATACTTTGTAAGGGGCTGGTGATGGGACTCTGATGTAAGGGGGCTGGGGATGGGACTCTGATATAAGGGGTTGCTAAATGGACTCTGATGTAAGGGGCTGCTGATGGGACTCTGAAGTAAGGGGTTGCTGATGGGATTCTGAAGTAAAGGGTTTCTGATGGGATTCTGATGTAAGGGGCTGCTGATGGAACTCTCATGAAAAGGGCTGGTGATTGGTCTTTGATGTAAGGGGCTGCTGATGGGACTCTGATGTATGTGAACTGGTGATGGAACTTTGATGTAAGGGGCTGCTGATAGGACTCTGATGTAAGAGGCTGTTGATGGGACTCTGAGGTAAGGGGGTGCTGATTGGACTCTGATGTTAGGGGCTGTTCATGGGAACCTGATGTAAGGTGGCTGGTGATGAGACTCTCTGTAAGGGGCTGCTGATGGGACTCTGATGTAAGGGGATTCTGATGGGTTTCTGATGTAAGGGGCTCCTGATGGGAGTCTGATGTAAGGGGCCTATGATGGGACCCTGATGTAAGGGGCGGGTGATGGTACTCTGATGTGATGGGAGTTTGATGTAAGGGGCTGGTGGTGGGACTCTGAAGTAAGAGGCTGCTGATGGGACTCTGATGTAAGGGGCTGGGGATGGGACTCTGATGTAAGGGGCTGCTGGTGGAACTCTAATGTAAGAGACTGCTAATGGGACTCTGATGTAAGGGAACAGGTGATGATTCTTTGTAAGGGGCTGGTGATGGGACTCTGACGTAAGGGGGCTGGTGATGGGACTCTGATGTAAGGGGTTGCTGAATGGACTCTGATGTAAGGGGCTGCTGATGGGACTCTAAAGTAAGGGGTTGCTGATGGGATTCTGAAGTAAGGGGTTTCTGATGGGACTCTGATGTAAGGGGCTGCTGATGGGACTCTCATGAAAAGGGCTGGTGATTGGTCTTTGATGTAAGGGGCTGCTGATGGGACTCCGATGTATGTGAACTGGTGATGGAACTTTGATGTAAGGGGCTGCTGATAGGACTCTAATGTAAGAGGCTGTTGATGGGACTCTGAGGTAAGGGGGTGCTGTTGGGTCTCTGATGTTAGGGGCTGTTGATGGGAGCCTGATGTAAGGGGGCTGTGATGAGACTCTCTGTAAGGGGCTGCTGATGGGACTCTGATGTAAGCGGACTCTGATGGGTTTCTGATGTAAGGGGCTCCTGATGGGACTCTGATGTAAGGGGCCTTTGATGGGACTCTGATGTAAGGGGCTGGTGATGGTACTCTGATGTGATGGGACTTTGATGTAAGGGGCTGGTGGTGGGACTCTGAAGTAAGAGGCTGCTGATGGGTCTCTGATGTTAAGGACTGTTGATGGGACTCTGATGTAAGGGGGCTGTTGATGGGACTCTGATGTAAGTGGCTGCTGATGGGACTCTGATGTAAGGGGCTGCTGATGGAACACTGATGTAAGGAGCTTTTGATCGGACTCTGATGTAAAAGGGGCTGGTGATGGGACTTTGATGTAAGGAGCTTGGTGATGGGACTCTGATGTAAGGGGCTGCTGGTGGAACTCTAATGTAAGAGACTGCTAATGGGACTCTGATGTAAGGGAACAGGTGATGATACTTTGTAAGGGGCTGGTGATGGGACTCTGATGTAAGGGGGCTGGTGATGGGACTCTGATGTAAGGGGTTGCTGAATGGACTCTGATGTAAGTGGCTGCTGATGGGATTCTAAAGTAAGGGGTTGCTGATGGGATTCTGAAGTAAGGGGTTTCTGATGGGACTCTGATGTAAGGGGCTGCTGATGGGACTCTCATGAAAAGGGCTGGTGATTGGTCTTTGATGTAAGGGGCTGCTGATGGGACTCCGATGTATGTGAACTGGTGATGGAACTTTGATGTAAGGGGCTGCTGATGGGACTCTGAGGTAAGGGGGTGCTGATGGGACTCTGATGTTAGGGGCTGTTGATGGGAGCCTGATGTAAGGGGGCTGGTGATGAGACTCTCTGTAAGGGGCTGCTGATGGGACTCTGATGTAAGGGGATTCTGATGGGTTTCTGATGTAAGGGGCTCCTGATGGGACTCTGATGTAAGGGGCTGGTGATGGTACTCTGATGTGATGGGACTTTGATGTAAGGGGCTGGTGGTGGGACTCTGAAGTAAGAGGCTGCTGATGGGTCTCTGATGTTAAGGACTGTTGATGGGACTCTGATGTAAGGGGGTGTTGATTGGACTCTGATGTAAGGGGCTGCTGATGGGACTCTGATGTAAGGGGCTGCTGATGGAACACTGATGTAAGGAGCTTTTGATCGGACTCTGATGTAAAAGGGGCTGGTGATGGAACTTTGATGTAAGGGGCTGCTGATGGGACTCTGATGTAAGGGGCTGGTGATGGGACTCTGATGTAAGGGGCTGCTGGTTGAACTCTAATGTAAGAGACTGCTAATGGGACTCTGATGTAAGGGAACAGGTGATGATACTTTGTAAGGGACTGGTGATGGGACTCTGATGTAAGGGGGCTGGTGATGGGACTCTGAAGTAAGGGGTTGCTGATGGGATTCTGAAGTAAGGGGGCTGGTAATGGGACTTTGATGTGAGGGGCTGGTGATGGGACTCTGATGTAAAAGGCTGCTTACGGGACTCTGATGTAAGGGGGCTGGTGATGGGTGTCTGAAGTAAGAGGCCACTGATGGGTCTCTGATGTAAGGTCCTGGTGTTGGGGCACTCTGTATTGGACTGCTGATGGGATTCTGATAAAAGGGGCTGTTGATGGGACTCTGATGTTAAGGACTGTTGTTGGGACTCTGATGTAAGGGGGCTGTTGATAGGACTCTGATGTAAGGAGCATGTGATGGGACGCTGATGTAAGGGGCTGCTGATTGGACTCTGATGTAAGGGGCTGCTGATAGGACTCTGATATAAGGTGCTGCTGATGGGACTCTGATGTAAGGTGCTGCTGATGGGACTCTGATGTAAGGTGCTGCTGATGGGACTCTGATGTAAGGAGCATGTGATGGGACTCTGATGTAAAGGGGCTGCTGATGGGACTCTGATGCAAGGGGCTGCTGATGGGACTCTGATGTAAGGGACTGTTGATGGGACTCTGATGTAAGAGGGCTGGTGATGGGACTCTGATGTATAAGGAGCATGTGATGGGACGCTGATATAAGGGGCTGCTGTTTGGACTCTGATGTAAGGGGCTGCTGATGGGATTCTAATGTAAGGGGCTGCTGATGGGACTCTGTTGTAAGGAGCATGTGATGGGACTCTGATGTAAGGGGGATGGTGATGGGACTTTGATGTAAGGGGCTGCTGATGGGACTCTCTGATGAAAGGGACTGTTGATGGGACTCTGATGTAAGGGGGCTGGTAATGGGACTTTGATGTAAGGGGCTGGTGGTGGGACTCTGAAGTAAGGGGCTGCAGATGGGACTCTGATGTGAGGGGCTGGTGATGGGACTCTGATGTAAAAGGCTGCTTAGGGGACTCTGATGTAAGGGGGCTGGTGATGGGACTGTTATGTAAGGGGTTGCTGATTGGACACTGATGTAAGGGGCTGCTGATGGGACTCTGATGTAAGGGGGCTGAGGATGGGACTCTGATGTAGGGGGCTGTTAATGGGACGCTGATGTAAGGGACTGCTGATTGGACTCTGATGTAAGGGGCTGCTGAATGGACTCTGATGTAAGGGGCTGCTGTCGGGACTCTGATGTAAGGAGCTTGTGATGGGAATCTGATGTAAGGGGGCTGGTGATGGGACATTGATGTAAGGGGCTGCTGATGGGACCCTGATGTAAGGGACTGTTGATGGGACTTTGATGTAAGGGGCTGTTGTTGGGACTCTAATGTAAGAGGCTGCTGATTGGACTCTGATGTAAGGGAGCTGGTGATGAGACTCTGTAAGGGGCTCTGAAGGAACTCTGATGTAAGGGGCCTGTGATGGGACTCTGATGTAAGGGGCTGGTGATGGGACTCTTACGTTAAGGACTGTTGATAGGACTCTGATGTAAGGGGGCTGTTGATGGGACTCTGATGTAAGGAGCATGTGATGGGACGCTGATGTAAGGGGCTGCTGATTGGACTCTGATGTAAGGGGCTGCTGATGGGACTCTGATGTAAGGGGCTGCTGCTGGGACTCTGATGTAAGGAGCATGTGATGGGACTCTGATGTAAGGGGGCTGGTGATGGGACTTTGATGTAAGGGGCTGCAGATGGGACTCTCTGATGAAAGGGACTGTTGATGGGACTCTGATGTAAGGGTGCTGGTAATGGGACTTTGATGTAAGGGGCTGGTGGTGGGACTTTGAAGTAAGGGGCTGGTGATGGGATTCTGATGTAAGGGGTTGCTGATTGGACTCTGATGTAAGGGGCTGCTGATGGGACTCTGATGTAAGGGGGCTGATGATGGGACTCTGATGTAGGGGGCTGTTAATGGGATGCTGATGTAAGGGACTGCTGATTGGACTCTGATGTAAGGGGCTGCTGAATGGACTCTGATGTAAGGGGCTGCTGATGAGTCTCTGATGTAAGGTCCTGGTGTTGGGACACTCTGTATTGGACTGCTAATTGGATTCTGATGTAAGGGTCTGGTGATGGGACTCTGATGTAAGGGGCTGCTGATGGGACTCTGATGTAAGGGACTGTTGATGGGACTCTGATGTAAGGGGGCTGGTGATGGGACTCTGATGTATAAGGAGCATGTGATGGGATGCTGATGTAAGGGGATGCTGATTGGACTCTGATGTAAGGGGCTGCTGATGGGATTCTGATGTAAGGGGCTGCTGATGGGACTCTGATGTAAGGAGCATGTGATGGGACTCTGATGTAAGGGGGATGGTGATGGGACTTTGATGTAAGGGGCTGCTGATGGGACTCTCTGATGAAAGGGACTGTTGTTGGGACTCTTATGTAAGGGGGCTGGTAATGGGACTTTGATGTAAGGGGCTGGTGGTGGGACTCTGAAGTAAGGGGCTGCTGAAGGGACTCTGATGTGAGGGGACAGGTGATGAGACTTTGTAAGGGGCTGGTGATGGGATTCTGATGTAAGGGTTTGCTGATTGGACTCTGATTTAAGGGGCTGCTAATGGGACTCTGATGTAAGGGAGCTAGACATGATAGAGCTGATAGAATTGATAGAGATGATAGAGTTAGAGATTATAAATTTAGAGATGATAGAGCTAGTGATGTAGAGTTAGAGATGATTGAGCTACCATGATTAAGTTAGAGATGGTAGAGCCAGAGATGATAGTGCCAGAAAGGATAAGAGCTAGAGATGATAGAGTTAGAGATGATGCAGCTACAGATGATAGAGATAGGGATGACAGAGCTAGAGATGGTAGAGTTAAAGATGATACAGCTACAGATGAAAGAGCTAGAAATGATAAAGCTAGACATGATAGAGTTACAGATGATAGAGTTAGAGATAATAGAGCTAGAGATCTTAAGTATAGAGATGATAGAGCCAGACATAATAGAGTTAGAGATAATAGAGTTAGAGATGATAGAGATTACAGAGATAGAGATATCATCTCTAGCTCTATCATCTCTAGCTTTATCATCCATAGCTCTATCATCTCTGGCTCTATTATCTCTGACTGACTCTGACTGACTCTGATGTAAGGGGATTCTGATGGGTTTCTGATGTAAGGGGCTCCTGATGGGACTCTGATGTAAGGGGCCTTTGATGGGACTCTGATGTAAGGGGCTGGTGATGGTACTCTGATGTGATGGGACTTTGATGTAAGGGGCTGGTGGTGGGACTCTGAAGTAAGAGGCTGCTGATGGGTCTCTGATGTTAAGGACTGTTGATGGGACTCTGATGTAAGGGGGCTGTTGATGGGACTCTGATGTAAGGGGCTGCTGATGGGACTCTGATGTAAGGGGCTGCTGATGGAACACTGATGTAAGGAGCTTTTGATCGGACTCTGATGTAAAAGGGGCTGGTGATGGGACTTTGATGTAAGGGGCTGCTGATGGGACTCTGATGTAAGGGGCTGGTGATGGGACTCTGATGTAAGGGGCTGCTGGTGGAACTCTAATGTAAGAGACTGCTAATGGGACTCTGATGTAAGGGAACAGGTGATGATTCTTTGTAAGGGGCTGGTGATGGGACTCTGATGTAAGGGGGCTGGTGATGGGACTCTGATGTAAGGGGTTGCTGAATGGACTCTGATGTAAGTGGCTGCTGATGGGGTTCTAAAGTAAGGGGTTGCTGATGGGATTCTGAAGTAAGGGGTTTCTGATGGGACTCTGATGTAAGGGGCTGCTGATGGGACTCTCATGAAAAGGGCTGGTGATTGGTCTTTGATGTAAGGGGCTGCTGATGGGACTCCGATGTATGTGAACTGGTGATGGAACTTTGATGTAAGGGGCTGCTGATGGGACTCTGAGGTAAGGGGGTGCTGATGGGACTCTGATGTTAGGGGCTGTTGATGGGAGCCTGATGTAAGGGGGCTGGTGATGAGACTCTCTGTAAGGGGCTGCTGATGGGACTCTGATGTAAGGGGATTCTGATGGGTTTCTGATGTAAGGGGCTCCTGATGGGACTCTGATGTAAGGGGCCTGTGATGGGACTCTGATGTAAGGGGCTGGTGATGGTACTCTGATGTGATGGGACTTTGATGTAAGGGGCTGGTGGTGGGACTCTGAAGTAAGAGGCTGCTGATGGGTCTCTGATGTTAAGGACTGTTGATGGGACTCTGATGTAAGGGGGTGTTGATTGGACTCTGATGTAAGGGGCTGCTGATGGGACTCTGATGTAAGGGGCTGCTGATGGAACACTGCTGTAAGGAGCTTTTGATCGGACTCTGATGTAAAAGGGGCTGGTGATGGAACTTTGATGTAAGGGGCTGCTGATGGGACTCTGATGTAAGGGGCTGGTGATGGGACTCTGATGTAAGGGGCTGCTGGTTGAACTCTAATGTAAGAGACTGCTAATGGGACTCTGATGTAAGGGAACAGGTGATGATACTTTGTAAGGGGCTGGTGATGGGACTCTGATGTAAGGGGGCTGGTGATGGGACTCTGATATAAGGGTTTGCTAAATGGACTCTGATGTAAGGGGCTGCTGATGGGACTCTGAAGTAAGGGGTTGCTGATGGGATTCTGAAGTAAGGGGTTGCTGATGGGATTCTGAAGTAAGGGGTTTCTGATGGGACTCTGATGTAAGGGGCTGCTGATGGGACTCTCATGAAAAGGGCTGGTGATTGGTCTTTGATGTAAGGGGCTGCTGATGGGACTCTGATGTATGTGAACTGGTGATGGAACTTTGATGTAAGGGGCTGCTGATAGGACTCTGATGTAAGAGGCTGTTGATGGGACTCTGAGGTAAGGGGATGCTGGTGGGACTCTGATGTTAGGGGCTGATGATGGGAGCCTGATGTAAGGGGGCTGGTGATGAGACTCTCTGTAAGGGGCTGCTGATGGGACTCTGATGTAAGGGGATTCTGATGG
Source organism: Lithobates septentrionalis (assembly GCA_037952835.1). Classification (NCBI taxonomy): domain Eukaryota; kingdom Metazoa; phylum Chordata; class Amphibia; order Anura; family Ranidae; genus Lithobates; species Lithobates septentrionalis. Next base: position 4,710,938 of record JBBDGP010001120.1, read on the forward strand.
GTTTCTGATGTAAGGGGCTCCTGATGGGACTCTGATGTAAGGGGCCTGTGATGGGACTCTGATGTAAGGGGCTGGTGATGGTACTCTGATGTGATGGGACTTTGATGTAAGGGGCTGGTGGTGGGACTCTGAAATAAGAGGATGCTGATGGGACTCTGATGTAAGGGGCTGGGGATGGGACTCTGATGTAAGGGGCTGCTGGTGGAACTCTAATGTAAGAGACTGCTAATGGGACTCTGATGTAAGGGAACAGGTGATGATTATTTGTAAGGGGCTGGTGATGGGACTCTGATGTAAGGGGGCTTGTGATGGGACTCTGATGTAAGGGGTTGCTGAATGGACTCTGATGTAAGTGGCTGCTGATGGGACTCTAAAGTAAGGGGTTGCTGATGGGATTCTGAAGTAAGGGGTTTCTGATGGGACTCTGATGTAAGGGGCTGCTGATGGGACTCTCATGAAAAGGGCTGGTGATTGGTCTTTGATGTAAGGGGCTGATGATGGGACTCCGATGTATGTGAACTGGTGATGGAACTTTGATGTAAGGGGCTGCTGATGGGACTCTGATGTAAGGGGCTGGTGATGGGACTCTGATGTAAGGGGCTGCTGGTGGAACTCTAATGTAAGAGACTGCTAATGGGACTCTGATGTATGGGAACAGGTGATGATACTTTGTAAGGGGCTGGTGATGGGACTCTGATGTAAGGGGGCTGGTGATGGGACTCTGATATAAGGGGTTGCTAAATGGACTCTGATGTAAGGGGCTGCTGATGGGACTCTGAAGTAAGGGGTTGCTGATGGGATTCTGAAGTAAGGGGTTTCTGATGGGACTCTGATGTAAGGGGCTGCTGATGGGACTCTCATGAAAAGGGCTGGTGATTGGTCTTTGATGTAAGGGGCTGCTGATGGGACTCTGATGTATGTGAACTGGTGATGGAACTTTGATGTAAGGGGCTGCTGATAGGACTCTGATGTAAGAGGCTGTTGATGGGACTCTGAGGTAAGGGGATGCTGGTGGGACTCTGATGTTAGGGGCTGATGATGGGAGCCTGATGTAAGGGGGCTGGTGATGAGACTCTCTGTAAGGGGCTGCTGATGGGACTCTGATGTAAGGGGATTCTGATGGGTTTCTGATGTAAGGGGCTCCTGATGGGACTCTGATGTAAGGGGCCTGTGATGGGACTCTGATGTAAGGGGCTGGTGATGGTACTCTGATGTGATGGGACTTTGATGTAAGGGGCTGGTGGTGGGACTCTGAAATAAGAGGATGCTGATGGGACTCTGATGTAAGGGGCTGGGGATGGGACTCTGATGTAAGGGGCTGCTGGTGGGACTCTGATGTAAGGGGCTGCTGATGGAACACTGATGTAAGGAGCTTTTGATCGGACTCTGATGTAAAAGGGGCTGGTGATGGAACTTTGATGTAAGGGGCTGCTGATGGGACTCTGATGTAAGGGGCTGGTGATGGGACTCTGATGTAAGGGGCTGCTGGTTGAACTCTAATGTAAGAGACTGCTAATGGGACTCTGATGTAAGGGAACAGGTGATGATACTTTGTAAGGGGCTGGTGATGGGACTCTGATGTAAGGGGGCTGGTGATGGGACTCTGATATAAGGGTTTGCTAAATGGACTCTGATGTAAGGGGCTGCTGATGGGACTCTGAAGTAAGGGGTTGCTGATGGGATTCTGAAGTAAGGGGTTGCTGATGGGATTCTGAAGTAAGGGGTTTCTGATGGGACTCTGATGTAAGGGGCTGCTGATGGGACTCTCATGAAAAGGGCTGGTGATTGGTCTTTGATGTAAGGGGCTGCTGATGGGACTCTGATGTATGTGAACTGGTGATGGAACTTTGATGTAAGGGGCTGCTGATAGGACTCTGATGTAAGAGGCTGTTGATGGGACTCTGAGGTAAGGGGATGCTGGTGGGACTCTGATGTTAGGGGCTGATGATGGGAGCCTGATGTAAGGGGGCTGGTGATGAGACTCTCTGTAAGGGGCTGCTGATGGGACTCTGATGTAAGGGGATTCTGATGGGTTTCTGATGTAAGGGGCTCCTGATGGGACTCTGATGTAAGGGGCCTGTGATGGGACTCTGATGTAAGGGGCTGGTGATGGTACTCTGATGTGATGGGACTTTGATGTAAGGGGCTGGTGGTGGGACTCTGAAATAAGAGGATGCTGATGGGACTCTGATGTAAGGGGCTGGGGATGGGACTCTGATGTAAGGGGCTGCTGGTGGAACTCTAATGTAAGAGACTGCTAATGGGACTCTGATGTAAGGGAACAGGTGATGATTATTTGTAAGGGGCTGGTGATGGGACTCTGATGTAAGGGGGCTGGTGATGGGACTCTGATGTAAGGGGTTGCTGAATGGACTCTGATGTAAGTGGCTGCTGATGGGACTCTAAAGTAAGGGGTTGCTGATGGGATTCTGAAGTAAGGGGTTTCTGATGGGACTCTGATGTAAGGGGCTGCTGATGGGACTCTCATGAAAAGGGCTGGTGATTGGTCTTTGATGTAAGGGGCTGATGATGGGACTCCGATGTATGTGAACTGGTGATGGAACTTTGATGTAAGGGGCTGCTGATGGGACTCTGATGTAAGGGGCTGGTGATGGGACTCTGATGTAAGGGGCTGCTGGTGGAACTCTAATGTAAGAGACTGCTAATATGACTCTGATGTATGGGAACAGGTGATGATACTTTGTAAGGGGCTGGTGATGGGACTCTGATGTAAGGGGGCTGGTGATGGGACTCTGATATAAGGGGTTGCTAAATGGACTCTGATGTAAGGGGCTGCTGATGGGACTCTGAAGTAAGGGGTTGCTGATGGGATTCTGAAGTAAGGGGTTTCTGATGGGACTCTGATGTAAGGGGCTGCTGATGGGACTCTCATGAAAAGGGCTGGTGATTGGTCTTTGATGTAAGGGGCTGCTGATGGGACTCTGATGTATGTGAACTGGTGATGGAACTTTGATGTAAGGGGCTGCTGATAGGACTCTGATGTAAGAGGCTGTTGATGGGACTCTGAGGTAAGGGGATGCTGGTGGGACTCTGATGTTAGGGGCTGATGATGGGAGCCTGATGTAAGGGGGCTGGTGATGAGACTCTCTGTAAGGGGCTGCTGATGGGACTCTGATGTAAGGGGATTCTGATGGGTTTCTGATGTAAGGGGCTCCTGATGGGACTCTGATGTAAGGGGCCTGTGATGGGACTCTGATGTAAGGGGCTGGTGATGGTACTCTGATGTGATGGGACTTTGATGTAAGGGGCTGGTGGTGGGACTCTGAAATAAGAGGATGCTGATGGGACTCTGATGTAAGGGGCTGGGGATGGGACTCTGATGTAAGGGGCTGCTGGTGGAACTCTAATGTAAGAGACTGCTATTGGGACTCTGATGTAAGGGAACAGGTGATGATTATTTGTAAGGGGCTGGTGATGGGACTCTGATGTAAGGGGGCTGGTGATGGGACTCTGATGTAAGGGGTTGCTGAATGGACTCTGATGTAAGTGGCTGCTGATGGGACTCTAAAGTAAGGGGTTGCTGATGGGATTCTGAAGTAAGGGGTTTCTGATGGGACTCTGATGTAAGGGGCTGCTGATGGGACTCTCATGAAAAGGGCTGGTGATTGGTCTTTGATGTAAGGGGCTGATGATGGGACTCCGATGTATGTGAACTGGTGATGGAACTTTGATGTAAGGGGCTGCTGATGGGACTCTGATGTAAGGGGCTGGTGATGGGACTCTGATGTAAGGGGCTGCTGGTGGAACTCTAATGTAAGAGACTGCTAATGGGACTCTGATGTAAGGGAACAGGTGATGATACTTTGTAAGGGGCTGGTGATGGGACTCTGATGTAAGGGGGCTGGTGATGGGACTCTGATATAAGGGGTTGCTAAATGGACTCTGATGTAAGGGGCTGCTGATGGGACTCTGAAGTAAGTGGTTGCTGATGGGATTCTGAAGTAAGGGGTTTCTGATGGGACTCTGATGTAAGAGGCTGCTGATGGGACTCTCATGAAAAGGGCTGGTGATTGGTCTTTGATGTAAGGGGCTGCTGATGGGACTCTGATGTATGTGAACTGGTGATGGAACTTTGATGTAAGGGGCTGCTGATAGGACTCTGATGTAAGAGGCTGTTGATGGGACTCTGAGGTAAGGGGGTGCTGGTGGGACTCTGATGTTAGGGGCTGATGATGGGAGCCTGATGTAAGGGGGCTGGTAATGAGACTTTCTGTAAGGGGCTGCTGATGGGACTCTGATGTAAGGGGATTCTGATGGGTTTCTGATGTAAGGGGCTCCTGACGGGACTCTGATGTAAGGGGCCTGTGATGGGACTCTGAAGTAAGGGGCTGCTGATGGGACTCTGATGTAAGGGGCTGGTAATGGGACTCTGATGTAAGGGGCTGCTGGTGGAACTCTAATGTAAGAGACTGCTAATGGGACTCTGACGTAAGGGAACAGGTGATGATACTTTGTAAGGGGCTGCTGATGGGACTCTGATGTATGTGAACTGGTGATGGAACTTTGATGTAAGGGGCTGCTGATAGGACTCTGATGTAAGAGGCTGTTTATGGGACTCTGAGGTAAGGGGGTGCTGATTGGACTCTGATGTTAGGGGTTGTTCATGGGAGCCTGATGTAAGGTGGCTGGTGATGAGACTCTCTGTAAGGGGCTGCTGATGGGACTCTGATGTAAGGGGATTCTTTTTTTTTTTTTTTTTTTTAATAATCAAAATTTTATTCATTTATATGATACAAAATACATACTTATTCATTTATACGGTACATCATACAATAACATTCGTTCAACTTACTATACCCCTAATTTCAACCCAAGATCCAATAACAAAACACCAATTACCCCATATATCCCATTTAACCAGGGTAGGACAAAAAAAAAAAAAAGGGATCCACAATCTTCCTCCTTGTTAGTATCTCCAACCACCCCTATCCTTATATTGCTCCAACTCCCTTTCCCCAACCTACAAACGTGAATAACAATATTATAAATTATAAGTGTCTTCCCCAAACTATAACACAGAAAAAAAAAAAAAAGTAACCCCTTTCCCCTTCCCCTTTCCTCTCTCCCTCTTCCCCCTTTCTTCCCATCCCCCTCCTTTCCCTTCTGTGATTCTTCCCTCTCATCTTTAATACCACTTTACTCAACTCCTCCCCCCATATCCAAACATGCTTATTACTTTAAATCAGTGAGTTTCCCCTTCATTCAATACGTGTCTTAGATCACTATAGACCATAATCAATAAATTGTGCCTCTTTCCCTCCCCCCTTTCTTAGTATTGGTTTAACTCTACTCTTCCCCCCGATGTGTGGACTTAATAAACTGAATTATATAGTGAAATCCCCCTTTTTCTGAATCGTGTTATAAATCATTGTGGTCCTTATAGTTCCTATTTAAGAAGAAAGAGAAGAGAGGGGGAGAAGAGAAAAAAAACAAAACAAAAAAAAACAAACCCCCTACCCCACCTTACCCTCACCACTCAGTGTTAATTAAGGGAATCAGGGTGAATGGAAGACAAAAAAAAAACAAAAAAAAAAAAACCTCCCTCGGTAAAATGAGACCATATATCCATACATTATCTTACCCCCCCCCCCTTTACTTAATTGGCATTGGAGAAGTCATGTTAATGTTTAATTCTTTCTTTCTGGGTTTATCTTATTTCTTAATGACTATGCCATTTCTACTTCCATTATCCATTATTAGCTCCCCTCTTCCGTTATCTCACTGTCGCACTGTTCCCATTTTGCCTATATAATTTCAAATTTCTTTTTTTGGTTTTTAACCACATGAACCCACCTCTCAGCTTCCTTTATTATGTTGACCTCATTTCTCCACTCCATGACTGACGGGCTCCGATCCTGCCTCCAGTACTTCGGGATGAGTTTTTTTGCTGCGTTTAATAAGTGTGGGGTTATGCTTTCCCTATACTTTTTGACAGATCTAGGGTTCCCATGGAACAAATATTGTATGGGTCCGAATTCCAAGGGGTCCGCTGTTAGTTTCTCAATCCATGGGGCCCTGATTTCCAAAATGATTTAATTATTGGGCATGTCCACCAGATATGGAGAAATGTTCCCCTCTGTCCACACCCCCTCCAACATCTATCGCTAGATACTGAGAAGATTTGTGCTAGTTTTACTGGTGTCCTATACCATCTCGCCAGGAATTTATATGCCGTCTCCTGCACTTTTGAGCTTATAGATGTTGTGAATGTTAACGATATCATTCTATTAATTTGTTTATCTGTCCATACTTGGCCTAGCTCCTTCTCCCACTCTTTTACAAAGTATGGGGGTTTCCTTTCTTGTTCCTTTAAAATCATTCTATACATTCGGGATAGCATATGTCCAGACTCTAAAGTCTGTACACACTGCCTCTCAAATGTTGTGAGTGAATTCATGGGTCTTAATGGTTTAGATTTCTTGAAAAAGCTCTTCATTTGGTGATGTTTCCATTCTGCCATTCGTATCTTACCGAATTTCATGACCATTTCTGTCAGTGATAAAAGGGCTCCATTGGGTGCAAACTTGCCACATCTAGTATTCCCATCCTGACCCCATGCCCCCAGACTACCCGTCTCCTCCCCCGGGGGGAACCAAGGAAATCCCTCTAGAGGAGCCAGAGGGGAGGTCTGGGGAGCATATCTACCCTTACTTACATACTCTATCCCATACTTCTAATGAATTCAGGGTCATCGGTGATGTCCATTGTGACAGCCCCCTCGATGACCCTTGGATCCATGGGGCTCCTGCTAGGTTTCTTCCTGCCATTGACATTTCTGCCTGTACCCATGGTTTCCTCTTTAGGTCCTGGCACCAGTCTACTATTCTTACTAGAGTCATGGCCTTATAGTAGGTGGATATGTCCGGGAGTCCTAGGCCGCCCTCACTTCTGTTTCTTCTTAAAATATCATAGGCTAATCTAGGCCTCCTATCGTTCCATACAAAGGACACAAATAGCCTACGCACTTGCTTAACCAGAGTCACTGGCAACTTGATTGGCACTGTGCGCAGTACATAAACCATTCTGGGCAGTATGCTCATTTTTATGGCACTGATTCTTCCGAACCAAGTCAGGAATTTCCCCTTCCATTGCTTTAGCTCTTCTGTTATTTCTTTCAGTAGTGAGCCATAATTACGTTCATACAGTAGTTCATAGTCTGCGCTAATTTGTATCCCCAAGTATGTCAGTGACTCCTTATTCCATATAAATGGATACATCTCTCTCAGCGACCTCTCCATCTCTGTTGATATATTACTAGGGAGGATGACTGATTTCTCAAAATTGATCTTGAAACCAGACATCCCTCCGAATCTTTGTACTTCCTCCATCAATGCGGGTATAGATGTCTGAGGAGCGGAGAGAAAAAATAGCAGATCATCTGCATATGCTGCTACTTTATGTTCCATATGTCCTATGTATGTCCCCACTATGTCCTCGTTCTTCCTAACTCTGCGTAGAAATGGTTCCATCACTAACGCAAATATCAAGGGTGACAATGGACACCCTTGCCTAGTACCGTTTTGTATTTTGAAGCAATCGGATACTGTCCCATTAACCTTAATTCTTCCTCTTGGTTTCCCGTATAGTGCCATAATCCATCCTAGCATTTTTCCCCCCAGCCCTATTCTACCCAATACTGCTCTCATAAAGCCCCAGTTCACTCTGTCAAAGGCCTTCTCGGCATCCATCGACAGAGTGATACCTGGGGCTCTATCCGGACCATATCGCGTCCAATGCAATACATGGAGAGCGCGGATGGTATTGTCCCTGGCTTCCCGTCCTTTTATGAACCCCGTTTGATCTGGATGTACCAGATCACCTACGTATTCCCGAAGTCTCGATGCCAGGATTTTTGCCAGTAGTTTTGTGCCGGAGTTCAGCAGAGAGATAGGCCTGTAGTTAGCACACACCTGGGGATCTTTTCCCTCTTTTGGTAATACCGTTATATATGCCATTAATGCTTCTGGAGAGAGTGGGTTCGCAGCGTTAATGGAGTTAAAATAACTGCAGAGAGGTTTTACCAGAACTGGGAGAAGTTTCTTATAATATGAGTTTGTCAGCCCATCTGGCCCTGGGCTTTTCCCGGGGGGCAAGTCTGCTATCGCTCTACTCAACTCTTCAACCGTGATTGGACGCTCCATATCCTCTGATACCTCTTTAGGTATTGTGGGCATAACAGCACTCTCCATGTATTCATCGATCTCATTCCTCCTTTGATCCTCGCTTTCCCCTCCCTCAGACGGTTCTGTTTTATCAATGTTATATAATTCTTCATAAAATTTACCAAATTCTTTCGCTATAGCTTTTGTGTCCAGTATCTTCTTGCCTTGTACTAATAAGCTGTGCACGTGTCTAGAGTCCTGTTGTTTTTTAAGTTGTTTTGCTAACAGCTTTCCACATTTGTTTCCTTGTTCGTATGCTCTGTTAGCAAAAAACCTAATCTTGTTCTTTGCTCTATATTCTAGGCATTGTGAAAGCTCTACTCGTAAGCTTTCCAAACACCTACCATCTGTTTGGTTGAGATTTTCCTTGTGCTTTATCTCTAAGGCCTTAATCTTCTCTAGTAGTTCGTCTATCTCTCTTTTATCTTCCCTTTTCTTGTGCGCACCAATGGCGATTAGCTCCCCTCTTACAACTGCCTTATGGGCTTCCCACACCAATTGGTCTGACATTCCTTCTATTTTATTTATTTCAAAATATTCCTTTATCTTAATACTTAGATTCTCCACTGTTTCCTCCTTATCTAGCAATGACTCGTTCAGCCGCCATATTCGTTCTGAACGAGCCATTTGAGTTGGTCTAATGGTCAGAATTATTGGAGCGTGGTCGGATATAGTTATTGGTTCGATTGTACTTGTGTTGATATTTCCCAGGTAGTATTGGTCCACCAGAAAAAGGTCCAGCCGTGAGTACATATCATGTGTTTTAGAGTAATAACTAAAATCCCTAGTCCCTGGATGTAGAGCTCGCCAGCTGTCCACAAGATGTTGTGCGCATAAGGTTTGTTTAATTCTTTTTATAGCTCCAAAAGACAAAGCGGATCTGCCCGTGGATGTATCTGTACTTGGATCTAGCACCATATTGAAGTCTCCCCCCACCACTACACATCCCTCCTTAAATTCTTCCAGTTTTTGAAACATTTTAACCAAAAAATTAACAGTCCCTTCATTGGGTGCATATATCGAAGCAAAGGTATATCGTCTCCCCTGTATTTCTCCTTTTACAAACAAATACCGACCTTCTGGGTCGCTTTGTACATTCTCCAATATCCAGGGGCATGTTTTCTTAAATGCAATTGAGACCCCTCTTGCCCTAGCTACTGGGGATACCGCATGATACCATTGCTTCAGTATATTCTGGGGCAGGCCTGAAATTGGGCCGCCCCCGAAGTGGGTCTCTTGTAAGAGAATCACATCAGCTCCCAGATGTTGCAACTCCACCCATAGTCTCCCTTTCTTATTTGGTGAGCTCAACCCCCTCACATTATATGAAAGTATTTTCAATATTGCTGTCATTTCCTTTTATCCCAGAAACCCCCTGCTCCCTTGCCCTTAATCTCTGTCTTCCCCTCTGCCACTCCCACCCCCCCTTACCTCCCCCTTTCCAGCATTCAGTGCCCCATTAAACACATACTTATGCATAACATAGCAAAAATAAAAAAAATAAATCACCTTTGTGTTATAAACATAACCCTTACATACTCTTCCCCCATACAAAAAACCTCTCTTTAGGGGTATATCTAAAAATTGGGCGGGGAGCCTGCACATATCAACACCTCCCATGTGCATGCTACCCCCCTTCCCTGCATTCCGCAGGATTATTCTCCCCTTTAATTGGGGTTGGCCTATTGACCTACACAAGGTCCTCATTTTCCCTCAAGTCCCCCCCTCTGTTCCCCCCTCCTCCCGGGCTTCACCCTGTAGAACTCTTCCCAGCGAGGGAAAAAAAAAAAAAAAAAGTCCTCTAAGTCCTTCTTTGGGTTCCACCCCTGTTAGCCCTTGCTGGTACTTCCTGCCACTTTTCTGTTTGTTGCAGGGGGGGGCCTTAAAGATTTTATTCTCCAGTCCATAAAGTCCACCTTTGGGAGGTCTAGTTTTTCTATAAATGAATTTAAATCATCCTTTGTTCGCAGGGTTGCAGTTTTTCCATCCCTAGAAGCTGTTAGGCTAAAGGGGAACCCCCACCGGTATTTAATATCGGCCTTTCGTAGGGTTTCTAGCAACGGGCGGACCGACCCTCGTTTAAAAAGAGTTCTTTTTGAGATATCTGGATACAGTGCTATGTTTGAGCCTTCTGATGGGTTTCTGATTTAAGGGGCTCCTGATGGGACTCTGATGTAAGGGGCCTATGATGGGACTCTGATGTAAGGGGCGGGTGATGGTACTCTGATGTGATGGGAGTTTGATGTAAGGGGCTGGTGGTGGGACTCTGAAGTAAGAGGCTGCTGATGGGACTCTGATGTAAGGGGCTGGGGATGGGACTCTGATGTAAGGGGCTGCTGATGGGACTCCGATGTATGTGAACTGGTGATGGAACTTTGATGTAAGGGGCTGCTGATAGGACTCTGATGTAAGAGGCTGTTGATGGGACTCTGAGGTAAGGGGGTGCTGATGGGACTCTGATGTTAGGGGCTGTTGATGGGAGCCTGATGTAAGGGGGCTGGTGATGAGACTCTCTGTAAGGGGCTGCTGATGGGACTCTGATGTAAGGGGATTCTGATGGGTTTCTGATGTAAGGGGGCTCCTGATGGGACTCTGATGTAAGGGGCCTGTGATGGGACTCTGATGTAAGGGGCTGGTGATGGTACTCTGATGTGAGGGGCTGGTGATGGGACTCTGATGTAAAAGGCTGCTTAGGGGACTCTGATGTAAGGGGGCTGGTGATGTGAGTCTTAAGTAAGGGGCCACTGATTGGACTCTGATGTAAGGGGCTGCTGAATGGACTCTGATGTAAGGGGCTGCCGATGGGACTCTGATGTAAGGGGCTGCTGATGGGACTCTGAAGTAAGGGGGTGCTGATGGGACTCTGATGTAAGGGGCTGTTGATGGGAGCCTTATGTAAGGGGCTGGTAATGGGACCATGATGTAAGGGGGCTGCAGATTGGACCCTGATGTAAGGGGGCTGCAGATTGGACCCTGATGTAAGAGGGCTGCTGATGGGACTCTGATGTAGGGGCTGTTGATGGGACTCTGATGGAAGGGGACTCTGATGTAAGGGGGCTGCTGATGGGACTCTCATGTAAATGACTGCTGATGGGACTCTAAAGTAAGGGGCTGCTGATGAGTCTCTGATGTTAAGAACTGTTGATGGGACTCTGATGTAAGGGGGCTGTTGATGGGTCTCTGATGTTAAGGACTGTTGATGGGACTCTGATGTAAGGGGGCTGTTAATGGTACACTGATGTATGGGGACTGTTAATTGGACTCTGATGTAAGGGGCTGCTGATGGGACTCTGATGTAAGGGGCTGCTGATGGGACTCTGATGTAAGGGGGCTGGTAATGGGACTCTGATGTAAGGGACTGCTGATGGGACTCCTAAGTAAGGGGTTGCTGATGGGATTCTGATGTAAGGGGTTTCTGAGGAGACTCTGATGTAAGGGGCTGCTGATGGGACTCTAATGAAAAGGGCTGGTGATTGAACTCTGATGTAAGGGGCTGCTGATGGGACTCTGATGTAAGGGGCTGCTGATGGAACTCTGATGTAAGGAGCTTGTGATGGGACTCTGATGTAAGGGGGCTGGTGATGGGACTTTGATGTAAGGAGCTTGTGATGGGACTCTGATGTAAGGGGGCTGGTGATGGGACTTTGATGTAAGGGGCTGCTGATGGGACTCTTATGTAAGGGACTGTTGATGGGACTCTGATGTAAGGGTGCTGGTGATGGGACATTGATGTAAGGGGCTGGTGGTGGGACTCTGAAGTAAGGGGCTGCTGATGGGACTCTGATGTAAGGGGCTGCTGGTGGGACTCTAATGTAAGAGTCTGCTGATTGGACTCTTATGTAAGGGGGCTGTTAATGGTACCCTGATGTATGGGGCTGATGATGGGACTCTGATGTAAGGGGCTGGTGATGGGACTTTCTGATGAAAGGGGCCACTGATTGGACTCTGATGTAAGGGGCTGCTGATGGGACTCTGATGTTAGGGGCTGTTGATGGGAACCTGATGTAAGGGGGCTGGTGATGAGATTTTCTGTAAGGGGCTGGTGATGGGACTCTGATGTAAGGGGCTGGTGATGGGACTCTGATGTAAGGGGCTGCTGGTGGAACTCTAATGTAAGAGACTGCTAATGGGACTCTGATGTAAGGGATCAGGTGATGATACTTTGTAAGGGGCTGGTGATGGGACTCTGATGTAAGGGGGCTGGTGATGGGACTCTGATATAAGGGGTTGCTAAATGGACTCTGATGTAAGGGGCTGCTGATGGGACTCTGAAGTAAGGGGTTGCTGATGGGATTCTGAAGTAAGGGGTTTCTGATGGGACTCTGATGTAAGGGGCTGCTGATGGGACTCTCATGAAAAGGGCTGGTGATTGGTCTTTGATGTAAGGGGCTGCTGATGGGACTCTGATGTATGTGAACTGGTGATGGAACTTTGATGTAAGAGGCTGTTGATGGGACTCTGAGGTAAGGGGATGCTGGTGGGACTCTGATGTTAGGGGCTGATGATGGGAGCCTGATGTAAGGGGGCTGGTGATGAGACTCTCTGTAAGGGGCTGCTGATGGGACTCTGATGTAAGGGGATTCTGATGGGTTTCTGATGTAAGGGGCACCTGATGGGACTCTGATGTAAGGGGCCTGTGATGGGACTCTGATGTAAGGGGCTGGTGATGGTACTCTGATGTGATGGGACTTTGATGTAAGGGGCTGGTGGTGGGACTCTGAAATAAGAGGATGCTGATGGGACTCTGATGTAAGGGGCTGGGGGTGGGACTCTGATGTAAGGGGCTGCTGGTGGAACTCTAATGTAAGAGACTGCTAATGGGACTCTGATGTAAGGGAACAGGTGATGATTATTTGTAAGGGGCTGGTGATGGGACTCTGATGTAAGGGGGTTGGTGATGGGACTCTGATGTAAGGGGTTGCTGAATGGACTCTGATGTAAGTGGCTGCTGATGGGACTCTAAAGTAAGGGGTTGCTGATGGGATTCTGAAGTAAGGGGTTTCTGATGGGACTCTGATGTAAGGGGCTGCTGATGGGACTCTCATGAAAAGGGCTGGTGATTGGTCTTTGATGTAAGGGGCTGATGATGGGACTCCGATGTATGTGAACTGGTGATGGAACTTTGATGTAAGGGGCTGCTGATAGGACTCTGATGTAAGAGGCTGTTGATGGGACTCTGAGGTAAGGGGGTGCTGATGGGACTCTGATGTTAGGGGCTGTTGATGGGAGCCTGATGTAAGGGGGCTGTGATGAGACTCTCGGTAAGGGGCTGCTGATGGGACTCTGATGTAAGGGGATTCTGATGGGTTTCTGATGTAAGGGGCTCCTGATGGGACTCTGATCTAAGGGGCCTGTGATGGGACTATGAAGTAAGGGGCTGCTGATGGGACTCTGATGTAAGGGGATTCTGATGGGTTTCTGATGTAAGGGGCTCCTGATGGGACTCTGATGTAAGGGGCTGGTGATGGTACTCTGATGTGATGGGACTTTGATGTAAGGGGCTGGTGGTGGGACTCTGAAGTAAGAGGCTGCTGATGGGACTCTGATGTAAGGGGCTGGGGATGGGACTCTGATGTAAGGGGCTGCTGGTGGAACTCTAATGTAAGAGACTGCTAATGGGACTCTGATGTAAGGGAACAGGTGATGATTCTTTGTAAGGGGCTGGTGATGGGACTCTGATGTAAGGGGTTGCTGAATGGACTCTGATGTAAGTGGCTGCTGATGGGATTCTAAAGTAAGGGGTTGCTGATGGGATTCTGAGTTAAGGGGTTTCTGATGGGACTCTGATGTAAGGGTCTGCTGATGGGACTCTCATGAAAAGGGCTGGTGATTGGTCTTTGATGTAAGGGGCTGCTGATTGGACACTGATGTAAGAGGCTGTTGCTGGGACTCTGAGGTAAGGGGGTGCTGGTGGAACTCTAATGTAAGAGACTGCTAATGGGACTCTGATGTAAGGGAACAGGTGATGATTCTTTGTAAGGGGCTGGTGATGGGACTCTGATGTAAGGGGTTGCTGAATGGACTCTGATGTAAGTGGCTGCTGATGGGATTCTAAAGTAAGGGGTTGCTGATGGGATTCTGAGTTAAGGGGTTTCTGATGGGACTCTGATGTAAGGGTCTGCTGATGGGACTCTCATGAAAAGGGCTGGTGATTGGTCTTTGATGTAAGGGGCTGCTGATTGGACACTGATGTAAGAGGCTGTTGCTGGGACTCTGAGGTAAGGGGGTGCTGATGGGACTCTGATGTTAGGGGCTGTTGATGGGAGCCTGATGTAAGGGGGCTGGTGATGAGACTCTCTGTAAGGGGCTGCTGATGGGACTCTGATGTAAGGGGATTCTGATGGATTTCTGATGTAAGGGGCTCCTGATGGGACTCTGATGTAAGGGGCCTGTGATGGGACTCTGATGTAAGGGGCTGGTGATGGTACTCTGATGTGATGGGACTTTGATGTAAGGGGCTTTTGATCAGACTCTGATGTAAAAGGGGCTGGTGATGGAACTTTGATGTAAGGGGCTGCTGATGGGACTCTGATGTAAGGGGCTGGTGATGGGACTCTGATGTAAGGGGCTGCTGGTGGAACTCTAATGTAAGAGACTACTAATGGGACTCTGATGTAAGGGAACAGGTGATGATACTTTGTAAGGGGCTGGTGATGGGACTCTGATGTAAGGGGGCTAGTGATGGGACTCTGATATAAGGGGTTGCTAAATGGACTCTGTTGTAAGGGGCTGCTGATGGGACTCTGAAGTAAGGGGTTGCTGATGGGATTCTGAAGTAAGGGGTTTCTGATGGGATTCTGAAGTAAGGGGTTTCTGATGGGACTCTGATGTAAGGGGCTGCTGATGGGACTCTCATGAAAAGGGCTGGTGATTGGTCTTTGATGTAAGGGGCTGCTGATTGGACTCTGATGTATGTGAACTGGTGATGGAACTTTGATGTAAGAGGCTGTTGATGGGACTCTGAGGTAAGGGGATGCTGGTGGGACTCTGATGTTAGGGGCTGATGATGGGAGCCTGATGTAAGGGGGCTGGTGATGAGACTCTCTGTAAGGGGCTGCTGATGGGACTCTGATGTAAGGGGATTCTGATGGGTTTCTGATGTAAGGGGCTCCTGATGGGACTCTGATGTAAGGGGCCTGTGATGGGACTCTGATGTAAGGGGCTGGTGATGGTACTCTGATGTGATGGGACTTTGATGTAAGGGGCTGGTGGTGGGACTCTGAAGTAAGAGGATGCTGATGGGACTCTGATGTAAGGGGCTGGGGATGGGACTCTGATGTAAGGGGCTGCTGGTGGAACTCTAATGTAAGAGACTGCTAATGGGACTCTGATGTAAGGGAACAGGTGATGATTATTTGTAAGGGGCTGGTGATGGGACTCTGATGTAAGGGGGCTGGTGATGGGACTCTGATGTAAGGGGTTGCTGAATGGACTCTGATGTAAGTGGCTGCTGATGGGACTCTAAAGTAAGGGGTTGCTGATGGGATTCTGAAGTAAGGGGTTTCTGATGGGACTCTGATGTAAGGGGCTGCTGATGGGACTCTCATGAAAAGGGCTGGTGATTGGTCTTTGATGTAAGGGGCTGATGATGGGACTCCGATGTATGTGAACTGGTGATGGAACTTTGATGTAAGGGGCTGCTGATGGGACTCTGATGTAAGGGGCTGGTGATGGGACTCTGATGTAAGGGGCTGCTGGTGGAACTCTAATGTAAGAGACTGCTAATGGGACTCTGATGTAAGGGAACAGGTGATGATACTTTGTAAGGGGCTGGTGATGGGACTCTGATGTAAGGGGGCTGGTGATGGGACTCTGAAGTAAGGGGTTTCTGATGGGACTCTGATGTAAGGGGCTGCTGATGGGACTCTCATGAAAAGGGCTGGTGATTGGTCTTTCATGTAAGGGGCTGCTGATGGGACTCTGATGTATGTGAACTGGTGATGGAACTTTGATGTAAGGGGCTGCTGATAGGACTCTGATGTAAGAGGCTGTTGATGGGACTCTGAGGTAAGGGGGTGCTGGTGGGACTCTGATGTTAGGGGCTGATGATGGGAGCCTGATGTAAGGGGGCTGGTGATGAGACTCTCTGTAAGGGGCTGCTGATGGGACTCTGATGTAAGGGGATTCTGATGGGTTTCTGATGTAAGTGGCTCCTAAAGGGACTCTGATGTAAGGGGCCTGTGATGGGACTCTGAAGTAAGGGGCTGCTGATGGGACTCTGATGTAAGGGGCTGGTAATGGGACTCTGATGTAAGGGGCTGCTGGTGGAACTCTAATGTAAGAGACTGCTAATGGGACTCTGACGTAAGGGAACAGGTGATGATACTTTGTAAGGGGCTACTGATGGGACTCTGATGTATGTGAACTGGTGATGGAACTTTGATTTAAGGGGCTGCTGATAGGACTCTGATGTAAGAGGCTGTTGATGGGACTCTGAGGTAAGGGGGTGCTGATTGGACTCTGATGTTAGGGGCTGTTCATGGGAGCCTGATGTAAGGTGGCTGGTGATGAGACTCTCTGTAAGGGGCTGCTGATGGGACTCTGATGTAAGGGGATTCTGATGGGTTTCTAATGTAAGGGGCTCCTGATGGGACTCTGATGTACGGGGCCTTTGATGGGACTCTGATGTAAGGGGCTGGTGATGGTACTCTGATGTGATGGGACTTTGATGTAAGGGGATGGTGGTGGGACTCTGAAGTAAGAGGCTGCTGGTGGGTCTCTGATGTTAAGGACTGTTGATGGGACTCTGATGTAAGGGGGCTGTTGATGGGACTCTGATGTATGGGGCTGCTGATGGGACTCTGATGTAAGGGGCTGCTGATAGAACACTGATGTAAGGAGCTTTTGATCGGACTCTGATGTAAAAGGGGCTGGTGATGGGACTTTGATGTAAGGGGATTCTGATGGGTTTCTGATGTAAGGGGCTCCTGATGGGACTCTGATGTAAGGGGCTGGTGATGGTACTCTGATGTGATGGGACTTTGATGTAAGGGGCTGGTGGTGGGACTCTGAAGTAAGAGGCTGCTGATGGGACTCTGATGTAAGGGGCTGGGGATGGGACTCTGATGTAAGGGGCTGCTGGTGGAACTCTAATGTAAGAGACTGCTAATGGGACTCTGATGTAAGGGAACAGGTGATGATTCTTTGTAGGGGCTGGTGATGGGACTCTGATGTAAGGGGGCTGGTGATGGGACTCTGATGTAAGGGGTTGCTGAATGGACTCTGATGTAAGTGGCTGCTGATGGGATTCTAAAGTAAGGGGTTGCTGATGGGATTCTGAAGTAAGGGGTTTCTGATGGGACTCTGATGTAAGGGGCTGCTGATGGGACTCTCATGAAAAGGGCTGGTGATTGGTCTTTGATGTATTGGGCTGCTGATGGGACTCTGATGTAAGGGGCTGCTGAATGGACTCTGATGTAAGGGGCTGCTGATGGGACTCTGAAGTAAGGGGGTGCTGATGGGACTCTGATGTAAGGGGCTGTTGATGGGAGCCTGATCTAAGGGGCCTGTGATGGGACTCCGATCTAAGGGGCTTGTGATGGGACATTCTGATGTAAAGGGCTGACGATGGGACACTCTGATATAAGGGGCTGCTGATGGGACCCTTATCTAAGGGGCTGGTAATGGGTCCATGATGTAAGGGGGCTGCAGATTTTATCCTGATGTAAGGGGGCTGCAGATTGGACCCTGATGTAAGGGGGCTGCTGATGGGACTCTGATGTAGGGGCTGTTGATGGGACTCTGATGGAAGGGGGCTGCTGATGGGACTCTGATGTAAGGGGGCTGCTGATGGGACTCTCATGTAAATGACTGCTGATGGGACTCTAAGGTAAGGGGCTGCTGATGGGTCTCTGATTTTAAGGACTGTTGATGGGACTCTGATGTAAGGGGGCTGTTGATGGGACTCTGAAGTAAGGGGTTTCTGATGGGATTCTGATGTAAAAGTCTGTTGATGGGAGCCTGATGTAAGGGGGCTGGTGATGAGACTCTGTAAGGGGCTGCTGATGGGACTCTGATGTAAGGGACTCCTGATGGGATTCTGATGTAAGGGGCCTGTGATGGGACTCTGATGTAAGGGGCTGCTTATGGGACACTCTGATTTAAAGGGCTGTTAATGGGACACTCTGATATAAGGAGCTGCAGATTGGACTTTGATGTAAGGGGGCTATGGGGGTTAGGGGGCTGTTGATGGGATGCTGATGTAAGGGACTGTTGATGGGACTCTGAAGTAAGGGGCTGCTGATGGGACTCTGATCTAAGGGGCTGGTGATGGGACTCTGATGTAAGGGGCTGCTGGTGGAACTCTAATGTAAGAGACTGCTAATGGGACTCTGATGTAAGGGAACAGGTGATGATACTTTGTAAGGGGCTGGTGATGGGACTCTGAAGTAAGGGGCTGGTGATGGGACTCTGATGTAAGGGGGCTGGTGGTGGGACTCTGAAGTAAGGGGCTGGTGATGGGACTCTGATGTAAGGGGGCTGGTGATGGGACTCTGATGTAAGGGGTTGCTGAATGGTCTCTGATGTAAGGGGCTGCTGATGGGACTCTGAAGTAAGGGGTTGCTGATGGGATTCTGAAGTAAGGGGTTTCTGATGGGACTCTGATGTAAGGGGCTGCTGATGGGACTCTCCTGAAAAGGGCTGGTGATTAGTCTTTGATGTAAGGGGCTGCTGATGGGACTCCGATGTATGTGAACTGGTGATGGAACTTTGATGTAAGGGGCTGCTGATAGGACTCTGATGTAAGAGGCTGTTGATGGGACTCTGAGGTAGGGGGGTGCTGATGGGACTCTGATGTTAGGGGCTGTTGATGGGAGCCTGATGTAAGGGGGCTGGTGATGAGACTCTCTGTAAGGGGCTGCTGATAGGACTCTGATGTAAGGGCATTCTGATGGGTTTCTGATGTAAGGGGCTCCTGATGGGACTCTGATGTAAGGGGCCTGTGATGGGACTCTGATGTAAGGGACTGGTGATGGTACTCTAAAGTGAGGGGCTGGTGATGGGACTCTGATGTAAAAGGCTGCTTAGGGGACTCTGATGTAAGGGGCTGGTGATGGGAGTCTTAAGTAAGGGGCCGCTGATTGGACTCTGATGTAAGGGGCTGCTGAATGGACTCTGATGTAAGGGGCTGCTGATGGGACTCTGAAGTAAGGAGTTGCTGATGGGACTCTGATGTAATGGGTTTCTGATGGGACTCTGATGTAAGGGGCTGTTGATGGGAGCCTGATGTAAGGGGGCTGGTGAGGAGACTCTGTAAGGGGCCTCTGATGGGACTCTGATTTAAGGGGCTGGTGATGGGACACTCTGATGTAAAGGGCTGACGATGGGACACTGATATAAGGGCCTGCAGATTGGACTCTTATGTAAGGGTGCTGCTGATATGACTCTGATGTAGGGGACTGTTAATGGGACGCTGATGCAAGGGGCTGGTGATTGGACACTCTGATGTAAGGGGCCTGTGATGGGACTCTGATGTAAGGGGCTGCTGATGGGACCATGATGTAAGGGAGCTGCAGATTGGACCCTGATGTAAGGGGGCTGCTGATGGGACTCTGATGTAGGGGCTGTTGATGGGACTCTGATGGAAGGGGGCTGCTGATGGGACTCTGATGTAAGGGGGCTTCTGATGGGTCTCTGATGTTAAGGTCTGTTGATGGGACTCTGATGTAAGGGGGCTGTTGATGGGACTCTGATGTAAGGGGCTTCTGATGGGACTCTGATGTAAGGGGCTGCTGATGGAACTCTGATGTAAGGAGCTTGTGATGGGACTCTGATATAAGGGGGCTGGTGATGGGACTTTGATGTAAGGAGCTTGTGATGGGACTCTGATGTAAGGGGGCTGGTGATGGGACTTTGATGTAAGGGGCTGCTGATGGGACTCTGATGTAAGGGACTGTTGATGGGACTCTGATGTAAGGGTGCTGGTGATGGGACATTGATGTAAGGGGCTGGTGGTGGGACTCTGAAGTAAGGGGCTGCTGATGGGACTCTGATGTAAGGGGCTGCTGGTGGGACTCTAATGTAAGAGTCTGCTGATTGGACTCTGATGTAAGGGGACAGGTGATGAGACTTTGTAAGGGGCTGGTGATGGGACTCTGATGTAAGGGGTTGCTGATCGGACTCTGATGTAAGGGGCTGCTGAGGGGACTCTTATGTAAGGGGGCTGTTAATGGTACCCTGATGTATGGGGGCTGATAATGGGACCCTCATGTTGGGGGCTGGTGATGGGACTTTCTGATGTAAGGGGCAGCTGATTGGACGCTGATGTAAGGGGCTGATGATGGGACACTGTGATGTAAGGGGCTGATGATGGGACTCTGATGTAAGGGGCTGGTGATGGGACTTTCTGATGAAAGGGGCCGCTGATTGGACACTAGGGATGAGCCGAACACCCCCCGGTTCGGTTCGCACCAGAACCCGCGAACGGACCGCAAGTTCGCACGAACGTTAGAACCCCATTGACGTCTATGGGACTCGAACGTTCGAAATCAAAAGTGCTCATTTTAAAGGCTAATTTGCATGGTATTGTCCTAAAAAGGGTTTGGGGACCCGGGTCCTACCCCAGGGGACATGTATCAATGCAAAAAAAACTTTTAAAAACGGCCGTTTTTTCGGGAGCAGTGATTTTAATGATGCTTAAAGTAAAAAAAAAAAGTGAAATATTCCTTTAAATATCGTACCTGGGGGGTGTCTATAGTATGCCTGTAAAGTGACGCGTGTTTCCCATGTTTAGAACAGTCCCTGCACCAAATGTCATTTTTAAAGGAAAAAATCTCATTTAAAACTGCTTGCGGGTTTAATGTCATGTCGGGTCCTGGCAATATGGATGAAAATCAGTGAGACAAACGGCATGGGTACCCCCCAGTCCATTACCAGGCCCTTTGGGTCTTGTATGGATATTAAGGGGAACCCCGCACCCAAATTAAAATAAGGAAAGGTCCCTATATACTCTGAACAGCAGTATACAGGCGGTGCAAACAAGACAGGGACTGTAGGTTTGTTGTTAAGTAGAATCTGTTTGTAATTTTGAACATTTTTAATGTGTTTAGCTCCAGCCAAAAAATCTTTTCTAAGCTTTTTGGAAAACATAGGGAAGGGTTATCACCCCTGTGACATTTGTTTTGCGTCTTTCCTCCTCTTCAGAAGATTTCACCTCACTTTTTTGTCCCAATGAAAAATGTTTTTTGAAAATTTGGGTTTTTTTGTGGAACAAGGATTGGAAAGCATCAGTGGAAAGGAGAAATTGTTTTCCCATATTAACTCTTACATGAGAGAATTTCCCTTCCTATGGGTAGATTTCATCTCACTTCCTGTTGTCTCCTTCCGTTTGCAAGTAGGAGTCGTTTGTAAGTTAGATGTTTGAAAGTAGGGTCCTGCCCTATATACTCAGCAGAAATTTGGGCCTTAGGTGTTGCTGTGGCCAAAACACTGTAAGCCCTCACAGGGCCCTGCTGTGAAATATTAGATCAAGAATTGTAATTACATGCCCCTGTTGAACAGGAGCTGAAAAATTAGGCCTTAGGCACTGGTGCTGGTGCCACAACACTGCAACCCCTCACAGACACTCTAGTTGGAACGCAGGAACGAGCCCTGCTGCAAAGTATTGCATCAAAAATTGTAATTACACGCCCCTGTTAGACAGGGGCAGAAAAATTGGGCCTTAGGCACTGGTGCTGGTGCCACAACACTGCAACCCCTCACAGACACTCTAGTTGGAACGCAGGAACGAGCACTGCTGCAAAGTATTGCATCAAAAATTGTAATTACACGCCCCTGTTAGACAGGGGCAGAAAAATTGGGCCTTAGGCACTGGTGCTGGTGCCACAACACTGCAACCCCTCACAGACACTCTAGTTGGAATGCAGGAACGAGCCCTGCTGCAAAGTATTGCATCAAAAATTGTAATTTCACGCCCCTGTTAGACAGGGGCAGAAAAATTGGGCCTTAGGCACTGGTGCTGGTGCCACAACACTGCAACCCCTCACAGACACTCTAGTTGGAATGCAGGAACGAGCCGTGCTGCAAAGTATTACATCAAAAATTGTAATAAAAAGGCCCCTGTTATACAGGGGCTGAAAAATTGTGCCTTAGGCACTGGTGGTGGCGCCCAGAACCAAAAATGTTCTTACAAGCTATCAGCGTGATGATTGAGGAGGAAGAGGATAATTACTCAGGGATAATCACTCAGCATCAGCATAGGCAGTCTTTGAAGGGATCTGAAAAAAATTATTCAGTTACATCAGCATCAGGTGCTTGGTAGCTGGTGGTGATCCAAGACTGATTCATTTTTATGAAGGTCAGCCGATCGACCGAGTCAGTGGACAGACGCACCCTGTGATCGGTTACCACGCCTCCAGCAGCACTGAATGTACGTTCCGAAAGAACGCTGGATGCAGGACAGGCCAGTAGCTCAATTGCATACTGTGCAAGCTCTGGCCAGTGATCCATCCTCAAGACCCAGTAACCCAGAGGATTTTCGGTGGGAAAGGTATCCAAGTCTGATCTTGCCCCTAGGTATTCCTGCACCATGTAAAACAGACGCTGGCGATGGTTGCTGGAACCGATCATACCTTGGGGCTGCGGACCAAAAAATTGTCTGAACGCATCGGTCAGACGGCCACCTTCTCCACCGCTCCTTCTTTGACTGACCGAAGCCTCAGCAACACGTTGTCCAGAAACAGGAGTTTGTAACCTCCCAGTCTCTGGGAACGCGTTGCACAGACCTTTCTGCAAGGCCTCCCGAAGATGTTTCATCCTCTGCTCCCTCTGCGATGGCAAGATAAGGTCCGCAACCTTACCCTTGTAACGTGGATCAAGGAGGGTTGCCAGCCAGTATTGGTCCTTCTCCTTGATACCACGAATACGAGGATCCTTACGCAGGCTTTGCAGGATCAGGGAGGCCATGCAGCGTAGGTTTGCTGAGGCATTCGGTCCGGAGTCCTCTGGGTCACTAAGGACAACAACGTCCGCAGCCACCTCCTCCCAGCCACGTACAAGTCCATGTGTTCCTTGGGACTGATCCCTTAAAGACTGCTGATGCTGAGTGCCAGGCTCCACCTCCATACTGACACAATCTTCCTCCTCCTCCTCCTCCTCCTCCTCCTCCTCTTCCTGTGTGATCGGCGGGCACGCAGGAACACTGTCTGGATAAAGGGGGCCTTGAGAGCTAAGGAAGTCCTCCTCTTCCTGCCTCTGTTCTGCCTCAAGTGCCCTGTCCATTATTCCACGCAGCGTGTGCTCCAACAGGTGGACAAGGGGGACAGTGTCACTGATGCATGCACTGTCAGTGCTCACCATCCTCGTGGCCTCCTCGAATGGTGACAGGACAGTGCATGCATCCCTGATCATGGCCCACTGGCGTGGGGAAAAAAAACCAAGCTCCCCTGACCCTGTCCTGGTGCCATAGTCGCACAGGTACTCATTGATGGCCCTCTGCTGCGTGTGCAGCCGCTGCAGCATGGCCAACGTCGAGTTCCACCTGGTGGGCATGTCACAGATTAGGCGGTTCTTGGGCAGGTTAAACTCCTTTTGGAGGTCCGTCAGCCGAGCACTGGCATTATATGACCGGCGGAAATGCACAGAGACTTTCCTGGCCTGCCTCAGGACATCCTGTAAGCCCGGGTACCTGCCCAAGAACCGCTGCACCACCAAGTTAAGGACGTGAGCCAAACAGGGCACATGGGTCAGTTGTCCCTGTCGGAGGGCAGAGAGGAGGTTGGTGCCATTGTCGCAAACCACCATTCCTGCCTTAAGTTGGCGTGGCGTCAACCACCTCTGAACCTGCCCCTGCAGAGCTGACAAAACCTCTGCCCCAGTGTGGCTCCTGTCCCCCAAGCACACCAGCTCAAGCACCGCATGGCATCTTTTGGCCTGCGTACTTGCGTAGCCCCTTGAACGCCTACGGAGCACCGCTGGTTCCGAGGAAGAGGCCATGGAGGAAGAAGAAGAGGAGGGGGTGGAGGAGAGAGGTGTGTCACAATCAGCATTTTGGAGGCGTGGTGGCGGAACAACCTCCAACACTACTGCACCTTGTCCTGCATCCTTCCCAGCTGCCAGCAGAGTCACCCAATGCGCCGTGAAACTTAAGTAACGTCCCTGTCCATGCCTGCTGGACCATGAGTCAGCGGTAATATGCACCTTACCGCTGACCGCCCTGTCCAGCGAGGCATGGACATTGCCTTCCACATGCCGGTAGAGAGCCGGAATCGCCTTCCGTGAGAAAAAGTGGCGTTTGGGTACCTGCCACTGAGGAACCGCACATTCCACAAACTCACGGAAGGGGGCAGAGTCTACCAACTGAAAAGGCAGCAGTTGAAGTGCTAGCAATTTTGCCAAGCTAGCATTCAACCGCTGGGCATGTGGATGGCTGGGAGCAAACTTCTTTCGGCGGTGCAGCAGCTGGGGCAGGGAAATTTGCCTGGTACAATCTGACGTCGGTGTACCCAAAGCAGATTGCCCACAAGTACTTGGCTGTGACACACCTAATTCTACACCTTCATTCCTCTCACTGCAGGTCTCAGAGAGGACTGAAGGTCTAGTGGGGTTGGAAATCTCAGCTGATGAGGAGCAAGGAGAGATCCTCTTTGTTCTTTGGTGTGGGTCTTTCAGATACGCTTGCCAACGAACTGCATGGCAGGTCAACATATGTCTGGTCAAGCATGTGGTACCCAAGCGGGAGATGTTTTGGCCACGCGAGATACGCTTGAGACATATGTTGCAAATAGCAGCGGTGCGATCTGATGCACTCGTCTCAAAAAAGGCCCACACCAAAGAACTTTTTGAATAACGCGCAGAGACTGCAGCGCCCTGCACATGTGGAGCTTTGGGGTGTGATGCAGTCAATGTGCTGCCCTTAGGCTGGCCCCTGGAGGGCATCCTGCCTAGTTGGTGATGTGCCACCTCCTCCTCCTCCTCCTCCTCCTCTCTCCTATCAGGCACCCACGTTGAGTCAGTGACCTCATCATCCCCTCCCTCCTCATCACTGGAGCAAACCTGGCAGTATGCTGCAGCAGGGGGAGCATGACTGCCAGATTGCTGTCCTTCTTGGGCACCCCCTCTGTCCGTGCTCATGTTACTGCCTTCATTGAGCTCAGTATCATCATCAGAGCCTTCCAAACGCTGGGCATCCTCCTGGAGCATGTACCCAACACTGTGGTCAAACAGTTCGAGGGAATCCTCATGAGGACATGGTGGAGCTAGGGAAGGAGTCACTGATGACATTGAGCTGAGGGAAGAGGCCGCTGCTTTGCCAGACAAAGCACCCTGGGCATGGGTGAGAGAGGATGAGGAGGATGAGGACGGCTTGGTCATCCACTCGACCAAGTCTTCCGCATGTTGCGGCTCAACACGGCCAGCTGCCGAAAAAAAGGCCAAGCGTGTCCCATGGCCACGTGCTGATGAGGATGCACCGTCTCCACGACCAGCACTAGACACAGAGCCTGCTTGCCCTCTCTTATTGGCTTGTGACTGTCTGCCTCTCCTTCTTGGCCTTCCAGACATACTAATGGCCAGTAGCTGCACTAAGCTGGGATAGAACACCTGTAATTTTCTTCAGGTAGCTTTATATACTGTAACCAGACAAGCCTGCCTGTCAGTAGGAAGATAACAGGAACGGATCTAGCTGAACACTGTGAGCAGGACGCACTGCACTGAATGTAAATACCAGGAACGGATCTAGCTGAACACTGTGAGCAGGACGCACTGCACTGAATGTAAATAGCAGGAACGGATCTAGCTGAACACTGTGAGCAGGACGCACTGCACTGAATGTAAATAGCAGGAACGGATCTAGCTGAACACTGTGAGCAGGACGCACTGCACTGAATGTAAATAGCAGGAACGGATCTAGCTGAACACTGTGAGCAGGACGTACTGCACTAAATGTATATAGCAGGAACGGATCTAGCTGAACACTGTGAGCAGGACGCACTGCACTGAATGTAAATAGCAGGAACGGATCTAGCTGACAACTGTGAGCAGGACGCACTGCACTGAATGTAAATACCAGGAACGGATCTAGCTGAACACTGTGAGCAGGACGCACTGCACTGAATGTAAATAGCAGGAACGGATCTAGCTGAACACTGTGAGCAGGACGCACTGCACTGAATGTAAATAGCAGGAACAGATCTAGCTGAACACTGTGAGCAGGACGCACTGCACTGAATGTAAATAGCAGGAACGGATCTAGCTGAACACTGTGAGCAGGACGCACTGCACTGAATGTAAATAGCAGGAACGGATCTAGCTGAACACTGTGAGCAGGACGCACTGCACTGAATGTAAATAGCAGGAACGGATCTAGCTGAACACTGTGAGCAGGACGTACTGCACTGAATGTATATAGCAGGAACGGATCTAGCTGAACACTGTGAGCAGGACGCACTGCACTGAATGTAAATAGCAGGAACGGATCTAGCTGAACACTGTGAGCAGGACGCACTGCACTGAATGTAAATACCAGGAACGGATCTAGCTGAACACTGTGAGCAGGACGCACTGCACTGAATGTAAATAGCAGGAACGGATCTAGCTGAACACTGTGAGCAGGACGCACTGCACTGAATGTAGATAGCAGGAACGGATCTAGCTGAACACTGTGAGCAGGACGCACTGCACTGAATGTAAATAGCAGGAACGGATCTAGCTGAACACTGTGAGCAGGACGTACTGCACTAAATGTATATAGCAGGAACGGATCTAGCTGAACACTGTGAGCAGGACGCACTGCACTGAATGTAAATAGCAGGAACGGATCTAGCTGAACACTGTGAGCAGGACGCACTGCACTAAATGTAAATACCAGGAACGGATCTAGCTGAACACTGTGAGCAGGACGCACTGCACTGAATGTAAATAGCAGGAACGGATCTAGCTGAACACTGTGAGCAGGACGCACTGCACTGAATGTAAATAGCAGGAACGGATCTAGCTGAACACTGTGAGCAGGACGCACTGCACTGAATGTAAATAGCAGGAACGGATCTAGCTGAACACTGTGAGCAGGACGCACTGCACTGAATGTAAATAGCAGGAACGGATCTAGCTGAACACTGTGAGCAGGACGCACTGCACTGAATGTAAATAGCAGGAACGGATCTAGCTGAACACTGTGAGCAGGACGCACTGCACTGAATGTAAATAGCAGGAACGGATCTAGCTGAACACTGTGAGCAGGACGCACTGCACTGAATGTAAATAGCAGGAACGGATCTAGCTGAACACTGTGAGCAGGACGCACTGCACTAAATGTAAATACAAGGAACGGATCTAGCTGAACACTGTGAGCAGGACGCACTGCACTGAATGTAAATAGCAGGAACGGATCTAGCTGAACACTGTGAGCAGGACGCACTGCACTGAATGTAAATAGCAGGAACGGATCTAGCTGAACACTGTGAGCAGGACGCACTGCACTGAATGTAAATAGCAGGAACGGATCTAGCTGAACACTGTGAGCAGGACACACTGCACTAAATAGTCTAGATAGAAGATAACAGGAACGGATCTAGCTAAACTGAATACAGTGTATATATATATATGCAACACCTGGGATGCATATATATACACAATACACTGTAAGTGCAGCTAACTGACTGACTGTTCTGCCTAATCTATCTAACTCAAATCAAATGACACTGTCTCTCTCTCTCTCTATCTCTCAGCACACCGGAACACACACTACACAGGGCCGCCGTGCAGGCGGCCTTATATAGTGTGGGGTGTGTACTAAATCCCCTGAGCCATAATTGGCCAAAGCCACCCTGGCTTTGGCCAATTACAGCTCTCTCTACTGACGGCGCTGTGATTGGCCAAGCATGCGGGTCATAGTGCATGCTTGGCCAATCATCAGCCAGCAATGCACTGCGATGCCGCAGTGAATTATGGGCCGTGACGCGCCACACGAATTTGGCGCGAACGGCCCATATCGTTCGCAATTCGACGGACGGTCGAACAGCCGATGTTCGAGTCGAACATGGGTTCGACTCGAACACGAAGCTCATCCCTATTGGACACTGATGTAAGTGGCTGCTGATGGGACTCTGATGTTAGGGGCTGTTGATGGGAACCTGATGTAAGGGGGCTGGTGATGAGACTCTCTGTAAGGGGCTGCTGATGGGACTCTGATGTAAGGGGATTCTGATGGGTTTCTGATGTAAGGGGCTCTTGATGGGACTCTGATGTAAGGGGCCTGTTATGGGACTCTGATGTAAGGGGCTCGTGGTGGTACTCTGATGTGAGGGGCTGGTGGTGGGACTCTGAAGTAAGGGGCTGCTGATGGGACTCTGATGTAAGGGGCTGGTGATGGGACTCTGATGTAAGGGGCTGCTGGTGGAACTCTAATGTAAGAGACTGCTAATGGGACTCTGATGTAAGGGAACAGGTGATGATACTTTGTAAGGGGCTGGTGATGGGACTCTGATGTAAGGGGAATGGTGATGGGACTCTGATGTAAGGAGTTGCTGAATGGACTCTGATGTAAGGGGCTGCTGATGGGACTCTGAAGTAAGGGGTTGCTGATGGGATTCTGAAGTAAGGGGTTTCTGATGGGACTCTGATGTAAGGGGCTGCTGATGGGACTCTCATGAAAAGGGCTGGTGATTAGTCTTTGATGTAAGGGACTGCTGATGGGACTCCGATGTATGTGAACTGGTGATGGAACTTTGATCTAAGGGGCTGCTGATAGGACTCTGATGTAAGAGGCTGTTGATGGGACTCTGAGGTAGGGGGGTGCTGATGGGACTCTGATGTTAGGGGATGTTGATGGGAGCCTGATGTAAGGGGGCTGGTGATGAGACTCTCTGTAAGGGGCTGCTGATGGGACTCTGATGTAAGGGGCGTGTGATAGGACTCTGATGTAAGGGGCTAGTGATAGGACACTCTGATGTAAAGGGCTGGTGATGGGACACTCTGATATAAGGGGCTGCAGATTGGACTCTGATGTAAGGGGGCTAAGGGGGTTAGGGGGCTGTTGATGGGACGCTGATGTAAGGGACTGTTGATTGGACTCTGATGTAAGGGAACTGGTGATGGAACTTTGATGTAAGGGGCTGCTGATAGGACTCTGATGTAAGAGGCTGTTGATGGGACTCTGATGTTAGGGGATGTTGATGGGAGCCTGATGTAAGGGGGCTGGTGATGAGACTCTCTGTAAGGGGCTGCTGATGGGACTCTGATGTAAGGGGTCGGTTATGGGACTCTGATGTAAGGGACTGGTGATGGTACTCTAAAGTGAGGGGCTGGTGATGGGACTCTGATGTAAAAGGCTGTTTAGGGGACTCTGATGTAAGGGACTGGTGATGGGAGTCTTAAGTAAGGGGCCGCTGATTGGACTCTGATGTAAGGGGCTGCTGAATGGACTCTGATGTAAGGGCTGCTGATGGGACTCTGAAGTAAGGGGTTGCTGATGGGACTCTGAAGTAAGGGGTTGCTGATGGGACTCTGATGTAATGGGTTTCTGATGGGACTCTGATGTAAGGGGCTGTTGATGGGAGACTGATGTAAGGGGGCTGGTGAGGAGACTCTGTAAGGGGCCTGTGATGGGACTCTGATTTAAGGGGCTAGTGATGGGACACTCTGATGTAAAGGGCTGACGATGGGATACTGATATAAGGGGCTGCAGATTGGACTCTTATGTAAGGGTGCTGCTGATATGACTCTGATGTAGGGGACTGTTATTGGGACGCTGATGCAAGGGGCTGGTGATTGGACACTCTGATGTAAGGGGCCTGTGATGGGACTCTGATGTAAGGGGCTGCTGATGGGACCATGATGTAAGGGGGCTGCAGATTGGACCCTGATGTAAGGGGGCTGCTGATGGGACTCTGATGTAGGGGCTGTTGATGGGACTCTGATGGAAGGGGGCTGCTGATGGGACTCTAAGGTAAGGGGGCTGCTGATGGGTCTCTGATGTTAAGGTCTGTTGATGGGACTCTGATGTAAGGGGGCTGTTGATTGGACTCTGATGTAAGGGGCTGCTGATGGGACTCTGATGTAAGGGGCTGCTGATGGAACTCTGATGTAAGGAGCTTGTGATGGGACTCTGATGTAAGGGGGCTGGTGATGGGACTTTGATGTAAGGAGCTTGTGATGGGACTCTGATGTAAGGGGGCTGGTGATGGGACTTTGATGTAAGGGGCTGCTGATGGGACTCTTATGTAAGGGACTGTTGATGGGACTCTGATGTAAGGGTGCTGGTGATGGGACATTGATGTAAGGGGCTGGTGGTGGGACTCTGAAGTAAGGGGCTGCTGATGGGACTCTGATGTAAGGGGCTGCTGGTGGGACTCTAATGTAAGAGTCTGCTGATTGGACTCTTATGTAAGGGGGCTGTTAATGGTACCCTGATGTATGGGGCTGATGATGGGACTCTGATGTAAGGGGCTGGTGATGGGACTTTCTGATGAAAGGGGCCACTGATTGGACTCTGATGTAAGGGGCTGCTGATGGGACTCTGATGTTAGGGGCTGTTGATGGGAACCTGATGTAAGGGGGCTGGTGATGAGATTTTCTGTAAGGGGCTGGTGATGGGACTCTGATGTAAGGGGCTGGTGATGGGACTCTGATGTAAGGGGCTGCTGGTGGAACTCTAATGTAAGAGACTGCTAATGGGACTCTGATGTAAGGGATCAGGTGATGATACTTTGTAAGGGGCTGGTGATGGGACTCTGATGTAAGGGGGCTGGTGATGGGACTCTGATATAAGGGGTTGCTAAATGGACTCTGATGTAAGGGGCTGCTGATGGGACTCTGAAGTAAGGGGTTGCTGATGGGATTCTGAAGTAAGGGGTTTCTGATGGGACTCTGATGTAAGGGGCTGCTGATGGGACTCTCATGAAAAGGGCTGGTGATTGGTCTTTGATGTAAGGGGCTGCTGATGGGACTCTGATGTATGTGAACTGGTGATGGAACTTTGATGTAAGAGGCTGTTGATGGGACTCTGAGGTAAGGGGATGCTGGTGGGACTCTGATGTTAGGGGCTGATGATGGGAGCCTGATGTAAGGGGGCTGGTGATGAGACTCTCTGTAAGGGGCTGCTGATGGGACTCTGATGTAAGGGGATTCTGATGGGTTTCTGATGTAAGGGGCACCTGATGGGACTCTGATGTAAGGGGCCTGTGATGGGACTCTGATGTAAGGGGCTGGTGATGGTACTCTGATGTGATGGGACTTTGATGTAAGGGGCTGCTGGTGGGACTCTGAAATAAGAGGATGCTGATGGGACTCTGATGTAAGGGGCTGGGGATGGGACTCTGATGTAAGGGGCTGCTGGTGGAACTCTAATGTAAGAGACTGCTAATGGGACTCTGATGTAAGGGAACAGGTGATGATTATTTGTAAGGGGCTGGTGATGGGACTCTGATGTAAGGGGGTTGGTGATGGGACTCTGATGTAAGGGGTTGCTGAATGGACTCTGATGTAAGTGGCTGCTGATGGGACTCTAAAGTAAGGGGTTGCTGATGGGATTCTGAAGTAAGGGGTTTCTGATGGGACTCTGATGTAAGGGGCTGCTGATGGGACTCTCATGAAAAGGGCTGGTGATTGGTCTTTGATGTAAGGGGCTGATGATGGGACTCCGATGTATGTGAACTGGTGATGGAACTTTGATGTAAGGGGCTGCTGATAGGACTCTGATGTAAGAGGCTGTTGATGGGACTCTGAGGTAAGGGGGTGCTGATGGGACTCTGATGTTAGGGGCTGTTGATGGGAGCCTGATGTAAGGGGGCTGTGATGAGACTCTCGGTAAGGGGCTGCTGATGGGACTCTGATGTAAGGGGATTCTGATGGGTTTCTGATGTAAGGGGCTCCTGATGGGACTCTGATCTAAGGGGCCTGTGATGGGACTATGAAGTAAGGGGCTGCTGATGGGACTCTGATGTAAGGGGATTCTGATGGGTTTCTGATGTAAGGGGCTCCTGATGGGACTCTGATGTAAGGGGCTGGTGATGGTACTCTGATGTGATGGGACTTTGATGTAAGGGGCTGGTGGTGGGACTCTGAAGTAAGAGGCTGCTGATGGGACTCTGATGTAAGGGGCTGGGGATGGGACTCTGATGTAAGGGGCTGCTGGTGGAACTCTAATGTAAGAGACTGCTAATGGGACTCTGATGTAAGGGAACAGGTGATGATTCTTTGTAAGGGGCTGGTGATGGGACTCTGATGTAAGGGGTTGCTGAATGGACTCTGATGTAAGTGGCTGCTGATGGGATTCTAAAGTAAGGGGTTGCTGATGGGATTCTGAGTTAAGGGGTTTCTGATGGGACTCTGATGTAAGGGTCTGCTGATGGGACTCTCATGAAAAGGGCTGGTGATTGGTCTTTGATGTAAGGGGCTGCTGATTGGACACTGATGTAAGAGGCTGTTGCTGGGACTCTGAGGTAAGGGGGTGCTGATGGGACTCTGATGTTAGGGGCTGTTGATGGGAGCCTGATGTAAGGGGGCTGGTGATGAGACTCTCTGTAAGGGGCTGCTGATGGGACTCTGATGTAAGGGGATTCTGATGGATTTCTGATGTAAGGGGCTCCTGATGGGACTCTGATGTAAGGGGCCTGTGATGGGACTCTGATGTAAGGGGCTGGTGATGGTACTCTGATGTGATGGGACTTTGATGTAAGGGGCTTTTGATCAGACTCTGATGTAAAAGGGGCTGGTGATGGAACTTTGATGTAAGGGGCTGCTGATGGGACTCTGATGTAAGGGGCTGGTGATGGGACTCTGATATAAGGGGCTGCTGGTGGAACTCTAATGTAAGAGACTACTAATGGGACTCTGATGTAAGGGAACAGGTGATGATACTTTGTAAGGGGCTGGTGATGGGACTCTGATGTAAGGGGGCTAGTGATGGGACTCTGATATAAGGGGTTGCTAAATGGACTCTGTTGTAAGGGGCTGCTGATGGGACTCTGAAGTAAGGGGTTGCTGATGGGATTCTGAAGTAAGGGGTTTCTGATGGGATTCTGAAGTAAGGGGTTTCTGATGGGACTCTGATGTAAGGGGCTGCTGATGGGACTCTCATGAAAAGGGCTGGTGATTGGTCTTTGATGTAAGGGGCTGCTGATTGGACTCTGATGTATGTGAACTGGTGATGGAACTTTGATGTAAGAGGCTGTTGATGGGACTCTGAGGTAAGGGGATGCTGGTGGGACTCTGATGTTAGGGGCTGATGATGGGAGCCTGATGTAAGGGGGCTGGTGATGAGACTCTCTGTAAGGGGCTGCTGATGGGACTCTGATGTAAGGGGATTCTGATGGGTTTCTGATGTAAGGGGCTCCTGATGGGACTCTGATGTAAGGGGCCTGTGATGGGACTCTGATGTAAGGGGCTGGTGATGGTACTCTGATGTGATGGGACTTTGATGTAAGGGGCTGGTGGTGGGACTCTGAAGTAAGAGGATGCTGATGGGACTCTGATGTAAGGGGCTGGGGATGGGACTCTGATGTAAGGGGCTGCTGGTGGAACTATAATGTAAGAGACTGCTAATGGGACTCTGATGTAAGGGAACAGGTGATGATTATTTGTAAGGGGCTGGTGATGGGACTCTGATGTAAGGGGGCTGGTGATGGGACTCTGATGTAAGGGGTTGCTGAATGGACTCTGATGTAAGTGGCTGCTGATGGGACTCTAAAGTAAGGGGTTGCTGATGGGATTCTGAAGTAAGGGGTTTCTGATGGGACTCTGATGTAAGGGGCTGCTGATGGGACTCTCATGAAAAGGGCTGGTGATTGGTCTTTGATGTAAGGGGCTGATGATGGGACTCCGATGTATGTGAACTGGTGATGGAACTTTGATGTAAGGGGCTGCTGATGGGACTCTCATGTAAGGGGCTGGTGATGGGACTCTGATGTAAGGGGCTGCTGGTGGAACTCTAATGTAAGAGACTGCTAATGGGACTCTGATGTAAGGGAACAGGTGATGATACTTTGTAAGGGGCTGGTGATGGGACTCTGATGTTAGGTGGGCTGGTGATGGGACTCTGAAGTAAGGGGTTTCTGATGGGACTCTGATGTAAGGGGCTGCTGATGGGACTCTCATGAAAAGGGCTGGTGATTGGTCTTTCATGTAAGGGGCTGCTGATGGGACTCTGATGTATGTGAACTGGTGATGGAACTTTGATGTAAGGGGCTGCTGATAGGACTCTGATGTAAGAGGCTGTTGATGGGACTCTGAGGTAAGGGGGTGCTGGTGGGACTCTGATGTTAGGGGCTGATGATGGGAGCCTGATGTAAGGGGGCTGGTGATGAGACTCTCTGTAAGGGGCTGCTGATGGGACTCTGATGTAAGGGGATTCTGATGGGTTTCTGATGTAAGTGGCTCCTAAAGGGACTCTGATGTAAGGGGCCTGTGATGGGACTCTGAAGTAAGGGGCTGCTGATGGGACTCTGATGTAAGGGGCTGGTAATGGGACTCTGATGTAAGGGGCTGCTGGTGGAACTCTAATGTAAGAGACTGCTAATGGGACTCTGACGTAAGGGAACAGGTGATGATACTTTGTAAGGGGCTGCTGATGGGACTCTGATGTATGTGAACTGGTGATGGAACTTTGATTTAAGGGGCTGCTGATAGGACTCTGATGTAAGAGGCTGTTGATGGGACTCTGAGGTAAGGGGGTGCTGATTGGACTCTGATGTTAGGGGCTGTTCATGGGAGCCTGATGTAAGGTGGCTGGTGATGAGACTCTCTGTAAGGGGCTGCTGATGGGACTCTGATGTAAGGGGATTCTGATGGGTTTCTAATGTAAGGGGCTCCTGATGGGACTCTGATGTACGGGGCCTTTGATGGGACTCTGATGTAAGGGGCTGGTGATGGTACTCTGATGTGATGGGACTTTGATGTAAGGGGATGGTGGTGGGACTCTGAAGTAAGAGGCTGCTGATGGGTCTCTGATGTTAAGGACTGTTGATGGGACTCTGATGTAAGGGGGCTGTTGATGGGACTCTGATGTATGGGGCTGCTGATGGGACTCTGATGTAAGGGGCTGCTGATAGAACACTGATGTAAGGAGCTTTTGATCGGACTCTGATGTAAAAGGGGCTGGTGATGGGACTTTGATGTAAGGGGATTCTGATGGGTTTCTGATGTAAGGGGCTCCTGATGGGACTCTGATGTAAGGGGCTGGTGATGGTACTCTGATGTGATGGGACTTTGATGTAAGGGGCTGGTGGTGGGACTCTGAAGTAAGAGGCTGCTGATGGGACTCTGATGTAAGGGGCTGGGGATGGGACTCTGATGTAAGGGGCTGCTGGTGGAACTCTAATGTAAGAGACTGCTAATGGGACTCTGATGTAAGGGAACAGGTGATGATTCTTTGTAAGGGGCTGGTGATGGGACTCTGATGTAAGGGGTTGCTGAATGGACTCTGATGTAAGTGGCTGCTGATGGGATTCTAAAGTAAGGGGTTGCTGATGGGATTCTGAGTTAAGGGGTTTCTGATGGGACTCTGATGTAAGGGTCTGCTGATGGGACTCTCATGAAAAGGGCTGGTGATTGGTCTTTGATGTAAGGGGCTGCTGATTGGACACTGATGTAAGAGGCTGTTGCTGGGACTCTGAGGTAAGGGGGTGCTGATGGGACTCTGATGTTAGGGGCTGTTGATGGGAGCCTGATGTAAGGGGGCTGGTGATGAGACTCTCTGTAAGGGGCTGCTGATGGGACTCTGATGTAAGGGGATTCTGATGGATTTCTGATGTAAGGGGCTCCTGATGGGACTCTGATGTAAGGGGCCTGTGATGGGACTCTGATGTAAGGGGCTGGTGATGGTACTCTGATGTGATGGGACTTTGATGTAAGGGGCTTTTGATCAGACTCTGATGTAAAAGGGGCTGGTGATGGAACTTTGATGTAAGGGGCTGCTGATGGGACTCTGATGTAAGGGGCTGGTGATGGGACTCTGATATAAGGGGCTGCTGGTGGAACTCTAATGTAAGAGACTACTAATGGGACTCTGATGTAAGGGAACAGGTGATGATACTTTGTAAGGGGCTGGTGATGGGACTCTGATGTAAGGGGGCTAGTGATGGGACTCTGATATAAGGGGTTGCTAAATGGACTCTGTTGTAAGGGGCTGCTGATGGGACTCTGAAGTAAGGGGTTGCTGATGGGATTCTGAAGTAAGGGGTTTCTGATGGGATTCTGAAGTAAGGGGTTTCTGATGGGACTCTGATGTAAGGGGCTGCTGATGGGACTCTCATGAAAAGGGCTGGTGATTGGTCTTTGATGTAAGGGGCTGCTGATTGGACTCTGATGTATGTGAACTGGTGATGGAACTTTGATGTAAGAGGCTGTTGATGGGACTCTGAGGTAAGGGGATGCTGGTGGGACTCTGATGTTAGGGGCTGATGATGGGAGCCTGATGTAAGGGGGCTGGTGATGAGACTCTCTGTAAGGGGCTGCTGATGGGACTCTGATGTAAGGGGATTCTGATGGGTTTCTGATGTAAGGGGCTCCTGATGGGACTCTGATGTAAGGGGCCTGTGATGGGACTCTGATGTAAGGGGCTGGTGATGGTACTCTGATGTGATGGGACTTTGATGTAAGGGGCTGGTGGTGGGACTCTGAAGTAAGAGGATGCTGATGGGACTCTGATGTAAGGGGCTGGGGATGGGACTCTGATGTAAGGGGCTGCTGGTGGAACTATAATGTAAGAGACTGCTAATGGGACTCTGATGTAAGGGAACAGGTGATGATTATTTGTAAGGGGCTGGTGATGGGACTCTGATGTAAGGGGGCTGGTGATGGGACTCTGATGTAAGGGGTTGCTGAATGGACTCTGATGTAAGTGGCTGCTGATGGGACTCTAAAGTAAGGGGTTGCTGATGGGATTCTGAAGTAAGGGGTTTCTGATGGGACTCTGATGTAAGGGGCTGCTGATGGGACTCTCATGAAAAGGGCTGGTGATTGGTCTTTGATGTAAGGGGCTGATGATGGGACTCCGATGTATGTGAACTGGTGATGGAACTTTGATGTAAGGGGCTGCTGATGGGACTCTCATGTAAGGGGCTGGTGATGGGACTCTGATGTAAGGGGCTGCTGGTGGAACTCTAATGTAAGAGACTGCTAATGGGACTCTGATGTAAGGGAACAGGTGATGATACTTTGTAAGGGGCTGGTGATGGGACTCTGATGTTAGGTGGGCTGGTGATGGGACTCTGAAGTAAGGGGTTTCTGATGGGACTCTGATGTAAGGGGCTGCTGATGGGACTCTCATGAAAAGGGCTGGTGATTGGTCTTTCATGTAAGGGGCTGCTGATGGGACTCTGATGTATGTGAACTGGTGATGGAACTTTGATGTAAGGGGCTGCTGATAGGACTCTGATGTAAGAGGCTGTTGATGGGACTCTGAGGTAAGGGGGTGCTGGTGGGACTCTGATGTTAGGGGCTGATGATGGGAGCCTGATGTAAGGGGGCTGGTGATGAGACTCTCTGTAAGGGGCTGCTGATGGGACTCTGATGTAAGGGGATTCTGATGGGTTTCTGATGTAAGTGGCTCCTAAAGGGACTCTGATGTAAGGGGCCTGTGATGGGACTCTGAAGTAAGGGGCTGCTGATGGGACTCTGATGTAAGGGGCTGGTAATGGGACTCTGATGTAAGGGGCTGCTGGTGGAACTCTAATGTAAGAGACTGCTAATGGGACTCTGACGTAAGGGAACAGGTGATGATACTTTGTAAGGGGCTGCTGATGGGACTCTGATGTATGTGAACTGGTGATGGAACTTTGATTTAAGGGGCTGCTGATAGGACTCTGATGTAAGAGGCTGTTGATGGGACTCTGAGGTAAGGGGGTGCTGATTGGACTCTGATGTTAGGGGCTGTTCATGGGAGCCTGATGTAAGGTGGCTGGTGATGAGACTCTCTGTAAGGGGCTGCTGATGGGACTCTGATGTAAGGG
Organism: Lithobates septentrionalis; assembly: GCA_037952835.1. Classification (NCBI taxonomy): domain Eukaryota; kingdom Metazoa; phylum Chordata; class Amphibia; order Anura; family Ranidae; genus Lithobates; species Lithobates septentrionalis. The sequence goes on from JBBDGP010001120.1 coordinate 4,749,006, forward strand.
GATTCTGATGGGTTTCTAATGTAAGGGGCTCCTGATGGGACTCTGATGTACGGGGCCTTTGATGGGACTCTGATGTAAGGGGCTGGTGATGGTACTCTGATGTGATGGGACTTTGATGTAAGGGGATGGTGGTGGGACTCTGAAGTAAGAGGCTGCTGATGGGTCTCTGATGTTAAGGACTGTTGATGGGACTCTGATGTAAGGGGGCTGTTGATGGGACTCTGATGTATGGGGCTGCTGATGGGACTCTGATGTAAGGGGCTGCTGATAGAACACTGATGTAAGGAGCTTTTGATCGGACTCTGATGTAAAAGGGGCTGGTGATGGGACTTTGATGTAAGGGGATTCTGATGGGTTTCTGATGTAAGGGGCTCCTGATGGGACTCTGATGTAAGGGGCTGGTGATGGTACTCTGATGTGATGGGACTTTGATGTAAGGGGCTGGTGGTGGGACTCTGAAGTAAGAGGCTGCTGATGGGACTCTGATGTAAGGGGCTGGGGATGGGACTCTGATGTAAGGGGCTGCTGGTGGAACTCTAATGTAAGAGACTGCTAATGGGACTCTGATGTAAGGGAACAGGTGATGATTCTTTGTAGGGGCTGGTGATGGGACTCTGATGTAAGGGGGCTGGTGATGGGACTCTGATGTAAGGGGTTGCTGAATGGACTCTGATGTAAGTGGCTGCTGATGGGATTCTAAAGTAAGGGGTTGCTGATGGGATTCTGAAGTAAGGGGTTTCTGATGGGACTCTGATGTAAGGGGCTGCTGATGGGACTCTCATGAAAAGGGCTGGTGATTGGTCTTTGATGTATTGGGCTGCTGATGGGACTCTGATGTAAGGGGCTGCTGAATGGACTCTGATGTAAGGGGCTGCTGATGGGACTCTGAAGAAAGGGGGTGCTGATGGGACTCTGATGTAAGGGGCTGTTGATGGGAGCCTGATCTAAGGGGCCTGTGATGGGACTCCGATCTAAGGGGCTTGTGATGGGACATTCTGATGTAAAGGGCTGACGATGGGACACTCTGATATAAGGGGCTGCTGATGGGACCCTTATCTAAGGGGCTGGTAATGGGTCCATGATGTAAGGGGGCTGCAGATTTTATCCTGATGTAAGGGGGCTGCAGATTGGACCCTGATGTAAGGGGGCTGCTGATGGGACTCTGATGTAGGGGCTGTTGATGGGACTCTGATGGAAGGGGGCTGCTGATGGGACTCTGATGTAAGGGGGCTGCTGATGGGACTCTCATGTAAATGACTGCTGATGGGACTCTAAGGTAAGGGGCTGCTGATGGGTCTCTGATGTTAAGGACTGTTGATGGGACTCTGATGTAAGGGGGCTGTTGATGGGACTCTGATGTAAGGGGCTGCTGATGGGACTCAGATGTAAGGGGCTGCTGATGGAACACTGATGTAAGGAGCTTTGATCGGACTCTGATGTAAAAGGGGCTGTTGATGGGACTTTGATGTAAGGGGCTGCTGATGGGACTCTGATGTAAGGGGCTGGTGATGGGACTCTGATGTAAGGGGCTGCTGGTGGAACTCTAATGTAAGAGACTGCTAATGGGACTCTGGTGTAAGGGAACAGGTGATGATACTTTGTAAGGGGCTGGTGATGGGACTCTGATGTAAGGGGGCTGGTGATGGGACTCTGATATAAGGGGTTGCTAAAAGGACTCTGTTGTAAGGGGCTGCTGATGGGACTCTGAAGTAAGGGGTTGCTGATGGGATTCTGAAGTAAGGGGTTTCTGATGGGATTCTGAAGTAAGGGGTTTCTGATGGGACTCTGATGTAAGGGGCTGCTGATGGGACTCTCATGAAAAGGGCTGGTGATTGGTCTTTGATGTAAGGGGCTGCTGATTGGACTCTGATGTATGTGAACTGGTGATGGAACTTTGATGTAAGAGGCTGTTGATGGGACTCTGAGGTAAGGGGATGCTGGTGGGACTCTGATGTTAGGGGCTGATGATGGGAGCCTGATGTAAGGGGGCTGGTGATGAGACTCTCTGTAAGGGGCTGCTGATGGGACTCTGATGTAAGGGGATTCTGATGGGTTTCTGATGTAAGGGGCTCCTGATGGGACTCTGATGTAAGGGGCCTGTGATGGGACTCTGATGTAAGGGGCTGGTGATGGTACTCTGATGTGATGGGACTTTGATGTAAGGGGCTGGTGGTGGGACTCTGAAGTAAGAGGATGCTGATGGGACTCTGATGTAAGGGGCTGGGGATGGGACTCTGATGTAAGGGGCTGCTGGTGGAACTCTAATGTAAGAGACTGCTAATGGGACTCTGATGTAAGGGAACAGGTGATGATTATTTGTAAGGGGCTGGTGATGGGACTCTGATGTAAGGGGGCTGGTGATGGGACTCTGATGTAAGGGGTTGCTGAATGGACTCTGATGTAAGTGGCTGCTGATGGGACTCTAAAGTAAGGGGTTGCTGATGGGATTCTGAAGTAAGGGGTTTCTGATGGGACTCTGATGTAAGGGGCTGCTGATGGGACTCTCATGAAAAGGGCTGGTGATTGGTCTTTGATGTAAGGGGCTGATGATGGGACTCCGATGTATGTGAACTGGTGATGGAACTTTGATGTAAGGGGCTGCTGATGGGACTCTGATGTAAGGGGCTGGTGATGGGACTCTGATGTAAGGGGCTGCTGGTGGAACTCTAATGTAAGAGACTGCTAATGGGACTCTGATGTAAGGGAACAGGTGATGATACTTTGTAAGGGGCTGGTGATGGGACTCTGATGTAAGGGGGCTGGTGATGGGACTCTGATATAAGGGGTTGCTAAATGGACTCTGATGTAAGGGGCTGCTGATGGGACTCTGAAGTAAGGGGTTGCTGATGGGATTCTGAAGTAAGTGGTTTCTGATGGGACTCTGATGTAAGGGGCTGCTGATGGGACTCTCATGAAAAGGGCTGGTGATTGGTCTTTCATGTAAGGGGCTGCTGATGGGACTCTAATGTATGTGAACTGGTGATGGAACTTTGATGTAAGGGGCTGCTGATAGGACTCTGATGTAAGAGGCTGTTGATGGGACTCTGAGGTAAGGGGGTGCTGGTGGGACTCTGATGTTAGGGGCTGATGATGGGAGCCTGATGTAAGGGGGCTGGTGATGAGACTCTCTGTAAGGGGCTGCTGATGGGACTCTGATGTAAGGGGATTCTGATGGGTTTCTGATGTAAGTGGCTCCTAAAGGGACTCTGATGTAAGGGGCCTGTGATGGGACTCTGAAGTAAGGGGCTGCTGATGGGACTCTGATGTAAGGGGCTGGTAATGGGACTCTGATGTAAGGGGCTGCTGGTGGAACTCTAATGTAAGAGACTGCTAATGGGACTCTGACGTAAGGGAACAGGTGATGATACTTTGTAAGGGGCTGCTGATGGGACTCTGATGTATGTGAACTGGTGATGGAACTTTGATTTAAGGGGCTGCTGATAGGACTCTGATGTAAGAGGCTGTTGATGGGACTCTGAGGTAAGGGGGTGCTGATTGGACTCTGATGTTAGGGGCTGTTCATGGGAGCCTGATGTAAGGTGGCTGGTGATGAGACTCTCTGTAAGGGGCTGCTGATGGGACTCTGATGTAAGGGGATTCTGATGGGTTTCTGATGTAAGGGGCTCCTGATGGGACTCTGATGTACGGGGCCTTTGATGGGACTCTGATGTAAGGGGCTGGTGATGGTACTCTGATGTGATGGGACTTTGATGTAAGGGGATGGTGATGGTACTCTGAAGTAAGAGGCTGCTGATGGGTCTCTGATGTTAAGGACTGTTGATGGGACTCTGATGTAAGGGGGCTGTTGATGGGACTCTGATGTATGGGGCTGCTGATGGGACTCTGATGTAAGGGGCTGCTGATAGAACACTGATGTAAGGAGCTTTTGATCGGACTCTGATGTAAAAGGGGCTGGTGATGGGACTTTGATGTAAGGGGATTCTGATGGGTTTCTGATGTAAGGGGCTCCTGATGGGACTCTGATGTAAGGGGCTGGTGATGGTACTCTGATGTGATGGGACTTTGATGTAAGGGGCTGGTGGTGGGACTCTGAAGTAAGAGGCTGCTGATGGGACTCTGATGTAAGGGGCTGGGGATGGGACTCTGATGTAAGGGGCTGCTGGTGGAACTCTAATGTTAGAGACTGCTAATGGGACTCTGATGTAAGGGAACAGGTGATGATTCTTTGTAGGGGCTGGTGATGGGACTCTGATGTAAGGGGGCTGGTGATGGGACTCTGATGTAAGGGGTTGCTGAATGGACTCTGATGTAAGTGGCTGCTGATGGGATTCTAAAGTAAGGGGTTGCTGATGGGATTCTGAAGTAAGGGGTTTCTGATGGGACTCTGATGTAAGGGGCTGCTGAATGGACTCTGATGTAAGGGGCTGATGATGGGACTCTGAAGTAAGGGGGTGCTGATGGGACTCTGATGTAAGGGGCTGTTGATGGGAGCCTGATCTAAGGGGCCTGTGATGGGACTCCGATCTAAGGGGCTTGTGATGGGACATTCTGATGTAAAGGGCTGACGATGGGACACTCTGATATAAGGGGCTGCTGATGGGACCCTTATGTAAGGGGCTGGTAATGGGACCATGATGTAAGGGGGCTGCAGATTTTATCCTGATGTAAGGGGGCTGCAGATTGGACCCTGATGTAAGGGGGCTGCTGATGGGACTCTGATGTAGGGGCTGTTGATGGGACTCTGATGGAAGGGGGCTGTTGATGGGACTCTGATGTAAGGGGCTGCTGATGGGACTCAGATGTAAGGGGCTGCTGATGGAACACTGATGTAAGGAGCTTTTGATCGGACTCTGATGTAAAAGGGGCTGTTGATGGGACTTTGATGTAAGGGGCTGCTGATGGGACTCTGATGTAAGGGGCTGGTGATGGGACTCTGATGTAAGGGGCTGCTGGTGGAACTCTAATGTAAGAGACTGCTAATGGGACTCTGGTGTAAGGGAACAGGTGATGATACTTTGTAAGGGGCTGGTGATGGGACTCTGATGTAAGGGGGCTGGGGATGGGACTCTGATATAAGGGGTTGCTAAATTGACTCTGATGTAAGGGGCTGCTGATGGGACTCTGAAGTAAGGGGTTGCTGATGGGATTCTGAAGTAAGGGGTTTCTGATGGGATTCTGATGTAAGGGGCTGCTGATGGGACTCTCATGAAAAGGGCTGGTGATTGGTCTTTGATGTAAGGGGCTGCTGATGGGACTCTGATGTATCTGAACTGGTGATGGAACTTTGATGTAAGGGGCTGCTGATAGGACTCTGATGTAAGAGGCTGTTGATGGGACTCTGAGGTAAGGGGGTGCTGGTGGGACTCTGATGTTAGGGGCTGATGATGGGAGCCTGATGTAAGGGGGCTGGTGATGAGACTCTCTGTAAGGGGCTGCTGATGGGACTCTGATGTAAGGGGATTCTGATGGGTTTCTGATGTAAGGGGCTCCTGATGGGACTCTGATGTAAGGGGCCTGTGATGGGACTCTGATGTAAGGGGCTGGTATTGGGACTCTGATGTAAGGGGCTGCTGGTGGAACTCTAATGTAAGAGACTGCTAATGGGACTCTGATGTAAGGGAACAGGTGATGATACTTTGTAAGGGGCTGGTAATGGGACTCTGATGTAAGGGGGCTGGTAATGGGACTCTGATGTAAGGGGTTGCTGAATGGACTCTGATGTAAGGGGCTGCTGATGGGACTCTGAAGTAAGGGGTTGCTGATGGGATTCTGAAGTAAGGGGTTTCTGATGGGACTCTGATGTAAGGGGCTGCTGATGGGACTCTCATGAAAAGGGCTGATGATTGGTCTTTGATGTAAGGGGCTGCTGATGGGACTCCGGTGTATGTGAACTGGTGATGGAACTTTGATGTAAGAGGCTGTTGATGGGACTCTGAGGTAAGGGGGTGCTGATGGGACTCTGATGTTAGGGGCTGTTGATGGGAGCCTGATGTAAGGGGGCTGGTGATGAGACTCTCTGTAAGGGGCTGCTGATGGGACTCTGATGTACGGGGAAACTGATGGGTTTCTGATGTAAGGGGCTCCTGATGGGACTCTGATGTAAGGGGCCTGTGATGGGACTCTGATGTAAGGGGCTGGTGATGGTACTCTGATGTGATGGGACTTTGATGTAAGGGGCTGGTGGTGGGACTCTGAAGTAAGAGGCTGCTGATGGTTCTCTGATGTTAAGGACTGTTGATGGGACTCTGATGTAAGGGGGCTGTTGATGGGACTCTGATGTAAGGGGCTGCTGATGGGACTCTGATGTAAGGGGCTGCTGATGGGACTCTGACGTAAGGGGCTGCTGATGGAACACTGATGTAAGGAGCTTTTGATCGGACTCTGATGTAAAAGGGGCTGGTGATGGGACTTTGATGTAAGGGGCTGCTGATGGGACTCTTATGTAAGGGGCTGGTGATGGGACTCTGATGTAAGGGGCTGCTGGTGGAACTCTAATGTAAGAGACTGCTAATGGGACTCTGATGTAAGGGAACAGGTGATGATACTTTGTAAGGGGCTGGTGATGGGACTCTGATGTAAGGGGGCTGGTGATGGGACTCTGATATAAGGGGTTGCTAAATGGACTCTGTTGTAAGGGGCTGCTGATGGGACTCTGAAGTAAGGGGTTGCTGATGGGATTCTGAATTAAGGGGTTTCTGATGGGACTCTGATGTAAGTGGCTGCTGATGGGACTCTCATTAAAAAGGGCTGGTGATTGGTCTTTGATGTAAGGGGCTGCTGATGGGACTCTGATGTATGTGAACTGGTGATGGGACTTTGATGTAAGGGGCTGCTGATAGGACTCTGATGTAAGAGGCTGTTGATGGGACTCTGAGGTAAGGGGGTGCTGGTGGGACTCTGATGTTAGGGGCTGATGATGGGAGCCTGATGTAAGGGGCTGGTGGTGGGACTCTGAAGAGGCTGCTGATGGGACTCTGATGTAAGGGGCTGGGGATGGGACTCTGATGTAAGGGGCTGCTGGTGGAACTCTAATGTAAGAGACTGCTAATGGGACTCTGATGTAAGGGAACAGGTGATGATTCTTTGTAAGGGGCTGGTGATGGGACTCTGATGTAAGGGGGTTGGTGATGGGACTCTGATGTAAGGGGTTGCTGAATGGACTCTGATGTAAGTGGCTGCTGATGGGACTCTAAAGTAAGGGGTTGCTGATGGGATTCTGAAGTAAGGGGTTTCTGATGGGACTCTGATGTAAGAGGCTGCTGATGGGACTCTGATGTAAGGGGCTGGTGATGGTACTCTGATGTGATGGGACTTTGATGTAAGGGAGTGGTGGTGGGACTCTGAAGTAAGAGGCTGCTGATGGGTCTCTGATGTTAAGGACTGTTGATGGGACTCTGATGTAAGGGGGCTGGTGATGAGACTCTCTGTAAGGGGCTGCTGATGGGACTCTGAAGTAAGAGGCTGCTGATGGGTCTCTGATGTTAAGGACTGTTGATGGGACTCTGATGTAAGGGGGCTGTTGATGGGACTCTGATGTAAGGGGCTGCTGATGAGACTCTGATGTAAGGGGATTCTGATGGGTTTCTGATGTAAGGGGCTGGTGGTGGGACTCTGAAGTAAGAGGCTGCTGATGGGACTCTGATGTAAGGGGCTGGGGATGGGACTCTGATGTAAGGGGCTGCTGGTGGAACTCTAATGTAAGAGACTGCTAATGGGACTCTGATGTAAGGGAACAGGTGATGATTCTTTGTAAGGGGCTGGTGATGGGACTCTGATGTAAGGGGGTTGGTGATGGGACTCTGATGTAAGGGGTTGCTGAATGGACTCTGATGTAAGTGGCTGCTGATGGGACTCTAAAGTAAGGGGTTGCTGATGGGATTCTGAAGTAAGGGGTTTCTGATGGGACTCTGATGTAAAGGGCTGCTGATGGGACTCTGATGTAAGGGGCTGGTGATGGTACTCTGATGTGATGGGACTTTGATGTAAGGGGCTGGTGGTGGGACTCTGAAGTAAGAGGCTGCTGATGGGACTCTGATGTAAGGGGCTGGTAATGGGACTCTGATGTAAGGGGCTGCTGGTGGAACTCTAATGTAAGAGACTGCTAATGGGACTCTGATGTAAGGGAACAGGTGATGATACTTTGTAAGGGGCTGGTGATGGGACTCTGAAGTAAGAGGCTGCTGATGGGTCTCTGATGTTAAGGACTGTTGATGGGACTCTGATGTAAGGGGGCTGTTGATGGGACTCTGATGTAAGGGGCTGCTGATGAGACTCTGATGTAAGGGGATTCTGATGGGTTTCTGATGTAAGGGGCTGGTGGTGGGACTCTGAAGTAAGAGGCTGCTGATGGGACTCTGATGTAAGGGGCTGGGGATGGGACTCTGATGTAAGGGGCTGCTGGTGGAACTCTAATGTAAGAGACTGCTAATGGGACTCTGATGTAAGGGAACAGGTGATGATTCTTTGTAAGGGGCTGGTGATGGGACTCTGATGTAAGGGGGTTGGTGATGGGACTCTGATGTAAGGGGTTGCTGAATGGACTCTGATGTAAGTGGCTGCTGATGGGACTCTAAAGTAAGGGGTTGCTGATGGGATTCTGAAGTAAGGGGTTTCTGATGGGACTCTGATGTAAAGGGCTGCTGATGGGACTCTGATGTAAGGGGCTGGTGATGGTACTCTGATGTGATGGGACTTTGATGTAAGGGGCTGGTGGTGGGACTCTGAAGTAAGAGGCTGCTGATGGGACTCTGATGTAAGGGGCTGGTAATGGGACTCTGATGTAAGGGGCTGCTGGTGGAACTCTAATGTAAGAGACTGCTAATGGGACTCTGATGTAAGGGAACAGGTGATGATACTTTGTAAGGGGCTGGTGATGGGACTCTGATGTAAGGGGGCTGGTGATGGGACTCTGATGTAAGGGGTTGCTGAATGGACTCTGATATAAGGGGCTGCTGATGGGACTCTGAATTAAGGGGTTTCTGATGGGACTCTGATGTAAGGGGCTGCTGATGGGACTCTCATGAAAAGGGCTGGTGATTGGTCTTTGATGTAAGGGGCTGCTGATGGGACTCCGATATATGTGAACTGTTGATGGAACTTTGCTGTAAGGGGCTGCTGATAGGACTCTGATGTAAGAGGCTGTTGATGGGACTCTGAGGTAAGGGGGTGCTGATGGGACTCTGATGTTAGGGGCTGTTGATGGGAGCCTGATGTAAGGGGGCTGTGATGAGACTCTCTGTAAGGGGCTGCTGATGGGATACTGATGTAAGGGGATTCTGCTGGGTTTCTGATGTAAGGGGCTCCTGATGGGACTCTGATGTAAGGGGCCTTTGATGGGACTCTGATGTAAGGGGCTGGTGATGGTACTCTGATGTGATGGGACTTTGATGTAAGGGAGTGGTGGTGGGACTCTGAAGTAAGAGGCTGCTGATGGGTCTCTGATGTTAAGGACTGTTGATGGGACTCTGATGTAAGGGGGCTGTTGATGGGACTCTGATGTAAGGGGCTGCTGATGAGACTCTGATGTAAGGGGCTGCTGATGGAACACTGATGTAAGGAGCTTTTGATCGGACTCTGATGTAAAAGGGGCTGGTGATGGGACTTTGATGTAAGGGGATTCTGATGGGTTTCTGATGTAAGGGGCTCCTGATGGGACTCTGATGTAAGGGGCTGGTGATGGTACTCTGATGTGATGGGACTTTGATGTAAGGGGCTGGTGGTGGGATTCTCAAGTAAGAGGCTGCTGATGGGACTCTGATGTAAGGGGCTGGGGATGGGACTCTGATGTAAGGGGCTGCTGGTGGAACTCTAATGTAAGAGACTGCTAATGGGACTCTGATGTAAGGGAACAGGTGATGATTCTTTGTAAGGGGCTGGTGATGGGACTCTGATGTAAGGGGGTTGGTGATGGGACTCTGATGTAAGGGGTTGCTGAATGGACTCTGATGTAAGTGGCTGCTGATGGGATTCTAAAGTAAGGGGTTGCTGATGGGATTCTGAAGTAAGGGGTTTCTGATGGGACTCTGATGTAAGGGGCTGCTGATGGGACTCTCATGAAAAGGGCTGGTGATTGGTCTTTGATGTAAGGGGCTGCTGATGGGACTCCGATGTATGTGAACTGGTGATGGAACTTTGATGTAAGTGGCTGCTGATAGGACTCTGATGTAAGAGGCTGTTGATAGGACTCTGAGGTAAGGGGGTGCTGATGGGACTCTGATGTTAGGGGCTGTTGATGGGAGCCTGATGTAAGGGGGCTGTGATGAGACTCTCTGTAAGGGGCTGCTGATGGGACTCTGATGTAAGGGGATTCTGATGGGTTTCTGATGTAAGGGGCTCCTGATGGGACTCTGATGTAAGGGGCCTTTGATGGGACTCTGATGTAAGGGGCTGGTGATGGTACTCTGATGTGATGGGACTTTGATGTAAGGGGATGGTGGTGGGACTCTGAAGTAAGAGGCTGCTGATGGGTTTCTGATGTTAAGGACTGTTGATGGGACTCTAAAGTAAGGGGGCTGTTGATGGGACTCTGATGTAAGGGGCTGCTGATGGGACTCTGATGTAAGGGGCTGCTGATGGAACACTGATGTAAGGAGCTTTTGATCGGACTCTGATGTAAAAGGGGCTGGTGATGGGACTTTTATGTAAGGGGATTCTGATGGGTTTCTGATGTAAGGGGCTCCTGATGGGACTCTGATGTAAGGGGCTGGCGATGGTACTCTGATGTGATGGGACTTTGATGTAAGGGGCTGGTGGTGGGACTCTGAAGTAAGAGGCTGCTGATGGGACTCTGATGTAAGGGGCTGGGGATGGGACTCTGATGTAAGGGGCTGCTGGTGGAACTCTAATGTAAGAGACTGCTAATGGGACTCTGATGTAAGGGAACAGGTGATGATTCTTTGTAGGGGCTGGTGATGGGACTCTGATGTAAGGGGGCTGGTGATGGGACTCTGATGTAAGGGGTTGCTGAATGGACTCTGATGTAACTGGCTGCTGATGGGATTCTAAAGTAAGGGGTTGCTGATGGGATTCTGAAGTAAGGGTTTTCTGATGGGACTCTGATGTAAGGGGCTGCTGATGGGACTCTCATGAAAAGGGCTGGTGATTGGTCTTTGATGTATTGGGCTGCTGATGGGACTCTGGTGTAAGGGGCTGCTGAATGGACTCTGGTGTAAGGGGCTGCTGAATGGACTCTGATGTAAGGGGCTGCTGATGGGACTCTGAAGTAAGGGGGTGCTGATGGGACTCTGATGTAAGGGGCTGTTGATGGGAGCCTGATGTAAGGGGGCTGGTGATGAGACTCTGTAAGGGTCTGGTGATGGGACTCTTATGTAAGGGGCTCCTGATGGGACTCTGATCTAAGGGGCCTGTGATGGGACTCCGATCTAAGGGGCTGGTGATGGGACATTCTGATGTAAAGGGCTGACGATGGGACACTCTGATATAAGGGGCTGCTGATGGGACCCTTATGTAAGGGGCTGGTAATGGGACCATGATGTAAGGGGGCTGCAGATTTTATCCTGATGTAAGGGGGCTGCAGATTGGACCCTGATGTAAGGGGGCTGCTGATGGGACTCTGATGTAGGGGCTGTTGATGGGACTCTGATGGAAGGGGGCTGCTGATGGGACTCTGATGTAAGGGGGCTGCTGATGGGACTCTCATGTAAATGACTGCTGATAGGACTCTAAGGTAAGGGGCTGCTGATGGGTCTCTGATGTTAAGGACTGTTGATGGGACTCTGATGTAAGGGGGCTGTTGAAGGGACTCTGATGTAAGGGGCTGCTGATGGGACTCAGATGTAAGGGGCTGCTGATGGAACACTGATGTAAGGAGCTTTTGATCGGACTCTGATGTAAAAGGGGCTGGTGATGGGACTTTGATGTAAGGGGCTGCTGATGGGACTCTGATGTAAGGGGCTGGTGATGGGACTCTGATGTAAGGGGCTGCTGGTGGAACTCTAATGTAAGAGACTGCTAATGGGACTCTGGTGTAAGGGAACAGGTGATGATACTTTGTAAGGGGCTGGTGATGGGACTCTGATGTAAGGGGGCTGGGGATGGGACTCTGATATAAGGGGTTGCTAAATGGACTCTGATGTAAGGGGCTGCTGATGGGACTCTGAAGTAAGGGGGTGCTGATGGGATTCTGAAGTAAGGGGTTTCTGATGGGATTCTGATGTAAGGGGCTGCTGATGGGACTCTCATGAAAAGGGCTGATGATTGGTCTTTGATGTAAGGGGCTGCTGATGGGACTCTGATGTATCTGAACTGGTGATGGAACTTTGATGTAAGGGGCTGCTGATAGGACTCTGATGTAAGAGGCTGTTGATGGGACTCTGAGGTAAGGGGGTGCTGGTGGGACTCTGATGTTAGGGGCTGATGATGGGAGCCTGATGTAAGGGGGCTGGTGATGAGACTCTCTGTAAGGGGCTGCTGATGGGACTCTGATGTAAGGGGATTCTGATGGGTTTCTGATGTAAGGGGCTCCTGATGGGACTCTGATGTAAGGGGCCTGTGATGGGACTCTGATGTAAGGGGCTGGTATTGGGACTCTGATGTAAGGGGCTGGTGATGGGACTCTGATGTAAGGGGCTGCTGGTGGAACTCTAATGTAAGAGACTGCTAATGGGACTCTGATGTAAGGGAACAGGTGATGATACTTTGTAAGGGGCTGGTAATGGGACTCTGATGTAAGGGGGCTGGTAATGGGACTCTGATGTAAGGGGTTGCTGAATGGACTCTGATGTAAGGGGCTGCTGATGGGACTCTGAAGTAAGGGGTTGCTGATGGGATTCTGAAGTAAGGGGTTTCTGATGGGACTCTGATGTAAGGGGCTGCTGATGGGACTCTGATCTAAGGGGCCTGTGATGGGACTCCGATCTAAGGGGCTGGTGATGGGACATTCTGATGTAAAGGGCTGACGATGGGACACTCTGATATAAGGGGCTGCTGATGGGACCCTTATGTAAGGGGCTGGTAATGGGACCATGATGTAAGGGGGCTGCAGATTTTATCCTGATGTAAGGGGGCTGCAGATTGGACCCTGATGTAAGGGGGCTGCTGATGGGACTCTGATGTAGGGGCTGTTGATGGGACTCTGATGGAAGGGGGCTGCTGATGGGACTCTGATGTAAGGGGGCTGCTGATGGGACTCTCATGTAAATGACTGCTGATGGGACTCTAAGGTAAGCGGCTGCTGATGGGTCTCTGATGTTAAGGACTGTTGATGGGACTCTGATGTAAGGGGGCTGTTGATGGGACTCTGATGTAAGGGGCTGCTGATGGGACTCAGATGTAAGGGGCTGCTGATGGAACACTGATGTAAGGAGCTTTTGATCGGACTCTGATGTAAAAGGGGCTGGTGATGGGACTTTGATGTAAGGGGCTGCTGATGGGACTCTGATGTAAGGGGCTGGTGATGGGACTCTGATGTAAGGGGCTGCTGGTGGAACTCTAATGTAAGAGACTGCTAATGGGACTCTGGTGTAAGGGAACAGGTGATGATACTTTGTAAGGGGCTGGTGATGGGACTCTGATGTAAGGGGGCTGGGGATGGGACTCTGATATAAGGGGTTGCTAAATGGACTCTGATGTAAGGGGCTGCTGATGGGACTCTGAAGTAAGGGGTTGCTGATGGGATTCTGAAGTAAGGGGTTTCTGATGGGATTCTGATGTAAGGGGCTGCTGATGGGACTCTCATGAAAAGGGCTGGTGATTGGTCTTTGATGTAAGGGGCTGCTGATGGGACTCTGATGTATCTGAACTGGTGATGGAACTTTGATGTAAGGGGCTGCTGATAGGACTCTGATGTAAGAGGCTGTTGATGGGACTCTGAGGTAAGGGGGTGCTGGTGGGACTCTGATGTTAGGGGCTGATGATGGGAGCCTGATGTAAGGGGGCTGGTGATGAGACTCTCTGTAAGGGGCTGCTGATGGGACTCTGATGTAAGGGGATTCTGATGGGTTTCTGATGTAAGGGGCTCCTGATGGGACTCTGATGTAAGGGGCCTGTGATGGGACTCTGATGTAAGGGGCTGGTATTGGGACTCTGATGTAAGGGGCTGCTGGTGGAACTCTAATGTAAGAGACTGCTAATGGGACTCTGATGTAAGGGAACAGGTGATGATACTTTGTAAGGGGCTGGTAATGGGACTCTGATGTAAGGGGGCTGGTAATGGGACTCTGATGTAAGGGGTTGCTGAATGGACTCTGATGTAAGGGGCTGCTGATGGGACTCTGAAGTAAGGGGTTGCTGATGGGATTCTGAAGTAAGGGGTTTCTGATGGGACTCTGATGTAAGGGGCTGCTGATGGGACTGTCATGAAAAGGGCTGATGATTGGTCTTTGATGTAAGGGGCTGCTGATGGGACTCCGGTGTATGTGAACTGGTGATGGAACTTTGATGTAAGGGGCTGTTGATAGGATTCTGATGTAAGAGGCTGTTGATGGGACTCTGAGGTAAGGGGGTGCTGATGGGACTCTGATGTTAGGGGCTGTTGATGGGAGCCTGATGTAAGGGGGCTGGTGATGAGACTCTCTGTAAGGGGCTGCTGATGGGACTCTGATGTAAGGGGAAACTGATGGGTTTCTGATGTAAGGGGCTCCTGATGGGACTCTGATGTAAGGGGCCTGTGATGGGACTCTGATGTAAGGGGCTGGTGATGGTACTCTGATGTGATGGGACTTTGATGTAAGGGGCTGGTGGTGGGACTCTGAAGTAAGAGGCTGCTGATGGTTCTCTGATGTAAGGGGGCTGTTGATGGGACTCTGATGTAAGGGGCTGCTGATGGGACTCTGATGTAAGGGGCTGCTGATGGGACTCTGATGTAAGGGGCTGCTGATGGAACACTGATGTAAGGAGCTTTTGATCGGACTCTGATGTAAAAGGGGCTGGTGATGGGACTTTGATGTAAGGGGCTGCTGGTGGAACTCTAATGTAAGAGACTGCTAATGGGACTCTGATGTAAGGGAACAGGTGATGATACTTTGTAAGGGGCTGGTGATGGGACTCTGATGTAAGGGGGCTGGTGATGGGACTCTGATATAAGGGGTTGCTAAATGGACTCTGTTGTAAGGGGCTGCTGATGGGACTCTGAAGTAAGGGGTTGCTGATGGGATTCTGAATTAAGGGGTTTCTGATGGGACTCTGATGTAAGTGGCTGCTGATGGGACTCTCATTAAAAAGGGCTGGTGATTGGTCTTTGATGTAAGGGGCTGCTGATGGGACTCTGATGTATGTGAACTGGTGATGGGACTTTGATGTAAGGGGCTGCTGATAGGACTCTGATGTAAGAGGCTGTTGATGGGACTCTGAGGTAAGGGGGTGCTGGTGGGACTCTGATGTTAGGGGCTGATGATGGGAGCCTGATGTAAGGGGGCTGGTGATGAGACTCTCTGTAAGGGTCTGCTGATGGGACTCTGATGTAAGGGGATTCTGATGGGTTTCTGATGTAAGGGGCTGGTGGTGGGACTCTGAAGTAAGAGGCTGCTGATGGGACTCTGATGTAAGGGGCTGGGGATGGGACTCTGATGTAAGGGGCTGCTGGTGGAACTCTAATGTAAGAGACTGCTAATGGGACTCTGATGTAAGGGAACAGGTGATGATTCTTTGTAAGGGGCTGGTGATGGGACTCTGATGTAAGGGGGTTGGTGATGGGACTCTGATGTAAGGGGTTGCTGAATGGACTCTGATGTAAGTGGCTGCTGATGGGACTCTAAAGTAAGGGGTTGCTGATGGGATTCTGAAGTAAGGGGTTTCTGATGGGACTCTGATGTAAGGGGCTGCTGATGGGACTCTGATGTAAGGGGCTGGTGATGGTAGTCTGATGTGATGGGACTTTGATGTAAGGGGCTGGTGGTGGGACTCTGAAGTAAGAAGCTGCTGATGGGACTCTGATGTAAGGGGCTGGTAATGGGACTCTGATGTAAGGGGCTGCTGGTGGAACTCTAATGTAAGAGACTGCTAATGGGACTCTGATGTAAGGGAACAGGTGATGATACTTTGTAAGGGGCTGGTGATGGGACTCTGATGTAAGGGTGCTGGTGATGGGACTCTGATGTAAGGGGTTGCTGAATGGACTCTGATATAAGGGGCTGCTGATGGGACTCTGAATTAAGGGGTTTCTGATGGGACTCTGATGTAAGGGGCTTCTGATGGGACTCTCATGAAAAGGGCTGGTGATTGGTCTTTGATGTAAGGGGCTGCTGATGGGACTCCGATATATGTGAACTGGTGATGGAACTTTGATGTAAGGGGCTGCTGATAGGACTCTGATGTAAGAGGCTGTTGATGGGACTCTGAGGTAAGGGGGTGCTGATGGGACTCTGATGTTAGGGGCTGTTGATGGGAGCCTGATGTAAGGGGGCTGTGATGAGACTCTCTGTAAGGGGCTGCTGATGGGATACTGATGTAAGGGGATTCTGATGGGTTTCTGATGTAAGGGGCTCCGGATGGGACTCTGATGTAAGGGGCCTTTGATGGGACTCTGATGTAAGGGCTGGTGATGGTACTCTGATGTGATGGGACTTTGATGTAAGGGAGTGGTGGTGGGACTCTGAAGTAAGAGGCTGCTGATGGAACACTGATGTAAGGAGCTTTTGATCGGACTCTGATGTAAAAGGGGCTGGTGATGGGACTTTGATGTAAGGGGATTCTGATGGGTTTCTGATGTAAGGGGCTCCTGATGGGACTCTGATGTAAGGGGCTGGTGATGGTACTCTGATGTGATGGGACTTTGATGTAAGGGGCTGGTGGTGGGATTCTGAAGTAAGAGGCTGCTGATGGGACTCTGATGTAAGGGGCTGGGGATGGGACTCTGATGTAAGGGGCTGCTGGTGGAACTCTAATGTAAGAGACTGCTAATGGGACTCTGATGTAAGGGAACAGGTGATGATTCTTTGTAAGGGGCTGGTGATGGAACTCTGATGTAAGGGGGTTGGTGATGGGACTCTGATGTAAGGGGTTGCTGAATGGACTCTGATGTAAGGGGCTGCTGATGGGATTCTAAAGTAAGGGGTTGCTGATGGGATACTGAAGTAAGGGGTTTCTGATGGGACTCTGATGTAAGGGGCTGCTGATGGGACTCTCATGAAAAGGGCTGGTGATTGGTCTTTGATGTAAGGGGCTGCTGATGGGACTCCGATGTATGTGAACTGGTGATGGAACTTTGATGTAAGGGGCTGCTGATAGGAATCTGATGTAAGAGGCTGTTGATATGACTCTGAGGTAAGGGGGTGCTGATGGGACTCTGATGTTAGGGGCTGTTGATGGGAGCCTGATGTAAGGGGGCTGTGATGAGACTCTCTGTAAGGGGCTGCTGATGGGACTCTGATGTAAGGGGATTCTGATGGGTTTCTGATGTAAGGGGCTCCTGATGGGACTCTGATGTAAGGGGCCTGTGATGGGACTCTGATGTAAGGGGCTGGTATTGGGACTCTGATGTAAGGGGCTG
Organism: Lithobates septentrionalis; assembly: GCA_037952835.1. Taxonomy (NCBI): domain Eukaryota; kingdom Metazoa; phylum Chordata; class Amphibia; order Anura; family Ranidae; genus Lithobates; species Lithobates septentrionalis. The sequence goes on from JBBDGP010001120.1 coordinate 4,766,413, forward strand.
CTGGTGGAACTCTAATGTAGGAGACTGCTAATGGGACTCTGATGTAAGGGAACAGGTGATGATACTTTGTAAGGGGCTGGTAATGGGACTCTGATGTAAGGGGGCTGGTAATGGGACTCTGATGTAAGGGGTTGCTGAATGGACTCTGATGTAAGGGGCTGCTGATGGGACTCTGAAGTAAGGGGTTGCTGATGGGATTCTGAAGTAAGGGGTTTCTGATGGGACTCTGATGTAAGGGGCTGCTGATGGGACTCTCATGAAAAGGGCTGATGATTGGTCTTTGATGTAAGGGGCTGCTGATGGGACTCCGGTGTATGTGAACTGGTGATGGAACTTTGATGTAAGGGGCTGTTGATAGGATTCTGATGTAAGAGGCTGTTGATGGGACTCTGAGGTAAGGGGGTGCTGATGGGACTCTGATGTTAGGGGCTGTTGATGGGAGCCTGATGTAAGGGGGCTGGTGATGAGACTCTCTGTAAGGGGCTGCTGATGGGACTCTGATGTAAGGGGAAACTGATGGGTTTCTGATGTAAGGGGCTCCTGATGGGACTCTGATGTAAGGGGCTGGTGATGGTACTCTGATGTGATGGGACTTTGATGTAAGGGGCTGGTGGTGGGACTCTGAAGTAAGAGGCTGCTGATGGTTCTCTGATGTTAAGGACTGTTGATGGGACTCTGATGTAAGGGGGCTGTTGATGGGACTCTGATGTAAGGGGCTGCTGATGGGACTCTGATGTAAGGGGCTGCTGATGGGACTCTGATGTAAGGGGCTGCTGATGGAACACTGATGTAAGGAGCTTTTGATCGGACTCTGATGTAAAAGGGGCTGGTGATGGGACTTTGATGTAAGGGGCTGCTGATGGGACTCTTATGTAAGGGGCTGGTGATGGGACTCTGATGTAAGGGGCTGCTGGTGGAACTCTAATGTAAGAGACTGCTAATGGGACTCTGATGTAAGGGAACAGGTGATGATACTTTGTAAGGGGCTGGTGATGGGACTCTGATGTAAGGGGGCTGGTGATGGGACTCTGATATAAGGGGTTGCTAAATGGACTCTGTTGTAAGGGGCTGCTGATGGGACTCTGAAGTAAGGGGTTGCTGATGGGATTCTGAATTAAGGGGTTTCTGATGGGACTCTGATGTAAGTGGCTGCTGATGGGACTCTCATTAAAAAGGGCTGGTGATTGGTCTTTGATGTAAGGGGCTGCTGATGGGACTCTGATGTATGTGAACTGGTGATGGGACTTTGATGTAAGGGGCTGCTGATAGGACTCTGATGTAAGAGGCTGTTGATGGGACTCTGAGGTAAGGGGGTGCTGGTGGGACTCTGATGTTAGGGGCTGATGATGGGAGCCTGATGTAAGGGGGCTGGTGATGAGACTCTCTGTAAGGGTCTGCTGATGGGACTCTGATGTAAGGGGATTCTGATGGGTTTCTGATGTAAGGGGCTGGTGGTGGGACTCTGAAGTAAGAGGCTGCTGATGGGACTCTGATGTAAGGGGCTGGGGATGGGACTCTGATGTAAGGGGCTGGGGATGGGACTCTGATGTAAGGGGCTGCTGGTGGAACTCTAATGTAAGAGACTGCTAATGGGACTCTGATGTAAGGGAACAGGTGATGATTCTTTGTAAGGGGCTGGTGATGGGACTCTGATGTAAGGGGGTTGGTGATGGGACTCTGATGTAAGGGGTTGCTGAATGGACTCTGATGTAAGTGGCTGCTGATGGGACTCTAAAGTAAGGGGTTGCTGATGGGATTCTGAAGTAAGGGGTTTCTGATGGGACTCTGATGTAAGGGGCTGCTGATGGGACTCTGATGTAAGGGGCTGGTGATGGTAGTCTGATGTGATGGGACTTTGATGTAAGGGGCTGGTGGTGGGACTCTGAAGTAAGAGGCTGCTGATGGGACTCTGATGTAAGGGGCTGGTAATGGGACTCTGATGTAAGGGGCTGCTGGTGGAACTCTAATGTAAGAGACTGCTAATGGGACTCTGATGTAAGGGAACAGGTGATGATACTTTGTAAGGGGCTGGTGATGGGACTCTGATGTAAGGGGGCTGGTGATGGGACTCTGATGTAAGGGGTTGCTGAATGGACTCTGATATAAGGGGCTGCTGATGGGACTCTGAATTAAGGGGTTTCTGATGGGACTCTGATGTAAGGGGCTGCTGATGGGACTCTCATGAAAAGGGCTGGTGATTGGTCTTTGATGTAAGGGGCTGCTGATGGGACTCCGATATATGTGAACTGGTGATGGAACTTTGATGTAAGGGGCTGCTGATAGGACTCTGATGTAAGAGGCTGTTGATGGGACTCTGAGGTAAGGGGGTGCTGATGGGACTCTGATGTTAGGGGCTGTTGATGGGAGCCTGATGTAAGGGGGCTGTGATGAGACTCTCTGTAAGGGGCTGCTGATGGGATACTGATGTAAGGGGATTCTGATGGGTTTCTGATGTAAGGGGCTCCTGATGGGACTCTGATGTAAGGGGCCTTTGATGGGACTCTGATGTAAGGGGCTGGTGATGGTACTCTGATGTGATGGGACTTTGATGTAAGGGAGTGGTGGTGGGACTCTGAAGTAAGAGGCTGCTGATGGAACACTGATGTAAGGAGCTTTTGATCGGACTCTGATGTAAAAGGGGCTGGTGATGGGACTTTGATGTAAGGGGATTCTGATGGGTTTCTGATGTAAGGGGCTCCTGATGGGACTCTGATGTAAGGGGCTGGTGATGGTACTCTGATGTGATGGGACTTTGATGTAAGGGGCTGGTGGTGGGATTCTGAAGTAAGAGGCTGCTGATGGGACTCTGATGTAAGGGGCTGGGGATGGGACTCTGATGTAAGGACCTGCTGGTGGAACTCTAATGTAAGAGACTGCTAATGGGACTCTGATGTAAGGGAACAGGTGATGATTCTTTGTAAGGGGCTGGTGATGGGACTCTGATGTAAGGGGGTTGGTGATGGGACTCTGATGTAAGGGGTTGCTGAATGGACTCTGATGTAAGGGGCTGCTGATGGGATTCTAAAGTAAGGGGTTGCTGATGGGATTCTGAAGTAAGGGGTTTCTGATGGGACTCTGATGTAAGGGGCTGCTGATGGGACTCTCATGAAAATGGCTGGTGATTGGTCTTTGATGTAAGGGGCTGCTGATGGGACTCCGATGTATGTGAACTGGTGATGGAACTTTGATGTAAGGGGCTGCTGATAGGACTCTGATGTAAGAGGCTGTTGATATGACTCTGAGGTAAGGGGGTGCTGATGGGACTCTGATGTTAGGGGCTGTTGATGGGAGCCTGATGTAAGGGGGCTGTGATGAGACTCTCTGTAAGGGGCTGCTGATGGGACTCTGATGTAAGGGGATTCTGATGGGTTTCTGATGTAAGGGGCTCCTGATGGGACTCTGATGTAAGGGGCCTTTGATGGGACTCTGATGTAAGGGGCTGGTGATGGTACTCTGATGTGATGGGACTTTGATGTAAGGGGATGGTGGTGGGACTCTGAAGTAAGAGGCTGCTGATGGGTTTCTGATGTTAAGGACTGTTGATGGGACTCTGATGTAAGGGGGCTGTTGATGGGACTCTGATGTAAGGGGCTGCTGATGGGACTCTGATGTAAGGGGCTGCTGATGGAACACTGATGTAAGGAGCTTTTGATCGGACTCTGATGTAAAAGGGGCTGGTGATGGGACTTTGATGTAAGGGGATTCTGATGGGTTTCTGATGTAAGGGGCACCTGATGGGACTCTGATGTAAGGGGCTGGTGATGGTACTCTGATGTGATGGGACTTTGATGTAAGGGGCTGGTGGTGGGACTCTGAAGTAAGAGGCTGCTGATGGGACTCTGATGTAAGGGGCTGGGGATGGGACTCTGATGTAAGGGGCTGCTGGTGGAACTCTAATGTAAGAGACTGCTAATGGGACTCTGATGTAAGGGAACAGGTGATGATTCTTTGTAGGGGCTGGTGATGGGACTCTGATGTAAGGGGGCTGGTGATGGGACTCTGATGTAAGGGGTTGCTGAATGGACTCTGATGTAAGTGGCTGCTGATGGGATTCTAAAGTAAGGGGTTGCTGATGGGATTCTGAAGTAAGGGGTTTCTGATGGGACTCTGATGTAAGGGGCTGCTGATGGGACTCTCATGAAAAGGGCTGGTGATTGGTCTTTGATGCATTGGGCTGCTGATGGGACTCTGGTGTAAGGGGCTGCTGAATGGACTCTGATGTAAGGGGCTGCTGATGGGACTCTGAAGTAAGGGGGTGCTGATGGGACTCTGATGTAAGGGGCTGTTGATGGGAGCCTGATGTAAGGGGGCTGGTGATGAGACTCTGTAAGGGTCTGGTGATGGGACTCTTATGTAAGGGGCTCCTGATGGGACTCTGATCTAAGGGGCCTGTGATGGGACTCCGATCTAAGGGGCTGGTGATGGGACATTCTGATGTAAAGGGCTGACGATGGGACACTCTGATATAAGGGGCTGCTGATGGGACCCTTATGTAAGGGGCTGGTAATGGGACCATGATGTAAGGGGGCTGCAGATTTTATCCTGATGTAAGGGGGCTGCAGATTGGACCCTGATGTAAGGGGGCTGCTGATGGGACTCTGATGTAGGGGCTGTTGATGGGACTCTGATGGAAGGGGGCTGCTGATGGGACTCTGATGTAAGGGGGCTGCTGATGGGACTCTCATGTAAATGACTGCTGATGGGACTCTAAGGTAAGGGGCTGCTGATGGGTCTCTGATGTTAAGGACTGTTGATGGGACTCTGATGTAAGGGGGCTGTTGAAGGGACTGTGATGTAAGGGGCTGCTGATGGGACTCAGATGTAAGGGGCTGCTGATGGAACACTGATGTAAGGAGCTTTTGATCGGACTCTGATGTAAAAGGGGCTGGTGATGGGACTTTGATGTAAGGGGCTGCTGATGGGACTCTGATGTAAGGGGCTGGTGATGGGACTCTGATGTAAGGGGCTGCTGGTGGAACTCTAATGTAAGAGACTGCTAATGGGACTCTGGTGTAAGGGAACAGGTGATGATACTTTGTAAGGGGCTGGTGATGGGACTCTGATGTAAGGGGGCTGGGGATGGGACTCTGATATAAGGGGTTGCTAAATGGACTCTGATGTAAGGGGCTGTTGATGGGACTCTGAAGTAAGGGGTTGCTGATGGGATTCTGAAGTAAGGGGTTTCTGATGGGATTCTGATGTAAGGGGCTGCTGATGGGACTCTCATGAAAAGGGCTGATGATTGGTCTTTGATGTAAGGGGCTGCTGATGGGACTCTGATGTATCTGAACTGGTGATGGAACTTTGATGTAAGGGGCTGCTGATAGGACTCTGATGTAAGAGGCTGTTGATGGGACTCTGAGGTAAGGGGGTGCTGGTGGGACTCTGATGTTAGGGGCTGATGATGGGAGCCTGATGTAAGGGGGCTGGTGATGAGACTCTCTGTAAGGGGCTGCTGATGGGACTCTGATGTAAGGGGATTCTGATGGGTTTCTGATGTAAGGGGCTCCTGATGGGACTCTGATGTAAGGGGCCTGTGATGGGACTCTGATGTAAGGGGCTGGTATTGGGACTCTGATGTAAGGGGCTGGTGATGGGACTCTGATGTAAGGGGCTGCTGGTGGAACTCTAATGTAAGAGACTGCTAATGGGACTCTGATGTAAGGGAACAGGTGATGATACTTTGTAAGGGGCTGGTAATGGGACTCTGATGTAAGGGGGCTGGTAATGGGACTCTGATGTAAGGGGTTGCTGAATGGACTCTGATGTAAGGGGCTGCTGATGGGACTCTGAAGTAAGGGGTTGCTGATGGGATTCTGAAGTAAGGGGTTTCTGATGGGACTCTGATGTAAGGGGCTGCTGATGGGACTCTCATGAAAAGGGCTGATGATTGGTCTTTGATGTAAGGGGCTGCTGATGGGACTCCGGTGTATGTGAACTGGTGATGGAACTTTGATGTAAGGGGCTGTTGATAGGATTCTGATGTAAGAGGCTGTTGATGGGACTCTGAGGTAAGGGGGTGCTGATGGGACTCTGATGTTAGGGGCTGTTGATGGGAGCCTGATGTAAGGGGGCTGGTGATGAGACTCTCTGTAAGGGGCTGCTGATGGGACTCTGATGTAAGGGGAATCTGATGGGTTTCTGATGTAAGGGGCTCCTGATGGGACTCTGATGTAAGGGGCCTGTGATGGGACTCTGATGTAAGGGGCTGGTGATGGTACTCTGATGTGATGGGACTTTGATGTAAGGGGCTGGTGGTGGGACTCTGAAGTAAGAGGCTGCTGATGGGACTCTGATGTTAGGGGTTGTTGATGGGAGCCTGATGTAAGGGGGCTGTGATGAGACTCTCTGTAAGGGGCTGCTGATGGGACTCTGATGTAAGGGGATTCTGATGGGTTTCTGATGTAAGGGGCTCCTGATGGGACTCTGATGTAAGGGGCCTTTGATGGGACTCTGATGTAAGGGGCTGGTGATGGTTCTCTGATGTGATGGGACTTTGATGTAAGGGGCTGGTGGTGGGACTCTGAAGTAAGAGGCTGCTGATGGTTCTCTGATGTTAAGGACTGTTGATGGGACTCTGATGTAAGGGGGCTGTTGATGGGACTCTGATGTAAGGGGCTGCTGATGGGACTCTGATGTAAGGGGCTGCTGATGGGACTCTGATGTAAGGGGCTGCTGATGGAACACTGATGTAAGGAGCTTTTGATCGGACTCTGATGTAAAAGGGGCTGGTGATGGGACTTTGATGTAAGGGGCTGCTGATGGGACTCTTATGTAAGGGGCTGGTGATGGGACTCTGATGTAAGGGGCTGCTGGTGGAACTCTATTGTAAGAGACTGCTAATGGGACTCTGATGTAAGGGAACAGGTGATGATACTTTGTAAGGGGCTGGTGATGGGACTCTGATGTAAGGGGGCTGGTGATGGGACTCTGATATAAGGGGTTGCTAAATGGACTCTGTTGTAAGGGGCTGCTGATGGGACTCTGAAGTAAGGGGTTGCTGATGGGATTCTGAATTAAGGGGTTTCTGATGGGACTCTGATGTAAGGGGCTGCTGATGGGACTCTCATTAAAAAGGGCTGGTGATTGGTCTTTGATGTAAGGGGCTGCTGATGGGACTCTGATGTATGTGAACTAGTGATGGAACTTTGATGTAAGGGGCTGCTGATAGGACTCTGATGTAAGAGGCTGTTGATGGGACTCTGAGGTAAGGGGGTGCTGGTGGGACTCTGATGTTAGGGGCTGATGATGGGAGCCTGATGTAAGGGGGCTGGTGATGAGACTCTCTGTAAGGGGCTGCTGATGGGACTCTGATGTAAGGGGATTCTGATGGGTTTCTGATGTAAGGGGCTGGTGGTGGGACTCTGAAGTAAGAGGCTGCTGATGGGACTCTGATGTAAGGGGCTGGGGATGGGACTCTGATGTAAGGGGCTGCTGGTGGAACTCTAATGTAAGAGACTGCTAATGGGACTCTGATGTAAGGGAACAGGTGATGATTCTTTGTAAGGGGCTGGTGATGGGACTCTGATGTAAGGGGGTTGGTGATGGGACTCTGATGTAAGCGGTTGCTGAATGGACTCTGATGTAAGTGGCTGCTGATGGGACTCTAAAGTAAGGGGTTGCTGATGGGATTCTGAAGTAAGGGGTTTCTGATGGGACTCTGATGTAAGGGGCTGCTGATGGGACTCTGATGTAAGGGGCTGGTGATGGTACTCTGATGTGATGGGACTTTGATGTAAGGGGCTGGTGGTGGGACTCTGAAGTAAGAGGCTGCTGATGGGACTCTGATGTAAGGGGCTGGTAATGGGACTCTGATGTAAGGGGCTGCTGGTGGAACTCTAATGTAAGAGACTGCTAATGGGACTCTGATGTAAGGGAACAGGTGATGATTCTTTGTAAGGGGCTGGTGATGGGACTCTGATGTAAGGGGGCTGGTGATGGGACTCTGATGTAAGGGGTTGCTGAATGGACTCTGATATAAGGGGCTGCTGATGGGACTCTGAAGTAAGGGGTTGCTGATGGGATTCTGAATTAAGGGGTTTCTGATGGGACTCTGATGTAAGGGGCTGCTGATGGGACTCTCATGAAAAGGGCTGGTGATTGGTCTTTGATGTAAGGGGCTGCTGATGGGACTCCGATATATGTGAACTGGTGATGGAACTTTGATGTAAGGGGCTGCTGATAGGACTCTGATGTAAGAGGCTGTTGATGGGACTCTGAGGTAAGGGGGTGCTGATGGGACTCTGATGTTAGGGGCTGTTGATGGGAGCCTAATGTAAGGGGGCTGGTGATGAGACTCTCTGTAAGGGGCTGCTGATGGGACTCTGATGTAAGGGGATTCTGATGGGGCTCTGATGTAAGGGGCTCCTGATGGGACTCTGATGTAAGGGGCCTTTGATGGGACTCTGATGTAAGGGGCTGGTGATGGTACTCTGATGTGATGGGACTTTGATGTAAGGGGCTGGTGGTGGGACTCTGAAGTAAGAGGCTGCTGATGGGTCTCTGATGTTAAGGACTGTTGATGGGACTCTGATGTAAGGGGGCTGTTGATGGGACTCTGAAGTAAGTGGCTGCTGATGGGACTCTGATGTAAGGGGCTGCTGATGGAACACTGATGTAAAGAGCTTTTGATCGGACTCTGATGTAAAAGGGGCTGGTGATGGGACTTTGATGTAAGGGGCTGCTGATGGGACTCTGATGTAAGGGGCTTGGTGATGGGACTCTGATGTAAGGGGCTGCTGGTGGAACTCTAATGTAAGAGACTGCTAATTGGACTCTGATGTAAGGGAACAGGTGATGATACTTTGTAAGGGGCTGGTGATGGGACTCTGATGTAAGGGGCTGGTGATGGGACTCTGATATAAGGGGTTGCTAAATGGACTCTGTTGTAAGGGGCTGCTGATGGGACTCTGAAGTAAGGGGTTGCTGATGGGATTCTGAAGTAAGGGGTTTCTGATGGGACTCTGATGTAAGGGCCTGCTGATGGGACTCTCATGAAAAGGGCTGGTGATTGGTCTTTGATGTAAGGGGCTGCTGATGGGACTCCGATGTATGTGAACTGGTGATGGAACTTTGATGTAAGGGGCTGCTGATAGGACTCTGATTTTAGAGGCTGTTGATGGGACTCTGAGGTAAGGGGGTGCTGATGGGACTCTGATGTTAGGGGCTGTTGATGGGAGCCTGATGTAAGAGGGCTGTGATGAGACTCTCTGTAAGGGGCTGCTGATGGGATACTGATGTAAGGGGATTCTGATGGGTTTCTGATGTAAGGGGCTCCTGATGGGACTCTGATGTAAGGGGCCTTTGATGGGACTCTGATGTAAGGGGCTGGTGATGGTACTCTGATGTGATGGGACTTTGATGTAAGGGGCTGGTGGTGGGACTCTGAAGTAAGAGGCTGCTGATGGGTCTCTGATGTTAAGGACTGTTGATGGGACTCTGATGTAAGGGGGCTGTTGATGGGACTCTGATGTAAGGGGCTGCTGATAGGACTCTGATGTAAGAGGCTGTTGATGGGACTCTGAGGTAAGGGGATGCTGGTGGGACTCTGATGTTAGAGGCTGATGATGGGAGCCTGATGTAAGGGGGCTGGTGATGAGACTCTCTGTAAGGGGCTGCTGATGGGACTCTGATGTAAGGGGATTCTGATGGGTTTCTGATGTAAGGGGCTCCTGATGGGACTCTGATGTAAGGGGCCTGTGATTGGACTCTGATGTAAGGGGCTGGTGATGGTACTATGATGTGATGGGACTTTGATGTAAGGGGCTGGTGGTGGGACTCTGAAATAAGAGGATGCTGATGGGACTCTGATGTAATGGGCTGGGGATGGGACTCTGATGTAAGGGGCTGCTGGTGGAACTCTAATGTAAGAGACTGCTAATGGAACTCTGATGTAAGGGAACAGGTGATGATTATTTGTAAGGGGCTGGTGATGGGACTCTGATGTAAGGGGGCTGGTGATGGGACTCTGATGTAAGGGGTTGCTGAATGGACTCTGATGTAAGTGGCTGCTGATGGGACTCTAAAGTAAAGGGTTGCTGATGGGATTCTGAAGTAAGGGGTTTCTGATGGGACTCTGATGTAAGGGGCTGCTGATGGGACTCTCATGAAAAGGGCTGGTGATTGGTCTTTGATGTAAGGGGCTGCTGATGGGACTCCGATGTATGTGAACTGGTGATGGAACTTTGATGTAAGGGGCTGCTGATAGGACTCTGATGTAAGAGGCTGTTGATGGGACTCTGAGGTAAGGGAGTGCTGATGGGACTCTGATGTTAGGGGCTGTTGATGGGAGCCTGATGTAAGGGGGCTGTGATGAGACTCTCTGTAAGGGGCTGCTGATGGGACTCTGATGTAAGGGGACTCTGATGGGTTTCTGATGTAAGGGGCTCCTGATGGGACTCTGATGTAAGGGGCCTTTGATGGGACTCTGATGTAAGGGGCCTATGATGGGACTCTGATGTAAGGGGCAGGTGATGGTACTCTGATGTGATGGGAGTTTGATGTAAGGGGCTGGTGGTGGGACTCTGAAGAAAGGGGCTGGGGATGGGACTCTGATGTAAGGGGCTGCTGGTGGAACTCTAATGTAAGAGACTGCTAATGGGACTCTGATGTAAGGGAACAGGTGATGATTCTTTGTAAGGGGCTGGTGATGGGACTCTGATGTAAGGGGGCTGCTGATGGGACTCTGATGTAAGGGGTTGCTGAATGGACTCTGATGTAAGGGGCTGTTATGGGACTCTAAAGTAAGGGGTTGCTGATGGGATTCTGAAGTAAGGGGTTTCTGATGGGACTTTGATGTAAGGGGCTGCTGATGGGACTCTCATGAAAAGGGCTGGTGATTGGTCTTTGATGTAAGGGGCTGCTGATGGGACTCCGATGTATGTGAACTGGTGATGGAACTTTGATGTAAGGGGCTGCTGATAGGACTCTGATGTAAGAGGCTGTTGATGGGACTCTGAGGTAAGGGAGTGCTGATGGGACTCTGATGTTAGGGGCTGTTGATGGGAGCCTGATGTAAGGGGGCTGTGATGAGACTCTCTGTAAGGGGCTGCTGATGGGACTCTGATGTAAGTGGACTCTGATGGGTTTCTGATGTAAGGGGCTCCTGATGGGACTCTGATGTAAGGGGCCTTTGATGGGACTCTGATGTAAGGGGCTGGTGATGGTACTCTGATGTGATGGGACTTTGATGTAAGGGGCTGGTGGTGGGACTCTGAAGTAAGAGGCTGCTGATGGGTCTCTGATGTTAAGGACTGTTGATGGGACTCTGATGTAAGGGGGCTGTTGATGGGACTCTGATGTAAGGGGCTGCTGATAGGACTCTGATGTAAGAGGCTGTTGATGGGACTCTGAGGTAAGGGGATGCTGGTGGGACTCTGATGTTAGAGGCTGATGATGGGAGCCTGATGTAAGGGGGCTGGTGATGAGACTCTCTGTAAGGGGCTGCTGATGAGACTCTGATGTAAGGGGATTCTGATGGGTTTCTGATGTAAGGGGCTCCTGATGGGACTCTGATGTAAGGGGCCTGTGATGGGACTCTGATGTAAGGGGCTGGTGATGGTACTATGATGTGATGGGACTTTGATGTAAGGGGCTGGTGGTGGGACTCTGAAATAAGAGGATGCTGATGGGAATCTGATGTAAGGGGCTGGGGATGGGACTCTGATGTAAGGGGCTGCTGGTGGAACTCTAATGTAAGAGACTGCTAATGGGACTCTGATGTAAGGGAACAGGTGATGATTATTTGTAAGGGGCTGGTGATGGGACTCTGATGTAAGGGGGCTGGTGATGGGACTCTGATGTAAAGGGTTGCTGAATGGACTCTGATGTAAGTGGCTGCTGATGGGACTCTAAAGTAAAGGGTTGCTGATGGGATTCTGAAGTAAGGGGTTTCTGATGGGACTCTGATGTAAGGGGCTGCTGATGGGACTCTCACGAAAAGGGCTGGTGATTGGTCTTTGATGTAAGGGGCTGATGATGGGACTCCGATGTATGTGAACTGGTGATGGAACTTTGATGTAAGGGGCTGCTGATGGGACTCTGATGTAAGGGGCTGGTGATGGGACTCTGATGTAAGGGGCTGCTGGTGGAACTCTAATGTAAGAGACTGCTAATGGGACTCTGATGTAAGGGAACAGGTGATGATACTTTGTAAGGGGCTGGTGATGGGACTCTGATGTAAGGGGGCTGGTGATGGGACTCTGATATAAGGGGTTGCTAAATGGACTCTGATGTAAGGGGCTGCTGATGGGACTCTGAAGTAAGGGGTTGCTGATGGGATTCTGAAGTAAGGGGTTTCTGATGGGACTCTGATGTAAGGGGCTGCTGATGGGACTCTCATGAAAAGGGCTGGTGATTGGTCTTTGATGTAAGGGGCTGCTGATGGGACTCTGATGTATGTGAACTGGTGATGGACCTTTGATGTAAGGGGCTGCTGATAGGACTCTGATGTAAGAGGCTGTTGATGGGACTCTGAGGTAAGGGGGTGCTGGTGGGACTCTGATGTTAAGGGCTGATGATGGGAGCCTGGTGTAAGGGGGCTGGTGATGAGACTTTCTGTAAGGGGCTGCTGATGGGACTCTGATGTAAGGGGATTCTGATGGGTTTCTGATGTAAGGGGCTCCTGATGGGACTCTGATGTAAGGGGCCTGTGATGGGACTCTGAAGTAAGGGGCTGCTGATGGGACTCTGATGTAAGGGGCTGGTAATGGGACTCTGATGTAAGGGGCTGCTGGTGGAACTCTAATGTAAGAGACTGCTAATGGGACTCTGACGTAAGGGAACAGGTGATGATACTTTGTAAGGGGCTGCTGATGGGACTCTGATGTATGTGAACTGGTGATGGAACTTTGATGTAAGGGGCTGCTGATAGGAATCTGATGTAAGAGGCTGTTGATGGGACTCTGAGGTAAGGGGGTGCTGATTGGACTCTGATGTTAGGTGCTGTTCATGGGAGCCTGGTGTAAGGTGGCTGATGATGAGACTCTCTGTAAGGGGCTGCTGATGGGACTCTGATGTAAGGGGATTCTGATGGGTTTCTGAAGTAAGGGGCTCCTGATGGGACTCTGATGTAAGGGGCCTATGATGGGACTCTGATGTAAGGGGCGGGTGATGGTACTCTGATGTGATGGGAGTTTGATGTAAGGGGCTGGTGGTGGGACTCTGAAGTAAGAGGCTGCTGATGGGACTCTGATGTAAGGGGCTGGGGATGGGACTCTGATGTAAGGGGCTGCTGGTGGAACTCTAATGTAAGAGACTGCTAATGGGACTCTGATGTAAGGGAACAGGTGATGATTCTTTGTAAGGGGCTGGTGATGGGACTCTGATGTAAGGGGGCTGGTGATGGGACTCTGATGTAAGGGGTTGCTGAATGGACTCTGATGTAAGGGGCTGCTGATGGGACTCTAAAGTAAGGGGTTGCTGATGGGATTCTGAAGTAAGGGGTTTCTGATGGGACTTTGATGTAAGGGGCTGCTGATGGGACTCTCATGAAAAGGGCTGGTGATTGGTCTTTGATGTAAGGGGCTGCTGATGGGACTCCGATGTATGTGAACTGGTGATGGAACTTTGATGTAAGGGGCTGCTGATAGGACTCTGATGTAAGAGTCTGTTGATGGGACTCTGAGGTAAGGGGGTGCTGATGGGACTCTGATGTTAGGGGCTGTTGATGGGAGCCTGATGTAAGGGGGCTGTGATGAGACTCTCTGTAAGGGGCTGCTGATGGGACTCTGATGTAAGGGGATTCTGATGGGTTTCTGATGTAAGGGGCTCCTGATGGGACTCTGATGTAAGGGGCCTGTGATGGGACTCTGATGTAAGGGGCTGGTATTGGGACTCTGATGTAAGGGGCTGCTGGTGGAACTCTAATGTAAGAGACTGCTAATGGGACTCTGATGTAAGGGAACAGGTGATGATACTTTGTAAGGGGCTGGTAATGGGACTCTGATGTAAGGGGGCTGGTAATGGGACTCTGATGTAAGGGGTTGCTGAATGGACTCTGATGTAAGGGGCTGCTGATGGGACTCTGAAGTAAGGGGTTGCTGATGGGATTCTGAAGTAAGGGGTTTCTGATGGGACTCTGATGTAAGGGGCTGCTGATGGGACTCTCATGAAAAGGGCTGATGATTGGTCTTTGATGTAAGGGGCTGCTGATGGGACTCCGGTGTATGTGAACTGGTGATGGAACTTTGATGTAAGGGGCTGTTGATAGGATTCTGATGTAAGAGGCTGTTGATGGGACTCTGAGGTAAGGGGGTGCTGATGGGACTCTGATGTTAGGGGCTGTTGATGGGAGCCTGATGTAAGGGGGCTGGTGATGAGACTCTCTGTAAGGGGCTGCTGATGGGACTCTGATGTAAGGGGAAACTGATGGGTTTCTGATGTAAGGGGCTCCTGATGGGACTCTGATGTAAGGGGCCTGTGATGGGACTCTGATGTAAGGGGCTGGTGATGGTACTCTGATGTGATGGGACTTTGATGTAAGGGGCTGGTGGTGGGACTCTGAAGTAAGAGGCTGCTGATGGTTCTCTGATGTTAAGGACTGTTGATGGGACTCTGATGTAAGGGGGCTGTTGATGGGACTCTGATGTAAGGGGCTGCTGATGGGACTCTGATGTAAGGGGCTGCTGATGGGACTCTGATGTAAGGGGCTGCTGATGGAACACTGATGTAAGGAGCTTTTAATCGGACTCTGATGTAAAAGGGGCTGGTGATGGGACTTTGATGTAAGGGGCTGCTGATGGGACTCTTATGTAAGGGGCTGGTGATGGGACTCTGATGTAAGGGGCTGCTGGTGGAACTCTAATGTAAGAGACTGCTAATGGGACTCTGATGTAAGGGAACAGGTGATGATACTTTGTAAGGGGCTGGTGATGGGACTCTGATGTAAGGGGGCTGGTGATGGGACTCTGATATAAGGGGTTGCTAAATGGACTCTGTTGTAAGGGGCTGCTGATGGGACTCTGAAGTAAGGGGTTGCTGATGGGATTCTGAATTAAGGGGTTTCTGATGGGACTCTGATGTAAGTGGCTGCTGATGGGACTCTCATTAAAAAGGGCTGGTGATTGGTCTTTGATGTAAGGGGCTGCTGATGGGACTCTGATGTATGTGAACTGGTGATGGGACTTTGATGTAAGGGGCTGCTGATAGGACTCTGATGTAAGAGGCTGTTGATGGGACTCTGAGGTAAGGGGGTGCTGGTGGGACTCTGATGTTAGGGGCTGATGATGGGAGCCTGATGTAAGGGGGCTGGTGATGAGACTCTCTGTAAGGGTCTGCTGATGGGACTCTGATGTAAGGGGATTCTGATGGGTTTCTGATGTAAGGGGCTGGTGGTGGGACTCTGAAGTAAGAGGCTGCTGATGGGACTCTGATTTAAGGGGCTGGGGATGGGACTCTGATGTAAGGGGCTGGGGATGGGACTCTGATGTAAGGGGCTGCTGGTGGAACTCTAATGTAAGAGACTGCTAATGGGACTCTGATGTAAGGGAACAGGTGATGATTCTTTGTAAGGGGCTGGTGATGGGACTCTGATGTAAGGGGGTTGGTGATGGGACTCTGATGTAAGGGGTTGCTGAATGGACTCTGATGTAAGTGGCTGCTGATGGGGCTCTAAAGTAAGGGGTTGCTGATGGGATTCTGAAGTAAGGGGTTTCTGATGGGACTCTGATGTAAGGGGCTGCTGATGGGACTCTGATGTAAGGGGCTGGTGATGGTACTCTGATGTGATGGGACTTTGATGTAAGGGGCTGGTGGTGGGACTCTGAAGTAAGAGGCTGCTGATGGGACTCTGATGTAAGGGGCTGGTAATGGGACTCTGATGTAAGGGGCTGCTGGTGGAACTCTAATGTAAGAGACTGCTAATGGGACTCTGATGTAAGGGAACAGGTGATGATACTTTGTAAGGGGCTGGTGATGGGACTCTGATGTAAGGGGGCTGGTGATGGGACTCTGATGTAAGGGGTTGCTGAATGGACTCTGATATAAGGGGCTGCTGATGGGACTCTGAATTAAGGGGTTTCTGATGGGACTCTGATGTAAGGGGCTGCTGATGGGACTCTCATGAAAAGGGCTGGTGATTGGTCTTTGATGTAAGGGGCTGCTGATGGGACTCCGATATATGTGAACTGGTGATGGAACTTTGATGTAAGGGGCTGCTGATAGGACTCTGATGTAAGAGGCTGTTGATGGGACTCTGAGGTAAGGGGGTGCTGATGGGACTCTGATGTTAGGGGCTGTTGATGGGAGCCTGATGTAAGGGGGCTGTGATGAGACTCTCTGTAAGGGGCTGCTGATGGGATACTGATGTAAGGGGATTCTGATGGGTTTCTGATGTAAGGGGCTCCTGATGGGACTCTGATGTAAGGGGCCTTTGATGGGACTCTGATGTAAGGGGCTGGTGATGGTACTCTGATGTGATGGGACTTTGATGTAAGGGAGTGGTGGTGGGACTCTGAAGTAAGAGGCTGCTGATGGAACACTGATGTAAGGAGCTTTTGATCGGACTCTGATGTAAAAGGGGCTGGTGATGGGACTTTGATGTAAGGGGATTCTGATGGGTTTCTGATGTAAGGGGCTCCTGATGGGACTCTGATGTAAGGGGCTGGTGATGGTACTCTGATGTGATGGGACTTTGATGTAAGGGGCTGGTGGTGGGATTCTGAAGTAAGAGGCTGCTGATGGGACTCTGATGTAAGGGGCTGGGGATGGGACTCTGATGTAAGGACCTGCTGGTGGAACTCTAATGTAAGAGACTGCTAATGGGACTCTGATGTAAGGGAACAGGTGATGATTCTTTGTAAGGGGCTGGTGATGGGACTCTGATGTAAGGGGGTTGGTGATGGGACTCTGATGTAAGGGGTTGCTGAATGGACTCTGATGTAAGGGGCTGCTGATGGGATTCTAAAGTAAGGGGTTGCTGATGGGATTCTGAAGTAAGGGGTTTCTGATGGGACTCTGATGTAAGGGGCTGCTGATGGGACTCTCATGGAAAGGGCTGGTGATTGGTCTTTGATGTAAGGGGCTGCTGATGGGACTCCGATGTATGTGAACTGGTGATGGAACTTTGATGTAAGGGGCTGCTGATAGGACTCTGATGTAAGAGGCTGTTGATATGACTCTGAGGTAAGGGGGTGCTGATGGGACTCTGATGTTAGGGGCTGTTGATGGGAGCCTGATGTAAGGGGGCTGTGATGAGACTCTCTGTAAGGGGCTGCTGATGGGACTCTGATGTAAGGGGATTCTGATGGGTTTCTGATGTAAGGGGCTCCTGATGGGACTCTGATGTAAGGGGCCTTTGATGGGACTCTGATGTAAGGGGCTGGTGATGGTACTCTGATGTGATGGGACTTTGATGTAAGGGGATGGTGGTGGGACTCTGAAGTAAGAGGCTGCTGATGGGTTTCTGATGTTAAGGACTGTTGATGGGACTCTGATGTAAGGGGGCTGTTGATGGGACTCTGATGTAAGGGGCTGCTGATGGGACTCTGATGTAAGGGGCTGCTGATGGAACACTGATGTAAGGAGCTTTTGATCGGACTCTGATGTAAAAGGGGCTGGTGATGGGACTTTGATGTAAGGGGATTCTGATGGGTTTCTGATGTAAGGGGCTCCTGATGGGACTCTGATGTAAGGGGCTGGTGATGGTACTCTGATGTGATGGGACTTTGATGTAAGGGGCTGGTGGTGGGACTCTGAAGTAAGAGGCTGCTGATGGGACTCTGATGTAAGGGGCTGGGGATGGGACTCTGATGTAAGGGGCTGCTGGTGGAACTCTAATGTAAGAGACTGCTAATGGGACTCTGATGTAAGGGAACAGGTGATGATTCTTTGTAGGGGCTGGTGATGGGACTCTGATGTAAGGGGGCTGGTGATGGGACTCTGATGTAAGGGGTTGCTGAATGGACTCTGATGTAAGTGGCTGCTGATGGGATTCTAAAGTAAGGGGTTGCTGATGGGATTCTGAAGTAAGGGGTTTCTGATGGGACTCTGATGTAAGGGGCTGCTGATGGGACTCTCATGAAAAGGGCTGGTGATTGGTCTTTGATGCATTGGGCTGCTGATGGGACTCTGGTGTAAGGGGCTGCTGAATGGACTCTGATGTAAGGGGCTGCTGATGGGACTCTGAAGTAAGGGGGTGCTGATGGGACTCTGATGTAAGGGGCTGTTGATGGGAGCCTGATGTAAGGGGGCTGGTGATGAGACTCTGTAAGGGTCTGGTGATGGGACTCTTATGTAAGGGGCTCCTGATGGGACTCTGATCTAAGGGGCCTGTGATGGGACTCCGATCTAAGGGGCTGGTGATGGGACATTCTGATGTAAAGGGCTGACGATGGGACACTCTGATATAAGGGGCTGCTGATGGGACCCTTATGTAAGGGGCTGGTAATGGGACCATGATGTAAGGGGGCTGCAGATTTTATCCTGATGTAAGGGGGCTGCAGATTGGACCCTGATGTAAGGGGGCTGCTGATGGGACTCTGATGTAGGGGCTGTTGATGGGACTCTGATGGAAGGGGGCTGCTGATGGGACTCTGATGTAAGGGGGCTGCTGATGGGACTCTCATGTAAATGACTGCTGATGGGACTCTAAGGTAAGGGGCTGCTGATGGGTCTCTGATGTTAAGGACTGTTGATGGGACTCTGATGTAAGGGGGCTGTTGAAGGGACTGTGATGTAAGGGGCTGCTGATGGGACTCAGATGTAAGGGGCTGCTGATGGAACACTGATGTAAGGAGCTTTTGATCGGACTCTGATGTAAAAGGGGCTGGTGATGGGACTTTGATGTAAGGGGCTGCTGATGGGACTCTGATGTAAGGGGCTGGTGATGGGACTCTGATGTAAGGGGCTGCTGGTGGAACTCTAATGTAAGAGACTGCTAATGGGACTCTGGTGTAAGGGAACAGGTGATGATACTTTGTAAGAGGCTGGTGATGGGACTCTGATGTAAGGGGGCTGGGGATGGGACTCTGATATAAGGGGTTGCTAAATGGACTCTGATGTAAGGGGCTGTTGATGGGACTCTGAAGTAAGGGGTTGCTGATGGGATTCTGAAGTAAGGGGTTTCTGATGGGATTCTGATGTAAGGGGCTGCTGATGGGACTCTCATGAAAAGGGCTGATGATTGGTCTTTGATGTAAGGGGCTGCTGATGGGACTCTGATGTATCTGAACTAGTGATGGAACTTTGACGTAAGGGGCTGCTGATAGGACTCTGATGTAAGAGGCTGTTGATGGGACTCTGAGGTAAGGGGGTGCTGGTGGGACTCTGATGTTAGGGGCTGATGATGGGAGCCTGATGTAAGGGGGCTGGTGATGAGACTCTCTGTAAGGGGCTGCTGATGGGACTCTGATGTAAGGGGATTCTGATGGGTTTCTGATGTAAGGGGCTCCTGATGGGACTCTGATGTAAGGGGCCTGTGATGGGACTCTGATGTAAGGGGCTGGTATTGGGACTCTGATGTAAGGGGCTGGTGATGGGACTCTGATGTAAGGGGCTGCTGGTGGAACTCTAATGTAAGAGACTGCTAATGGGACTCTGATGTAAGGGAACAGGTGATGATACTTTGTAAGGGGCTGGTAATGGGACTCTGATGTAAGGGGGCTGGTAATGGGACTCTGATGTAAGGGGTTGCTGAATGGACTCTGATGTAAGGGGCTGCTGATGGGACTCTGAAGTAAGGGGTTGCTGATGGGATTCTGAAGTAAGGGGTTTCTGATGGGACTCTGATGTAAGGGGCTGCTGATGGGACTCTCATGAAAAGGGCTGATGATTGGTCTTTGATGTAAGGGGCTGCTGATGGGACTCCGGTGTATGTGAACTGGTGATGGAACTTTGATGTAAGGGGCTGTTGATAGGATTCTGATGTAAGAGGCTGTTGATGGGACTCTGAGGTAAGGGGGTGCTGATGGGACTCTGATGTTAGGGGCTGTTGATGGGAGCCTGATGTAAGGGGGCTGGTGATGAGACTCTCTGTAAGGGGCTGCTGATGGGACTCTGATGTAAGGGGAATCTGATGGGTTTCTGATGTAAGGGGCTCCTGATGGGACTCTGATGTAAGGGGCCTGTGATGGGACTCTGATGTAAGGGGCTGGTGATGGTACTCTGATGTGATGGGACTTTGATGTAAGGGGCTGGTGGTGGGACTCTGAAGTAAGAGGCTGCTGATGGGACTCTGATGTTAGGGGTTGTTGATGGGAGCCTGATGTAAGGGGGCTGTGATGAGACTCTCTGTAAGGGGCTGCTGATGGGACTCTGATGTAAGGGGATTCTGATGGGTTTCTGATGTAAGTGGCTCCTGATGGGACTCTGATGTAAGGGGCCTTTGATGGGACTCTGATGTAAGGGGCTGGTGATGGTTCTCTGATGTGATGGGACTTTGATGTAAGGGGCTGGTGGTGGGACTCTGAAG
Source organism: Lithobates septentrionalis (assembly GCA_037952835.1). Taxonomy (NCBI): domain Eukaryota; kingdom Metazoa; phylum Chordata; class Amphibia; order Anura; family Ranidae; genus Lithobates; species Lithobates septentrionalis. Next base: position 4,786,820 of record JBBDGP010001120.1, read on the forward strand.
TAAGAGGCTGCTGATGGTTCTCTGATGTTAAGGACTGTTGATGGGACTCTGATGTAAGGGGGCTGTTGATGGGACTCTGATGTAAGGGGCTGCTGATGGGACTCTGATGTAAGGGGCTGCTGATGGGACTCTGATGTAAGGGGCTGCTGATGGAACACTGATGTAAGGAGCTTTTGATCGGACTCTGATGTAAAAGGGGCTGGTGATGGGACTTTGATGTAAGGGGCTGCTGATGGGACTCTTATGTAAGGGGCTGGTGATGGGACTCTGATGTAAGGGGCTGCTGGTGGAACTCTATTGTAAGAGACTGCTAATGAGACTCTGATGTAAGGGAACAGGTGATGATACTTTGTAAGGGGCTGGTGATGGGACTCTGATGTAAGGGGGCTGGTGATGGGACTCTGATATAAGGGGTTGCTAAATGGACTCTGTTGTAAGGGGCTGCTGATGGGACTCTGAAGTAAGGGGTTGCTGATGGGATTCTGAATTAAGGGGTTTCTGATGGGACTCTGATGTAAGGGGCTGCTGATGGGACTCTCATTAAAAAGGGCTGGTGATTGGTCTTTGATGTAAGGGGCTGCTGATGGGACTCTGATGTATGTGAACTAGTGATGGAACTTTGATGTAAGGGGCTGCTGATAGGACTCTGATGTAAGAGGCTGTTGATGGGACTCTGAGGTAAGGGGGTGCTGGTGGGACTCTGATGTTAGGGGCTGATGATGGGAGCCTGATGTAAGGGGGCTGGTGATGAGACTCTCTGTAAGGGGCTGCTGATGGGACTCTGATGTAAGGGGATTCTGATGGGTTTCTGATGTAAGAGGCTGCTGATGGGACTCTGATGTAAGGGGCTGGGGATGGGACTCTGATGTAAGGGGCTGCTGGTGGAACTCTAATGTAAGAGACTGCTAATGGGACTCTGATGTAAGGGAACAGGTGATGATTCTTTGTAAGGGGCTGGTGATGGGACTCTGATGTAAGGGGGTTGGTGATGGGACTCTGATGTAAGGGGTTGCTGAATGGACTCTGATGTAAGTGGCTGCTGATGGGACTCTAAAGTAAGGGGTTGCTGATGGGATTCTGAAGTAAGGGGTTTCTGATGGGACTCTGATGTAAGGGGCTGCTGATGGGACTCTGATGTAAGGGGCTGGTGATGGTACTCTGATGTGATGGGACTTTGATGTAAGGGGCTGGTGGTGGGACTCTGAAGTAAGAGGCTGCTGATGGGACTCTGATGTAAGGGGCTGGTAATGGGACTCTGATGTAAGGGGCTGCTGGTGGAACTCTAATGTAAGAGACTGCTAATGGGACTCTGATGTAAGGGAACAGGTGATGATTCTTTGTAAGGGGCTGGTGATGGGACTCTGATGTAAGGGGGCTGGTGATGGGACTCTGATGTAAGGGGTTGCTGAATGGACTCTGATATAAGGGGCTGCTGATGGGACTCTGAAGTAAGGGGTTGCTGATGGGATTCTGAATTAAGGGGTTTCTGATGGGACTCTGATGTAAGGGGCTGCTGATGGGACTCTCATGAAAAGGGCTGGTGATTGGTCTTTGATGTAAGGGGCTGCTGATGGGACTCCGATATATGTGAACTGGTGATGGAACTTTGATGTAAGGGGCTGCTGATAGGACTCTGATGTAAGAGGCTGTTGATGGGACTCTGAGGTAAGGGGGTGCTGATGGGACTCTGATGTTAGGGGCTGTTGATGGGAGCCTAATGTAAGGGGGCTGGTGATGAGACTCTCTGTAAGGGGCTGCTGATGGGACTCTGATGTAAGGGGATTCTGATGGGGCTCTGATGTAAGGGGCTCCTGATGGGACTCTGATGTAAGGGGCCTTTGATGGGACTCTGATGTAAGGGGCTGGTGATGGTACTCTGATGTGATGGGACTTTGATGTAAGGGGCTGGTGGTGGGACTCTGAAGTAAGAGGCTGCTGATGGGTCTCTGATGTTAAGGACTGTTGATGGGACTCTGATGTAAGGGGGCTGTTGATGGGACTCTGAAGTAAGTGGCTGCTGATGGGACTCTGATGTAAGGGGCTGCTGATGGAACACTGATGTAAGGAGCTTTTGATCAGACTCTGATGTAAAAGGGGCTGGTGATGGGACTTTGATGTAAGGGGCTGCTGATGGGACTCTGATGTAAGGGGCTTGGTGATGGGACTCTGATGTAAGGGGCTGCTGGTGGAACTCTAATGTAAGAGACTGCTAATTGGACTCTGATGTAAGGGAACAGGTGATGATACTTTGTAAGGGGCTGGTGATGGGACTCTGATGTAAGGGGGCTGGTGATGGGACTCTGATGTAAGGGGTTGCTGAATGGACTCTGATGTAAGGGGCTGTTATGGGACTCTAAAGTAAGGGGTTGCTGATGGGATTCTGAAGTAAGGGGTTTCTGATGGGACTCTGATGTAAGGGCCTGCTGATGGGACTCTCATGAAAAGGGCTGGTGATTGGTCTTTGATGTAAGGGGCTGCTGATGGGACTCCGATGTATGTGAACTGGTGATGGAACTTTGATGTAAGGGGCTGCTGATAGGACTCTGATTTTAGAGGCTGTTGATGGGACTCTGAGGTAAGGGGGTGCTGATGGGACTCTGATGTTAGGGGCTGTTGATGGGAGCCTGATGTAAGGGGGCTGTGATGAGACTCTCTGTAAGGGGCTGCTGATGGGATACTGATGTAAGGGGATTCTGATGGGTTTCTGATGTAAGGGGCTCCTGATGGGACTCTGATGTAAGGGGCCTTTGATGGGACTCTGATGTAAGGGGCTGGTGATGGTACTCTGATGTGATGGGACTTTGATGTAAGGGGCTGGTGGTGGGACTCTGAAGTAAGAGGCTGCTGATGGGTCTCTGATGTTAAGGACTGTTGATGGGACTCTGATGTAAGGGGGCTGTTGATGGGACTCTGATGTAAGGGGCTGCTGATAGGACTCTGATGTAAGAGGCTGTTGATGGGACTCTGAGGTAAGGGGATGCTGGTGGGACTCTGATGTTAGAGGCTGATGATGGGAGCCTGATGTAAGGGGGCTGGTGATGAGACTCTCTGTAAGGGGCTGCTGATGGGACTCTGATGTAAGGGGATTCTGATGGGTTTCTGATGTAAGGGGCTCCTGATGGGACTCTGATGTAAGGGGCCTGTGATTGGACTCTGATGTAAGGGGCTGGTGATGGTACTATGATGTGATGGGACTTTGATGTAAGGGGCTGGTGGTGGGACTCTGAAATAAGAGGATGCTGATGGGACTCTGATGTAATGGGCTGGGGATGGGACTCTGATGTAAGGGGCTGCTGGTGGAACTCTAATGTAAGAGACTGCTAATGGAACTCTGATGTAAGGGAACAGGTGATGATTATTTGTAAGGGGCTGGTGATGGGACTCTGATGTAAGGGGGCTGGTGATGGGACTCTGATGTAAGGGGTTGCTGAATGGACTCTGATGTAAGTGGCTGCTGATGGGACTCTAAAGTAAAGGGTTGCTGATGGGATTCTGAAGTAAGGGGTTTCTGATGGGACTCTGATGTAAGGGGCTGCTGATGGGACTCTCATGAAAAGGGCTGGTGATTGGTCTTTGATGTAAGGGGCTGATGATGGGACTCCGATGTATGTGAACTGGTGATGGAACTTTGATGTAAGGGGCTGCTGATGTGACTCTGATGTAAGGGGCTGGTGATGGGACTCTGATGTAAGGGGCTGCTGGTGGAACTCTAATGTAAGAGACTGCTAATGGGACTCTGATGTAAGGGAACAGGGGATGATACTTTGTAAGGGGCTGGTGATGGGACTCTGATGTAAGGGGGCTGGTGATGGGACTCTGATATAAGGGGTTGCTAAATGGACTCTGATGTAAGGGGCTGCTGATGGGACTCTGAAGTAAGGGGTTGCTGATGGGATTCTGAAGTAAGGGGTTTCTGATGGTACTCTGATGTAAGGGGCTGCTGATGGGACTCTCATGAAAAGGGCTGGTGATTGGTCTTTGATGTAAGGGGCTGCTGATGGGACTCTGATGTATGTGAACTGGTGATGGAACTTTGATGTAAGGGGCTGCTGATAGGACTCTGATGTAAGAGGCTGTTGATGGGACTCTGAGGTAAGGGGGTGCTGGTGGGACTCTGATGTTAGGGGCTGATGATGGGAGCCTGATGTAAGGGGGCTGGTGATGAGACTTTCTGTAAGGGGCTGCTGATGGGACTCTGATGTAAGGGGATTCTGATGGGTTTCTGATGTAAGGGGCTCCTGATGGGACTCTGATGTAAGGGGCCTGTGATGGGACTCTGAAGTAAGGGGCTGCTGATGGGACTCTGATGTAAGGGGCTGGTAATGGGACTCTGATGTAAGGGGCTGCTGGTGGAACTCTAATGTAAGAGACTGCTAATGGGACTCTGACGTAAGGGAACAGGTGATGATACTTTGTAAGGGGCTGCTGATGGGACTCTGATGTATGTGAACTGGTGATGGAACTTTGATGTAAGGGGCTGCTGATAGGACTCTGATGTAAGAGGCTGTTGATGGGACTCTGAGGTAAGGGGGTGCTGATTGGACTCTGATGTTAGGGGCTGTTCATGGGAGCCTGATGTAAGGTGGCTGGTGATGAGACTCTCTGTAAGGGGCTGCTGATGGGACTCTGATGTAAGGGGATTCTGATGGGTTTCTGATGTAAGGGGCTCCTGATGGGACTCTGATGTAAGGGGCCTATGATGGGACTCTGATGTAAGGGGCGGGTGATGGTACTCTGATGTGATGGGAGTTTGATGTAAGGGGCTGGTGGTGGGACTCTGAAGTAAGGGGCTGGGGATGGGACTCTGATGTAAGGGGCTGCTGGTGGAACTCTAATGTAAGAGACTGCTAATGGGACTCTGATGTAAGGGAACAGGTGATGATTCTTTGTAAGGGGCTGGTGATGGGACTCTGATGTAAGGGGGCTGGTGATGGGACTCTGATGTAAGGGGTTGCTGAATGGACTCTGATGTAAGGGGCTGCTGATGGGACTCTAAAGTAAGGGGTTGCTGATGGGATTCTGAAGTAAGGGGTTTCTGATGGGACTTTGATGTAAGGGGCTGCTGATGGGACTCTCATGAAAAGGGCTGGTGATTGGTCTTTGATGTAAGGGGCTGCTGATGGGACTCCGATGTATGTGAACTGGTGATGGAACTTTGATGTAAGGTGCTGCTGATATGACTCTGATGTAAGAGGCTGTTGATGGGACTCTGAGGTAAGGGAGTGCTGATGGGACTCTGATGTTAGGGGCTGTTGATGGGAGCCTGATGTAAGGGGGCTGTGATGAGACTCTCTGTAAGGGGCTGCTGATGGGACTCTGATGTAAGGGGACTCTGATGGGTTTCTGATGTAAGGGGCTCCTGATGGGACTCTGATGTAAGGGGCCTTTGATGGGACTCTGATGTAAGGGGCCTATGATGGGACTCTGATGTAAGGGGCGGGTGATGGTACTCTGATGTGATGGGAGTTTGATGTAAGGGGCTGGTGGTGGGACTCTGAAGAAAGGGGCTGGGGATGGGACTCTGATGTAAGGGGCTGCTGGTGGAACTCTAATGTAAGAGACTGCTAATGGGACTCTGATGTAAGGGAACAGGTGATGATTCTTTGTAAGGGGCTGGTGATGGGACTCTGATGTAAGGGGGCTGGTGATGGGACTCTGATGTAAGGGGTTGCTGAATGGACTCTGATGTAAGGGGCTGTTATGGGACTCTAAAGTAAGGGGTTGCTGATGGGATTCTGAAGTAAGGGGTTTCTGATGGGACTTTGATGTAAGGGGCTGCTGATGGGACTCTCATGAAAAGGGCTGGTGATTGGTCTTTGATGTAAGGGGCTGCTGATGGGACTCCGATGTATGTGAACTGGTGATGGAACTTTGATGTAAGGGGCTGCTGATAGGACTCTGATGTAAGAGGCTGTTGATGGGACTCTGAGGTAAGGGAGTGCTGATGGGACTCTGATGTTAGGGGCTGTTGATGGGAGCCTGATGTAAGGGGGCTGTGATGAGACTCTCTGTAAGGGGCTGCTGATGGGACTCTGATGTAAGGGGACTCTGATGGGTTTCTGATGTAAGGGGCTCCTGATGGGACTCTGATGTAAGGGGCCTTTGATGGGACTCTGATGTAAGGGGCTGGTGATGGTACTCTGATGTGATGGGACTTTGATGTAAGGGGCTGGTGGTGGGACTCTGAAGTAAGAGGCTGCTGATGGGTCTCTGATGTTAAGGACTGTTGATGGGACTCTGATGTAAGGGGGCTGTTGATGGGACTCTGATGTAAGGGGCTGCTGATAGGACTCTGATGTAAGAGGCTGTTGATGGGACTCTGAGGTAAGGGGATGCTGGTGGGACTCTGATGTTAGAGGCTGATGATGGGAGCCTGATGTAAGGGGGCTGGTGATGAGACTCTCTGTAAGGGGCTGCTGATGGGACTCTGATGTAAGGGGATTCTGATGGGTTTCTGATGTAAGGGGCTCCTGATGGGACTCTGATGTAAGGGGCCTGTGATGGGACTCTGATGTAAGGGGCTGGTGATGGTACTATGATGTGATGGGACTTTGATGTAAGGGGCTGGTGGTGGGACTCTGAAATAAGAGGATGCTGATGGGACTCTGATGTAAGGGGCTGGGGATGGGACTCTGATGTAAGGGGCTGCTGGTGGAACTCTAATGTAAGAGACTGCTAATGGGACTCTGATGTAAGGGAACAGGTGATGATTATTTGTAAGGGGCTGGTGATGGGACTCTGATGTAAGGGGGCTGGTGATGGGACTCTGATGTAAGGGGTTGCTGAATGGACTCTGATGTAAGTGGCTGCTGATGGGACTCTAAAGTAAAGGGTTGCTGATGGGATTCTGAAGTAAGGGGTTTCTGATGGGACTCTGATGTAAGGGGCTGCTGATGGGACTCTCACGAAAAGGGCTGGTGATTGGTCTTTGATGTAAGGGGCTGATGATGGGACTCCGATGTATGTGAACTGGTGATGGAACTTTGATGTAAGGGGCTGCTGATGGGACTCTGATGTAAGGGGCTGGTGATGGGACTCTGATGTAAGGGGCTGCTGGTGGAACTCTAATGTAAGAGACTGCTAATGGGACTCTGATGTAAGGGAACAGGTGATGATACTTTGTAAGGGGCTGGTGATGGGACTCTGATGTAAGGGGGCTGGTGATGGGACTCTGATATAAGGGGTTGCTAAATGGACTCTGATGTAAGGGGCTGCTGATGGGACTCTGAAGTAAGGGGTTGCTGATGGGATTCTGAAGTAAGGGGTTTCTGATGGGACTCTGATGTAAGGGGCTGCTGATGGGACTCTCATGAAAAGAGCTGGAGATTGGTCTTTGATGTAAGGGGCTGCTGATGGGACTCTGATGTATGTGAACTGGTGATGGAACTTTGATGTAAGGGGCTGCTGATAGGACTCTGATGTAAGAGGCTGTTGATGGGACTCTGAGGTAAGGGGGTGCTGGTGGGACTCTGATGTTAAGGGCTGATGATGGGAGCCTGGTGTAAGGGGGCTGGTGATGAGACTTTCTGTAAGGGGCTGCTGATGGGACTCTGATGTAAGGGGATTCTGATGGGTTTCTGATGTAAGGGGCTCCTGATGGGACTCTGATGTAAGGGGCCTGTGATGGGACTCTGAAGTAAGGGGCTGCTGATGGGACTCTGATGTAAGGGGCTGGTAATGGGACTCTGATGTAAGGGGCTGCTGGTGGAACTCTAATGTAAGAGACTGCTAATGGGACTCTGACGTAAGGGAACAGGTGATGATACTTTGTAAGGGGCTGCTGATGGGACTCTGATGTATGTGAACTGGTGATGGAACTTTGATTTAAGGGGCTGCTGATAGGACTCTGATGTAAGAGGCTGTTGATGGGACTCTGAGGTAAGGGGGTGCTGATTGGACTCTGATGTTAGGGGCTGTTCATGGGAGCCTGATGTAAGGTGGCTGGTGATGAGACTCTCGGTAAGGGGCTGCTGATGGGACTCTGATGTAAGGGGATTCTGATGGGTTTCTGATGTAAGGGGCTCCTGATGGGACTCTGATGTAAGGGGCCTATGATGGGACTCTGATGTAAGGGGCTGGTGATGGTACTCTGATGTGATGGGAGTTTGATGTAAGGGGCTGGTGGTGGGACTCTGAAGTAAGAGGCTGCTGATGGGACTCTGATGTAAGGGGCTGGGGATGGGACTCTGATGTAAGGGGCTGCTGGTGGAACTCTAATGTAAGAGACTGCTAATGGGACTCTGATGTAAGGGAACAGGTGATGATTCTTTGTAAGGGGCTGGTGATGGGACTCTGATGTAAGGGGGCTGGTGATGGGACTCTTATGTAAGGGGTTGCTGAATGGACTCTGATGTAAGTGCCTGCTGATGGGACTCTAAAGTAAGGGGTTGCTGATAGGATTCTGAAGTAAGGGGTTTCTGATGGGACTCTGATGTAAGGGGCTGCTGATGGGACTCTCATGAAAAGGGCTGGTGATTGGTCTTTGATGTAAGGGGCTGCTGATGGGACTCCGATGTATGTGAACTGGTGATGGAACTTTGATGTAAGGGGCTGCTGATAGGACTCTGATGTAAGAGGCTGTTTATGGGACTCTGAGGTAAGGGGGTGCTGATGGGACTCTGATGTCAGGGGCTGTTGATGGGAGCCTGATGTAAGGGGGCTGTGATGAGACTCTCTGTAAGGGGCTGCTGATGGGATACTGATGTAAGGGGATTCTGATGGGTTTCTGATGTAAGGGGCTCCTGATGGGACTCTGATGTAAGGGGCCTTTGATGGGACTCTGATGTAAGGGGCTGGTGATGGTACTCTGATGTGATGGGACTTTGATGTAAGGGAGTGGTGGTGGGACTCTGAAGTAAGAGGCTGCTGATGGAACACTGATGTAAGGAGCTTTTGATCGGACTCTGATGTAAAAGGGGCTGGTGATGGGACTTTGATGTAAGGGGATTCTGATGGGTTTCTGATGTAAGGGGCTCCTGATGGGACTCTGATGTAAGGGGCTGGTGATGGTACTCTGATGTGATGGGACTTTGATGTAAGGGGCTGGTGGTGGGATTCTGAAGTAAGAGGCTGCTGATGGGACTCTGATGTAAGGGGCTGGGGATGGGACTCTGATGTAAGGACCTGCTGGTGGAACTCTAATGTAAGAGACTGCTAATGGGACTCTGATGTAAGGGAACAGGTGATGATTCTTTGTAAGGGGCTGGTGATGGGACTTTGATGTAAGGGGCTGGTGGTGGGACTCTGAAGTAAGAGGCTGCTGATGGGACTCTGATGTTAGGGGTTGTTGATGGGAGCCTGATGTAAGGGGGCTGTGATGAGACTCTCTGTAAGGGGCTGCTGATGGGACTCTGATGTAAGGGGATTCTGATGGGTTTCTGATGTAAGGGGCTCCTGATGGGACTCTGATGTAAGGGGCCTTTGATGGGACTCTGATGTAAGGGGCTGGTGATGGTTCTCTGATGTGATGGGACTTTGATGTAAGGGGCTGGTGGTGGGACTCTGAAGTAAGAGGCTGCTGATGGTTCTCTGATGTTAAGGACTGTTGATGGGACTCTGATGTAAGGGGGCTGTTGATGGGACTCTGATGTAAGGGGCTGCTGATGGGACTCTGATGTAAGGGGCTGCTGATGGGACTCTGATGTAAGGGGCTGCTGATGGAACACTGATGTAAGGAGCTTTTGATCGGACTCTGATGTAAAAGGGGCTGGTGATGGGACTTTGATGTAAGGGGCTGCTGATGGGACTCTTATGTAAGGGGCTGGTGATGGGACTCTGATGTAAGGGGCTGCTGGTGGAACTCTATTGTAAGAGACTGCTAATGAGACTCTGATGTAAGGGAACAGGTGATGATACTTTGTAAGGGGCTGGTGATGGGACTCTGATGTAAGGGGGCTGGTGATGGGACTCTGATATAAGGGGTTGCTAAATGGACTCTGTTGTAAGGGGCTGCTGATGGGACTCTGAAGTAAGGGGTTGCTGATGGGATTCTGAATTAAGGGGTTTCTGATGGGACTCTGATGTAAGGGGCTGCTGATGGGACTCTCATTAAAAAGGGCTGGTGATTGGTCTTTGATGTAAGGGGCTGCTGATGGGACTCTGATGTATGTGAACTAGTGATGGAACTTTGATGTAAGGGGCTGCTGATAGGACTCTGATGTAAGAGGCTGTTGATGGGACTCTGAGGTAAGGGGGTGCTGGTGGGACTCTGATGTTAGGGGCTGATGATGGGAGCCTGATGTAAGGGGGCTGGTGATGAGACTCTCTGTAAGGGGCTGCTGATGGGACTCTGATGTAAGGGGATTCTGATGGGTTTCTGATGTAAGGGGCTGGTGGTGGGACTCTGAAGTAAGAGGCTGCTGATGGGACTCTGATGTAAGGGGCTGGGGATGGGACTCTGATGTAAGGGGCTGCTGGTGGAACTCTAATGTAAGAGACTGCTAATGGGACTCTGATGTAAGGGAACAGGTGATGATTCTTTGTAAGGGGCTGGTGATGGGACTCTGATGTAAGGGGGTTGGTGATGGGACTCTGATGTAAGGGGTTGCTGAATGGACTCTGATGTAAGTGGCTGCTGATGGGACTCTAAAGTAAGGGGTTGCTGATGGGATTCTGAAGTAAGGGGTTTCTGATGGGACTCTGATGTAAGGGGCTGCTGATGGGACTCTGATGTAAGGGGCTGGTGATGGTACTCTGATGTGATGGGACTTTGATGTAAGGGGCTGGTGGTGGGACTCTGAAGTAAGAGGCTGCTGATGGGACTCTGATGTAAGGGGCTGGTAATGGGACTCTGATGTAAGGGGCTGCTGGTGGAACTCTAATGTAAGAGACTGCTAATGGGACTCTGATGTAAGGGAACAGGTGATGATTCTTTGTAAGGGGCTGGTGATGGGACTCTGATGTAAGGGGGCTGGTGATGGGACTCTGATGTAAGGGGTTGCTGAATGGACTCTGATATAAGGGGCTGCTGATGGGACTCTGAAGTAAGGGGTTGCTGATGGGATTCTGAATTAAGGGGTTTCTGATGGGACTCTGATGTAAGGGGCTGCTGATGGGACTCTCATGAAAAGGGCTGGTGATTGGTCTTTGATGTAAGGGGCTGCTGATGGGACTCCGATATATGTGAACTGGTGATGGAACTTTGATGTAAGGGGCTGCTGATAGGACTCTGATGTAAGAGGCTGTTGATGGGACTCTGAGGTAAGGGGGTGCTGATGGGACTCTGATGTTAGGGGCTGTTGATGGGAGCCTAATGTAAGGGGGCTGGTGATGAGACTCTCTGTAAGGGGCTGCTGATGGGACTCTGATGTAAGGGGATTCTGATGGGGCTCTGATGTAAGGGGCTCCTGATGGGACTCTGATGTAAGGGGCCTTTGATGGGACTCTGATGTAAGGGGCTGGTGATGGTACTCTGATGTGATGGGACTTTGATGTAAGGGGCTGGTGGTGGGACTCTGAAGTAAGAGGCTGCTGATGGGTCTCTGATGTTAAGGACTGTTGATGGGACTCTGATGTAAGGGGGCTGTTGATGGGACTCTGAAGTAAGTGGCTGCTGATGGGACTCTGATGTAAGGGGCTGCTGATGGAACACTGATGTAAGGAGCTTTTGATCAGACTCTGATGTAAAAGGGGCTGGTGATGGGACTTTGATGTAAGGGGCTGCTGATGGGACTCTGATGTAAGGGGCTTGGTGATGGGACTCTGATGTAAGGGGCTGCTGGTGGAACTCTAATGTAAGAGACTGCTAATTGGACTCTGATGTAAGGGAACAGGTGATGATACTTTGTAAGGGGCTGGTGATGGGACTCTGATGTAAGGGGGCTGGTGATGGGACTCTGATATAAGGGGTTGCTAAATGGACTCTGTTGTAAGGGGCTGCTGATGGGACTCTGAAGTAAGGGGTTGCTGATGGGATTCTGAAGTAAGGGGTTTCTGATGGGACTCTGATGTAAGGGCCTGCTGATGGGACTCTCATGAAAAGGGCTGGTGATTGGTCTTTGATGTAAGGGGCTGCTGATGGGACTCCGATGTATGTGAACTGGTGATGGAACTTTGATGTAAGGGGCTGCTGATAGGACTCTGATTTTAGAGGCTGTTGATGGGACTCTGAGGTAAGGGGGTGCTGATGGGACTCTGATGTTAGGGGCTGTTGATGGGAGCCTGATGTAAGGGGGCTGTGATGAGACTCTCTGTAAGGGGCTGCTGATGGGATACTGATGTAAGGGGATTCTGATGGGTTTCTGATGTAAGGGGCTCCTGATGGGACTCTGATGTAAGGGGCCTTTGATGGGACTCTGATGTAAGGGGCTGGTGATGGTACTCTGATGTGATGGGACTTTGATGTAAGGGGCTGGTGGTGGGACTCTGAAGTAAGAGGCTGCTGATGGGTCTCTGATGTTAAGGACTGTTGATGGGACTCTGATGTAAGGGGGCTGTTGATGGGACTCTGATGTAAGGGGCTGCTGATAGGACTCTGATGTAAGAGGCTGTTGATGGGACTCTGAGGTAAGGGGATGCTGGTGGGACTCTGATGTTAGAGGCTGATGATGGGAGCCTGATGTAAGGGGGCTGGTGATGAGACTCTCTGTAAGGGGCTGCTGATGGGACTCTGATGTAAGGGGATTCTGATGGGTTTCTGATGTAAGGGGCTCCTGATGGGACTCTGATGTAAGGGGCCTGTGATTGGACTCTGATGTAAGGGGCTGGTGATGGTACTATGATGTGATGGGACTTTGATGTAAGGGGCTGGTGGTGGGACTCTGAAATAAGAGGATGCTGATGGGACTCTGATGTAATGGGCTGGGGATGGGACTCTGATGTAAGGGGCTGCTGGTGGAACTCTAATGTAAGAGACTGCTAATGGAACTCTGATGTAAGGGAACAGGTGATGATTATTTGTAAGGGGCTGGTGATGGGACTCTGATGTAAGGGGGCTGGTGATGGGACTCTGATAAAAGGGGTTGCTGAATGGACTCTGATGTAAGTGGCTGCTGATGGGACTCTAAAGTAAAGGGTTGCTGATGGGATTCTGAAGTAAGGGGTTTCTGATGGGACTCTGATGTAAGGGGCTGCTGATGGGACTCTCATGAAAAGGGCTGGTGATTGGTCTTTGATGTAAGGGGCTGATGATGGGACTCCGATGTATGTGAACTGGTGATGGAACTTTGATGTAAGGGGCTGCTGATGTGACTCTGATGTAAGGGGCTGGTGATGGGACTCTGATGTAAGGGGCTGCTGGTGGAACTCTAATGTAAGAGACTGCTAATGGGACTCTGATGTAAGGGAACAGGGGATGATACTTTGTAAGGGGCTGGTGATGGGACTCTGATGTAAGGGGGCTGGTGATGGGACTCTGATATAAGGGGTTGCTAAATGGACTCTGATGTAAGGGGCTGCTGATGGGACTCTGAAGTAAGGGGTTGCTGATGGGATTCTGAAGTAAGGGGTTTCTGATGGTACTCTGATGTAAGGGGCTGCTGATGGGACTCTCATGAAAAGGGCTGGTGATTGGTCTTTGATGTAAGGGGCTGCTGATGGGACTCTGATGTATGTGAACTGGTGATGGAACTTTGATGTAAGGGGCTGCTGATAGGACTCTGATGTAAGAGGCTGTTGATGGGACTCTGAGGTAAGGGGGTGCTGGTGGGACTCTGATGTTAGGGGCTGATGATGGGAGCCTGATGTAAGGGGGCTGGTGATGAGACTTTCTGTAAGGGGCTGCTGATGGGACTCTGATGTAAGGGGATTCTGATGGGTTTCTGATGTAAGGGGCTCCTGATGGGACTCTGATGTAAGGGGCCTGTGATGGGATTCTGAAGTAAGGGGCTGCTGATGGGACTCTGATGTAAGGGGCTGGTAATGGGACTCTGATGTAAGGGGCTGCTGGTGGAACTCTAATGTAAGAGACTGCTAATGGGACTCTGACGTAAGGGAACAGGTGATGATACTTTGTAAGGGGCTGCTGATGGGACTCTGATGTATGTGAACTGGTGATGGAACTTTGATGTAAGGGGCTGCTGATAGGACTCTGATGTAAGAGGCTGTTGATGGGACTCTGAGGTAAGGGGGTGCTGATTGGACTCTGATGTTAGGGGCTGTTCATGGGAGCCTGATGTAAGGTGGCTGGTGATGAGACTCTCTGTAAGGGGCTGCTGATGGGACTCTGATGTAAGGGGATTCTGATGGGTTTCTGATGTAAGGGGCTCCTGATGGGACTCTGATGTAAGGGGCCTATGATGGGACTCTGATGTAAGGGGCGGGTGATGGTACTCTGATGTGATGGGAGTTTGATGTAAGAGGCTGGTGGTGGGACTCTGAAGTAAGGGGCTGGGGATGGGACTCTGATGTAAGGGGCTGCTGGTGGAACTCTAATGTAAGAGACTGCTAATGGGACTCTGATGTAAGGGAACAGGTGATGATTCTTTGTAAGGGGCTGGTGATGGGACTCTGATGTAAGGGGGCTGGTGATGGGACTCTGATGTAAGGGGTTGCTGAATGGACTCTGATGTAAGGGGCTGCTGATGGGACTCTAAAGTAAGGGGTTGCTGATGGGATTCTGAAGTAAGGGGTTTCTGATGGGACTTTGATGTAAGGGGCTGCTGATGGGACTCTCATGAAAAGGGCTGGTGATTGGTCTTTGATGTAAGGGGCTGCTGATGGGACTCCGATGTATGTGAACTGGTGATGGAACTTTGATGTAAGGTGCTGCTGATATGACTCTGATGTAAGAGGCTGTTGATGGGACTCTGAGGTAAGGGAGTGCTGATGGGACTCTGATGTTAGGGGCTGTTGATGGGAGCCTGATGTAAGGGGGCTGTGATGAGACTCTCTGTAAGGGGCTGCTGATGGGACTCTGATGTAAGGGGACTCTGATGGGTTTCTGATGTAAGGGGCTCCTGATGGGACTCTGATGTAAGGGGCCTTTGATGGGACTCTGATGTAAGGGGCCTATGATGGGACTCTGATGTAAGGGGCGGGTGATGGTACTCTGATGTGATGGGAGTTTGATGTAAGGGGCTGGTGGTGGGACTCTGAAGAAAGGGGCTGGGGATGGGACTCTGATGTAAGGGGCTGCTGGTGGAACTCTAATGTAAGAGACTGCTAATGGGACTCTGATGTAAGGGAACAGGTGATGATTCTTTGTAAGGGGCTGGTGATGGGACTCTGATGTAAGGGGGCTGGTGATGGGACTCTGATGTAAGGGGTTGCTGAATGGACTCTGATGTAAGGGGCTGTTATGGGACTCTAAAGTAAGGGGTTGCTGATGGGATTCTGAAGTAAGGGGTTTCTGATGGGACTTTGATGTAAGGGGCTGCTGATGGGACTCTCATGAAAAGGGCTGGTGATTGGTCTTTGATGTAAGG
The DNA here is from genome assembly GCA_037952835.1 of Lithobates septentrionalis. NCBI lineage: Eukaryota > Metazoa > Chordata > Amphibia > Anura > Ranidae > Lithobates > Lithobates septentrionalis. Next base: position 4,802,182 of record JBBDGP010001120.1, read on the forward strand.
GGCTGCTGATGGGACTCCGATGTATGTGAACTGGTGATGGAACTTTGATGTAAGGGGCTGCTGATAGGACTCTGATGTAAGAGGCTTTTGATGGGACTCTGAGGTAAGGGAGTGCTGAAGGGACTCTGATGTTAGGGGCTGTTGATGGGAGCCTGATGTAAGGGGGCTGTGATGAGACTCTCTGTAAGGGGCTGCTGATGGGACTCTGATGTAAGGGGACTCTGATGGGTTTCTGATGTAAGGGGCTCCTGATGGGACTCTGATGTAAGGGGCCTTTGATGGGACTCTGATGTAAGGGGCTGGTGATGGTACTCTGATGTGATGGGACTTTGATGTAAGGGGCTGGTGGTGGGACTCTGAAGTAAGAGGCTGCTGATGGGTCTCTGATGTTAAGGACTGTTGATGGGACTCTGATGTAAGGGGGCTGTTGATGGGACTCTGATGTAAGGGGCTGCTGATAGGACTCTGATGTAAGAGGCTGTTGATGGGACTCTGAGGTAAGGGGGTGCTGGTGGGACTCTGATGTTAAGGGCTGATGATGGGAGCCTGGTGTAAGGGGGCTGGTGATGAGACTTTCTGTAAGGGGCTGCTGATGGGACTCTGATGTAAGGGGATTCTGATGGGTTTCTGATGTAAGGGGCTCCTGATGGGACTCTGATGTAAGGGGCCTGTGATGGGACTCTGATGTAAGGGGATTCTGATGGGTTTCTGATGTAAGGGGCTGCTGATGGGACTCTGATGTAAGGGGCTGGTAATGGGACTCTGATGTAAGGGGCTGCTGGTGGAACTCTAATGTAAGAGACTGCTAATGGGACTCTGACGTAAGGGAACAGGTGATGATACTTTGTAAGGGGCTGCTGATGGGACTCTGATGTATGTGAACTGGTGATGGAACTTTGATTTAAGGGGCTGCTGATAGGACTCTGATGTAAGAGGCTGTTGATGGGACTCTGAGGTAAGGGGGTGCTGATTGGACTCTGATGTTAGGGGCTGTTCATGGGAGCCTGATGTAAGGTGGCTGGTGATGAGACTCTCGGTAAGGGGCTGCTGATGGGACTCTGATGTAAGGGGATTCTGATGGGTTTCTGATGTAAGGGGCTCCTGATGGGACTCTGATGTAAGGGGCCTATGATGGGACTCTGATGTAAGGGGCTGGTGATGGTACTCTGATGTGATGGGAGTTTGATGTAAGGGGCTGGTGGTGGGACTCTGAAGTAAGAGGCTGCTGATGGGACTCTGATGTAAGGGGCTGGGGATGGGACTCTGATGTAAGGGGCTGCTGGTGGAACTCTAATGTAAGAGACTGCTAATGGGACTCTGATGTAAGGGAACAGGTGATGATTCTTTGTAAGGGGCTGGTGATGGGACTCTGATGTAAGGGGGCTGGTGATGGGACTCTTATGTAAGGGGTTGCTGAATGGACTCTGATGTAAGTGCCTGCTGATGGGACTCTAAAGTAAGGGGTTGCTGATAGGATTCTGAAGTAAGGGGTTTCTGATGGGACTCTGATGTAAGGGGCTGCTGATGGGACTCTCATGAAAAGGGCTGGTGATTGGTCTTTGATGTAAGGGGCTGCTGATGGGACTCCGATGTATGTGAACTGGTGATGGAACTTTGATGTAAGGGGCTGCTGATAGGACTCTGATGTAAGAGGCTGTTTATGGGACTCTGAGGTAAGGGGGTGCTGATGGGACTCTGATGTCAGGGGCTGTTGATGGGAGCCTGATGTAAGGGGGCTGTGATGAGACTCTCTGTAAGGGGCTGCTGATGGGATACTGATGTAAGGGGATTCTGATGGGTTTCTGATGTAAGGGGCTCCTGATGGGACTCTGATGTAAGGGGCCTTTGATGGGACTCTGATGTAAGGGGCTGGTGATGGTACTCTGATGTGATGGGACTTTGATGTAAGGGAGTGGTGGTGGGACTCTGAAGTAAGAGGCTGCTGATGGAACACTGATGTAAGGAGCTTTTGATCGGACTCTGATGTAAAAGGGGCTGGTGATGGGACTTTGATGTAAGGGGATTCTGATGGGTTTCTGATGTAAGGGGCTCCTGATGGGACTCTGATGTAAGGGGCTGGTGATGGTACTCTGATGTGATGGGACTTTGATGTAAGGGGCTGGTGGTGGGATTCTGAAGTAAGAGGCTGCTGATGGGACTCTGATGTAAGGGGCTGGGGATGGGACTCTGATGTAAGGACCTGCTGGTGGAACTCTAATGTAAGAGACTGCTAATGGGACTCTGATGTAAGGGAACAGGTGATGATTCTTTGTAAGGGGCTGGTGATGGGACTTTGATGTAAGGGGCTGGTGGTGGGACTCTGAAGTAAGAGGCTGCTGATGGGACTCTGATGTTAGGGGTTGTTGATGGGAGCCTGATGTAAGGGGGCTGTGATGAGACTCTCTGTAAGGGGCTGCTGATGGGACTCTGATGTAAGGGGATTCTGATGGGTTTCTGATGTAAGGGGCTCCTGATGGGACTCTGATGTAAGGGGCCTTTGATGGGACTCTGATGTAAGGGGCTGGTGATGGTTCTCTGATGTGATGGGACTTTGATGTAAGGGGCTGGTGGTGGGACTCTGAAGTAAGAGGCTGCTGATGGTTCTCTGATGTTAAGGACTGTTGATGGGACTCTGATGTAAGGGGGCTGTTGATGGGACTCTGATGTAAGGGGCTGCTGATGGGACTCTGATGTAAGGGGCTGCTGATGGGACTCTGATGTAAGGGGCTGCTGATGGAACACTGATGTAAGGAGCTTTTGATCGGACTCTGATGTAAAAGGGGCTGGTGATGGGACTTTGATGTAAGGGGCTGCTGATGGGACTCTTATGTAAGGGGCTGGTGATGGGACTCTGATGTAAGGGGCTGCTGGTGGAACTCTATTGTAAGAGACTCCTAATGGGACTCTGATGTAAGAGGCTGTTGATGGGACTCTGAGGTAAGGGGGTGCTGGTGGGACTCTGATGTTAGGGGCTGATGATGGGAGCCTGATGTAAGGGGGCTGGTGATGAGACTCTCTGTAAGGGGCTGCTGATGGGACTCTGATGTAAGGGGATTCTGATGGGTTTCTGATGTAAGGGGCTGGTGGTGGGACTCTGAAGTAAGAGGCTGCTGATGGGACTCTGATGTAAGGGGCTGGGGATGGGACTCTGATGTAAGGGGCTGCTGGTGGAACTCTATTGTAAGAGACTCCTAATGGGACTCTGATGTAAGGGAACAGGTGATGATACTTTGTAAGGGGCTGGTGATGGGACTCTGATGTAAGGGGGCTGGTGATGGGACTCTGATATAAGGGGTTGCTAAATGGACTCTGTTGTAAGGGGCTGCTGATGGGACTCTGAAGTAAGGGGTTGCTGATGGGATTCTGAATTAAGGGGTTTCTGATGGGACTCTGATGTAAGGGGCTGCTGATGGGACTCTCATTAAAAAGGGCTGGTGATTGGTCTTTGATGTAAGGGGCTGCTGATGGGACTCTGATGTATGTGAACTAGTAATGGAACTTTGATGTAAGGGGCTGCTGATAGGACTCTGATGTAAGAGGCTGTTGATGGGACTCTGAGGTAAGGGGGTGCTGGTGGGACTCTGATGTTAGGGGCTGATGATGGGAGCCTGATGTAAGGGGGCTGGTGATGAGACTCTCTGTAAGGGGCTGCTGATGGGACTCTGATGTAAGGGGATTCTGATGGGTTTCTGATGTAAGGGGCTGGTGGTGGGACTCTGAAGTAAGAGGCTGCTGATGGGACTCTGATGTAAGGGGCTGGGGATGGGACTCTGATGTAAGGGGCTGCTGGTGGAACTCTAATGTAAGAGACTGCTAATGGGACTCTGATGTAAGGGAACAGGTGATGATTCTTTGTAAGGGGCTGGTGATGGGACTCTGATGTAAGGGGGTTGGTGATGGGACTCTGATGTAAGGGGTTGCTGAATGGACTCTGATGTAAGTGGCTGCTGATGGGACTCTAAAGTAAGGGGTTGCTGATGGGATTCTGAAGTAAGGGGTTTCTGATGGGACTCTGATGTAAGGGGCTGCTGATGGGACTCTGATGTAAGGGGCTGGTGATGGTACTCTGATGTGATGGGACTTTGATGTAAGGGGCTGGTGGTGGGACTCTGAAGTAAGAGGCTGCTGATGGGACTCTGATGTAAGGGGCTGGTAATGGGACTCTGATGTAAGGGGCTGCTGGTGGAACTCTAATGTAAGAGACTGCTAATGGGACTCTGATGTAAGGGAACAGGTGATGATTCTTTGTAAGGGGCTGGTGATGGGACTCTGATGTAAGGGGGCTGGTGATGGGACTCTGATGTAAGGGGTTGCTGAATGGACTCTGATATAAGGGGCTGCTGATGGGACTCTGAAGTAAGGGGTTGCTGATGGGATTCTGAATTAAGGGGTTTCTGATGGGACTCTGATGTAAGGGGCTGCTGATGGGACTCTCATGAAAAGGGCTGGTGATTGGTCTTTGATGTAAGGGGCTGCTGATGGGACTCCGATATATGTGAACTGGTGATGGAACTTTGATGTAAGGGGCTGCTGATAGGACTCTGATGTAAGAGGCTGTTGATGGGACTCTGAGGTAAGGGGGTGCTGATGGGACTCTGATGTTAGGGGCTGTTGATGGGAGCCTAATGTAAGGGGGCTGGTGATGAGACTCTCTGTAAGGGGCTGCTGATGGGACTCTGATGTAAGGGGATTCTGATGGGGCTCTGATGTAAGGGGCTCCTGATGGGACTCTGATGTAAGGGGCCTTTGATGGGACTCTGATGTAAGGGGCTGGTGATGGTACTCTGATGTGATGGGACTTTGATGTAAGGGGCTGGTGGTGGGACTCTGAAGTAAGAGGCTGCTGATGGGTCTCTGATGTTAAGGACTGTTGATGGGACTCTGATGTAAGGGGGCTGTTGATGGGACTCTGAAGTAAGTGGCTGCTGATGGGACTCTGATGTAAGGGGCTGCTGATGGAACACTGATGTAAGGAGCTTTTGATCGGACTCTGATGTAAAAGGGGCTGGTGATGGGACTTTGATGTAAGGGGCTGCTGATGGGACTCTGATGTAAGGGGCTTGGTGATGGGACTCTGATGTAAGGGGCTGCTGGTGGAACTCTAATGTAAGAGACTGCTAATTGGACTCTGATGTAAGGGAACAGGTGATGATACTTTGTAAGGGGCTGGTGATGGGACTCTGATGTAAGGGGGCTGGTGATGGGACTCTGATATAAGGGGTTGCTAAATGGACTCTGTTGTAAGGGGCTGCTGATGGGACTCTGAAGTAAGGGGTTGCTGATGGGATTCTGAAGTAAGGGGTTTCTGATGGGACTCTGATGTAAGGGCCTGCTGATGGGACTCTCATGAAAAGGGCTGGTGATTGGTCTTTGATGTAAGGGGCTGCTGATGGGACTCCGATGTATGTGAACTGGTGATGGAACTTTGATGTAAGGGGCTGCTGATAGGACTCTGATGTAAGAGGCTGTTGATGGGACTCTGAGGTAAGGGGGTGCTGATGGGACTCTGATGTTAGGGGCTGTTGATGGGAGCCTGATGTAAGGGGGCTGTGATGAGACTCTCTGTAAGGGGCTGCTGATGGGATACTGATGTAAGGGGATTCTGATGGGTTTCTGATGTAAGGGGCTCCTGATGGGACTCTGATGTAAGGGGCCTTTGATGGGACTCTGATGTAAGGGGCTGGTGATGGTACTCTGATGTGATGGGACTTTGATGTAAGGGAGTGGTGGTGGGACTCTGAAGTAAGAGGCTGCTGATGGAACACTGATGTAAGGAGCTTTTGATCGGACTCTGATGTAAAAGGGGCTGGTGATGGGACTTTGATGTAAGGGGATTCTGATGGGTTTCTGATGTAAGGGGCTCCTGATGGGACTCTGATGTAAGGGGCTGGTGATGGTACTCTGATGTGATGGGACTTTGATGTAAGGGGCTGGTGGTGGGATTCTGAAGTAAGAGGCTGCTGATGGGACTCTGATGTAAGGGGCTGGGGATGGGACTCTGATGTAAGGACCTGCTGGTGGAACTCTAATGTAAGAGACTGCTAATGGGACTCTGATGTAAGGGAACAGGTGATGATTCTTTGTAAGGGGCTGGTGATGGGACTCTGATGTAAGGGGGTTGGTGATGGGACTCTGATGTAAGGGGTTGCTGAATGGACTCTGATGTAAGGGGCTGCTGATGGGATTCTAAAGTAAGGGGTTGCTGATGGGATTCTGAAGTAAGGGGTTTCTGATGGGACTCTGATGTAAGGGGCTGCTGATGGGACTCTCATGAAAATGGCTGGTGATTGGTCTTTGATGTAAGGGGCTGCTGATGGGACTCCGATGTATGTGAACTGGTGATGGAACTTTGATGTAAGGGGCTGCTGATAGGACTCTGATGTAAGAGGCTGTTGATATGACTCTGAGGTAAGGGGGTGCTGATGGGACTCTGATGTTAGGGGCTGTTGATGGGAGCCTGATGTAAGGGGGCTGTGATGAGACTCTCTGTAAGGGGCTGCTGATGGGACTCTGATGTAAGGGGATTCTGATGGGTTTCTGATGTAAGGGGCTCCTGATGGGACTCTGATGTAAGGGGCCTTTGATGGGACTCTGATGTAAGGGGCTGGTGATGGTACTCTGATGTGATGGGACTTTGATGTAAGGGGATGGTGGTGGGACTCTGAAGTAAGAGGCTGCTGATGGGTTTCTGATGTTAAGGACTGTTGATGGGACTCTGATGTAAGGGGGCTGTTGATGGGACTCTGATGTAAGGGGCTGCTGATGGGACTCTGATGTAAGGGGCTGCTGATGGAACACTGATGTAAGGAGCTTTTGATCGGACTCTGATGTAAAAGGGGCTGGTGATGGGACTTTGATGTAAGGGGATTCTGATGGGTTTCTGATGTAAGGGGCTCCTGATGGGACTCTGATGTAAGGGGCTGGTGATGGTACTCTGATGTGATGGGACTTTGATGTAAGGGGCTGGTGGTGGGACTCTGAAGTAAGAGGCTGCTGATGGGACTCTGATGTAAGGGGCTGGGGATGGGACTCTGATGTAAGGGGCTGCTGGTGGAACTCTAATGTAAGAGACTGCTAATGGGACTCTGATGTAAGGGAACAGGTGATGATTCTTTGTAGGGGCTGGTGATGGGACTCTGATGTAAGGGGGCTGGTGATGGGACTCTGATGTAAGGGGTTGCTGAATGGACTCTGATGTAAGTGGCTGCTGATGGGATTCTAAAGTAAGGGGTTGCTGATGGGATTCTGAAGTAAGGGGTTTCTGATGGGACTCTGATGTAAGGGGCTGCTGATGGGACTCTCATGAAAAGGGCTGGTGATTGGTCTTTAATGCATTGGGCTGCTGATGGGACTCTGGTGTAAGGGGCTGCTGAATGGACTCTGATGTAAGGGGCTGCTGATGGGACTCTGAAGTAAGGGGGTGCTGATGGGACTCTGATGTAAGGGGCTGTTGATGGGAGCCTGATGTAAGGGGGCTGGTGATGAGACTCTGTAAGGGTCTGGTGATGGGACTCTTATGTAAGGGGCTCCTGATGGGACTCTGATCTAAGGGGCCTGTGATGGGACTCCGATCTAAGGGGCTGGTGATGGGACATTCTGATGTAAAGGGCTGACGATGGGACACTCTGATATAAGGGGCTGCTGATGGGACCCTTATGTAAGGGGCTGGTAATGGGACCATGATGTAAGGGGGCTGCAGATTTTATCCTGATGTAAGGGGGCTGCAGATTGGACCCTGATGTAAGGGGGCTGCTGATGGGACTCTGATGTAGGGGCTGTTGATGGGACTCTGATGGAAGGGGGCTGCTGATGGGACTCTGATGTAAGGGGGCTGCTGATGGGACTCTCATGTAAATGACTGCTGATGGGACTCTAAGGTAAGGGGCTGCTGATGGGTCTCTGATGTTAAGGACTGTTGATGGGACTCTGATGTAAGGGGGCTGTTGAAGGGACTGTGATGTAAGGGGCTGCTGATGGGACTCAGATGTAAGGGGCTGCTGATGGAACACTGATGTAAGGAGCTTTTGATCGGACTCTGATGTAAAAGGGGCTGGTGATGGGACTTTGATGTAAGGGGCTGCTGATGGGACTCTGATGTAAGGGGCTGGTGATGGGACTCTGATGTAAGGGGCTGCTGGTGGAACTCTAATGTAAGAGACTGCTAATGGGACTCTGGTGTAAGGGAACAGGTGATGATACTTTGTAAGGGGCTGGTGATGGGACTCTGATGTAAGGGGGCTGGGGATGGGACTCTGATATAAGGGGTTGCTAAATGGACTCTGATGTAAGGGGCTGTTGATGGTACTCTGATGTGATGGGACTTTGATGTAAGGGGCTGGTGGTGGGACTCTGAAGTAAGAGGCTGCTGATGGGTCTCTGATGTTAAGGACTGTTGATGGGACTCTGATGTAAGGGGGCTGTTGATGGGACTCTGATGTAAGGGGCTGCTGATAGGACTCTGATGTAAGAGGCTGTTGATGGGACTCTGAGGTAAGGGGATGCTGGTGGGACTCTGATGTTAGAGGCTGATGATGGGAGCCTGATGTAAGGGGGCTGGTGATGAGACTCTCTGTAAGGGGCTGCTGATGGGACTCTGATGTAAGGGGATTCTGATGGGTTTCTGATGTAAGGGGCTCCTGATGGGACTCTGATGTAAGGGGCCTGTGATTGGACTCTGATGTAAGGGGCTGGTGATGGTACTATGATGTGATGGGACTTTGATGTAAGGGGCTGGTGGTGGGACTCTGAAATAAGAGGATGCTGATGGGACTCTGATGTAATGGGCTGGGGATGGGACTCTGATGTAAGGGGCTGCTGGTGGAACTCTAATGTAAGAGACTGCTAATGGAACTCTGATGTAAGGGAACAGGTGATGATTATTTGTAAGGGGCTGGTGATGGGACTCTGATGTAAGGGGGCTGGTGATGGGACTCTGATGTAAGGGGTTGCTGAATGGACTCTGATGTAAGTGGCTGCTGATGGGACTCTAAAGTAAAGGGTTGCTGATGGGATTCTGAAGTAAGGGGTTTCTGATGGGACTCTGATGTAAGGGGCTGCTGATGGGACTCTCATGAAAAGGGCTGGTGATTGGTCTTTGATGTAAGGGGCTGATGATGGGACTCCGATGTATGTGAACTGGTGATGGAACTTTGATGTAAGGGGCTGCTGATGTGACTCTGATGTAAGGGGCTGGTGATGGGACTCTGATGTAAGGGGCTGCTGGTGGAACTCTAATGTAAGAGACTGCTAATGAGACTCTGATGTAAGGGAACAGGGGATGATACTTTGTAAGGGGCTGGTGATGGGACTCTGATGTAAGGGGGCTGGTGATGGGACTCTGATATAAGGGGTTGCTAAATGGACTCTGATGTAAGGGGCTGCTGATGGGACTCTAAAGTAAAGGGTTGCTGATGGGATTCTGAAGTAAGGGGTTTCTGATGGGACTCTGATGTAAGGGGCTGCTGATGGGACTCTCATGAAAAGGGCTGGTGATTGGTCTTTGATGTAAGGGGCTGCTGATGGGACTCTGATGTATGTGAACTGGTGATGGAACTTTGATGTAAGGGGCTGCTGATAGGACTCTGATGTAAGAGGCTGTTGATGGGACTCTGAGGTAAGGGGGTGCTGGTGGGACTCTGATGTTAGGGGCTGATGATGGGAGCCTGATGTAAGGGGGCTGGTGATGAGACTTTCTGTAAGGGGCTGCTGATGGGACTCTGATGTAAGGGGATTCTGATGGGTTTCTGATGTAAGGGGCTCCTGATGGGACTCTGATGTAAGGGGCCTGTGATGGGACTCTGAAGTAAGGGGCTGCTGATGGGACTCTGATGTAAGGGGCTGGTAATGGGACTCTGATGTAAGGGGCTGCTGGTGGAACTCTAATGTAAGAGACTGCTAATGGGACTCTGACGTAAGGGAACAGGTGATGATACTTTGTAAGGGGCTGCTGATGGGACTCTGATGTATGTGAACTGGTGATGGAACTTTGATGTAAGGGGCTGCTGATAGGACTCTGATGTAAGAGGCTGTTGATGGGACTCTGAGGTAAGGGGGTGCTGATTGGACTCTGATGTTAGGGGCTGTTCATGGGAGCCTGATGTAAGGTGGCTGGTGATGAGACTCTCTGTAAGGGGCTGCTGATGGGACTCTGATGTAAGGGGATTCTGATGGGTTTCTGATGTAAGGGGCTCCTGATGGGACTCTGATGTAAGGGGCCTATGATGGGACTCTGATGTAAGGGGCGGGTGATGGTACTCTGATGTGATGGGAGTTTGATGTAAGGGGCTGGTGGTGGGACTCTGAAGTAAGGGGCTGGGGATGGGACTCTGATGTAAGGGGCTGCTGGTGGAACTCTAATGTAAGAGACTGCTAATGGGACTCTGATGTAAGGGAACAGGTGATGATTCTTTGTAAGGGGCTGGTGATGGGACTCTGATGTAAGGGGGCTGGTGATGGGACTCTGATGTAAGGGGTTGCTGAATGGACTCTGATGTAAGGGGCTGCTGATGGGACTCTAAAGTAAGGGGTTGCTGATGGGATTCTGAAGTAAGGGGTTTCTGATGGGACTTTGATGTAAGGGGCTGCTGATGGGACTCTCATGAAAAGGGCTGGTGATTGGTCTTTGATGTAAGGGGCTGCTGATGGGACTCCGATGTATGTGAACTGGTGATGGAACTTTGATGTAAGGGGCTGCTGATAGGACTCTGATGTAAGAGGCTGTTGATGGGACTCTGAGGTAAGGGAGTGCTGATGGGACTCTGATGTTAGGGGCTGTTGATGGGAGCCTGATGTAAGGGGGCTGTGATGAGACTCTCTGTAAGGGGCTGCTGATGGGACTCTGATGTAAGGGGACTCTGATGGGTTTCTGATGTAAGGGGCTCCTGATGGGACTCTGATGTAAGGGGCCTTTGATGGGACTCTGATGTAAGGGGCCTATGATGGGACTCTGATGTAAGGGGCGGGTGATGGTACTCTGATGTGATGGGAGTTTGATGTAAGGGGCTGGTGGTGGGACTCTGAAGAAAGGGGCTGGGGATGGGACTCTGATGTAAGGGGCTGCTGGTGGAACTCTAATGTAAGAGACTGCTAATGGGACTCTGATGTAAGGGAACAGGTGATGATTCTTTGTAAGGGGCTGGTGATGGGACTCTGATGTAAGGGGGCTGGTGATGGGACTCTGATGTAAGGGGTTGCTGAATGGACTCTGATGTAAGGGGCTGTTATGGGACTCTAAAGTAAGGGGTTGCTGATGGGATTCTGAAGTAAGGGGTTTCTGATGGGACTTTGATGTAAGGGGCTGCTGATGGGACTCTCATGAAAAGGGCTGGTGATTGGTCTTTGATGTAAGGGGCTGCTGATGGGACTCCGATGTATGTGAACTGGTGATGGAACTTTGATGTAAGGGGCTGCTGATAGGACTCTGATGTAAGAGGCTGTTGATGGGACTCTGAGGTAAGGGAGTGCTGATGGGACTCTGATGTTAGGGGCTGTTGATGGGAGCCTGATGTAAGGGGGCTGTGATGAGACTCTCTGTAAGGGGCTGCTGATGGGACTCTGATGTAAGGGGACTCTGATGGGTTTCTGATGTAAGGGGCTCCTGATGGGACTCTGATGTAAGGGGCCTTTGATGGGACTCTGATGTAAGGGGCTGGTGATGGTACTCTGATGTGATGGGACTTTGATGTAAGGGGCTGGTGGTGGGACTCTGAAGTAAGAGGCTGCTGATGGGTCTCTGATGTTAAGGACTGTTGATGGGACTCTGATGTAAGGGGGCTGTTGATGGGACTCTGATGTAAGGGGCTGCTGATAGGACTCTGATGTAAGAGGCTGTTGATGGGACTCTGAGGTAAGGGGATGCTGGTGGGACTCTGATGTTAGAGGCTGATGATGGGAGCCTGATGTAAGGGGGCTGGTGATGAGACTCTCTGTAAGGGGCTGCTGATGGGACTCTGATGTAAGGGGATTCTGATGGGTTTCTGATGTAAGGGGCTCCTGATGGGACTCTGATGTAAGGGGCCTGTGATGGGACTCTGATTTAAGGGGCTGGTGATGGTACTATGATGTGATGGGATTTTGATGTAAGGGGCTGGTGGTGGGACTCTGAAATAAGAGGATGCTGATGGGACTCTGATGTAAGGGGCTGGGGATGGGACTCTGATGTAAGGGGCTGCTGGTGGAACTCTAATGTAAGAGACTGCTAATGGGACTCTGATGTAAGGGAACAGGTGATGATTATTTGTAAGGGGCTGGTGATGGGACTCTGATGTAAGGGGGCTGGTGATGGGACTCTGATGTAAGGGGTTGCTGAATGGACTCTGATGTAAGTGGCTGCTGATGGGACTCTAAAGTAAAGGGTTGCTGATGGGATTCTGAAGTAAGGGGTTTCTGATGGGACTCTGATGTAAGGGGCTGCTGATGGGACTCTCACGAAAAGGGCTGGTGATTGGTCTTTGATGTAAGGGGCTGATGATTGGACTCCGATGTATGTGAACTGGTGATGGAACTTTGATGTAAGGGGCTGCTGATGGGACTCTGATGTAAGGGGCTGGTGATGGGACTCTGATGTAAGGGGCTGCTGGTGGAACTCTAATGTAAGAGACTGCTAATGGGACTCTGATGTAAGGGAACAGGTGATGATACTTTGTAAGGGGCTGGTGATGGGACTCTGATGTAAGGGGGCTGGTGATGGGACTCTGATATAAGGGGTTGCTAAATGGACTCTGATGTAAGGGGCTGCTGATGGGACTCTGAAGTAAGGGGTTGCTGATGGGATTCTGAAGTAAGGGGTTTCTGATGGGACTCTGATGTAAGGGGCTGCTGATGGGACTCTCATGAAAAGGGCTGGTGATTGGTCTTTGATGTAAGGGGCTGCTGATGGGACTCTGATGTATGTGAACTGGTGATGGAACTTTGATGTAAGGGGCTGCTGATAGGACTCTGATGTAAGAGGCTGTTGATGGGACTCTGAGGTAAGGGGGTGCTGGTGGGACTCTGATGTTAAGGGCTGATGATGGGAGCCTGGTGTAAGGGGGCTGGTGATGAGACTTTCTGTAAGGGGCTGCTGATGGGACTCTGATGTAAGGGGATTCTGATGGGTTTCTGATGTAAGGGGCTCCTGATGGGACTCTGATGTAAGGGGCCTGTGATGGGACTCTGAAGTAAGGGGCTGCTGATGGGACTCTGATGTAAGGGGCTGGTAATGGGACTCTGATGTAAGGGGCTGCTGGTGGAACTCTAATGTAAGAGACTGCTAATGGGACTCTGACGTAAGGGAACAGGTGATGATACTTTGTAAGGGGCTGCTGATGGGACTCTGATGTATGTGAACTGGTGATGGAACTTTGATGTAAGGGGCTGCTGATAGGACTCTGATGTAAGAGGCTGTTGATGGGACTCTGAGGTAAGGGGGTGCTGATTGGACTCTGATGTTAGGTGCTGTTCATGGGAGCCTGGTGTAAGGTGGCTGATGATGAGACTCTCTGTAAGGGGCTGCTGATGGGACTCTGATGTAAGGGGATTCTGATGGGTTTCTGAAGTAAGGGGCTCCTGATGGGACTCTGATGTAAGGGGCCTATGATGGGACTCTGATGTAAGGGGCGGGTGATGGTACTCTGATGTGATGGGAGTTTGATGTAAGGGGCTGGTGGTGGGACTCTGAAGTAAGAGGCTGCTGATGGGACTCTGATGTAAGGGGCTGGGGATGGGACTCTGATGTAAGGGGCTGCTGGTGGAACTCTAATGTAAGAGACTGCTAATGGGACTCTGATGTAAGGGAACAGGTGATGATTCTTTGTAAGGGGCTGGTGATGGGACTCTGATGTAAGGGGGCTGGTGATGGGACTCTGATGTAAGGGGTTGCTGAATGGACTCTGATGTAAGGGGCTGCTGATGGGACTCTAAAGTAAGGGGTTGCTGATGGGATTCTGAAGTAAGGGGTTTCTGATGGGACTTTGATGTAAGGGGCTGCTGATGGGACTCTCATGAAAAGGGCTGGTGATTGGTCTTTGATGTAAGGGGCTGCTGATGGGACTCCGATGTATGTGAACTGGTGATGGAACTTTGATGTAAGGGGCTGCTGATAGGACTCTGATGTAAGAGTCTGTTGATGGGACTCTGAGGTAAGGGGGTGCTGCTGGGACTCTGATGTTAGGGGCTGTTGATGGGAGCCTGATGTAAGGGGGCTGGTGATGAGACTCTCTGTAAGGGGCTGCTGATGGGACTCTGATGTAAGGGGATTCTGATGGGTTTCTGATGTAAGGGGCTCCTGATGGGACTCTGATGTAAGGGGCCTGTGATGGGACTCTGATGTAAGGGGCTGGTGATGGTACTCTGATGTGATGGGACTTTGATGTAAGGGGCTGGTGGTGGGACCCTGAAGTAAGAGGCTGCTGATGGGTCTCTGATGTTAAGGACTGTTGATGGGACTCTGATGTAAGGGGGCTTTTGATGGGACTCTGATGTAAGTGGCTGCTGATGGGACTCTGATGTAAGGGGCTGCTGATGGAACACTGATGTAAGGAGCTTTTGATCGGACTCTGATGCAAAAGGGGCTGGTGATGGGACTTTGATGTAAGGGGCTGCTGATGGGACTCTGATGTAAGGGGCTTGGTGATGGGACTCTGATGTAAGGGGCTGCTGGTGGAACTCTAATGTAAGAGACTGCTAATTGGACTCTGATGTAAGGGAACAGGTGATGATACTTTGTAAGGGGCTGGTGATGGGACTCTGATGTAAGGGGGCTGGTGATGGGACTCTGATATAAGGGGTTGCTAAATGGACTCTGTTGTAAGGGGCTGCTGATGGGACTCTGAAGTAAGGGGTTGCTGATGGGATTCTGAAGTAAGGGGTTTCTGATGGGACTCTGATGTAAGGGGCTGCTGATGGGACTCTTATGTAAGGGAACTGGTGATGGGACTTTGATGTAAGGGGCTGGTGGTGGGACTCTGAAGTAAGGGGCTGCTGATGAGACTCTGATGTAAGGGGCTGGTGATGGGACTCTGATGTAAGGGGCTGCTGGTGGAACTCTAATGTAAAAGAGACTGCTAATGGGACTCTGATGTAAGGGAACAGGTGATGATACTTTGTAAGGGGCTGGTGATGGGATTCTGATGTAAGGGGGCTGGTGATGGGACTCTGATATAAGGGGTTGCTGAATGGACTCTGATGTAAGGGGCTGCTGATGGGACTCTGAAGTAAGGGGTTGCTGATGGGATTCTGAAGTAAGGGGTTTCTGATGGGATTCTGATGTAAGGGGCTGCTGATGGGACTCTCATGAAAAGGGCTGGTGATTGGTCTTTGATGTAAGGGGGCAGCTGATGGGACTCTCATGTAAATGACTGCTGATGGGACTCTAAGGTAAGGGGCTGCTGATGGGTCTCTGATGTTAAGGACTATTGATGGGACTCTGATGTAAAGGGGCTGTTGATGGGACTCTGATGTAAGGGGCTGCTGATGGGACTCTGGTGTAAGGGGCTGCTGATGGAACACTGATGTAAGGAGCTTTTGATCGGACTCTGATGTAAAAGGGGCTGGTGATGGGACTTTGATGGGCTGCTGATGGGACTCTGATGTAAGGGGCTGGTGATGGGACTCTGATGTAAGGGGCTGCTGGTGGAACTCTAATGTAAGAGACTGCTAATGGGATTCAGATGTAAGGGAACAGGTGACGATACTTTGTAAGGGGCTGGTGATGGGACTCTGATGTAAGGGGGATGGTGATGGGACTCTGATATAAGGGGTTGCTAAATGGACACTGATGTAAGGGGCTGCTGATGGGACTCTGAAGTAAGGGGTTGCTGATGGGATTCTGAAGTAAGGGGTTTCTGATGGGACTCTGATGTAAGGGGCTGCTGATGGGACTCTCATGAAAACGGCTGGTGATTGGTCTTTGATGTAAGGGGCTGCTGATGGGACTCTGATGTATGTGAACTGGTGATGGAACTTTGATGTAAAGGGCTGCTGATAGGACTCTGATGTAAGAGGCTGTTGATGGGACTCTGAGGTAAGGGGGTGCTGATGGGACTCTGATGTTTGGGGGTATTGATGCGAGCCTGATGTAAGGGGGCTGGTGATGAGACTCTCTTTAAGGGGCTGCTGATGGGACTCTGATGTAAGGGGATTCTGATGGGTTTCTGATGTAAGGGGCTCCTGATGGGACTCTGATGTAAGGGGCCTGTGATGGGACTCTGATGTAAGGGGCTGTTGATGGTACTCTGATGTGATGGGACTTTGATGTAAGGGGCTGGTGGTGGGACTCTGAAGTAAGAGGCTGCTGATGGGACTCTGATGTAAGGGGCTGCTAATGGGACTCTGATGTAAGGGAACAGGTGATGATTCTTTGTAAGCGGCTGTTGATGTAACTCTGATGGAAGAGGGCTGCTGATGGCACTCTGATGTAAGGGGGCTGCTGATGGGACTCTCATGTAAAATGACTGCTGATGGGACTCTAAAGTAAGGAGCTGCTGATGGGTCTCTGATGTTAAGGACTGTTGATGGGACTCTGATGTAAGGGGGCTGTTGATGGGACTCTGATGTAAGGGGCTTCTGATGGGACTCAGATGTAAGGGGCTGCTGATGGAACACTGATGTAAGGAGCTTTTGATCGGACTCTGATGTAAAAGGGGCTGGTGATGGGACTTTGATGTAAGGGGCTGCTGATGGGACTCTTATGTAAGGGAACTGGTGATGGGACTTTGATGTAAGGGGCTGGTGGTGGGACTCTGAAGTAAGGGGCTGCTGATGGGACTCTGATGTAAGGGGCTGCTGATGGGACTCTGATGTAAGGGGCTGCTGGTGGAACTCTAATGTAAAAGAGACTGCTAATGGGACTCTGATGTAAGGGAACAGGTGATGATACTTTGTAAGGGGCTGGTGATGGGACTCTGATGTAAGGGGGCTGCTGATGGGACTCTGAAGTAAGATGTTGCTGATGGGATTCTGAAGTAAGGGGTTTCTGATGGGACTCTGATGTAAGGGTCTGCTGATGGGACTCTCATGAAAAGGGCTGGTGATTGGTCTTTGATGTAAGGGGCTGCTGATGGGACTCTGATGTAAGGGGCTGGTGATGGGACTCTGATGTAAGGGGCTGCTGGTGAAACTCTAATGTAAGAGACTGCTAATGGGACTCTGATGTAAGGGAACAGGTGATGATTATTTGTAAGGGGCTGGTGATGGGACTCTAAAGTAAGGGGTTGCTGATTGGATTCTGAAGTAAGGGGTTTCTGATGGGACTCTCATGAAAAGGGCTGGTGATTGGTCTTTGATGTAAGGGGCTGCTGATGGGACTCCGATGTATGTGAACTGGTGATGGAACTTTGATGTAAGGGGCTGCTGATAGGACTCTGATTTAAGAGGCTGTTGATGGGACTCTGAGGTAAGGGAGTGCTGATGGGACTCTTATGTTAGGGGCTGTTGATGGGAGCCTGATGTAAGGGGGCTGTGATGAGACTCTCTGTAATGGGCTGCTGATGGGACTCTGATGTAAGGGGACTCTGATGGGTTTCTGATGTAAGGGTCTCCTGATGGGACTCTGATGTAAGGGGCCTTTGATGGGACTCTGATGTAAGGGGCTGGTGATGGTACTCTGATGTGATGGGACTTTGATGTAAGGGGCTGGTGGTGGGACTCTGAAGTAAGAGGCTGCTGATGGGTCTCTGATGTTAAGGACTGTTGATGGGACTCTGATGTAAGGGGGCTGTTGATGGGACTCTGATGTAAGTGCCTTCTGATGGGACTCTGATGTAAGGGGCTGCTGATGGAACACTGATGTAAGGAGCTTTTGATCGGACTCTGATGCAAAAGGGGCTGGTGATGGGACTTTGATGTATGGGGCTGCTGATGGGACTCTGATGTAAGGGGCTTGGTGATGGGACTCTGATGTAAGGGGCTGCTGGTGGAACTCTAATGTAAGAGACTGCTAATTGGACTCTGATGTAAGGGAACAGGTGATGATACTTTGTAAGGGGCTGGTGATGGGACTCTGATGTAAGGGGGCTGGTGATGGGACTCTGATATAAGGGGTTGCTAAATGGACTCTGTTGTAAGGGGCTGCTGATGGGACTCTGAAGTAAGGGGTTGCTGATGGGATTCTGAAGTAAGGGGTTTCTGATGGGACTCTGATGTAAGGGGCTGCTGATGGGACTCTCATGAAAAGGGCTGGTGATTGGTCTTTGATGTAAGGGGCTGCTGATGGGACTCCGATGTATGTGAACTGGTGATGGAACTTTGATGTAAGGGGCTGCTGATAGGACTCTGATTTTAGAGGCTGTTGATGGGACTCTGAGGTAAGGGGGTGCTGATGGGACTCTGATGTTAGGGGCTGTTGATGGGAGCCTGATGTAAGGGGGCTGTGATGAGACTCTCTGTAAGGGGCTGCTGATGGGATACTGATGTAAGGGGATTCTGATGGGTTTCTGATGTAAGGGGCTCCTGATGGGACTCTGATGTAAGGGGCCTTTGATGGGACTCTGATGTAAGGGGCTGGTGATGGTACTCTGATGTGATGGGACTTTGATGTAAGGGGCTGGTGGTGGGACTCTGAAGTAAGAGGCTGCTGATGGGTCTCTGATGTTAAGGACTGTTGATGGGACTCTGATGTAAGGGGGCTGTTGATGGGACTCTGATGTAAAGGGGCTGCTGATAGGACTCTGATGCAAGAGGCTGTTGATGGGACTCTGAGGTAAGGGGATGCTGGTGGGACTCTGATGTTAGGGGCTGATGATGGGAGCCTGATGTAAGGGGGCTGGTGATGAGACTCTCTGTAAGGGGCTGCTGATGGGACTCTGATGTAAGGGGATTCTGATGGGTTTCTGATGTAAGGGGCTCCTGATGGGACTCTGATGTAAGGGGCCTGTGATGGGACTCTGATGTAAGGGGCTGGTGATGGTACTCTGATGTGATGGGACTTTGATGTAAGGGGCTGGTGGTGGGACTCTGAAATAAGAGGATGCTGATGGGACTCTGATGTAAGGGGCTGGGGATGGGACTCTGATGTAAGGGGCTGCTGGTGGAACTCTAATGTAAGAGACTGCTAATGGGACCCTGATGTAAGGGAACAGGTGATGATTATTTCTAAGGGGCTGGTGATGGGACTCTGATGTAAGGGGGCTGGTGATGGGACTCTGATGTAAGGGGTTGCTGAATGGACTCTGATGTAAGTGGCTGCTGATGGGACTCTAAAGTAAGGGGTTGCTGATGGGATTCTGAAGTAAGGGGTTTCTGATGGGACTCTGATGTAAGGGGCTGCTGATGGGACTCTCATGAAAAGGGCTGGTGATTGGTCTTTGATGTAAGGGGCTGATGATGGGACTCCGATGTATGTGAACTGGTGATGGAACTTTGATGTAAGGGGGCTGGTGATGAGACTTTCTGTAAGGGGCTGCTGATGGGACTCTGATGTAAGGGGAATCTGATGGGTTTCTGATGTAAGGGGCTCCTGATGGGACTCTGATGTAAGTGGCCTGTGATGGGACTCTGAAGTAAGGGGCTGCTGATGGGACTCTGATGTAAGGGGCTGGTAATGGGACTCTGATGTAAGGGGCTGCTGGTGGAACTCTAATGTAAGAGACTGCTAATTAGGACTCTGACGGAAGGGAACAGGTGATGATACTTTGTAAGGGGCTGCTGATGGGACTCTGATGTATGTGAACTGGTGATGGAACTTTGATGTAAGGGGCTGCTGATAGGACTCTGATGTAAGAGGCTGTTGATGGGACTCTGAGGTAAGGGGGTGCTGATTGGACTCTGATGTTAGGGGCTGTTCATGGGAGCCTGATGTAAGGTGGCTGGTGATGAGACTCTCTGTAAGGGGCTGCTGATGGGACTCTGATGTAAGGGGATTCTGATGGGTTTCTGATGTAAGGGGCTCCTGATGGGACTCTGATGTAAGGGGCCTATGATGGGACTCTGATGTAAGGGGCGGGTGATGGTACTCTGATGTGATGGGAGTTTGATGTAAGGGGCTGGTGGTGGGACTCTGAAGTAAGAGGCTGCTGATGGGACTCTGATGTAAGGGGTTTCTGATGGGACTTTGATGTAAGGGGCTGCTGATGGGACTCTCATGAAAAGGGCTGGTGATTGGTCTTTGATGTAAGGGGCTGCTGATGGGACTCCGATGTATGTGAACTGGTGATGGAACTTTGATGTAAGGGGCTGCTGATAGGACTCTGATGTAAGAGGCTGTTGATGGGACTCTGAGGTAAGGGGGTGCTGATGGGACTCTGATGTTAGGGGCTGTTGATGGGAGCCTGATGTAAGGGGGCTGTGATGAGACTCTCTGTAAGGGGCTGCTGATGGGATACTGATGTTAGGGGATTCTGATGGGTTTCTGATGTAAGGGGCTCCTGATGGGACTCTGATGTAAGGGGCCTTTGATGGGACTCTGATGTAAGGGGCTGGTGATGGTACTCTGATGTGATGGGACTTTGATGTAAGGTGCTGGTGGTGGGACTCTGAAGTAAGAGGCTGCTGATGGGTCTCTGATGTTAAGGACTGTTGATGGGACTCTGATGTAAGGGGGCTGTTGATGGGACTCTGATGTAAGGGGCTGCTGATGGGACTCTGATGTAAGGGGCTGCTGATGGAACACTGATGTAAGGAGCTTTTGATCGGACTCTGATGTAAAAGGGGCTGGTGATGGGACTTTGATGTAAGGGGATTCTGATGGGTTTCTGATGTAAGGGGCTCCTGATGGGACTCTGATGTAAGGGGCTGGTGATGGTACTCTGATGTGATGGGACTTTGATGTAAGGGGCTGGTGGTGGGACTCTGAAGTAAGAGGCTGCTGATGGGACTCTGATGTAAGGGGCTGGGGATGGGACTCTGATGTAAGGGGCTGCTGGTGGAACTCTAATGTAAGAGACTGCTAATTCTGACTCTGATGTAAGGGAACAGGTGATGATTCTTTGTAAGGGGCTGGTGATGGGACTCTGATGTAAGGGGGTTGGTGATGGGACTCTGATGTAAGGGGTTGCTGAATGGACTCTGATGTAAGTGGCTGCTGATGGGATTCTAAAGTAA
The DNA here is from genome assembly GCA_037952835.1 of Lithobates septentrionalis. Classification (NCBI taxonomy): domain Eukaryota; kingdom Metazoa; phylum Chordata; class Amphibia; order Anura; family Ranidae; genus Lithobates; species Lithobates septentrionalis. Next base: position 4,823,197 of record JBBDGP010001120.1, read on the forward strand.
GGGGTTGCTGATGGGATTCTGAAGTAAGGGATTTCTGATGGGACTCGGATGTAAGGGGCTGCTGATGGGACTCTCATGAAAATGGCTGGTGATTGGTCTTTCATGTAAGGGGCTGCTGATGGGACTCCGATGTATGTGAATTGGTGATGGAACTTTGATGTAAGGGGCTGCTGATAGGACTCTGATGTAAGAGGCTTTTGATGGGACTCTGAGGTAAGGGGGTGCTGATGGGACTCTGATGTTAGGGGCTGTTGATGGGAGCCTGATGTAAGGGGGCTGGTGATGAGACTCTCTGTAAGGGGCTGCTGATGGGACTCTGATGTAAGGGGATTCTAATGGGTTTCTGATGTAAGGGGCTCCTGATGGGACTCTGATGTAAGGGGCCTGTGATGGGACTCTGATGTAAGGGGCTGGTGATGGTACTCTGATGTGATGGGACTTTGATGTAAGGGGCTGGTGGTGGGACTCTGAAGTAAGAGGCTGCTGATGGGTCTCTGATGTTAAGGACTGCTGATGGGACTCTGATGTAAGGGGTTTCTGATGGGACTCTGATGTAAGGGGCTGTTGATGGGAGCATGATGTAAGGGGGCTGGTGATGAGACTCTGTAAGGGGCTGGTGATGGGACTCTTATGTAAGGGGCTCCTGATGGGACTCTGATCTAAGGGGCCTGTGATGGGACTCTGTAAGGGGCTGGTGATTGGACATTCTGATGTAAAGGGCTGACAATGGGACACTCTGATATAAGGGGCTGCTGATGGGACCCTTATGTAAGGGGCTGGTAATGGGACCATGATGTAAGGGGGCTGCAGATTGGACCCTGATGTAAGGGGGCTGCAGATTGGACCCTGATGTAAGGGGGCTGCTGATGGAACTCTGATGTAGGGGCTGTTGATGGGACTCTGATGGAAGCGGGCTGCTGATGGGACTCTGATGTAAGGGGGCTGCTGATGGGACTCTCATGTAAATGACTGCTGATGGGACTCTAAAGTAAGGGGCTGCTGATGGGTCTCTGATGTTAAGGACTGTTGATGGGACTCTGATGTAAGGGGGCTGTTGATGAGACTCTGATGTAAGGGGCTGCTGATAGGACTCAGATGTAAGGGGCTGCTGATGGAACACTGATGTAAGGAGCTTTTGATCGGACTCTGATGTATGGGGGCTGGTAATGGGACTCTGATGTAAGGGACTGCTGATGGGACTCTTATGTAAGGGGGCTGGTAATGGGACTCTGATGTAAGGGGGCTGTTAATGGTACACTGATGTATGGGGACTGTTAAATGGACTCTGATGTAAGGGGCTGCTGATGGGACTCTGATGTAAGGGGCTGCTGATGGGACTCTGATGTAAGGGGGCTGGTAATGGGACTCTGATGTAAGGGACTGCTGATGGGACTCTTAAGTAAGGGGTTGCTGATGGGATTCTGATGTAAGGGGTTTCTGAGGAGACTCTGATGTAAGGGGCTGCTGATGGGACTCTAATGAAAAGGGCTGGTGATTGGACTCTGATGTAAGGGGCTGCTGATGGGACTCCGATGTATGGGGACTGGTGATGGAACTTTGATGTAAGGGGCTGCTGATAGGACTCTGATGTTAGGGGCGTCTATTGGGACTCTAATGTAAGACGCTGTTGATGGGACTCTGATGTAAGGGGCTGTTGATGGGACTCTGATGTAAGGGTTGGTGATGGTACTCTGATGTGAGGGGCTGGTGATGGGACTCTGATGTGAGGGGCTGGTGATGGGACTCTGATGTAAGAGGCCGCTGATTGGACTCTGATGTAAGGGGCTGCTGAATGGACTCTGATGTAAGGGGGCTTGTGATGGGACTCTGATGTAAGGGGCTGCTAATGGGACTCTGAAGTAAGGGGTTGCTGATCGGACTCTGAAGTAAGGGGTTTCTGATGGGACTCTGATGTAAAAGTCTGTTGATGGGAGCCAGATGTAAGGGGGCTGGTGATGAGACTCTGTAAGGGGCTGCTGATGGGACTCTGATGTAAGGGACTCTTGATGGGACTCTGATTTAAGGGGCCTGTGATGGGACTCTGATGTAAGGGGCTAGTTATGGGACACTTTGATGTAAAAGGCTGTTGATGGGACACTCTGATGTAAGGGGCTGCTGATAGGACTCCGATGCAAGAGGCTGTTGATGGGACTCTGAGGTAAGGGGGTGCTGATGGGACTCTGATGTTAGGGGCTGTTGATGGGAGCCTGATGTAAGGGGCCTGTGATGGGACTCTGATGTAAGGGGCTGGTGATGGTACTCTGATGTGAGGGGCTGGTGATGGGACTCTGATGTAAAAGGTTGCTTAGGGGACTCTGATGTAAGGGGGCTGGTGATGGGAGTCTTAAGTAAGGGGCCGCTGATTGGACTCTGATGTAAGGGGCTGCTGAATGGACTCTGATGTATGGGGCTGCCGATGGGACTCTGATGTAAGGGGGCTGCTGATGGGACTCTGATGTAAGGGGCTGCTGATGGGACTCTGAAGTAAGGGGTTGCTGATGGGACTCTGATGTAAGGGGTTTCTGATGGGACTCTGATGTAAGGGGCTGTTGATGGGAGCCTGATGTAAGGGGGCTGGTGATGAGACTCTGTAAGAGGCTGGTGATGGGACTCTTATGTAAGGGGCTCCTGATGGGACTCTGATCTAAGGGGCCTGTGATGGGACTCTGATCTAAGGGGCTGGTGATGGGACATTCTGATGTAAAGGGCTGACAATGGGACACTCTGATATAAGGGGCTGCTGATGGGACCCTTATGTAAGGGGCTGGTAATGGAACCATGATGTAAGGGGGCTGCAGATTGGACCCTGATGTAAGGGGGCTGCAGATTGGACCCTGATGTAAGGGGGCTGCAGATTGGACCCTGATGTAAGTGGGCTGCTAATGGGACTCTGATGTAGGGGCTGTTGATGGGACTCTGATGGAAGGAGGCTGTTGATGGGACTCTGATGGAAGGGGGCTGCTGATGGGACTCTGATGTAAGGGGGCTGCTGATGGGACTCTCATGTAAATGACTGCTGATGGGACTCTAAAGTAAGGGGCTGCTGATGGGTCTCTGATGTTAAGGACTGTTGATGGGACTCTGATGTAAGGGGGTTGCTGATGGGACTCTCATGTAAATGACTGCTGATGGGACTCTAAAGTAAGGGGCTGCTGATGGGTCTCTGGTGTTTAGGACTGTTGATGAGACTCTGATGTAAGGGGCTGCTGATGGGATTCAGATGTAAGGGGCTGCTGATGGAACACTGAGGTAAGGAGCTTTTGATCGGACTCTGATGTAAAAGGGGCTGGTGATGGGACCTTGATGTAAGGGGCTGCTGATGGGACTCTGATGTAAGGGAACTGGTGATGGGACTTTGATGTAAGGGGCTGGTGGTGGGACTCTGAAGTAAGGGGCTGCTGATGGGACTCTGATGTAAGGGGCTGGTGATGGGACTCTGATGTAAGGGGCTGCTGGTTGAACTCTAATGTAAAAGAGACTGCTAATGGGACTCTGATGTAAGGGAACAGGTGATGATACTTTGTAAGGGGCTGGTGATGGGACTCTGATGTAAGGGGGCTGGTGATGGAACTCTGATATAAGGGGTTGCTGAATGGACTCTGATGTAAAGGGCTGCTGATGGGACTCTGAAGTAAGGGGTTGCTGATGGGATTCTGAAGTAAGGGGTTTCTGATGGGACTCTGATGTAAGGGGCTGCTGATGGGACTCTCATGAAAAGGGCTGGTGATTGGTCTTTGATGTAAGGGGCTGCTGATGGGACTCCGATGTATGTGAACTGGTGATGGAACTTTGATGTAAGGGGCTGCTGATAGGACTCTGATGTAAGAGGCTGTTGATGGGACTCTGAGGTAAGGGGGTGCTGATTGGACTCTGATGTTAGGGGCTGTTGATGGGAGCCTGATGTAAGGGGGCTGGTGATGAGACTCTCTGTAAGGGGCTGCTGATGGGACTCTGATGTAAGGGGATTCTGATGGGTTTCTGATGTAAGGGGCTCCTGATGGGAGTCTGATGTAAGGGGCCTGTGATGGGACTCTGATGAAAGGGGCTGGTGATGGTACTCTGATGTGATGGGACTTTGATGTAAGGGGCTGGTAGTGGGACTCTGAAGTAAGAGGCTGCTGATGGGACTCTGTTGTAACGGGCTGGTGATCTGACTCTGATGTAAGGGGCTGCTGGTGGAACTCTAATGTAAGAGACTGCTAATGGGACTCTGATGTAAGGGAACAGGTGATGATACTTTGTAAGGGGCTGGTGATGAGACTCTGATGTAAGGGGGCTGGTGATGGGACTCTGATTAAGGGGTTGCTGAATGGACTATGATGTAAGGGGCTGCTGATGGGACTCTGAAGTAAGGGGTTGCTGATGGGATTCTGAAGTAAGGGGTTTCTGATGGGACTCTGATGTAAGAGGCTGCTGATGGGACTCTCATGAAAAGGGCTGGTGATTGGTCTTTGATGTAAGGGGCTACTGATGGGACTCCGATGTATGTGAACTGGTGATGGAACTTTGATGTAAGGGGCTGATGATAGGACTCTGATGTAAGAGGCTGTTGATGGGACTCTGAGGTAAGGGGGTGCTGATGGAACTCTGATGTTAGGGGCTGTTGATGGGAGCCTGATGTAAGGGGGCTGGTGATGAGACTCTCTGTAAGGGGCTGCTGATGGGACTCTGATGTAAGGGGATTCTGATGGGTTTCCTATGTAAGGGGGCTCCTGATGGGACTCTGATGTAAGGGGCTGGTGATGGGACTCTGATGTAAAAGGCTGCTTAGGGGACTCTGATGTAAGGGGGCTGGTGATGTGAGTCTTAAGTAAGGCGCCACTGATTGGACTCTGATGTAAGGGGCTGCTGAATGAACTCTGATGTAAGGGGCTGCCGATGGGACTCTGATGTAAGGGGGTTGCTGATGGGACTCTGATGTAAGGGGCTGCTGATGGGACTCTGAAGTAAGGGGGTGCTGATGGGACTCTGATGTAAGGGGCTGTTGATGGGAGCCTGATGTAAGGGGGCTGGTGATGAGACTCTGTAAGGGACTGGTGATGGGACTCTTATGTAAGGAACTCCTGATGGGACTCTGATCTAGGGGGCCTGTGATGGGACTCTGATCTAAGGGGCTGGTGATGGGACATTCTGATGTAAAGGGCTGACGATGTGACACTCTGATATAAGGGGCTGCTGATGGGACCCTTATGTAAGGGGCTGGTAATGGGACCATGATGTAAGGGGGCTGCAGATTTGATCCTGATGTAAGGGGGCTGCTGATGGGACTCTGATGTAGGGGCTGTTGATGGGACTCTGATGGAAAGGGGCTGCTAATGGGACTCTGATGTAAGGGGGCTGCTGATGGGACTCTCATGTAAATGACTGCTGATGGGACTCTAAGGTAAGGGGCTGCTTATGGGTCTCTGATGTTAAGGACTGTTAATGGGACTCTGATGTAAGGGGGCTGTTGATGGGACTCTGATGTAAGGGGCTGTTGATGGAACACTGATGTAAGGAGCTTTTGATCGGACTCTGATGTAAAAGGGGCTGGTGATGGGACTTTGATGTAAGGGGCTGCTGATGGGACTCTGATGTAAGGGGCTGGTGATGGGACTCTGATGTAAGGGGCTGCTGGTGGAACTCTAATGTAAGAGACTGCTAATGGGACTCTGATGTAAGGGAACAGGTGATGATACTTTGTAAGGGGCTGGTGATGGTACTCTGATGTAAGGGGGCTGGTGATGGGACTCTGATATAAGGGGTTGCTAAATGGACACTGATGTAAGGGGCTGCTGATAGGACTCTGAAGTAAGGGGTTGCTGATGGGATTCTGAAGTAAGGGGTTTCTGATGGGACTCTGATGTAAGGGGCTGCTGATGGGACTCTCACGAAAAGGGCTGGTGATTGGTCTTTGATGTAAGGGGCTGCTGATGGGACTCTGATGTATGTGAACTGGTGATGGAACTTTGATGTAAGGGGCTGCTGAAAGGACTCTGATGTAAGAGGCTGTTGATGGGACTCTGAGGTAAGGGGGTGCTGGTGGGACTCTGATGTTAGGGGCTGATGATGGGAGCCTGATGTAAGGGGGCTGGTGATGAGGCTCTCTGTAAGGGGCTGCTGATGGGACTCTGATGTAAGGGGATTCTGATGGGTTTATGATGTAAGGGGCTCCTGATGGGACTCTGATCAAAGGGGCCTGTGATGGGACTATGAAGTAAGGGGCTGCTGGTGGGACTCTGATGTAAGGGGATTCTGATGGGTTTCTGATGTAAGGGGCTCCTGATGGGACTCTGATGTAAGGGGCTGGTGATGGTACTCTGATGTGATGGGACTTTGATGTAAGGGGCTGGTGCTGGGACTCTGAAGTAAGAGGCTGCTGATGGGACTCTGATGTAAGGGGCTGGGGATGGGACTCTGATGTAAGGGGCTGCTGGTGGAACTTTAATGTAAGAGACTGCTAATGGGACTCTGATGTAAGGGAACAGGTGATGATTCTTTGTAAGGGGCTGGTGATGGGACTCTGATGTAAGGGGGCTGGTGATGGGACTCTAAAGTAAGGGGTTGCTGATGGGATTCTGAAGTAAGGGGTTTCTGATGGGACTCTGATGTAAGGGGCTGCTGATGGGACTCTGATGTAAGGGGCTGGTGATGGTACTCTGATGTGATGGGACTTTGATGTAAGGGGCTTGACACGTACCTTGTATGTGAGCCTGACGTGCAGAGGGAGACCTCTCGTACAGCCCTGGTTCCCAGATCACTGGAGTTGAGGACAGTGACCGTAGGAGCACAGTGGGGTATGAGTGCCTGGTGGATTCTCTGGAACTGGAGATGATGTCCACTGGGAGACACTGGAACTGACTGGAGTGCCGGGTGCAGGTAAGCTGGATGCAAGTCAGCAGATAAGCCGGATGCAGGTCAGCAGGATGCAGGTGAGCTGGATGCAGGTCAGCAGGCTGCAGGTAAGCTGGATGCAGGTCAGCAGGCTGCAGGTGAGCTGGATGCAGGTCAGCAGGATGCAGGTAAGCTGGATGCAGGTCAGCAGGCTGCAGGTAAGCTGGATGCAGGTCAGCAGGGTGCACACAGCAGGCAGAAGCAAGGTCAGACAAGCCGGGTCATACACAGTGGATCAGTTCAACAGATTCGGCAGGCAAGGAATAGTCAAGTTCGGGCTGGTTTCTGGTAACAGGAGATCAGACAGGCAGGTAAACAGAATCAGAGTCAGGGAAAGCCAAGGTTCAGGATTGGAGACAGCAGCGTGGTCAGAGAGCCAGGTCAGGTGATCGGATGCTGATTACAGGAACAGGTCACAGGTGAAGCTGCAGATCAAACAGCAAGTGCTGAATTGTGGAAGCCCCTCTTAAAGGCCACTGGGCGCCAAAGCCGAATCACTGTGCGTGCGATCTCTGCGATCGGCACATGCGCATTGGCGCACGCCTGTTCGTTACTGGGAACCTGTTGGTGGGGATGCGCCTGAGCCCTGTTGCAGGTCTGGAAGTAGTATGTCCATGACATTGCCCCCCCCTTAAGGGCAACCTCCGGGTGCCCAAAAGAGCTCTTTTATGAGGATGTCTGCGGAAGAAGGCCTGGATCAGTTCTTGGGCATGCACATTTTGCTTAGGTTCCCATGAGTTCTCCTCTGGTCCATAGCCCTTCCATTTGATTAAAAATTGAAGTTGGTTACCTCTTCTCCTGCAGTCTACGACAGCCTCCACCTCATACTCCTCATCCTTATTAATAATAACGGGTCCGGGTGGCCCCGTTCCTCTGTCCGGGAAAGGGTCGGGTACTGTGGGTTTAAGCAGAGACACGTGAAACACCGGGTGCACTTTGAGCGACTCAGGCAGGGTAAGTTCATAGGAGACCTCATTCAATTTCCTTTTAACTGGGAAAGGGCCAATGAATCTGGGTGCCAGCTTCTTTGAAGGGCAAGCCATCTTGAGGTTGGTGGTAGATAACCACACCTGATCACCTGGTTGGAGACGTAATTCACCTCTTCTCTTCCTGTCATAAAGCCTCTTGTTGGTTGCCTGCGCCTTGGCCATAGCTTCTTGCAACAACTTGTTGTTGTTGCGACCCAGGAACTCGACAGTGCTTTGTACTGCTGGAACAGGAGATTCTGGAATAATGTTAGGCAGGAAGACAGGATGGAACCCATAGTTCGCAAAGAACGGTGACTGACCTGTGGCTGAATGGCTGGCATTGTTGAAAGCAAATTCCGCTAAAGGCAACAGTGCTACCCAATCATCTTGGACAAATGAGGTAAAGCAACGGATGTACTGTTCCAGGGTTTGGTTCGTCCTTTCAGTTTGTCCGTTAGTCTGGGGGTGGAAAGCAGATGACATGGAAAGTTCAATTTTCAGAATTTGGCATAGTGATCTCCAGAAGCGGGAGGTGAACTGGACTCCCCTGTCAGATACAATGTTGGTTGGTACCCCGTGCAGCCTTACGATCTCCCTGATGAACACCCGGGCGGTTTCCAAAGCAGACGGAGTACTCTTTAGGGGTATGAAGTGGGCCATCTTAGACAGACGGTCAACCACTACAAAGATAGCTGTATGTCCTTCAGAAGGGGTTAGTTCCACTACAAAGTCCATGGCAATCATGCTCCAGGGTCTGTCAGGAATTGGTAGTGGTCTGAGGAGGCCCCAGGACTTGGTCCTGGCAGACTTGCTTTGGGTACAGATGACACATGACTTAACATAGTCCTTGCAATATTCCTCAAGCTTCGGCCACCAAAACATGCGCTGGATTAGTTCACGAGTCTTGTGAACCCCAAAATGTCCGGCCAGCGGGTGGTCGTGACACAGGCTCAACACTTCTGTCCGGCAACTTTCTGGCACAAAAATTTTGCTGTCCTTCCAAAGCATCCCATCCCTGGGTATCAAGATTGATCCTGGAGGACCGGACACCCCCTCTGAGGCTTGTTTTAGACCGGACATCAGGTCTGTCTGGAAAAGCAGAAAGTTGCCCTCAGATAAGATGGTGTCCGGAACTGAAGTTTCTTTGGGGTCATCGTACATCCGAGAGAGAGCGTCAGGCTTGATGTTCTTTGATCCTGGCCGGTAGGTGATGTGAAATGAAAATCTGGAAAAGAATAACGCCCATCGTGCCTGACGCGGCTTCAAACGTTTGGCAGTTCGTAAATATTCCAGATTTTTATGATCCGTGTAAATAAGTATGGGATGTGCCGCTCCCTCTAGCAGGTATCGCCATTCTTCGAGTGCGGCTTTAATGGCCAAAAGTTCACGGTCCCCCACATCATAATTCTTCTCTGCAGGCGAAAGCTTCCGAGAGAAGAATGCTATGGGGTGCATGAGATCCTTGAGTCCTTGACGCTGAGAAATAACTGCCCCCACAGCTGTTTCTGAGGCATCAACCTCGAGTAGGTAAGGAAGAGAGGGATCCGGATGGCTCAAGATGGGGGCAGAGGTAAAGAGTCCCTTTAGGGTAGAGAAGGCAGCTTGAGCCTGGGGATTCCACTGGAATCGGACGTTTTGTCTTGTTAGCTGGGTGATCGGAGAGATAATTGCAGAAAATCCTTTGATGAACCTTCTGTAAAAATTGGCGAAGCCAACAAAACGTTGCACCCCCTTTTTATCTGAGGGTGCAGGCCAGTCCAGAACAGCTGTGACTTTTTGTGGGTCCATCTTGAACCCTTCTGTGGAAATTACCAGGCCCAGAAATTGGATACTCTGCCGCTCAAATTCGCATTTTTCTGGTTTGGCATATAAGCCATGCTGACGGAGTCGGCAGAGTACCATCTTGACGTGTTTCCGGTGCTGATCCAAGGATGAGGAAAAGATCAGGATATCGTCTAAGTAGGCTATGACGAAAATGTCCAGATAATCTCTGAAGATATCATTTATCAGGTGCTGGAAGGTCGCAGGGGCATTACACAGGCCGAAGGGCATCACCAGATATTCATAATGGCCAAACCTGGTACGGAAGGCCGTTTTCCACTCGTCCCCTGCACGAATGCGAACCAAATTGTAGGCCCCACGAAGATCGAGTTTGGTGAACACAACAGTAGTTCTTAATCTTTGAAAAAGCTCAGGTACCAGGGGTAAGGGATACCGGTTCTTGACCGTGACCTTGTTCAGCTCCCGATAGTCCACACAGGGACGCAATGAGTGGTCCTTCTTCTCCACAAAAAAGATCCCTGCCCCAGCTGGAGAGGTGGATGGCCGGATGAACCCCCTCTTAAGGTTTTCGTCAACATATTCCTTTAAAACCTCCAACTCCCGCTCAGACAGAGGAAAAATTCGCCCAAAGGGGATTTCAGCTCCGGGCAGTAACTCAATCGGGCAATCGTAGGAACGATGAGGAGGAAGTGTCTCTGCCCCTCGTTTACTAAAAACGTCTAAGAACTCGTGATACTGTTCAGGTACTGCTGAGCGTAATTCTGAGTCAGCTTCCAGGCACAGCAAAGGACCAGATATCTTGGAAGGTAAGGGTAGACAATGTTCTTGACAGTAGAGGGACTGAAACCTGATTTCTCCGGAGCCCCAGTCAATTTGCGGGTTGTGGGCCTGAAGCCACGGTAGACCCAAGATGATCGGGAACAGAGGGGAAGCAATAGCATCAAACTTAAGCAGTTCCTTGTGGTTTGAGACAGTAATTACAGGCAGTGGGGGAGTCTCTTGAGTCACCTGGCCAGATTTAATACGGGATCCATCTGCCAAGAAAACAGACAGTCCTTGAGCCCTGTGCTGGAGTGGAATGCGTTGTTGGTTGGCAAAGTTCAAATCAATAAAACAACTGCATGCACCAGAGTCTATTATTGCAGTAACAGACACAGTCTTTCCAGAAAACTGAAGGGTGATGGGAATAGCCAGGTGAGTAGAGAGAGCTGGGTGACTGTGTGGTGGGGTGAATGAAGATCTACAGTACTTGGCAGGACACGAATGTACATAATGGCCTGGTCCCCCGCAGTACAAGCACAGGTTGAGCTGTTGCCGACGTAGACGTTCCTCAGCAGACAATGCGGGTCTCATTAGTCCGACCTGCCCAGATTTCTGAAAGTCCGGTTTTAGTTTGGTTGGTGCAGAATTAACTGGGACCGGTCTAAGGGGAACAGGGCGAGAGGTCGTAGGCACTTGGGGTAACATCCAAGTTGGTTGAGTCTGCTGGGTCACCACTCTGCGGCCCTGCTGGAGCGTGCTAAGAGCAGCTTCGGCAGTGGAAGTTCGTTGGGGGTCATCATATAAGAGTGACATTGCGTCAAAGAAGGATGACAGAGAGTCCAGAGAAACATGGTGTTCTTCCAGCAGGTGATGAGCCCAGGCTTGTGGATCTCCCAGCAGAAGTGAGACAACAAAACCCACCTTGGTGTTTTCCCGCGAAAAGGTTAAGGGTAGTAAGGAAAAGTACAGCTCACATGCATTACGGAAAGTCCGAAACTTGCTTCGATCCCCAGAAAACTTCTCCGGAATTGGGACCCTGGGTTCTGGAGATAACATCATTACAGGGAGTGCGGGGGAAGCCTCTGATGACAACCCACTGGAAGAAGGATTGGTAATACTCGTCCGGGACTGCACTTGTCTCACCAGGTGTTCATAGCTGTCCTGAAGAGATTTCACCTCTTGAGTGAGGACGGAGAGTAATTGGCAGATTTCATCAGTAGCAGAGGTCCCTCTTGCAGGCTCAGGCATGGCTGTTTGATACTGACACGTACCTTGTATGTGAGCCTGACGTGCAGAGGGAGACCTCTCGTACAGCCCTGGTTCCCAGATCACTGGAGTTGAGGACAGTGACCGTAGGAGCACAGTGGGGTATGAGTGCCTGGTGGATTCTCTGGAACTGGAGATGATGTCCACTGGGAGACACTGGAACTGACTGGAGTGCCGGGTGCAGGTAAGCTGGATGCAAGTCAGCAGATAAGCCGGATGCAGGTCAGCAGGATGCAGGTGAGCTGGATGCAGGTCAGCAGGCTGCAGGTAAGCTGGATGCAGGTCAGCAGGCTGCAGGTGAGCTGGATGCAGGTCAGCAGGATGCAGGTAAGCTGGATGCAGGTCAGCAGGCTGCAGGTAAGCTGGATGCAGGTCAGCAGGGTGCACACAGCAGGCAGAAGCAAGGTCAGACAAGCCGGGTCATACACAGTGGATCAGTTCAACAGATTCGGCAGGCAAGGAATAGTCAAGTTCGGGCTGGTTTCTGGTAACAGGAGATCAGACAGGCAGGTAAACAGAATCAGAGTCAGGGAAAGCCAAGGTTCAGGATTGGAGACAGCAGCGTGGTCAGAGAGCCAGGTCAGGTGATCGGATGCTGATTACAGGAACAGGTCACAGGTGAAGCTGCAGATCAAACAGCAAGTGCTGAATTGTGGAAGCCCCTCTTAAAGGCCACTGGGCGCCAAAGCCGAATCACTGTGCGTGCGATCTCTGCGATCGGCACATGCGCATTGGCGCATGCCTGTTCGTTACTGGGAACCTGTTGGTGGGGATGCGCCTGAGCCCTGTTGCAGGTCTGGAGGTAGTATGTCCATGACAGGGCTGGTGGTGGGACTCTGAAGTAAGAGGCTGCTGATGGGTCTCTGATGTTAAGGACTGTTGATGGGACTCTGATGTAAGGGGGCTGTTGATGGGACTCTGATGTAAGGGGCTGCTGATGGGACTCTGATGTAAGGGGCTGCTGATGGAACACTGATGTAAGGAGCTTTTGATCGGACTCTGATGTAAAAGGGGCTGCTGATGGGACTTTGATGTAAGGGGCTGCTGATGGGACTCTGATGTAAGGGGCTGGTGATGGGACTCTGATGTAAGGGGCTGCTGGTGGAACTCTAATGTAAGAGACTGCTAATGGGACTCTGATGTAAGGGAACAGGTGATGATACTTTGTAAGGGGCTGGTGATGGGACTCTGATGTAAGGGGGCTGTTGATGGGACTCTGATATAAGGGGTTGCTAAATGGACTCTGATGTAAGGGGCTGCTGATGGGACTCTGAAGTAAGGGGTTGCTGATGGGATTCTGAAGTAAGGGGTTTCTGATGGGACTCTGATGTAAGGGGCTGCTGATGGGACTCTCATGAAAAGGGCTGGTAAATGGTCTTTGATGTAAGGGGCTGCTGATGGGACTCTGATGTATGTGAACTGGTGATGGAACTTTGATGTAAGGGGCTGCTGATAGGACTCTGATGTAAGAGGCTGTTGATGGGACTCTGAGGTAAGGGGGTGCTGGTGGGACTCTGATGTTAGGGGCTGATGATGGGAGCCTGATGTAAGGGGGCTGGTGATGAGACTCTCTGTAAGGGGCTGCTGATGGGACTCTGATGTAAGGGGATTCTGATGGGTTTCTGATGTAAGGGGCTCCTGATGGGACTCTGATGTAAGGGGCCTGTGATGGGACTCTGAAGCAAGGGGCTGCTGATGGGACTCTGATGTAAGGGGCTGGTAATGGGACTCTGATGTAAGGGGCTGCTGGTGGAACTCTAATGTAAGAGACTGCTAATGGGACTCTGACGTAAGGGAACAGGTGATGATACTTTGTAAGGGGCTGCTGATGGGACTCTGATGTATGTGAACTGGTGATGGAACTTTGATTTAAGGGGCTGCTGATAGGACTCTGATGTAAGAGGCTGTTGATGGGACTCTGAGGTAAGGGGGTGCTGATTGGACTCTGATGTTAGGGGCTGTTCATGGGAGCCTGATGTAAGGTGGCTGGTGATGAGACTCTCGGTAAGGGGCTGCTGATGGGACTCTGATGTAAGGGGATTCTGATGGGTTTCTGATGTAAGGGGCTCCTGATGGGACTCTGATGTAAGGGGCCTATGATGGGACTCTGATGTAAGGGGCTGGTGATGGTACTCTGATGTGATGGGAGTTTGATGTAAGGGGCTGGTGGTGGGACTCTGAAGTAAGAGGCTGCTGATGGGACTCTGATGTAAGGGGCTGGGGATGGGACTCTGATGTAAGGGGCTGCTGGTGGAACTCTAATGTAAGAGACTGCTAATGGGACTCTGATGTAAGGGAACAGGTGATGATTCTTTGTAAGGGGCTGGTGATGGGACTCTGATGTAAGGGGGCTGGTGATGGGACTCTTATGTAAGGGGTTGCTGAATGGACTCTGATGTAAGTGGCTGCTGATGGGACTCTAAAGTAAGGGGTTGCTGATAGGATTCTGAAGTAAGGGGTTTCTGATGGGACTCTGATGTAAGGGGCTGCTGATGGGACTCTCATGAAAAGGGCTGGTGATTGGTCTTTGATGTAAGGGGCTGCTGATGGGACTCCGATGTATGTGAACTGGTGATGGAACTTTGATGTAAGGGGCTGCTGATAGGACTCTGATGTAAGAGGCTGTTGATGGGACTCTGAGGTAAGGGGGTGCTGATGGGACTCTGATGTCAGGGGCTGTTGATGGGAGCCTGATGTAAGGGGGCTGTGATGAGACTCTCTGTAAGGGGCTGCTGATGGGACTCTGATGTAAGGGGATTCTGATGGGTTTCTGATGTAAGGGGCTCCTGATGGGACTCTGATGTAAGGGGCCTTTGATGGGACTCTGATGTAAGGGGCTGGTGATGGTACTCTGATGTGATGGGACTTTGATGTAAGGGGCTGGTGGTGGGACTCTGAAGTAAGAGGCTGCTGATGGGTCTCTGATGTTAAGGACTGTTGATGGGACTATGATGTAAGGGGGCTGTTGATGGGACTCTGATGTAAGGGGCTGCTGATGGGACTCTGATGTAAGGGGCTGCTGATGGAACACTGATGTAAGGAGCTTTTGATCGGACACTGATGTAAAAGGGGCTGGTGATGGGACTTTGATGTAAGAGGCTGCTGATGGGACTCTGATGTAAGGGGCTGGTGATGGGACTCTGATGTAAGGGGCTGCTGGTGGAACTCTAATGTAAGAGACTGCTAATGGGACTCTGATGTAAGGGAACAGGTGATGATTCTTTGTAAGGGGCTGGTGATGGGACTCTGATGTAAGGGGGCTGGTGATGGGACTCTGATGTAAGGGGTTGCTGAATGGACTCTGATGTAAGTGGCTGCTGATGGGATTCTAAAGTAAGGGGTTGCTGATGGGATTCTGAAGTAAGGGGTTTCTGATGGGACTCAGATCTAAGGGGCTGCTGATGGGACTCTCATGAAAAGGGCTGGTAAATGGTCTTTGATGTAAGGGGCTGCTGATGGGACTCTGATGTATGTGAACTGGTGATGGAACTTTGATGTAAGGGGCTGCTGATAGGACTCTGATGTAAGAGGCTGTTGATGGGACTCTGAGGTAAGGGGGTGCTGGTGGGACTCTGATGTTAGGGGCTGATGATGGGAGCCTGATGTAAGGGGGCTGGTGATGAGACTCTCTGTAAGGGGCTGCTGATGGGACTCTGATGTAAGGGGATTCTGATGGGTTTCTGATGTAAGGGGCTCCTGATGGGACTCTGATGTAAGGGGCCTGTGATGGGACTCTGAAGTAAGGGGCTGCTGATGGGACTCTGATGTAAGGGGCTGGTAATGGGACTCTGATGTAAGGGGCTGCTGGTGGAACTCTAATGTAAGAGACTGCTAATGGGACTCTGACGTAAGGGAACAGGTGATGATACTTTGTAAGGGGCTGCTGATGGGACTCTGATGTATGTGAACTGGTGATGGAACTTTGATTTAAGGGGCTGCTGATAGGACTCTGATGTAAGAGGCTGTTGATGGGACTCTGAGGTAAGGGGGTGCTGATTGGACTCTGATGTTAGGGGCTGTTCATGGGAGCCTGATGTAAGGTGGCTGGTGATGAGACTCTCGGTAAGGGGCTGCTGATGGGACTCTGATGTAAGGGGATTCTGATGGGTTTCTGATGTAAGGGGCTCCTGATGGGACTCTGATGTAAGGGGCCTATGATGGGACTCTGATGTAAGGGGCTGGTGATGGTACTCTGATGTGATGGGAGTTTGATGTAAGGGGCTGGTGGTGGGACTCTGAAGTAAGAGGCTGCTGATGGGACTCTGATGTAAGGGGCTGGGGATGGGACTCTGATGTAAGGGGCTGCTGGTGGAACTCTAATGTAAGAGACTGCTAATGGGACTCTGATGTAAGGGAACAGGTGATGATTCTTTGTAAGGGGCTGGTGATGGGACTCTGATGTAAGGGGGCTGGTGATGGGACTCTTATGTAAGGGGTTGCTGAATGGACTCTGATGTAAGTGCCTGCTGATGGGACTCTAAAGTAAGGGGTTGCTGATAGGATTCTGAAGTAAGGGGTTTCTGATGGGACTCTGATGTAAGGGGCTGCTGATGGGACTCTCATGAAAAGGGCTGGTGATTGGTCTTTGATGTAAGGGGCTGCTGATGGGACTCCGATGTATGTGAACTGGTGATGGAACTTTGATGTAAGGGGCTGCTGATAGGACTCTGATGTAAGAGGCTGTTTATGGGACTCTGAGGTAAGGGGGTGCTGATGGGACTCTGATGTCAGGGGCTGTTGATGGGAGCCTGATGTAAGGGGGCTGTGATGAGACTCTCTGTAAGGGGCTGCTGATGGGACTCTGATGTAAGGGGATTCTGATGGGTTTCTGATGTAAGGGGCTCCTGATGGGACTCTGATGTAAGGGGTCTTTGATGGGACTCTGATGTAAGGGGCTGGTGATGGTACTCTGATGTGATGGGACTTTGATGTAAGGGGCTGGTGGTGGGACTCTGAAGTAAGAGGCTGCTGATGGGTCTCTGATGTTAAGGACTGTTGATGGGACTATGATGTAAGGGGGCTGTTGATGGGACTCTGATGTAAGGGGCTGCTGATGGGACTCTGATGTAAGGGGCTGCTGATGGAACACTGATGTAAGGAGCTTTTGATCGGACACTGATGTAAAAGGGGCTGGTGATGGGACTTTGATGTAAGAGGCTGCTGATGGGACTCTGATGTAAGGGGCTGGTGATGGGACTCTGATGTAAGGGGCTGCTGGTGGAACTCTAATGTAAGAGACTGCTAATGGGACTCTGATGTAAGGGAACAGGTGATGATTCTTTGTAAGGGGCTGGTGATGGGACTCTGATGTAAGGGGGCTGGTGATGGGACTCTGATGTAAGGGGTTGCTGAATGGACTCTGATGTAAGTGGCTGCTGATGGGATTCTAAAGTAAGGGGTTGCTGATGGGATTCTGAAGTAAGGGGTTTCTCATGGGACTCTGATGTAAGGGGCTGCTGATGGGACTCTCATGAAAAGGGCTGGTGATTGGTCATTGATGTAAGGGGCTGATGATGGGACTCCAATGTATGTGAACTGGTGATGGAACTTTGATGTAAGGGGCTGCTGATGGGACTCTGAGGTAAGGGGGTGCTGAGGGGACTCTGATGTTAGGGGCTGTTGATGGGAGCCTGATGTAAGGGGGCTGGTGATGAGACTCTCTGTAAGGGGCTGCTGATGGGACTCTGATGTAAGGGGATTCTGATGGGTTTCTGATGTAAGGGGCTCCTGATGGGACTCTGATGTAAGGGGCCTGTGATGGGACTCTGATGTAAGGGGTTGGTGATGGTACTCTGATGTGATGGGACTTTGATGTAAGGGGCTGGTGGTGGGACTCTGAAGTAAGAGGCTGCTGATGGGTCTCTGATGTTAAGGACTGTTGATGGGACTCTGATGTAAGGGGGATGTTGATTGGACTCTGATGTAAGGGGCTGCTGATGGGACTCTGATGTAAGGGGCTGCTGATGGAACACTGATGTAAGGAGCTTTTGATCGGACTCTGATGTAAAAGGGGCTGGTGATGGAACTTTGATGTAAGGGGCTGCTGATGGGACTCTGATGTAAGGGGCTGGTGATGGGACTCTGATGTAAGGGGCTGCTGATGGAACTCTAATGTAAGAGACTGCTAATGGGACTCTGATGTAAGGGAACAGGTGATGATACTTTGTAAGGGGCTGGTGATGGTACTCTGATGTAAGGGGGCTGGTGATGGGACTCTGATATAAGGGGTTGCTAAATGGACTCTGATGTAAGGGGCTGCTGATGGGCCTCTGAAGTAAGAGGTTGCTGATGGGATTCTGAAGTAAGGGGTTTCTGATGGGACTCTGATGTAAGGGGCTGCTGATGGGACTCTCATGAAAAGGGCTGGTGATTGGTCTTTGATGTAAGGGGCTGCTGATTGGACTCTGATGTATGTGAACTGGTGATGGAACTTTGATGTAAGGGGCTGCTGATAGGACTCTGATGTAAGAGGCTGTTGATGGGACTCTGAGGTAAGGGGATGCTGGTGGGACTCTGATGTTAGGGGCTGATGATGGGAGCCTGATGTAAGGGGGCTGGTGATGAGACTCTCTGTAAGGGGCTGCTGATGGGACTCTGATGTAAGGGGATTCTGATGGGTTTCTGATGTAAGGGGCTCCTGATGGGACTCTGATGTAAGGGGCCTGTGATGGGACTCTGATGTAAGGGGCTGGTGATGGTACTCTGATGTGATGGGACTTTGATGTAAGGGGCTGGTGGTGGGACTCTGAAATAAGAGGATGCTGATGGGACTCTGATGTAAGGGGCTGGGGATGGGACTCTGATGTAAGTGGCTGCTGATGGGACTCTAAAGTAAGGGGTTGCTGATGGGATTCTGAAGTAAGGGGTTTCTGATGGGACTCTGATGTAAGGGGCTGCTGATGGGACTCTCATGAAAAGGGCTGGTGATTGGTCTTTGATGTAAGGGGCTGATGATGGGACTCCGATGTATGTGAACTGGTGATGGAACTTTGATGTAAGGGGCTGCTGATGGGACTCTGATGTAAGGGGCTGGTGATGGGACTCTGATGTAAGGGGCTGCTGGTGGAACTCTAATGTAAGAGACTGCTAATGGGACTCTGATGTAAGGGAACAGGTGATGATACTTTGTAAGGCGCTGGTGATGGGACTCTGATGTAAGGGGGCTGGTGATGGGACTCTGATATAAGGGGTTGCTAAATGGACTCTGATGTAAGTGGCTGCTGATGGGACTCTGAAGTAAGGGGTTGCTGATGGGATTCTGAAGTAAGGGGTTTCTGATGGGACTCTGATGTAAGGGGCTGCTGATGGGACTCTCATGAAAAGGACTGGTGATTGGACTTTGATGTAAGGGGCTGCTGATGGGACTCTGATGTATGTGAACTGGTGATGGAACTTTGATGTAAGGGGCTGCTGATAGGACTCTGATGTAAGAGGCTGTTGATGGGACTCTGAGGTAAGGGGGTGCTGGTGGGACTCTGATGTTAGGGGCTGATGATGGGAGCCTGATGTAAGGGGGCTGGTGATGAGACTCTCTGTAAGGGGCTGCTGATGGGACTCTGATGTAAGGGGATTCTAATGGGTTTCTGATGTAAGGGGCTCCTGATGGGACTCTGATGTAAGGGGCCTTTGATGGGACTCTGATTTAAGGGGCTGGTGATGGTACTCTGATGTGATGGGACTTTGATGTAAGGGGCTGGTGGTGGGACTCTGAAGTAAGAGGCTGCTGATGGGTCTCTGATGTTAAGGACTGTTGATGGGACTCTCATGTAAGGGGGCTGTTGATGGGACTCTGATGTAAGGGGCTGCTGATGGGACTCTGATGTAAGGGGCTGCTGATGGAACACTGATGTAAGGAGCTTTTGATTGGGCTCTGATGTAAAAGGGGCTGGTGATGGGACTTTGATGTAAGGGGCTGCTGATGGGACTCTGATGTAAGGGGCTGGTGATGGGACTCTGATGTAAGGGGCTGCTGGTGGAACTCTAATGTAAGAGACTGCTAATGGGACTCTGATGTAAGGGAACAGGTGATGATACTTTGTAAGTGGCTGGTGATGGGACTCTGATGCAAGGGGGCTGGTGATGGGACTCTGATATAAGGGGTTGCTAAATGGACTCTGTTGTAAGGGGCTGCTGATGGGACTCTGAAGTAAGGGGTTGCTGATGGGATTCTGAAGTAAGGGGTTTCTGATGGGACTCTGATGTAAGGGGCTGCTGATGGGACTCTCATGAAAAGGTTGGTGATTGGTCTTTGATGTAAGGGGCTGCTGATAGGACTCTGATGTAAGAGGCTGTTTATGGGACTCTGAGGTAAGGGGGTGCTGGTGGGACTCAGATGTTAGTGGCTGATGATGGGAGCCTGATGTAAGGGGGCTGGTGATGAGACTTTGATGTAAGGGGCTGCTGATAGGACTCTGATGTAAGAGGCTGTTGATGGGACTCTGAGGTAAGGGGGTGCTGGTGGGACTCTGATGTTAGGGGCTGATGATGGGAGCCTGATGTAAGGGGGCTGGTGATGAGTCTCTCTGTAAGGGGCTGCTGATGGGACTCTGATGTAGGGGGATTCTGATGGGTTTCTGATGTAAGGGGCTCCTGATGGGACTCTGATGTAAGGGGCCTGTGATGGGACTCTGATGTAGGGGGCTGGTGATGGTACTCTGATGTGATGGGAATTTGATGTAAGGGGCTGGTGGTGGGACTCTGAAGTAAGAGGCTGCTGATGGGACTCTGATGTAAGGGGCTGGGGATGGGACTCTGATGTAAGGGGCTGCTGGTGGAACTCTAATGTAAGAGACTGCTAATGGGACTCTGATGTAAGGGAATAGGTGATGATTCTTTGTAAGGGGCTGGTGATGGGACTCTGATGTAAGGGGGCTGGTGATGGGACTCTGATGTAAGGGGTTGCTGAATGGACTCTGATGTAAGTGGCTGCTGATGGGACTCTAAAGTAAGGGGTTGCTGATGGGATTCTGAAGTAAGGGGTTTCTGATGGGACTCTGATGTAAGGGGCTGCTGATGGGACTCTGATGTAAGGGGCTGCTGATGGGACTCTGATGTGATGGGACTTTGATGTAAGGGGCTGCTGAATGGACTCTGATGTAAGGGGCTGCTGATGGGACTCTGATGTAAGGGGGCTGCTGATGGGACTCTGATGTAAGGGGCTGCTGGTGGAACTCTAATGTATGTGAACTGGTGATGAAACTTTGATGTAAGGGGCTGCTGATAGGACTCTGATGTAATAAGAGGCTGTTGATGGGACTCTGAGGTAAGGGGGTGCTGGTGGGACTCTGATGTTAGGGGCTGATGATGGGAGCCTGATGTAAGGGGGCTGGTGATGAGACTCTCTGTAAGGGGCTGCTGATGGGACTCTGATGTAAGGGGATTCTGATGGGTTTCTGATGTAAGGGGCTCCTGATGGGACTCTGATGTAAGGGGCCTGTGATGGGACTCTGATGTAAGGGGCTGGTGATGGTACTCTGATGTGATGGGACTTTGATGTAAGGGGCTGGTGGTGGGACTCTGAAGTAAGAGGCTGCTGATGGGACTCTGATGTAAGGGGCTGGGGATGGGACTCTGATGTAAGGGGCTGCTGGTGGAACTCTAATGTAAGAGACTGCTAATGGGACTCTGATGTAAGGGAACAGGTGATGATTCTTTGTAAGGGGCTGGTGATGGGACTCTGATGTAAGGGGCTGGTGATGGGACTCTGATGTAAGGGGTTGCTGAATGGACTCTGATGTAAGTGGCTGCTGATGGGACTCTAAAGTAAGGGGTTGCTGATGGGATTCTGAAGTAAGGGGTTTCTGATGGGACTCTAATGTAAGGGGCTGCTGATGGGACTCTGATGTAAGGGGCTGGTGATGGAACTCTGATGTGATGGGACTTTGATGTAAGGGGCTGGTGGTGGGACTCTGAAGTAAGAGGCTGCTGATGGGACTCTGATGTAAGGGGCTGGTAATGGGACTCTGATGTAAGGGGCTGCTGGTGGAACTCTAATGTAAGAGACTGCTAATGGGACTCTGATGTAAGGGGATTCTGATGGGTTTCTGATGTAAGGGGCTCCTGATGGGACTCTGATGTAAGGGGCCTGTGATGGGACTCTGAAGTAAGGGGCTGGTGATGGTACTCTGATGTGATGGGACTTTGATGTAAGGGGCTTATGGTGGGACTCTGAAGTAAGAGGCTGCTGATGGGTCTCTGATGTTAAGGACTGTTGATGGGACTCTGATGTAAGGGGGCTGTTGATGGGACTCTGATGTAAGGGGCTGCTGATGGGACTCTGATGTAAGGGGCTGCTGATGGAACACTGATGTAAGGAGCTTTTGATCGGACTCTGATGTAAAAGGGGCTGGTGATGGGACTTTGATGTAAGGGGATTCTGATGGGTTTCTGATGTAAGGGGCTCCTGATGGGACTCTGATGTAAGGGGCTGGTGATGGTACTCTGATGTGATGGGACTTTGATGTAAGGGGCTGGTGGTGGGACTCTGAAGTAAGAGGCTGCTGATGGGACTCTGATGTTAGGGGCTGTTGATGAGAGCCTGATGTAAGGGGGCTGGTGATGAGACTCTCTGTAAGGGGCTGCTGATGGGACTCTGATGTAAGGGGATTCTGATGGGTTTCTGATGTAAGGGGCTCCTGATGGGACTCTGATGTAAGGGGCCTGTGATGGGACTCTGATGTAAGGGGCTGGTGATGGTACTCTGATGTGATGGGACTTTGATGTAAGGGGCTGGTGGTGGGACTCTGAAGTAAGAGGCTGCTGATGTGTCTCTGATGTTAAGGACTGTTGATGGGACTCTGATGTAAGGGACTGCTGATGGGACTCTCATGAAAAGGGCTGGTGATTGGTCTTTGATGTAAGGGGCTGCTGATGGGACTCCAATGTATGTGAACTGGTGATGGAACTTTGATGTAAGGGGCTGCTGATAGGACTATGATGTAAGAGGCTGTTGATAGGACTCTGAGGTAAGGGGGTGCTGATGGGACTCTGATGTTAGGGGCTGTTGATGGGAGCCTGGTGTAAGGGGGCTGGTGATGAGACTCTCTGTAAGGGGCTGCTGATGGGACTCTGATGTAAGGGGATTCTGATGGGTTTCTGATGTAAGGGGGCTCCTGATGGGACTCTGATGTAAGGGGCCTGTGATGGGACTCTGATGTAAGGGGCTGGTGATGGTACTCTGATGTGAGGGGCTGGTGATGGGACTCTGATGTAAAAGGCTGTTTAGGGGACTCTGATGTAAGGGGGCTGGTGATGTGAGTCTTAAGTAAGGGACCGCTGATTGGACTCTGATGTAAGGGGCTGCTGAATGGACTCTGATGTAAGGGGCTGCCGATGGGACTCTGAAGTAAGGGGGTGCTGATGGGACTCTGATGTAAGGGGCTGTTGATGCGAGCCTGATGTAAGGGGGCTGGTGATGAGACTCTGTAAGGGTCTGGTGATGGGACTCTTATGTAAGGGGCTCCTGATGGGACTCTGATCTAAGGGGCCTGTGATGGGACTCTGATCTAAGGGGCTGGTGATGGGACATTCTGATGTAAAGGGCTGACGATGGGACACTCTGATATAAGGGGCTGCTGATGGGACCCTTATGTAAGGGGCTGGTAATGGGACCATGATGTAAGGGGGCTGCAGATTGGATCCTGATGTAAGGGGGCTGCAGATTGGACCCTGATGTAAGGGGGCTGCTGATGGGACTCTGATGTAAGGGCTGTTGATGGGACTCTGATGGAAGGGGGCTGCTGATGGGACTCTGATGTAAGGGGGCTGCTGATGGGACTCTCATGTAAATGACTGCTGATGGGACTCTAAGGTAAGGGGCTGCTGATGGGTCTCTGATGTTAAGGACTGTTGATGGGACTCTGATGTAAGGGGGCTGTTGATGGGACTCTGATGTAAGGGGCTGCTGATGGGACTCTGATGTAAGGGGCTGCTGATGGAACACTGATGTAAGGAGCTCTTGATCGGACTCTGATGTAAAAGGGGCTGGTGATGGGACTTTGATGTAAGGGGCTGCTGATGGGACTCTGATGTAAGGGGCTGGTGATGGGACTCTGATGTAAGGGGCTGCTGGTGGAACTCTAATGTAAGAGACTGCTAATGGGACTCTGATGTAAGGGAACAGGTGATGATACTTTGTAAGGGGCTGGTGATGGGACTCTGATGTAAGGGGGCTGGTGATGGGACTCTGATATAAGGGGTTGCTAAATGGACTCTGATGTAAGAGGCTGGTGATGGGACTTTGATGTAAGGGGATTCTGATGGGTTTCTGATGTAAGGGGCTCCTGATGGGACTCTGATGTAAGGGGCTGGTGATGGTACTCTGATGTGATGGGACTTTGATGTAAGGGGCTGGTGGTGGGACTCTGAAGTAAGAGGCTGCTGATGGGACTCTGATGTAATGGGCTGGGGATGGGACTCTGATGTAAGGGGCTGCTGGTGGAACTCTAATGTAAGAGACTGCTAATGGGACTCTGATGTAAGGGAACAGGTGATGATACTTTGTAAGGGGCTGGTAATGGGACTCTGATGTAAGGGGGCTGGTGATGGGACTCTGATGAAAGGGGTTGCTGAATGGACTCTGATGTAAGGGGCTGCTGATGGGACTCTGAAGTAAGGGGTTGCTGATGGGATTATGAAGTAAGGGGTTTCTGATGGGACTCTGATGTAAGGGGCTGCTGATGGGACTCTCATGAAAAGGGCTGATGATTGGTCTTTGATGTAAGGGGCTGCTGATGGGACTCCGGTGTATGTGAACTGGTGATGGAACTTTGATGTAAGGGGCTGTTGATAGGATTCTGATGTAAGAGGCTGTTGATGGGACTCTGAGGTAAGGGGGTGCTGATGGGACTCTGATGTTAGGGGCTGTTGATGGGAGCCTGATGTAAGGGGGCTGGTGATGAGACTCTCTGTAAGGGACTGCTGATGGGACTCTGATGTAAGGGGAATCTGATCGGTTTCTGATGTAAGGGGCTCCTGATGGGACTCTGATGTAAGGGGCCTGTGATGGGACTCTGATGTAAGGGGCTGGTGATGGTACCCTGATGTGATGGGACTTTGATGTAATGGGCTGGTGGTGGGACTCTGAAGTAAGAGGCTGCTGATGGGACTCTGATATAAGGGGTTGCTGAATGGACTCTGATGTAAGGGGCTGCTGATGGTACTCTGAAGTAAGGGGTTGCTGATCGGATTCTGAAGTAAGGGGCTTCTGATGGGACTCTGATGTAAGGGGCTGCTGATGGGACTCTCATGAAAATGGCTGGTGATTGGTCTTTGATGTAAGGGGCTGCTGATAGGACTCTGATGTAAGAGGCTGTTAATGGGACTCTGAGGTAAGGGGGTGCTGATGGGACTCTGATGTTAGGGGCTGTTGATGGGAGCCTGATGTAAGGGGGCTGTGATGAGACTCTCTGTAAGGGGCTGCTGATGGGACTCTGATGTAAGAGGATTCTGATGGGTTTCCGATGTAAGGGGCTCCTGATGGGACTCTGATGTAAGGGGCCTTTGATGGGACTCTGATGTAAGAGGCTGGTGATGGTACTCTGATGTGATGGGACTTTGATGTAAGGGGCTGGTGGTGGGACTCTGAAGTAAGAGGCTGCTGATGGTTCTCTAAAGTTAAGGACTGTTGATGGGACTCTGATGTAAGGGGGCTGTTGATGGGACTCTGATGTAAGGGGCTGCTGATGGGACTCTGATGTAAGGGGCTGCTGATGGAACACTGATGTAAGGAGCTTTTGATCGGACTCTAATGTAAAAGGGGCTGGTGATGGGACTTTGATGTAAGGGGCTGCTGATGGGACTCTTATGTAAGGAGCTGGTGATGGGACTCTGATGTAAGGGGCTGCTGGTGGAACTCTAATGTAAGAGAGTGCTAATGGGACTCTGGTGTAAGGGAACAGGTGATGATACTTTGTAAGGGGCTGTTGATGGGACTCTGATGTAAGGGGGCTGGTGATGGGACTCTGATATAAGGGGTTGCTAAATGGACTCTGATGTAAGGGGCTGCTGATGGGACATTGAAGTAAGGGGTTGCTGATGGGATTCTGAAGTAAGGGGTTTCTGATGGGACTCTGATGTAAGGGACTGCTGATGGGACTCTCATGAAAAGGGCTGGTGATTGGTCTTTGATGTAAGGGGCTGCTGATGGGACTCTGATGTATGTGAACTGGTGATGGAACTTTGATGTAAGGGGCTGCTGATAGGACTCTGATGTAAGAGGCTGTTGATGGGACTCTGAGGTAAGGGGGTGCTGATGGGACTCTGATGTTAGGGGCTGTTGATGGGAGCCTGATGTAAGGGGGCTGTGATGAGACTCTCTGTAAGGGGCTGCTGATGGGACTCTGATGTAAGGGGATTCTGATGGGTTTCTGATGTAAGGGGCTCCTGATGGGACTCTGATGTAAGGGGCCTTTGATGGGACTCTGATGTAAGGGGCTGGTGATGGTACTCTGATGTGATGGGACTTTGATGTAAGGGGATGGTGGTGGGACTCTGAAGTAAGAGGCTGCTGATGGGTCTCTGATGTTAAGGACTGTTGATGGGACTCTGATGTAAGGGGGCTGTTGATGGGACTCTGATGTAAGGGGCTGCTGATGGGACTCTGATGTAAGGGGCTGCTGATGGAACACTGCTGTAAGGAGCTTTTGATCGGACTCTGATGTAAAAGGGGCTGGTGATCGGACTTTGATGTAAGGGGCTGCTGATAAGACTCTTATGTAAGGGGCTGGTGATGGGACTCTGATGTAAGGGGCTGCTGGTGGAACTCTAATGTAAGAGACTGCTAATGGGACTCTGATGTAAGGGAACAGGTGATGATACTTTGTAAGGGGCTGGTGATGGGACTCTGATGTAAGGGGGCTGGTGATGGGACTCTGATATAAGGGGTTGCTAAATGGACTCTGTTGTAAGGGGCTGCTGATGGGACTCTGAAGTAAGGGGTTGCTGATGGGATTCTGAAGTAAGGGGTTTCTGATGGGACTCTGATGTAAGGGGCTGCTGATGGGACTCTCATGAAAAGGGCTGGTGATTGGTCTTTGATGTAAGGGGCTGCTGATGGGACTCTGATGTATGTGAACTGGTGATGGAACTTTGATGTAAGGGGCTGCTGATAGGACTCTGATGTAAGAGGCTGTTGATGGGACTCTGAGGTAAGGGGGTGCTGGTGGGACTCTGATGTTAGGGGCTGATGATGGGAGCCTGATGTAAGGGGGCTGGTGATGAGACTCTCTGTAAGGGGCTGCTGATGGGACTCTGATGTAAGGTGATTCTGATGGGTTTCTGATGTAAGGGGCTCCTGATGGGACTCTGATGTAAGGGGCCTGTGATGGGACTCTGATGTAAGGGGCTGGTGATGGTACTCTGATGTGATGGGACTTTGATGTAAGGGGCTGGTGGTGGGACTCTGAAGTAAGAGGCTGCTGATGGGACTCTGATGTAAGGGGCTGGGGATGGGACTCTGATGTAAGGGGCTGCTGGTGGAACTCTAATGTAAGAGACTGATAATGGGACTCTGATGTAAGGGAACAGGTGATGATTCTTTGTAAGGGGCTGGTGATGGGACTCTGATGTAAGGGGGCTGGTGATGGGACTCTGATGTAAGGGGTTGCTGAATGGACTCTGATGTAAGTGGCTGCTGATGGGATTCTAAAGTAAGGGGTTGCTGATGGGATTCTGAAGTAAGGGGTTTCTGATGGGACTCTGATGTAAGGGGCTGCTGATGGGACTCTCATGAAAAGGGCTGGTGATGGAACTTTGATGTAAGGGGCTGCTGATAGGACTCTGATGTAAGAGGCTTTTGATGGGACTCTGAGGTAAGGGGGTGCTGATGGGACTCTGATGTAAGGGGCTGTTGATGGGAGCCTGATGTAAGGGGGCTGGTGATGAGACTCTCTGTAAGGGGCTGCTGATGGAACTCTGATGTAAGGGGATTCTGATGGGTTTCTGATGTAAGGGGCTCCTGATGGGACTCTGATGTAAGGGGCCTGTGATGGGACTCTGATGTAAGGGGCTGATGATGGTACTCTGATGTGATGGGACTTTGATGTAAGGGGCTGGTGGTGGGACTCTGAAGTAAGAGGCTGCTGATGGGTCTCTGATGTTAAGGACTGTTGATGGGACTCTGATGTAAGGGACTGCTGATGGGACTCTCATGAAAAGGGCTGGTGATTGGTCTTTGATGTAAGGGGCTGCTGATGGGACTCCGATGTATGTGAACTGGTGATGGAACTTTGATGTAAGGGGCTGCTGATAGGACTATGATGTAAGAGGCTGTTGATAGGACTCTGAGGTAAGGGGGTGCTGATGGGACTCTGATGTTAGGGGCTGTTGATGGGAGCCTGATGTAAGGGGGCTGTGATGAGACTCTCTGTAAGGGGCTGCTGATGGGACTCTGATGTAAGGGGATTCTGATGGGTTTCTGATGTAAGGGGCTCCTGATGGGACTCTGATGTAAGGGGCCTTTGATGGGACTCTGATGTAAGGGGCTGCTGATGGTACTCTGATGTGATGGGACTTTGATGTAAGGGGATGGTGGTGGGACTCTGAAGTAAGAGGCTGCTGATGGGTCTCTGATGTTAAGGACTGTTGATGGGACTCTGATGTAAGGGGGCTGTTGATGGGACTCTGATGTAAGGGGCTGCTGATGGGACTCTGATGTAAGGGGCTGCTGACGGAACACTGATGTAAGGAGCTTTTGATCAGACTCTGATGTAAAAGGGGCTGGTGATCGGACTTTGATGTAAGGGGATTCTGATGGGTTTCTGATGTAAGGGGCTCCTGATGGGACTCTGATGTAAGGGGCTGGTGATGGTACTTTGATGTGATGGGACTTTGATGTAAGGGGCTGGTGGTGGGACTCTGAAGTAAGAGGCTGCTGATGGGACTCTGATGTAAGGGGCTGGGGATGGGACTCTGATGTAAGGGGCTGCTGGTGGAACTCTAATGTAAGAGACTGCTAATGGGACTCTGATGTAAGGGAACAGGTGATGATTCTTTGTAAGGGGCTGGTGATGGGACTCTGATGTAAGGGGGCTGGTGATGGGACTCTGATGTAAGGGGTTGCTGAATGGACTCTGATGTAAGTGGCTGCTGATGGGACTCTAAAGTAAGGGGTTGCTGATGGGATTCTGAAGTAAGGGGTTTCTGATGGGACTCTGATGTAAGGGACTGCTGATGGGACTCTGATGTTAGGAGCTGTTAATGGGAGCCTGATGTAAGGGGGCTGGTGATGAGACTCTCTGTAAGGGGCAGCTGATGGGACTCTGATGTAAGGGGATTCTGATGGGTTTCTGATGTAAGGGGCTCCTGATGGGAGTCTGATGTAAGGGGCCTGTGATGGGACTCTGATGTAAGGGGCTGGTGATGGTACTCTGATGTGATGGGACTTTGATGTAAGGGGCTGGTGGTGGGACTCTGAAGTAAGAGGCTGCTGATGGGACTCTGATGTAAGGGGCTGCTGATGGGACTCTGATGTAAGGGGCTGCTGGTGGAAATCTAATGTAAGGGAACAGGTGATGATACTTTGTAAGGGGCTGGTGATGGGACTCTGATGTAAGGGGACTGGTGATGGGACTCTGATGTAAGGGGTTGCGGAATGGACTCTGATGTAAGGGGCTGCTGATGGGACTCTGAAGTAAGGGGTTGCTCATGGGATTCTGAAGTAAGGGGTTTCTGATGGGACTCTGATGTAAGGGGCTGCTGATGGGACTCTCATGAAAAGGGCTGGTTATTGGTCTTTGATGTAAGGGGCTGCTGATGGGACTCCGATGTATGTGAACTGGTGATGGAACTTTGATGTAAGGGGCTGCTGATAGGACTCTGATGTAAGAGGCTGTTGATGGGACTCTGAGGTAAGGGGGTGCTGATGGGACTCTGATGTTAGGGGCTGTTGATGGGAGCCTGGTGTAAGGGGGCTGGTGATGAGACTCTCTGTAAGGGGCTGCTGATGGGACTCTGATGTAAGGGGATTCTGATGGGTTTCTGATGTAAGGGGGCTCCTGATGGGACTCTGATGTAAGGGGCCTGTGATGGGACTCTGATGTAAGGGGCTGGTGATGGTACTCTGATGTGAGGGGCTGGTGATGGGACTCTGATGTAAAAGGCTGTTTAGGGGACTCTGATGTAAGGGGGCTGGTGATGTGAGTCTTAAGTAAGGGACCGCTGATTGGACTCTGATGTAAGGGGCTGCTGAATGGACTCTGATGTAAGGGGCTGCCGATGGGACTCTGATGTAAGGGGGCTGCTGATGGGACTCTGATGTAAGGGGCTGCTGATGGGACTCTGAAGTAAGGGGGTGCTGATGGGACTCTGATTTAAGGGGCTGTTGATGCGAGCCTGATGTAAGGGGGCTGGTGATGAGACTCTGTAAGGGTCTGGTGATGGGACTCTTATGTAAGGGGCTCCTGATGGGACTCTGATCTAAGGGGCCTGTGATGGGACTCTGATCTAAGGGGCTGGTGATGGGACATTCTGATGTAAAGGGCTGACGATGGGACACTCTGATATAAGGGGCTGCTGATGGGACCCTTATGTAAGGGGCTGGTAATGGGACCATGATGTAAGGGGGCTGCAGATTGGACCCTGATGTAAGGGGGCTGCTGATGGGACTCTGATGTAGGGGCTGTTGATGGGACTCTGATGGAAGGGGGCTGCTGATGGGACTCTGATGTAAGGGGGCTGCTGATGGGACTCTCATGTAAATGACTGCTGATGGGACTCTAAGGTAAGGGGCTGCTGATGGGTCTCTGATGTTAAGGACTGTTGATGGGACTCTGATGTAAGGGGGCTGTTGATGGGACTCTGATGTAAGGGGCTGCTGATGGGACTCTGATGTAAGGGGCTGCTGATGGAACACTGATGTAAGGAGCTCTTGATCAGACTCTGATGTAAAAGGGACTGGTGATGGGACTTTGATGTAAGGGGCTGCTGATGGGACTCTGATGTAAGGGGCTGGTGATGGGACTCTGATGTAAGGGGCTGCTGGTGGAACTCTAATGTAAGAGACTGCTAATGGGACTCTGATGTAAGGGAACAGGTGATGATACTTTGTAAGGGGCTGGTGATGGGACTCTGATGTAAGGGGGCTGGTGATGGGACTCTGATATAAGGGGTTGCTAAATGGACTCTGATGTAAGAGGATGGTGATGGGACTTTGATGTAAGGGGATTCTGATGGGTTTCTGATGTAAGGGGCTCCTGATGGGACTCTGATGTAAGGGGCTGGTGATGGTACTCTGATGTGATGGGACTTTGATGTAAGGGGCTGGTGGTGGGACTCTGAAGTAAGAGGCTGCTGATGGGACTCTGATGTAATGGGCTGGGGATGGGACTCTGATGTAAGGGGCTGCTGGTGGAACTCTAATGCAAGAGACTGCTAATGGGACTCTGATGTAAGGGAACAGGTGATGATACTTTGTAAGGGGCTGGTAATGGGACTCTGATGTAAGGGGGCTGGTGATGGGACTCTGATGAAAGGGGTTGCTGAATGGACTCTGATGTAAGGGGCTGCTGATGGGACTCTGAAGTAAGGGGTTGCTGATGGGATTCTGAAGTAAGGGGTTTCTGATGGGACTCTGATGTAAGGGGCTGCTGATGGGACTCTCATGAAAAGGGCTGATGATTGGTCTTTGATGTAAGGGGCTGCTGATGGGACTCCGGTGTATGTGAACTGGTGATGGAACTTTGATGTAAGGGGCTGTTGATAGGATTCTGATGTAAGAGGCTGTTGATGGGACTCTGAGGTAAGGGGGTGCTGATGGGAATCTGATGTTAGGGGCTGTTGATGGGAGCCTGATGTAAGGGGGCTGGTGATGAGACTCTCTGTAAGGGGCTGCTGATGGGACTCTGATGTAAGGGGAATCTGATCGGTTTCTGATGTAAGGGGCTCCTGATGGGACTCTGATGTAAGGGGCCTGTGATGGGACTCTGATGTAAGGGGCTGGTGATGGTACCCTGATGTGATGGGACTTTGATGTAATGGGCTGGTGGTGGGACTCTGAATTAATAGGCTGCTGATGGGACTCTGATATAAGGGGTTGCTGAATGGACTCTGATGTAAGGGGCTGCTGATGGTACTCTGAAGTAAGGGGTTGCTGATCGGATTCTGAAGTAAGGGGCTTCTGATGGGACTCTGATGTAAGGGGCTGCTGATGGGACTCTCATGAAAATGGCTGGTGATTGGTCTTTGATGTAAGGGGCTGCTGATAGGACTCTGATGTAAGAGGCTGTTGATGGGACTCTGAGGTAAGGGGGTGCTGATGGGACTCTGATGTTAGGGGCTGTTGATGGGAGCCTGATGTAAGGGGGCTGTGATGAGACTCTCTGTAAGGGGCTGCTGATGGGACTCTGATGTAAGAGGATTCTGATGGGTTTCCGATGTAAGGGGCTCCTGATGGGACTCTGATGTAAGGGGCCTTTGATGGGACTCTGATGTAAGGGGCTGGTGATGGTACTCTGATGTGATGGGACTTTGATGTAAGGGGCTGGTGGTGGGACTCTGAAGTAAGAGGCTGCTGATGGTTCTCTAAAGTTAAGGACTGTTGATGGGACTCTGATGTAAGGGGGCTGTTGATGGGACTCTGATGTAAGGGGCTGCTGATGGGACTCTGATGTAAGGGGCTGCTGATGGAACACTGATGTAAGGAGCTTTTGATCGGACTCTGATGTAAAAGGGGCTGGTGATGGGACTTTGCTGTAAGGGGCTGCTGATGGGACTCTTATGTAAGGGGCTGGTGATGGGACTCTGATGTAAGGGGCTGCTGGTGGAACTCTAATGTAAGAGAGTGCTAATGGGACTCTGGTGTAAGGGAACAGGTGATGATACTTTGTAAGGGGCTGTTGATGGGACTCTGATGTAAGGGGGCTGGTGATATGACTCTGATATAAGGGGTTGCTAAATGGACTCTGATGTAAGGGGCTGCTGATGGGACTCTGAAGTAAGGGGTTGCTGATGGGATTCTGAAGTAAGGGGTTTCTGATGGGACTCTGATGTAAGGGACTGCTGATGGGACTCTCATGAAAAGGGCTGGTGATTGGTCTTTGATGTAAGGGGCTGCTGATGGGACTCTGATGTATGTGAACTGATGATGGAACTTTGATGTAAGGGGCTGCTGATAGGACTCTGATGTAAGAGGCTGTTGATGGGACTCTGAGGTAAGGGGGTGCTGGTGGGACTCTGATGTTAGGGGCTGATGATGGGAGCCTGATGTAAGGGGGCTGGTGATGAGACTCTCTGTAAGGGGCTGCTGATGGGACTCTGATGTAAGGGGATTCTGATGGGTTTCTGATGTAAGGGGCTCCTGATGGGACTCTGATGTAAGGGTCCTGTGATGGGACTCTGATGTAAGGGGCTGGTGATGGTACTCTGATGTGATGGGACTTTGATGTAAGGGGCTGGTGGTGGGACTCTGAAGTAAGAGGCTGCTGATGGGTCTCTGATGTTAAGGACTGTTGATGGGACTCTGATGTAAGGGGGCTGTTGATGGGACTCTGATGTAAGGGGCTGCTGATGGGACTCTGATGTAAGGGGCTGCTGATGGAACACTGATGTAAGGAGCTTTTGATTGGACTCTGATGTAAAAGGGGCTGGTGATGGGACTTTGATGTAAGGGGATTCTGATGGGTTTCTGATGTAAGGGGCTCCTGATGGGACTCTGATGTAAGGGGCTGGTGATGGTACTCTGATGTGATGGGACTTTGATGTAAGGGGCTGGTGGTGGGACTCTGAAGTAAGAGGCTGCTGATGGGACTCTGATGTAATGGGCTGGGGATGGGACTCTGATGTAAGGGGCTGCTGGTGGAACTCTAATGTAAGAGACTGCTAATGGGACTCTGATGTAAGGGAACAGGTGATGATACTTTGTAAGGGGCTGGTAATGGGACTCTGATGTAAGGGGGCTGGTGATGGGACTCTGATGTAAGGGGTTGCTGAATGGACTCTGATGTAAGGGGCTGCTGATGGGACTCTGAAGTAAGGGGTTGCTGATGGGATTCTGAAGTAAGGGGTTTCTGATGGGACTCTGATGTAAGGGGCTGCTGATGGGACTCTCATGAAAAGGGCTGATGATTGGTCTTTGATGTAAGGGGCTGCTGATGGGACTCCGGTGTATGTGAACTGGTGATGGAACTTTGATGTAAGGGGCTGTTGATAGGATTCTGATGTAAGAGGCTGTTGATGGGACTCTGAGGTAAGGGGGTGCTGATGGGACTCTGATGTTAGGGGCTGTTGATGGGAGCCTGATGTAAGGGGGCTGGTGATGAGACTCTCTGTAAGGGGCTGCTGATGGGACTCTGATGTAAGGGGAATCTGATCGGTTTCTGATGTAAGGGGCTCCTGATGGGACTCTGATGTAAGGGGCCTGTGATGGACTCTGATGTAAGGGGCTGGTGATGGTACCCTGATGTGATGGGTCTTTGATGTAAGGGGCTGGTGGTGGGACTCTGAAGTAAGAGGCTGCTGATGGGACTCTGATATAAGGGGTTGCTGAATGGACTCTGATGTAAGGGGCTGCTGATGGTACTCTGAAGTAAGGGGTTGCTGATCGGATTCTGAAGTAAGGGGCTTCTGATGGGACTCTGATGTAAGGGGCTGCTGATGGGACTCTCATGAAAATGGCTGGTGATTGGTCTTTGATGTAAGGGGCTGCTGATAGGACTCTGATGTAAGAGGCTGTTGATGGGACTCTGAGGTAAGGGGGTGCTGATGGGACTCTGATGTTAGGGGCTGTTGATGGGAGCCTGATGTAAGGGGGCTGTGATGGGACTCTCTGTTATGGGCTGCTGATGGGACTCTGATGTAAGGGGATTCTGATGGGTTTCTGATGTAAGGGGCTCCTGATGGGACTCTGATGTAAGGGGCCTTTGATGGGACTCTGATGTAAGGGGCTGGTGATGGTACTCTGATGTGATGGGACTTTGATGTAAGGGGCTGGTGGTGGGACTCTGAAGTAAGAGGCTGCTGATGGTTCTCTAAAGTTAAGGACTGTTGATGGGACTCTGATGTAAGGGGGCTGTTGATGGGACTCTGATGTAAGGGGCTGCTGATGGGACTCTGATGTAAGGGGCTGCTGATGGAACACTGATGTAAGGAGCTTTTGATCGGACTCTGATGTAAAAGGGGCTGGTGATGGGACTTTGATGTAAGGGGCTGCTGATGGGACTCTTATGTAAGGGGCTGGTGATGGGACTCTGATGTAAGGGGCTGCTGGTGGAACTCTAATGTAAGAGACTGCTAATGGCACTCTGATGTAAGGGAACAGGTGATGATACTTTGTAAGGGGCTGGTGATGGTCCTCTGATGTAAGGGGGCTGGGGATGGGACTCTTATATAAGGGGTTGCTAAATGGACTCTGATGTAAGGGGCTGCTGATG
Source organism: Lithobates septentrionalis (assembly GCA_037952835.1). Lineage (NCBI taxonomy): Eukaryota > Metazoa > Chordata > Amphibia > Anura > Ranidae > Lithobates > Lithobates septentrionalis. Next base: position 4,858,211 of record JBBDGP010001120.1, read on the forward strand.
GGACTCTGAAGTAAGGGGTTGCTGATGGGATTCTGAAGTAAGGGGTTTCTGATGGGACTCTGATGTAAGGGACTGCTGATGGGACTCTCATGAAAAGGGCTGGTGATTGGTCTTTGATGTAAGGGGCTGCTGATGGGACTCTGATGTATGTGAACTGGTGATGGAACTTTGATGTAAGGGGCTGCTGATAGGACTCTGATGTAAGAGGCTGTTGATGGGACTCTGAGGTAAGGGGGTGCTGGTGGGACTCTGATGTTAGGGGATTCTGATGGGTTTCTGATGTAAGGGGCTCCTGATGGGACTCTGATGTAAGGGGCTGGTGATGGTACTCTGATGTGATGGGACTTTGATGTAAGGGGCTGGTGGTGGGACTCTGAAGTAAGAGGCTGCTGATGGGACTCTGATGTAATGGGCTGGGGATGGGACTCTGATGTAAGGGGCTGCTGGTGGAACTCTAATGTAAGAGACTGCTAATGGGACTCTGATGTAAGGGGACAGGTGATGATACTTTGTAAGGGGCTGGTAATGGGACTCTGATGTAAGGGGGCTGGTGATGGGACTCTGATGTAAGGGGTTGCTGAATGGACTCTGATGTAAGGGGCTGCTGATGGGACTCTGAAGTAAGGGGTTGCTGATGGGATTCTGAAGTAAGGGGTTTCTGATGGGACTCTGATGTAAGGGACTGCTGATGGGACTCTCATGAAAAGGGCTGATGATTGGTCTTTGATGTAAGGGGCTGCTGATGGGACTCCGGTGTATGTGAACTGGTGATGGAACTTTGATGTAAGGGGCTGTTGATAGGATTCTGATGTAAGAGGCTGTTGATGGGACTCTGAGGTAAGGGGGTGCTGATGGGACTCTGATGTTAGGGGCTGATGATGGGAGCCTGATGTAAGGGGGCTGGTGATGAGACTCTCTGTAAGGGGCTGCTGATGGGACTCTGATGTAAGGGGATTCTGATGGGTTTCTGATGTAAGGGGCTCCTGATGGGACTCTGATGTAAGGGTCCTGTGATGGGACTCTGATGTAAGGGGCTGGTGATGGTACTCTGATGTGATGGGACTTTGATGTAAGGGGCTGGTGGTGGGACTCTGAAGTAAGAGGCTGCTGATGGGTCTCTGATGTTAAGGACTGTTGATGGGACTCTGATGTAAGGGGGCTGTTGATGGGACTCTGATGTAAGGGGCTGCTGATGGGACTCTGATGTAAGGGGCTGCTGATGGAACACTGATGTAAGGAGCTTTTGATCGGACTCTGATGTAAAAGGGGCTGGTGATGGGACTTTGATGTAAGGGGATTCTGATGGGTTTCTGATGTAAGGGGCTCCTGATGGGACTCTGATGTAAGGGGCTGGTGATGGTACTCTGATGTGATGGGACTTTGATGTAAGGGGCTGGTGGTGGGACTCTGAAGTAAGAGGCTGCTGATGGGACTCTGATGTAATGGGCTGGGGATGGGACTCTGATGTAAGGGGCTGCTGGTGGAACTCTAATGTAAGAGACTGCTAATGGGACTCTGATGTAAGGGAACAGGTGATGATACTTTGTAAGGGGCTGGTAATGGGACTCTGATGTAAGGGGGCTGGTGATGGGACTCTGATGTAAGGGGTTGCTGAATGGACTCTGATGTAAGGGGCTGCTGATGGGACTCTGAAGTAAGGGGTTGCTGATGGGATTCTGAAGTAAGGGGTTTCTGATGGGACTCTGATGTAAGGGGCTGCTGATGAGACTCTCATGAAAAGGGCTGATGATTGGTCTTTGATGTAAGGGGCTGCTGATGGGACTCCGGTGTATGTGAACTGGTGATGGAACTTTGATGTAAGGGGCTGTTGATAGGATTCTGATGTAAGAGGCTGTTGATGGGACTCTGAGGTAAGGGGGTGCTGATGGGACTCTGATGTTAGGGGCTGTTGATGGGAGCCTGATGTAAGGGGGCTGGTGATGAGACTCTCTGTAAGGGGCTGCTGATGGGACTCTGATGTAAGGGGAATCTGATGGGTTTCTGATGTAAGGGGCTCCTGATGGGACTCTCATGAAAAGGGCTGGTGATTGGTCTTTGATGTAAGGGGCTGCTGATGGGACTCCGATGTATGTGAACTGGTGATGGAACTTTGATGTAAGGGGCTGCTGATAGGACTCTGATGTAAGAGGCTTTTGATGGGACTCCGATGTATGTGAACTGGTGATGGAACTTTGATGTAAGGGGCTGCTGATAGGACTCTGATGTAAGAGGCTTTTGATGGGACTCTGAGGTAAGGGGGTGCTGATGGGACTCTGATGTTAGGAGCTGTTGATGGGAGCCTGATGTAAGGGGGCTGGTAATGAGACTCTCTGTAAGGGGCTGCTGATGGGAATCTGATGTAAGGGGATTCTGATGGGTTTCTGATGTAAGGGGCTCCTGATGGGACTCTGATGTAAGGGGCCTGTGATGGGACTCGGATGTAAGGGGCTGGTGATGGTACTCTGATGTGATGGGACTTTGATGTAAGGGGCTGGTGGTGGGACTCTGAAGTAAGAGGCTGCTGATGGGACTCTGATGTAAGGGGCTGGTATTGGGACTCTGATGTAAGGGGCTGCTGGTGGAACTCTGATGTAAGAGACTGCTAATGGGACTCTGATAAAAGGGAACAGGTGATGATACTTTGTAAGGGGCTGGTGATGGGACTCTGATGTAAGGGGGCTGGTGATGGGACTCTGATGTAAGGGGTTGCTGAATGGACTCTGATGTAAGGGGCTGCTGATGGGACTCTGAAGTAAGGGGTTGCTGATGGGATTCTGAAGTAAGTGGTTTCTGATGGGACTCTGATGTAAGGGGCTGCTGATGGGACTCTCATGAAAAGGGCTGATGATTGGTCTTTGATGAAAGGGGCTGCTGATGGGACTCCGGTGTATGTGAACTGGTGACGGAACTTTGATGTAAGGGGCTGTTGATAGGATTCTGATGTAAGAGGCTGTTGATGGGACTCTGAGGTAAGGGGGTGCTGATGGGACTCTGATGTTAGGGGCTGTTGATGGGAGCCTGATGTAAGGGGGCTGGTGATGAGACTCTCTGTAAGGGGCTGCTGATGGGACTCTGATGTAAGGGGAATCTGATGGGTTTCTGATGTAAGGGGCTCCTGATGGGACTCTGATGTAAGGGGCCTGTGATGGGACTCTGATGTAAGGGGCTGGTGATGGTACTCTGATGTGATGGGACTTTGATGTAAGGGGCTGGTGGTGGGACTCTGAAGTAAGAGGCTGCTGATGGGACTCTGATATAAGGGGTTGCTGAATGGACTCTGATGTAAGGGGCTGCTGATGGTACTCTGAAGTAAGGGGTGCTGATCGGATTCTGAAGTAAGGGGCTTCTGATGGGACTCTGATGTAAGGGGCTGCTGATGGGACTCTCATGAAAATGGCTGGTGATTGGTCTTTGATGTAAGGGGCTGCTGATGGGACTCTGATGTATGTGAACTGGTGATGGAACTTTGATGTAAGGGGCTGCTGATAGGACTCTGATGTAAGAGGCTGTTGATGGGACTCTGAGGTAAGGGGGTGCTGATGGGACTCTGATGTTAGGGGCTGTTGATGGGAGCCTGATGTAAGGGGGCTGTGATGAGACTCTCTGTAAGGGGCTGCTGATGGGACTCTGATGTAAGGGGATTCTGATGGGTTTCTGATGTAAGGGGCTCCTGATGGGACTCTGATGTAAGGGGCCTTTGATGGGACTCTGATGTAAGGGGCTGGTGATGGTACTCTGATGTGATGGGACTTTGATGTAAGGGGCTGGTGGTGGGACTCTGAAATAAGAGGCTGCTGATGGGTCTCTGATGTTAAGGACTGTTGATGGGACTCTGATGTAAGGGGGCTGTTGATGGGACTCTGATGTAAGGGGCTGCTGATGGGACTCTGATGTAAGGGGCTGCTGATGGAACACTGATGTAAGGAGCTTTTGATCAGACTCTGATGTAAAAGGGGCTGGTGATGGGACTTTGATGTAAGGGGCTGCTGATGGGACTCTTATGTAAGGGGCTGGTGATGGGACTCTGATGTAAGGGGCTGCTGGTGGAACTCTAATGTAAGAGACTGCTAATGGGACTCTGATGTAAGGAAACAGGTGATGATACTTTGTAAAGGGGTGGTACTCTGGGATGGGACTCTGATGTAAGGGGGCTGGTGATGGGACTCTGATATAAGGGGTTGCTGAATGGACTCTGATGTAAGTGGCTGCTGATGGGATTCTAAAGTAAGGGGTTGCTGATGGGATTCTGAAGCAAGGGGTTTCTGATGGGACTCTGATGTAAGGGGCTGCTGATGGGACTCTCATGAAAAGGGCTGGTGATTGGTCTTTGATGTAAGGGGCTGCTGATGGGACTCTGATGTATGTGAACTGGTGATGGAACTTTGATGTAAGGGGCTGCTGATAGGACTCTGATGTAAGAGGCTGTTGATGGGACTCTGAGGTAAGGGGGTGCTGGTGGGACTCTGATGTTAGGGGCTGATGATGGGAGCCTGATGTAAGGGGCCTGCTGATGAGACTCTCTGTAAGGGGCTGCTGATGGGACTCTGATGTAAGGGGATTCTGATGGGTTTCTGATGTAAGGGGCTCCTGATGGGACTCTGATGTAAGGGGCCTGTGATGGGACTCTGATGTAAGGGGCTGGTGATGGTACTTTGATGTGATGGGACTTTGATGTAAGGGGCTGGTGGTGGGACTCTGAAGTAAGAGGCTGCTGATGGGACTCTGATGTAAGGGGCTGGTGATGGGACTCTGATGTAAGGGGCTGCTGGTGGAACTCTAATGTAAGAGACTGCTAATGGGACTCTGATGTAAGGGAACAGGTGATGATTCTTTGTAAGGGGCTGGTGATGGGACTCTGATGTAAGGGGGCTGGTGATGGGACTCTGATGTTAGGGGTTGCTGAATGGACTCTGATGTAAGTGGCTGCTGATGAGACTCTAAAGTAAGGGGTTGCTGATGGGATTCTGAAGTAAGGGGTTTCTGATGGGACTCTGATGTAAGGGGCTGCTGATGGGACTCTGATGTAAGGGGCTGGTGATGGTACTCTGATGTGATGGGACTTTGATGTAAGGGGCTGGTGGTGGGACTCTGAAGTAAGAGGCTGCTGATGGGACTCTGATGTAAGGGGCTTGTAATGGGACTCTGATGTAAGGGGCTGCTGGTGGAACTCTAATGTAAGAGAATGCTAATTGGACTCTGATGTAAGGGGATTCTGATGGGTTTCTGATGTAAGGGGCTCCTGATGGGACTCTGATGTAAGGGGCCTGTGATGGGACTCTAAATTAAGGGGCTGCTGATGGGACTCTGATGTAAGGGGCTGGTAATGGGACTCTGATGTAAGGGGCTGCTGGTGGTACTCTAATGTAAGAGACTGCTAATGGGACTCTGATGTAAGGGAACAGGTGATGATACTTTGTAAGGGGCTGGTGATGGGACTCTGATGTAAGGGGGCTGGTGATGGGACTCTGATGTAAGGGGTTGCTGAATGGACTCTGATGTAAGTGGCTGCTGATGGGACTCTAAAGTAAGGGGTTGCTGATGGGATTCTGAAGTAAGGGGTTTCTGATGGGACTCTGATGTAAGGGGCTGCTGATGGGACTCTGATGTAAGGGGCTGGTGATGGTACTCTGATGTGATGGGACTTTGATGTAAGGGGCTGGTGGTGGGACTCTGAAGTAAGAGGCTGCTGATGGGACTCTGATGTAAGGGGCTGGTAATGGGATTCTGATGTAAGGGGCTGCTGGTGGAACTCTAATGTAAGAGACTGCTAATTGGACTCTGATGTAAGGGGATTCTGATGGGTTTCTGATGTAAGGGGCTCCTGATGGGACTCTGATGTAAGGGGCCTGTGATGGGACTCTCATGAAAAGGGCTGGTGATTGGTCTTTGATGTAAGGGGCTGCTGATGGGACTCCAATGTATGTGAACTGGTGATGGAACTTTGATGTAAGGGGCTGCTGATAGGACTCTGATGTAAGAGGCTGTTGATGGGACTCTGAGGTAAGGGGGTGCTGATGGGACTCTGATGTTAGGGGCTGGTGATGGGACTCTGATGTAAGGGGGCTGGTGATGGGACTCTGATGTAAGGGGTTGCTGAATGGACTCTGATGTAAGTGGCTGCTGATGGGACTCTAAAGTAAGGGGTTGCTGATGGGATTCTGAAGTAAGGGGTTTCTGATGGGACTCTGATGTAAGGGGCTGCTGATGGGACTCTGATGTAAGGGGCTGGTGATGGTACTCTGATGTGATGGGACTTTGATGTAAGGGGCTGGTGGTGGGACTCTGAAGTAAGAGGCTGCTGATGGGACTCTGATGTATGGGGCTGGTAATGGGACTCTGATGTAAGGGGCTGCTGGTGGAACTCTAATGTAAGAGACTGCTAATTGGACTCTGATGTAAGGGGATTCTGATGGGTTTCTGATGTAAGGGGCTCCTGATGGGACTCTGATGTAAGGGGCCTGTGATGGGACTCTCATGAAAAGGGCTGGTGATTGGTCTTTGATGTAAGGGGCTGCTGATGGGACTCCAATGTATGTGAACTGGTGATGGAACTTTGATGTAAGGGGCTGCTGATAGGACTCTGATGTAAGAGGCTGTTGATGGGACTCTGAGGTAAGGGGGTGCTGATGGGACTCTGATGTTAGGGGCTGTTGATGGGAGCCTAATGTAAGGGGGCTGGTGATGAGACTCTCTGTAAGGGGCTGCTGATGGGACTCTGATGTAAGGGGAATCTGATGGGTTTCTGATGTAAGGGGCTCCTGATGGGACTCTGATGTAAGGGGCCTGTGATGGGACTCTGATGTAAGGGGCTGGTGATGGTACTCTGATGTGATGGGACTTTGATGTAAGGGGCTGGTGGTGGGACTCTGAAGTAAGAGGCTGCTGATGGGACTCTGATATAAGGGGTTGCTGAATGGACTCTGATGTAAGGGGCTGCTGATGGTACTCTGAAGTAAGGGGTGCTGATCGGATTCTGAAGTAAGGGGCTTCTGATGGGACTCTGATGTAAGGGGCTGCTGATGGGACTCTCATGAAAATGTCTGGTGATTGGTCTTTGATGTAAGGGGCTGCTGATGGGACTCTGATGTATGTGAACTGGTGATGGAACTTTGATGTAAGGGGCTGCTGATAGGGCTCTGATGTAAGAGGCTGTTGATGGGACTCTGAGGTAAGGGGGTGCTGATGGGACTCTGATGTTAGGGGCTGTTGATGGGAGCCTGATGTAAGGGGGCTGTGATGAGACTCTCTGTAAGGGGCTGCTGATGGGACTCTGATGTAAGGGGATTCTGATGGGTTTCTGATGTAAGGGGCTCCTGATGGGACTCTGATGTAAGGGGCCTTTGATGGGACTCTGATGTAAGGGGCTGGTGATGGTACTCTGATGTGATGGGACTTTGATGTAAGGGGCTGGTGGTGGGACTCTGAAATAAGAGGCTGCTGATGGGTCTCTGATGTTAAGGACTGTTGATGGGACTCTGATGTAAGGGGGCTGTTGATGGGACTCTGATGTAAGGGGCTGCTGATGGGACTCTGATGTAAGGGGCTGCTAATGGAACACTGATGTAAGGAGCTTTTGATCGGACTCTGATGTAAAAGGGGCTGGTGATGGGACTTTGATGTAAGGGGCTGCTGATGGGACTCTTATGTAAGGGGCTGGTGTCTGGGACTCTGATGTAAGGGGCTGTTGGTGGAACTCTAATGTAAGAGACTGCTAATGGGACTCTGATGTAAGGGAACAGGTGATGATACTTTGTAAAGGGGTGGTACTCTGGGATGGGACTCTGATGTAAGGGGGCTGGTGATGGGACTCTGATATAAGGGGTTGCTAAATGGACTCTGTTGTAAGGGGCTGCTGATGGGACTCTGAAGTAAGGGGTTGCTGATGGGATTCTGAAGTAAGGGGTTTCTGATGGGACTCTGATGTAAGGGGCTGCTGATGGGACTCTCATGAAAAGGGCTGGTGATTGGTCTTTGATGTAAGGGGCTGCTGATGGGACTCTGATGTATGTGAACTGGTGATGGAACTTTGATGTAAGGGGCTGCTGATAGGACTCTGATGTAAGAGGCTGTTGATGGGACTCTGAGGTAAGGGGGTGCTGGTGGGACTCTGATGTTAGGGGCTGATGATGGGAGCCTGATGTAAGGGGCCTGCTGATGAGACTCTCTGTAAGGGGCTGCTGATGGGACTCTGATGTAAGGGGATTCTGATGGGTTTCTGATGGAAGGGGCTCCTGATGGGACTCTGATGTAAGGGGCCTGTGATGGGACTCTGATGTAAGGGGCTGGTGATGGTACTCTGATGTGATGGGACTTTGATGTAAGGGGCTGGTGGTGGGACTCTGAAGTAAGAGGCTGCTGATGGGACTCTGATGTAAGGGGCTGGTGATGGGACTCTGATGTAAGGGGCTGCTGGTGGAACTCTAATGTAAGAGACTGCTAATGGGACTCTGATGTAAGGGAACAGGTGATGATTCTTTGTAAGGGGCTGGTGATGGGACTTTGATGTAAGGGGGCTGGTGATGGGACTCTGATGTAAGGGGTTGCTGAATGGACTCTGATGTAAGTGGCTGCTGATGGGACTCTAAAGTAAGGGGTTGCTGATGGGATTCTGAAGTAAGGGGTTTCTGATGGGACTCTGATGTAAGGGGCTGCTGATGGGACTCTGATGTAAGGGGCTGGTGATGGTACTCTGATGTGATGGGACTTTGATGTAAGGGGCTGGTGGTGGGACTCTGAAGTAAGAGGCTGCTGATGGGACTCTGATGTAAGGGGCTTGTAATGGGACTCTGATGTAAGGGGCTGCTGGTGGAACTCTAATGTAAGAGAATGCTAATTGGACTCTGATGTAAGGGGATTCTGATGGGTTTCTGATGTAAGGGGCTCCTGATGGGACTCTGATGTAAGGGGCCTGTGATGGGACTCTAAAGTAAGGGGCTGCTGATGGGACTCTGATGTAAGGGGCTGGTAATGGGACTCTGATGTAAGGGGCTGGTGATGGTACTCTGATGTGATGGGACTTTGATGTAAGGGGCTGGTGGTGGGACTCTGAAGTAAGAGGCTGCTGATGGGACTCTGATGTAAGGGGCTGGTGATGGGACTCTGATGTAAGGGGCTGCTGGTGGAACTCTAATGTAAGAGACTGCTAATGGGACTCTGATGTAAGGGAACAGGTGATGATTCTTTGTAAGGGGCTGGTGATGGGACACTGATGTAAGGGGGCTGGTGATGGGACTCTGATGTAAGGGGTTGCTGAATGGACTCTGATGTAAGTGGCTGCTGATGGGACTCTAAAGTAAGGGGTTGCTGATGGGATTCTGAAGTAAGGGGTTTCTGATGGGACTCTGATGTAAGGGGCTGCTGATGGGACTCTGATGTAAGGGGCTGGTGATGGTACTCTGATGTGATGGGACTTTGATGTAAGGGGCTGGTGATGGGACTTTGATGTAAGGGGCTGGTGGTGGGACTCTGAAGTAAGAGGCTGCTGATGGGACTCTGATGTAAGGGGCTGGTAATGGGATTCTGATGTAAGGGGCTGCTGGTGGAACTCTAATGTAAGAGACTGCTAATTGGACTCTGATGTAAGGGGATTCTGATGGGTTTCTGATGTAAGGGGCTCCTGATGGGACTCTGATGTAAGGGGCCTGTGATGGGACTCTCATGAAAAGTGCTGGTGATTGGTCTTTGATGTAAGGAGCTGCTGATGGGACTCCAATGTATGTGAACTGGTGATGGAACTTTGATGTAAGGGGCTGCTGATAGGACTCTTATGTAAGAGGCTGTTGATGGGACTCTGAGGTAAGGGGGTGCTGATGGGACTCTGATGTTAGGGGCTGGTGATGGGACTCTGATGTAAGGGGGCTGGTGATGGGACTCTGATGTAAGGGGTTGCTGAATGGACTCTGATGTAAGTGGCTGCTGATGGGACTCTAAAGTAAGGGGTTGCTGATGGGATTCTGAAGTAAGGGGTTTCTGATGGGACTCTGATGTAAGGGGCTGCTGATGGGACTCTGATGTAAGGGGCTGGTGATGGTACTCTGATGTGATGGGACTTTGATGTAAGGGGCTGGTGGTGGGACACTGAAGTAAGAGGCTGCTGATGGGACTCTGATGTATGGGGCTGGTAATGGGACTCTGATGTAAGGGGCTGCTGGTGGAACTCTAATGTAAGAGACTGCTAATTGGACTCTGATGTAAGGGGATTCTGATGGGTTTCTGATGTAAGGGGCTCCTGATGGGACTCTGATGTAAGGGGCCTGTGATGGGACTCTAAAGTAAGGGGCTGCTGATGGGACTCTGATGTAAGGGGCTGGTAATGGGACTCTGATGTAAGGGGCTGCTGGTGGAACTCTAATGTAAGAGACTGCTAATGGGACTCTGATGTAAGGGAACAGGTGATGATACTTTGTAAGGGGCTGGTGATGGGACTCTGATGTAAGGGGGCTGGTGATGGGACTCTGATGTAAGTGGCTGCTGATGGGACTCTAAAGTAAGGGGTTGCTGATGGGATTCTGAAGTAAGGGGTTTCTGATGGGACTCTGATGTAAGGGGCTGCTGATGGGACTCTGATGTAAGGGGCTGGTGATGGTACTCTGATGTGATGGGACTTTGATGTAAGGGGCTGGTGGTGGGACTCTGAAGTAAGAGGCTGCTGATGGGACTCTGATGTAAGGGGCTGGTAATGGGATTCTGATGTAAGGGGCTGCTGGTGGAACTCTGATGTAAGAGACTGCTAATTGGACTCTGATGTAAGGGGATTCTGATGGGTTTCTGATGTAAGGGGCTCCTGATGGGACTCTGATGTAAGGGGCCTGTGATGGGACTCTCATGAAAAGGGCTGGTGATTGGTCTTTGATGTAAAGGGCTGCTGATGGGACTCCAATGTATGTGAACTGGTGATGGAACTTTGATGTAAGGGGCTGCTGATAGGACTCTGATGTAAGAGGCTGTTGATGGGACTCTGAGGTAAGGGGGTGCTGATGGGACTCTGATGTTAGGGGCTGTTGATGGGAGCCTAATGTAAGGGGGCTGGTGATGAGACTCTGATGTAATGGGCTGGGGATGGGACTCTGATGTAAGGGGCTGCTGGTGGAACTCTAATGTAAGAGACTGCTAATGGGACTCTGATGTAAGGGAACAGGTGATGATTCTTTGTAAAGGGCTGGTGATGGGACTCTGATGTAAGGGGGCTGGTGATGGGACTCTGATGTAAGGGGTTGCTGAATGGACTCTGATGTAAGTGGCTGCTGATGGGATTCTAAAGTAAGGGGTTGCTGATGGGATTCTGAAGTAAGGGGTTTCTGATGGGACTCTGATGTAAGGGGCTGCTGATGGGACTCTCATGAAAAGGGCTGGTGATTGGTCTTTGATGTAAGGGGCTGCTGATGGGACTCCGATGTATGTGAACTGGTGATGGAACTTTGATGTAAGGGGCTGCTGATAGGACTCTGATGTAAGAGGCTTTTGATGGGACTCTGAGGTAAGGGGGTGCTGATGTGACTCTGATGTTAGGGGCTGTTGATGGGAGCCTGATGTAAGGGGGCTGTGATGAGACTCTCTGTAAGGGGCTGCTGATGGGACTCTGATGTAAGGGGATTCTGATAAGTTTCTGATGTAAGGGGCTCCTGATGGGACTCTGATGTAAGGGGCCTTTGATGGGACTCTGATGTAAGGGGCTGGTGATGGTACTCTGATGTGATGGGACTTTGATGTAAGGGGCTGGTGGTGGGACTCTGAAATAAGAGGCTGCTGATGGTTCTCTGATGTTAAGGACTGTTGATGGGACTCTGATGTAAGGGGGCTGTTGATGGGACTCTGATGTAAGGGGCTGCTGATGGGACTCTGATGTAAGGGGCTGCTGATGGAACACTGATGTAAGGAGCTTTTGATCGGACTCTGATGTAAAAGGGGCTGGTGATGGGACTTTGATGTAAGGGGCTGCTGATGGGACTCTTATGTAAGGGGCTGGTGATGGGACTCTGATGTAAGGGGCTGCTGGTGGAACTCTAATGTAAGAGACTGCTAATGGGACTCTGATGTAAGGGAACAGGTGATGATACTTTGTAAAGGGGTGGTACTCTGGGATGGGACTCTGATGTAAGGGGCTGCTGATGGGACTCTGATGTAAAGGGCTGCTGATGGAACACTGATGTAAGGAGCTTTTGATCGGACTCTGATGTAAAAGGGGCTGGTGATCGGACTTTGATGTAAGGGGATTCTGATGGGTTTCTGATGTAAGGGGCTCCTGATTGGACTCTGATGTAAGGGGCTGGTGATGGTACTCTGATGTGATGGGACTTTGATGTAAGGGGCTGGTGGTGGGACTCTGAAGTAAGAGGCTGCTGATGGGACTCTGATGTAAGGGGCTGCTGATGGGACTCTGATGTAAGAGACTGCTAATGGGACTCTGATGTAAGGGAACAGGTGATGATTCTTTGTAGGGGCTGGTGATGGGACTCTGATGTAAGGGGGCTGGTGATGGGACTCTGATGTAAGGGGTTGCTGAATGGACTCTGATGTAAGTGGCTGCTGATCGGATTCTAAAGTAAGGAGTTGCTGATGGGATTCTGAAGCAAGGGGTTTCTGATGGGACTCTGATGTAAGGGGCTGCTGATGGGACTCTCATGAAAAGGGCTGGTGATTGGTCTTTGATGTAAGGGGCTGCTGATGGGACTCCGATGTATGTGAACTGGTGATGGAACTTTGATGTAAGGGGCTGCTGATAGGACTCTGATGTAAGAGGCTTTTGATGGGACTCTGAGGTAAGGGGGTGCTGATGGGACTCTGATGTTAGGGGCAGTTGATGGGAGCCTGATGTAAGGGGGCTAGTGATGAGACTCTCTGTAAGGGGCTGCTGATGGGACTCTGATGTAAGGGGATTCTGATGGGTTTCTGATGTAAGGGGCTCCTGATGGGACTCTGATGTAAGGGGCCTGTGATGGGACTCTGATGTAAGGTGCTGGTGATGGTACTCTGATGTGATGGGACTTTGATGTAAGGGGCTGGTGGTGGGACTCTGAAGTAAGAGGCTGCTGATGGGACTCTGATGTAAGGGGCTGGTATTGGGACTCTGATGTAAGGGGCTGCTGGTGGAACTCTGATGTAAGAGACTGCTAATGGGACTCTGATGTAAGGGAACAGGTGATGATACTTTGTAAGGGGCTGGTGATGGGACTCTGATGTAAGGGGGCTGGTGATGGGACTCTGATGTAAGGGGTTGCTGAATGGACTCTGATGTAAGGGGCTGCTGATGGGACTCTGAAGTAAGGGGTTGCTGATGGGATTCTGAAGTAAGGGGTTTCTGATGGGACTCTGATGTAAGGGGCTGCTGATGGGACTCTCATGAAAAGGGCTGATGATTGGTCTTTGATGAAAGGGGCTGCTGATGGGACTCCGGTGTATGTGAACTGGTGATGGAACTTTGATGTAAGGGGCTGTTGATAGGATTCTGATGTAAGAGGCTGTTGATGGGACTCTGAGGTAAGGGGGTGCTGATGGGGCTCTGATGTTAGGGGCTGTTGATGGGAGCCTGATGTAAGGGGGCTGGTGATGAGACTCTCTGTAAGGGGCTGCTGATGGGACTCTGATGTAAGGGGAATCTGATGGGTTTCTGATGTAAGGGGCTCCTGATGGGACTCTGATGTAAGGGGCCTGTGATGGGACTCTGATGTAAGGGGCTGGTGATGGTACTCTGATGTGATGGGACTTTGATGTAAGGGGCTGGTGGTGGGACTCTGAAGTAAGAGGCTGCTGATGGGACTCTGATATAATTGGTTGCTGAATGGACTCTGATGTAAGGGGCTGCTGATGGTACTCTGAAGTAAGGGGTTGCTGATCGGATTCTGAAGTAAGGGGCTTCTGATGGGACTCTGATGTAAGGGGCTGCTGATGGGACTCTCATGAAAATGGCTGGTGATTGGTCTTTGATGTAAGGGGCTGCTGATGGGACTCTGATGTATGTGAACTGGTGATGGAACTTTGATGTAAGGGGCTGCTGATAGGACTCTGATGTAAGAGGCTGTTGATGGGACTCTGAGGTAAGGGGGTGCTGATGGGACTCTGATGTTAGGGGCTGTTGATGGGAGCCTGATGTAAGGGGGCTGTGATGAGACTCTCTGTAAGGGGCTGCTGATGGGACTCTGATGTAAGGGGATTCTGATGGGTTTCTGATGTAAGGGGCTCCTGATGGGACTCTGATGTAAGGGGCCTTTGATGGGACTCTGATGTAAGGGGCTGGTGATGGTACTCTGATGTGATGGGACTTTGATGTAAGGGGCTGGTGGTGGGACTCTGAAATAAGAGGCTGCTGATGGTTCTCTGATGTTAAGGACTGTTGATGGGACTCTGATGTAAGGGGGCTGTTGATGGGACTCTGATGTAAGGGGCTGCTGATGGGACTCTGATGTAAGGGGCTGCTGATGGAACACTGATGTAAGGAGCTTTTGATCGGACTCTGATGTAAAAGGGGCTGGTGATGGGACTTTGATGTAAGGGGCTGCTGATGGGACTCTTATGTAAGGGGCTGGTGATGGGACTCTGATGTAAGGGGCTGCTGGTGGAACTCTAATGTAAGAGACTGCTAATGGGACTCTGATGTAAGGAAACAGGTGATGATACTTTGTAAAGGGGTGGTACTCTGGGATGGGACTCTGATGTAAGGGGGCTGGTGATGGGACTCTGATATAAGGGGTTGCTGAATGGACTCTGATGTAAGTGGCTGCTGATGGGATTCTAAAGTAAGGGGTTGCTGATGGGATTCTGAAGCAAGGGGTTTCTGATGGGACTCTGATGTAAGGGGCTGCTGATGGGACTCTCATGAAAAGGGCTGGTGATTGGTCTTTAATGTAAGGGGCTGCTGATGGGACTCCGATGTATGTGAACTGGTGATGGAACTTTGATGTAAGGGGCTGCTGATAGGACTCTGATGTAAGAGGCTTTTGATGGGACTCTGAGGTAAGGGGGTGCTGATGGGACTCTGATGTTAGGGGCTGTTGATGGGAGCCTGATGTAAGGGGGCTGGTGATGAGACTCTCTGTAAGGGGCTGCTGATGGGACTCTGATGTAAGGGGATTCTGATGGGTTTCTGATGTAAGGGGCTCCTGATGGGACTCTGATGTAAATGGCCTGTGATGGGACTCTGATGTAAGGGGCTGGTGATGGTACTCTGATGTGATGGGACTTTGATGTAAGGGGCTGGTGGTGGGACTCTGAAGTAAGAGGCTGCTGATGGGACTCTGATGTAAGGGGCTGGTATTGGGACACTGATGTAAGGGGCTGCTGGTGGAACTCTGATGTAAGAGACTGCTAATGGGACTCTGATAAAAGGGAACAGGTGATGATACTTTGTAAGGGGCTGGTGATGGGACTCTGATGTAAGGGGGCTGGTGATGGGACTCTGATGTAAGGGGTTGCTGAATGGACTCTGATGTAAGGGGCTGCTGATGGGACTCTAAAGTAAGGGGTTGCTGATGGGATTCTGAAGTAAGGGGTTTCTGATGGGACTCTGATGTAAGGGGCTGCTGATGGGACTCTGATGTAAGGGGCTGGTGATGGTACTCTGATGTGATGGGACTTTGATGTAAGGGGCTGGTGATGGGACTTTGATGTAAGGGGCTGGTGGTGGGACTCTGAAGTAAGAGGCTGCTGATGGGACTCTGATGTAAGGGGCTGGTAATGGGATTCTGATGTAAGGGGCTGCTGGTGGAACTCTAATGTAAGAGACTGCTAATTGGACTCTGATGTAAGGGGATTCTGATGGGTTTCTGATGTAAGGGGCTCCTGATGGGACTCTGATGTAAGGGGCCTGTGATGGGACTCTCATGAAAAGTGCTGGTGATTGGTCTTTGATGTAAGGGGCTGCTGATGGGACTCCAATGTATGTGAACTGGTGATGGAACTTTGATGTAAGGGGCTGCTGATAGGACTCTTATGTAAGAGGCTGTTGATGGGACTCTGAGGTAAGGGGGTGCTGATGGGACTCTGATGTTAGGGGCTGGTGATGGGACTCTGATGTAAGGGGGCTGGTGATGGGACTCTGATGTAAGGGGTTGCTGAATGGACTCTGATGTAAGTGGCTGCTGATGGGACTCTAAAGTAAGGGGTTGCTGATGGGATTCTGAAGTAAGGGGTTTCTGATGGGACTCTGATGTAAGGGGCTGCTGATGGGACTCTGATGTAAGGGGCTGGTGATGGTACTCTGATGTGATGGGACTTTGATGTAAGGGGCTGGTGGTGGGACACTGAAGTAAGAGGCTGCTGATGGGACTCTGATGTATGGGGCTGGTAATGGGACTCTGATGTAAGGGGCTGCTGGTGGAACTCTAATGTAAGAGACTGCTAATTGGACTCTGATGTAAGGGGATTCTGATGGGTTTCTGATGTAAGGGGCTCCTGATGGGACTCTGATGTAAGGGGCCTGTGATGGGACTCTAAAGTAAGGGGCTGCTGATGGGACTCTGATGTAAGGGGCTGGTAATGGGACTCTGATGTAAGGGGCTGCTGGTGGAACTCTAATGTAAGAGACTGCTAATGGGACTCTGATGTAAGGGAACAGGTGATGATACTTTGTAAGGGGCTGGTGATGGGACTCTGATGTAAGGGGGCTGGTGATGGGACTCTGATGTAAGTGGCTGCTGATGGGACTCTAAAGTAAGGGGTTGCTGATGGGATTCTGAAGTAAGGGGTTTCTGATGGGACTCTGATGTAAGGGGCTGCTGATGGGACTCTGATGTAAGGGGCTGGTGATGGTACTCTGATGTGATGGGACTTTGATGTAAGGGGCTGGTGGTGGGACTCTGAAGTAAGAGGCTGCTGATGGGACTCTGATGTAAGGGGCTGGTAATGGGATTCTGATGTAAGGGGCTGCTGGTGGAACTCTGATGTAAGAGACTGCTAATTGGACTCTGATGTAAGGGGATTCTGATGGGTTTCTGATGTAAGGGGCTCCTGATGGGACTCTGATGTAAGGGGCCTGTGATGGGACTCTCATGAAAAGGGCTGGTGATTGGTCTTTGATGTAAAGGGCTGCTGATGGGACTCCAATGTATGTGAACTGGTGATGGAACTTTGATGTAAGGGGCTGCTGATAGGACTCTGATGTAAGAGGCTGTTGATGGGACTCTGAGGTAAGGGGGTGCTGATGGGACTCTGATGTTAGGGGCTGTTGATGGGAGCCTAATGTAAGGGGGCTGGTGATGAGACTCTGATGTAATGGGCTGGGGATGGGACTCTGATGTAAGGGGCTGCTGGTGGAACTCTAATGTAAGAGACTGCTAATGGGACTCTGATGTAAGGGAACAGGTGATGATTCTTTGTAAAGGGCTGGTGATGGGACTCTGATGTAAGGGGGCTGGTGATGGGACTCTGATGTAAGGGGTTGCTGAATGGACTCTGATGTAAGTGGCTGCTGATGGGATTCTAAAGTAAGGGGTTGCTGATGGGATTCTGAAGTAAGGGGTTTCTGATGGGACTCTGATGTAAGGGGCTGCTGATGGGACTCTCATGAAAAGGGCTGGTGATTGGTCTTTGATGTAAGGGGCTGCTGATGGGACTCCGATGTATGTGAACTGGTGATGGAACTTTGATGTAAGGGGCTGCTGATAGGACTCTGATGTAAGAGGCTTTTGATGGGACTCTGAGGTAAGGGGGTGCTGATGTGACTCTGATGTTAGGGGCTGTTGATGGGAGCCTGATGTAAGGGGGCTGTGATGAGACTCTCTGTAAGGGGCTGCTGATGGGACTCTGATGTAAGGGGATTCTGATAAGTTTCTGATGTAAGGGGCTCCTGATGGGACTCTGATGTAAGGGGCCTTTGATGGGACTCTGATGTAAGGGGCTGGTGATGGTACTCTGATGTGATGGGACTTTGATGTAAGGGGCTGGTGGTGGGACTCTGAAATAAGAGGCTGCTGATGGTTCTCTGATGTTAAGGACTGTTGATGGGACTCTGATGTAAGGGGGCTGTTGATGGGACTCTGATGTAAGGGGCTGCTGATGGGACTCTGATGTAAGGGGCTGCTGATGGAACACTGATGTAAGGAGCTTTTGATCGGACTCTGATGTAAAAGGGGCTGGTGATGGGACTTTGATGTAAGGGGCTGCTGATGGGACTCTTATGTAAGGGGCTGGTGATGGGACTCTGATGTAAGGGGCTGCTGGTGGAACTCTAATGTAAGAGACTGCTAATGGGACTCTGATGTAAGGGAACAGGTGATGATACTTTGTAAAGGGGTGGTACTCTGGGATGGGACTCTGATGTAAGGGGCTGCTGATGGGACTCTGATGTAAAGGGCTGCTGATGGAACACTGATGTAAGGAGCTTTTGATCGGACTCTGATGTAAAAGGGGCTGGTGATCGGACTTTGATGTAAGGGGATTCTGATGGGTTTCTGATGTAAGGGGCTCCTGATTGGACTCTGATGTAAGGGGCTGGTGATGGTACTCTGATGTGATGGGACTTTGATGTAAGGGGCTGGTGGTGGGACTCTGAAGTAAGAGGCTGCTGATGGGACTCTGATGTAAGGGGCTGCTGATGGGACTCTGATGTAAGAGACTGCTAATGGGACTCTGATGTAAGGGAACAGGTGATGATTCTTTGTAGGGGCTGGTGATGGGACTCTGATGTAAGGGGGCTGGTGATGGGACTCTGATGTAAGGGGTTGCTGAATGGACTCTGATGTAAGTGGCTGCTGATCGGATTCTAAAGTAAGGAGTTGCTGATGGGATTCTGAAGCAAGGGGTTTCTGATGGGACTCTGATGTAAGGGGCTGCTGATGAGACTCTCATGAAAAGGGCTGGTGATTGGTCTTTGATGTAAGGGGCTGCTGATGGGACTCCGATGTATGTGAACTGGTGATGGAACTTTGATGTAAGGGGCTGCTGATAGGACTCTGATGTAAGAGGCTTTTGATGGGACTCTGAGGTAAGGGGGTGCTGATGGGACTCTGATGTTAGGGGCTGTTGATGGGAGCCTGATGTAAGGGGGCTAGTGATGAGACTCTCTGTAAGGGGCTGCTGATGGGACTCTGATGTAAGGGGATTCTGATGGGTTTCTGATGTAAGGGGCTCCTGATGGGACTCTGATGTAAGGGGCCTGTGATGGGACTCTGATGTAAGGTGCTGGTGATGGTACTCTGATGTGATGGGACTTTGATGTAAGGGGCTGGTGGTGGGACTCTGAAGTAAGAGGCTGCTGATGGGACTCTGATGTAAGGGGCTGGTATTGGGACTCTGATGTAAGGGGCTGCTGGTGGAACTCTGATGTAAGAGACTGCTAATGGGACTCTGATGTAAGGGAACAGGTGATGATACTTTGTAAGGGGCTGGTGATGGGACTCTGATGTAAGGGGGCTGGTGATGGGACTCTGATGTAAGGGGTTGCTGAATGGACTCTGATGTAAGGGGCTGCTGATGGGACTCTGAAGTAAGGGGTTGCTGATGGGATTCTGAAGTAAGGGGTTTCTGATGGGACTCTGATGTAAGGGGCTGCTGATGGGACTCTCATGAAAAGGGCTGATGATTGGTCTTTGATGAAAGGGGCTGCTGATGGGACTCCGGTGTATGTGAACTGGTGATGGAACTTTGATGTAAGGGGCTGTTGATAGGATTCTGATGTAAGAGGCTGTTGATGGGACTCTGAGGTAAGGGGGTGCTGATGGGGCTCTGATGTTAGGGGCTGTTGATGGGAGCCTGATGTAAGGGGGCTGGTGATGAGACTCTCTGTAAGGGGCTGCTGATGGGACTCTGATGTAAGGGGAATCTGATGGGTTTCTGATGTAAGGGGCTCCTGATGGGACTCTGATGTAAGGGGCCTGTGATGGGACTCTGATGTAAGGGGCTGGTGATGGTACTCTGATGTGATGGGACTTTGATGTAAGGGGCTGGTGGTGGGACTCTGAAGTAAGAGGCTGCTGATGGGACTCTGATATAATTGGTTGCTGAATGGACTCTGATGTAAGGGGCTGCTGATGGTACTCTGAAGTAAGGGGTTGCTGATCGGATTCTGAAGTAAGGGGCTTCTGATGGGACTCTGATGTAAGGGGCTGCTGATGGGACTCTCATGAAAATGGCTGGTGATTGGTCTTTGATGTAAGGGGCTGCTGATGGGACTCTGATGTATGTGAACTGGTGATGGAACTTTGATGTAAGGGGCTGCTGATAGGACTCTGATGTAAGAGGCTGTTGATGGGACTCTGAGGTAAGGGGGTGCTGATGGGACTCTGATGTTAGGGGCTGTTGATGGGAGCCTGATGTAAGGGGGCTGTGATGAGACTCTCTGTAAGGGGCTGCTGATGGGACTCTGATGTAAGGGGATTCTGATGGGTTTCTGATGTAAGGGGCTCCTGATGGGACTCTGATGTAAGGGGCCTTTGATGGGACTCTGATGTAAGGGGCTGGTGATGGTACTCTGATGTGATGGGACTTTGATGTAAGGGGCTGGTGGTGGGACTCTGAAATAAGAGGCTGCTGATGGTTCTCTGATGTTAAGGACTGTTGATGGGACTCTGATGTAAGGGGGCTGTTGATGGGACTCTGATGTAAGGGGCTGCTGATGGGACTCTGATGTAAGGGGCTGCTGATGGAACACTGATGTAAGGAGCTTTTGATCGGACTCTGATGTAAAAGGGGCTGGTGATGGGACTTTGATGTAAGGGGCTGCTGATGGGACTCTTATGTAAGGGGCTGGTGATGGGACTCTGATGTAAGGGGCTGCTGGTGGAACTCTAATGTAAGAGACTGCTAATGGGACTCTGATGTAAGGAAACAGGTGATGATACTTTGTAAAGGGGTGGTACTCTGGGATGGGACTCTGATGTAAGGGGGCTGGTGATGGGACTCTGATATAAGGGGTTGCTGAATGGACTCTGATGTAAGTGGCTGCTGATGGGATTCTAAAGTAAGGGGTTGCTGATGGGATTCTGAAGCAAGGGGTTTCTGATGGGACTCTGATGTAAGGGGCTGCTGATGGGACTCTCATGAAAAGGGCTGGTGATTGGTCTTTAATGTAAGGGGCTGCTGATGGGACTCCGATGTATGTGAACTGGTGATGGAACTTTGATGTAAGGGGCTGCTGATAGGACTCTGATGTAAGAGGCTTTTGATGGGACTCTGAGGTAAGGGGGTGCTGATGGGACTCTGATGTTAGGGGCTGTTGATGGGAGCCTGATGTAAGGGGGCTGGTGATGAGACTCTCTGTAAGGGGCTGCTGATGGGACTCTGATGTAAGGGGATTCTGATGGGTTTCTGATGTAAGGGGCTCCTGATGGGACTCTGATGTAAATGGCCTGTGATGGGACTCTGATGTAAGGGGCTGGTGATGGTACTCTGATGTGATGGGACTTTGATGTAAGGGGCTGGTGGTGGGACTCTGAAGTAAGAGGCTGCTGATGGGACTCTGATGTAAGGGGCTGGTATTGGGACACTGATGTAAGGGGCTGCTGGTGGAACTCTGATGTAAGAGACTGCTAATGGGACTCTGATAAAAGGGAACAGGTGATGATACTTTGTAAGGGGCTGGTGATGGGACTCTGATGTAAGGGGGCTGGTGATGGGACTCTGATGTAAGGGGTTGCTGAATGGACTCTGATGTAAGGGGCTGCTGATGGGACTCTGAAGTAAGGGGTTGCTGATGGGATTCTGAAGTAAGTGGTTTCTGATGGGACTCTGATGTAAGGGGCTGCTGATGGGACTCTCATGTAAAGCGCTGATGATTGGTCTTTGATGAAAGGGGCTGCTGATGGGACTCCGGTGTATGTGAACTGGTGATGGAACTTTGATGTAAGGGGCTGTTGATAGGATTCTGATGTAAGAGGCTGTTGATGGGACTCTGAGGTAAGGGGGTGCTGATGGGACTCTGATGTTAGGGGCTGTTGATGGGAGCCTGATGTAAGGGGGCTGGTGATGAGACTCTCTGTAAGGGGCTGCTGATGGGACTCTGATGTAAGGGGAATCTGATGGGTTTCTGATGTAAGGGGCTCCTGATGGGACTCTGATGTAAGGGGCCTGTGATGGGACTCTGAAGTAAGGGGCTGGTGATGGTACTCTGATGTGATGGGACTTTGATGTAAGGGGCTGGTGGTGGGACTCTGAAGTAAGAGGCTGCTGATGGGACTCTGATATAAGGGGTTGCTGAATGGACTCTGATGTAAGGGACTGCTGATGGTACTCTGAATAAAGGGGTGCTGATCGGATTCTGAAGTAAGGGGCTTCTGATGGGACTCTGATGTAAGGGGCTGCTGATGGGACTCTCATGAAAATGGCTGGTGATTGGTCTTTGATGTAAGGGGCTGCTGATGGGACTCTGATGTATGTGAACTGGTGATGGAACTTTGATGTAAGGGGCTGCTGATAGGACTCTGATGTAAGAGGCTGTTGATGGGACTCTGAGGTAAGGGGGTGCTGATAGGACTCTGATGTTAGGGGCTGTTGATGGGAGCCTGATGTAAGGGGGCTGTGATGAGACTCTCTGTAAGGGGCTGCTGATGGGACTCTGATGTAAGGGGATTCTGATGGGTTTCTGATGTAAGGGGCTCCTGATGGGACTCTGATGTAAGGGTCTTTGATGGGACTCTGATGTAAGGGGCTGGTGATGGTACTCTGATGTGATGGGACTTTGATGTAAGGGGCTGGTGGTGGGACTCTGAAATAAGAGGCTGCTGATGGGTCTCTGATGTTAAGGACTGTTGATGGGACTCTGATGTAAGGGGGCTGTTGATGGGACTCTGATGTAAGGGGCTGCTGATGGGACTCTGATGTAAGGGGCTGCTGATGGAACACTGATATAAGGAGCTTTTGATCGGACTCTGATGTAAAAGGGGCTGGTGATGGGACTTTGATGTAAGGGGCTGCTGATGGGACTCTTATGTAAGGGGCTGGTGATGGGACTCTGATGTAAGGGGCTGCTGGTGGAACTCTAATGTAAGAGACTGCTAATGGGACTCTGATGTAAGGGAACAGGTGATGATACTTTGTAAAGGGGTGGTACTCTGGGATGGGACTCTGATGTAAGGGGGCTGGTGATGGGACTCTGATATAAGGGGTTGCTAAATGGACTCTGTTGTAAGGGGCTGCTGATGGGACTCTGAAGTAAGGGGTTGCTGATGGGATTCTGAAGTAAGGGGTTTCTGATGGGACTCTGATGTAAGGGGCTGCTGATGGGACTCTCATGAAAAGGGCTGGTGATTGGTCTTTGATGTAAGGGGCTGCTGATGGGACTCTGATGTATGTGAACTGGTGATGGAACTTTGATGTAAGGGGCTGCTGATAGGACTCTGATGTAAGAGGCTGTTGATGGGACTCTGAGGTAAGGGGGTGCTGGTGGGACTCTGATGTTAGGGGCTGATGATGGGAGCCTGATGTAAGGGGCCTGGTGATGAGACTCTCTGTAAGGGGCTGCTGATGGGACTCTGATGTAAGGGGATTCTGATGGGTTTCTGAAGTAAGGGGCTCCTGATGGGACTCTGATGTAAGGGGCCTGTGATGGGACTCTGATGTAAGGGGCTGGTGATGGTACTCTGATGTGATGGGACTTTGATGTAAGGGGCTGGTGGTGGGACTCTGAAGTAAGAGGCTGCTGATGGGACTCTGATGTAAGGGGCTGGTGGTGGGACTCTGATGTAAGGGGCTGCTGGTGGAACTCTAATGTAAGAGACTGCTAATGGGACTCTGATGTAAGGGAACAGGTGATGATTCTTTGTAAGGGGCTGGTTATGGGACTCTGATGTAAGGGGGCTGGTGATGGGACTCTGATGTAAGGGGTTGCTGAATGGACTCTGATGTAAGTGGCTGCTGATGGGACTCTAAAGTAAGGGGTTGCTGATGGGATTCTGAAGTAAGGGGTTTCTGATGGGACTCTGATGTAAGGGGCTGCTGATGGGACTCTGATGTAAGGGGCTGGTGATGGTACTCTGATGTGATGGGACTTTGATGTAAGGGGCTGGTGGTGGGACTCTGAAGTAAGAGGCTGCTGATGGGACTCTGATGTAAGGGGCTTGTAATGGGACTCTGATGTAAGGGGCTGCTGGTGGAACTCTAATGTAAGAGAATGCTAATTGGACTCTGATGTAAGGGGATTCTGATGGGTTTCTGATGTAAGGGGCTCCTGATGGGACTCTGATGTAAGGGGCCTGTGATGGGACTCTAAAGTAAGGGGCTGCTGATGGGACTCTGATGTAAGGGGCTGGTAATGGGACTCTGATGTAAGGGGCTGCTGGTGGAACTCTAATGTAAGAGACTGCTAATGGGACTCTGATGTAAGGGAACAGGTGATGATACTTTGTAAGGGGCTGGTGATGGGACTCTGATGTAAGGGGGCTGGTGATGGGACTCTGATGTAAGGGGTTGCTGAATGGACTCTGATGTAAGTGGCTGCTGATGGGACTCTAAAGTAAGGGGTTGCTGATGGGATTCTGAAGTAAGGGGTTTCTGATGGGACTCTGATGTAAGGGGCTGCTGATGGGACTCTGATGTAAGGGGCTGGTGATGGTACTCTGATGTGATGGGACTTTGATGTAAGGGGCTGGTGGTGGGACCCTGAAGTAAGAGGCTGCTGATGGGACTCTGATGTAAGGGGCTGGTAATGGGATTCTGATGTAAGGGGCTGCTGGTGGAACTCTAATGTAAGAGACTGCTAATTGGACTCTGATGTAAGGGGATTCTGATGGGTTTCTGATGTAAGGGGCTCCTGATGGGACTCTGATGTAAGGGGCCTGTGATGGGACTCTCATGAAAAGGGCTGGTGATTGGTCTTTGATGTAAGGGGCTGCTGATGGGACTCCAATGTATGTGAACTGGTGATGGAACTTTGATGTAAGGGGCTGCTGATAGGACTCTGATGTAAGAGGCTGTTGATGGGACGCTGAGGTAAGGGGGTGCTGATGGGACTCTGATGTTAGGGGCTGGTGATGGGACTCTGATGTAAGGGGGCTGGTGATGGGACTCTGATGTAAGGGGTTGCTGAATGGACTCTGATGTAAGTGGCTGCTGATGGGACTCTAAAGTAAGGGGTTGCTGATGGGATTCTGAAGTAAGGGGTTTCTGATGGGACTCTGATGTAAGGGGCTGCTGATGGGACTCTGATGTAAGGGGCTGGTGATGGTACTCTGATGTGATGGGACTTTGATGTAAGGGGCTGGTGGTGGGACTCTGAAGTAAGAGGCTGCTGATGGGACTCTGATGTATGGGGCTGGTAATGGGACTCTGATGTAAGGGGCTGCTGGTGGAACTCTAATGTAAGAGACTGCTAATTGGACTCTGATGTAAGGGGATTCTGATGGGTTTCTGATGTAAGGGGCTCCTGATGGGACTCTGATGTAAGGGGCCTGTGATGGGACTCTAAAGTAAGGGGCTGCTGATGGGACTCTGATGTAAGGGGCTGGTAATGGGACTCTGATGTAAGGGGCTGCTGGTGGAACTCTAATGTAAGAGACTGCTAATGGGACTCTGATGTAAGGGAACAGGTGATGATACTTTGTAAGGGGCTGGTGATGGGACTCTGATGTAAGGGGGCTGGTGATGGGACTCTGATGTAAGGGGTTGCTGAATGGACTCTGATGTAAGTGGCTGCTGATGGGACTCTAAAGTAAGGGGTTGCTGATGGGATTCTGAAGTAAGGGGTTTCTGATGGGACTCTGATGTAAGGGGCTGGTGGTGGGACTCTGAAGTAAGAGGCTGCTGATGGGACTCTGATGTAAGGGGCTGGTAAAGGGATTCTGATGTTAGGGGCTGCTGGTGGAACTCTGATGTAAGAGACTGCTAATTGGACTCTGATGTAAGGGGATTCTGATGGGTTTCTGATGTAAGGGGCTCCTGATGGGACTCTGATGTAAGGGGCCTGTGATGGGACTCTCATGAAAAGGGCTGGTGATTGGTCTTTGATGTAAGGGGCTGCTGATGGGACTCCAATGTATGTGAACTGGTGATGGAACTTTGATGTAAGGGGCTGCTGATAGGACTCTGATGTAAGAGGCTGTTGATGGGACTCTGAGGTAAGGGGGTGCTGATGGGACTCTGATGTTAGGGGCTGTTGATGGGAGCCTAATGTAAGGGGGCTGGTGATGAGACTCTCTGTAAGGGGCTGCTGATGGGACTCTGATGTAAGGGGACTCTGATGGGTTTCTGATGTAAGGGGCTCCTGATGGGACTCTGATGTAAGGGGCCTGTGATGGGACTCTGATGTAAGGGGCTGGTGATGGTACTCTGATGTGATGGGACTTTGATGTAAGGGGCTGGTGGTGGGACTCTGAAGTAAGAGGCTGCTGATGGGACTCTGATATAAGGGGTTGCTGAATGGACTCTGATGTAAGGGGCTGCTGATGGTACTCTGAAGTAAGGGGTGCTGATCGGATTCTGAAGTAAGGGGCTTCTGATGGGACTCTGATGTAAGGGGCTGCTGATGGGACTCTCATGAAAATGGCTGGTGATTGGTCTTTGATGTAAGGGGCTGCTGATGGGACTCTGATGTATGTGAACTGGTGATGGAACTTTGATGTAAGGGGCTGCTGATAGGACTCTGATGTAAGAGGCTGTTGATGGGACTCTGAGGTAAGGGGGTGCTGGTGGGACTCTGATGTTAGGGGCTGATGATGGGAGCCTGATGTAAGGGGCCTGGTGATGAGACTCTCTGTAAGGGGCTGCTGATGGGACTCTGATGTAAGGGGATTCTGATGGGTTTCTGATGTAAGGGGCTCCTGATGGGACTCTGATGTAAGGGGCCTGTGATGGGACTCTGATGTAAGGGGCTGGTGATGGTACTCTGATGTGATGGGACTTTGATGTAAGGGGCTGGTGGTGGGACTCTGAAGTAAGAGGCTGCTGATGGGACTCTGATGTAAGGGGCTGGTGATGGGACTCTGATGTAAGGGGCTGCTGGTGGAACTCTAATGTAAGAGACTGCTAATGGGACTCTGATGTAAGGGAACAGGTGATGATTCTTTGTAAGGGACTGGTGATGGGACTCTGATGTAAGGGCCTGGTGATGGGACTCTGATGTAAGGGGTTGCTGAATGGTCTCTGATGTAAGTGGCTGCTGATGGGACTCTAAAGTAAGGGGTTGCTGATGGGATTCTGAAGTAAGGGGTTTCTGATGGGACTCTGATGTAAGGGGCTGCTGATGGGACTCTGATGTAAGGGGCTGGTGATGGTACTCTGATGTGATGGGACTTTGATGTAAGGGGCTGGTGGTGGGACTCTGAAGTAAGAGGCTGCTGATGGGACTCTGATGTAAGGGGCTTGTAATGGGACTCTGATGTAAGGGGCTGCTGCTGGAACTCTAATTTAAGAGAATGCTAATTGGACTCTGATGTAAGGGGATTCTGATGGGTTTCTGATGTAAGGGGCTCCTGATGGGACTCTGATGTAAGGGGCCTGTGATGGGACTCTAAAGTAAGGGGCTGCTGATGGGACTCTGATGTAAGGGGCTGGTAATGGGACTCTGATGTAAGGGGCTGCTGGTGGAACTCTAATGTAAGAGACTGCTAATGGGACTCTGATGTAAGGGAACAGGTGATGATACTTTGTAAGGGGCTGGTGATGGGACTCTGATGTAAGGGGGCTGGTGATGGGACTCTGATGTAAGGGGTTGCTGAATGGACTCTGATGTAAGTGGCTGCTGATGGGACTCTAAAGTAAGGGGTTGCTGATGGGATTCTGAAGTAAGGGGTTTCTGATGGGACTCTGATGTAAGGGGCTGCTGATGGGACTCTGATGTAAGGGGCTGGTGATGGTACTCTGATGTGATGGGACTTTGATGTAAGGGGCTGGTGGTGGGACTCTGAAGTAAGAGGCTGCTGATGGGACTCTGATGTAAGGGGCTGGTAATGGGATTCTGATGTAAGGGGCTGCTGGTGGAACTTTAATGTAAGAGACTGCTAATTGGACTCTGATGTAAGGGGATTCTGATGGGTTTCTGATGTAAGGGGCTCCTGATGGGACTCTGATGTAAGGGGCCTGTGATGGGACTCTCATGAAAAGGGCTGGTGATTGGTCTTTGATGTAAGGGGCTGCTGATGGGACTCCAATGTATGTGAACTGGTGATGGAACTTTGATGTAAGGGGCTGCTGATAGGACTCTGATGTAAGAGGCTGTTGATGGGACTCTGATGTAAGGGGGCTGGTGATGGGACTCTGATGTAAGGGGCTGCTGAATGGACTCTGATGTAAGTGGCTGCTGATGGGACTCTAAAGTAAGGGGTTGCTGATGGGATTCTGAAGTAAGGGGTTTCTGATGGGACTCTGATGTAAGGGGCTGCTGATGGGACTCTGATGTAAGGGGCTGGTGATGGTACTCTGATGTGATGGGACTTTGATGTAAGGGGCTGGTGGTGGGACTCTGAAGTAAGAGGCTGCTGATGGGACTCTGATGTATGGGGCTGGTAATGGGACTCTGATGTAAGGGGCTGCTGGTGGAACTCTAATGTAAGAGACTGCTAATTGGACTCTGATGTAAGGGGATTCTGATGGGTTTCTGATGTAAGTGGCTCCTGATGGGACTCTGATGTAAGGGGCCTGTGATGGGACTCTAAAGTAAGGGGCTGCTGATGGGACTCTGATGTAAGGGGCTGGTAATGGGACTCTGATGTAAGGGGCTGCTGGTGGAACTCTAATGTAAGAGACTGCTAATGGGACTCTGATGTAAGGGAACAGGTGATGATACTTTGTAAGGGGCTGGTGATGGGACTCTGATGTAAGGGGGCTGGTGATGGGACTCTGATGTAAGGGGTTGCTGAATGGACTCTGATCTAAGTGGCTGCTGATGGGACTCTAAAGTAAGGGGTTGCTGATGGGATTCTGAAGTAAGGGGCTGGTGATGGTACTCTGATGTGATGGGACTTTGATGTAAGGGGCTGGTGGTGGGACTCTGAAGTAAGAGGCTGCTGATGGGACTCTGATGTAAGGGGCTGGTAATGGGATTCTGATGTAAGGGGCTGCTGGTGGAACTCTGATGTAAGAGACTGCTAATTGGACTCTGATGTAAGGGGATTCTGATGGGTTTCTGATGTAAGGGGCTCCTGATGGGACTCTGATGTAAGGGGCCTGTGATGGGACTCTCATGAAAAGGGCTGGTGATTGGTCTCTGATGTAAGGGGCTGCTGATGGGACTCCAATGTATGTGAACTGGTGATGGAACTTTGATGTAAGGGGCTGCTGATAGGACTCTGATGTAAGAGGCTGTTGATGGGACTCTGAGGTAAGGGGGTGCTGATGGGACTCTGATGTTAGGGGCTGTTGATGGGAGCCTAATGTAAGGGGGCTGGTGATGAGACTCTCTGTAAGGGGCTGCTGATGGGACTCTGATGTAAGGGGATTCTGATGGGGCTCTGATGTAAGGGGCTCCTGATGGGACTCTGATGTAAGGGGCCTTTGATGGGACTCTGATGTAAGGGGCTGGTGATGGTACTCTGATGTGAAGGGACTTTGATGTAAGGGGCTGGTGGTTGGACTCTGAAGTCAGAGGCTGCTAATGGGTCTCTGATGTTAAGGACTGTTGATGAGACTCTGATGTAAGGGGGCTGTTGATGGGACTCTGATGTAAGGGGCTGCTGATGGGACTCTGATGTAAGGGGCTGCTGATGGAAAACTGATGTAAGGAGCTTTTGATCGGACTCTGATGTAAAAGGGGCTGGTGATGGGACTTTGATGTAAGGGGATTCTGATGGGTTTCTGATGTAAGGGGCTCCTGATGGGACTCTGATGTAAGGGGCTGGTGATGGTACTCTGATGTGATGGGACTTTGATGTAAGGGGCTGGTGGTGGGACTCTGAATTAAGAGGCTGCTGATGGGACTCTGATGTAATGGGCTGGGGATGGGACTCTGATGTAAGGGGCTGCTGGTGGAACTCTAATGTAAGAGACTGCTAATGGGACTCTGATGTAAGGGAACAGGTGATGATTCTTTGTAAAGGGCTGGTGATGGGACTCTGATGTAAGGGGGCTGGTGATGGGACTCTGATGTAAGGGGTTGCTGAATGGACTCTGATGTAAGTGGCTGCTGATGGGATTCTAAAGTAAGGGGTTGCTGATGGGATTCTGAAGTAAGGGGTTTCTGATGGGACTCTGATGTAAGTGGCTGCTGATGGGACTCTCATGAAAAGGGCTGGTGATTGGTCTTTGATGTAAGGGGCTGCTGATGGGACTCCGATGTATGTGAACTGGTGATGGAACTTTGATGTAAGGGGCTGCTGATAGGACTCTGATGTAAGAGGCTTTTGATGGGACTCTGAGGTAAGGGGTTTCTGATGGGACTCTGATGTAAGGGGCTGCTGATGGGACTCTGAAGTAAGGGGTTGCTGATGGGATTCTGAAGTAAGGGGTTTCTGATGGGACTCTGATGTAAGGGGCTGCTGATGGGACTCTCATGAAAAGGGCTGATGATTGGTCTTTGATGTAAGGGGCTGCTGATGGGACTCCGGTGTATGTGAACTGGTGATGGAACTTTGATGTAAGGGGCTGTTGATAGGATTCTGATGTAAGAGGCTGTTGATGGGACTCTGAGGTAAGGGGGTGCTGATGGGACTCTGATTTTAGGGGCTGTTGATGGGAGCCTGATGTAAGGGGGCTGGTGATGAGACTCTCTGTAAGGGGCTGCTGATGGGACTCTGATGTAAGGGGAATCTGATCGGTTTCTGATGTAAGGGGCTCCTGATGGGACTCTGATGTAAGGGGCCTGTGATGGACTCTGATGTAAGGGGCTGGTGATGGTACCCTGATGTGATGGGACTTTGATGTAAGGGGCTGGTGGTGGGACTCTGAAGTAAGAGGCTGCTGATGGGACTCTGATATAAGGGGTTGCTGAATGGACTCTGATGTAAGGGGCTGCTGATGGTACTCTGAAGTAAGGGGTTGCTGATCGGATTCTGAAGTAAGGGGCTTCTGATGGGACTCTGATGTAAGGGGCTGCTGATGGGACTCTCATGAAAATGGCTGGTGATTGGTCTTTGATGTAAGGGGCTGCTGATAGGACTCTGATGTAAGAGGCTGTTGATGGGACTCTGAGGTAAGGGGGTGCTGATGGGACTCTGATGTTAGGGGCTGTTGATGGGAGCCTGATGTAAGGGGGCTGTGATGGGACTCTCTGTTATGGGCTGCTGATGGGACTCTGATGTAAGGGGATTCTGATGGGTTTCTGATGTAAGGGGCTCCTGATGGGACTCTGATGTAAGGGGCCTTTGATGGGACTCTGATGTAAGGGGCTGGTGATGGTACTCTGATGTGATGGGACTCTGATGTAAGGGGAATCTGATGGGTTTCTGAAGTAAGAGGCTGCTGATGGGACTCTGATATAAGGGGTTGCTGAATGGACTCTGATGTAAGGGGCTGCTGATGGTACTCTGAAGTAAGGGGTTGCTGATCGGATTCTGAAGTAAGGGGCTTCTGATGGGACTCTGATGTAAGGGGCTGCTGATGGGACTCTCATGAAAATGGCTGGTGATTGGTCTTTGATGTAAGGGACTCTGATGTATGTGAACTAGTGATGGAACTTTGATGTAAGGGGCTGCTGATAGGACTCTGATGTAAGAGGCTGTTGATGGGACTCTGAGGTAAGGGGGTGCTGATGGGACTCTGATGTTAGGGGCTGTTGATGGGAGCCTGATGTAAGGGGGCTGTGATGAGACTCTCTGTAAGGGGCTGCTGATGGGACTCTGATGTAAGGGGATTCTGATGGGTTTCTGATGTAAGGGGCTCCTGATGGGACTCTGATGTAAGGGGCTCCTGATGGGACTCTGATGTAAGGGGCCTTTGATGGGACTCTGATGTAAGGGGCTGGTGATGGTACTCTGATGTGATGGGACTCTGATGTAAGGGGAATCTGATGGGTTTCTGATGTAAGGGGCTCCTGATGGGACTCTGATGTAAGGGGCCTGTGATGGGACTCTGATGTAAGGGGCTGGTGATGGTACTCTGATGTGATGGGACTTTGATGTGAGGGGCTGGTGGTGGGACTCTGAAGTAAGAGGCTGCTGATGGGACTCTGATATAAGGGGTTGCTGAATGGACTCTGATGTAAGGGGCTGCTGATGGTACTCTGAAGTTAGGGGTGCTGATCGGATTCTGAAGTAAGGGGCTTCTGATGGGACTCTGATGTAAGGGGCTGCTGATGGGACTCTCATGAAAATGGCTGGTGATTGGTCTTTGATGTAAGGGGCTGCTGATGGGACTCTGATGTATGTGAACTGGTGATGGAACTTTGATGTAAGGGGATGCTGATAGGACTCTGATGTAAGAGGCTGTTGATGGGACTCTGAGGTAAGGGGGTGCTGATGGGACTCTGATGTTAGGGGCTGTTGATGGGAGCCTGATGTAAGGGGGCTGTGATGAGACTCTCTGTAAGGGGCTGCTGATGGGACTCTGATGTAAGGGGATTCTGATGGGTTTCTGATGTAAGGGGCTCCTGATGGGACTCTGATGTAAGGGGCCTTTGATGGGACTCTGATGTAAGGGGCTGGTGATGGTACTCTGATGTGATGGGACTTTGATGTAAGGGGCTGGTGGTGGGACTCTGAAGTAAGAGGCTGCTGATGGTTCTCTGATGTTAAGGACTGTTGATGGGACTCTGATGTAAGGGGGCTGTTGATGGGACTCTGATGTAAGGGGCTGCTGATGGGACTCTGATGTAAGGGGCTGCTGATGGAACACTGATGTAAGGAGCTTTTGATCGGACTCTGATGTAAAAGGGGCTGGTGATGGGACTTTGATGTAAGGGGCTGCTGATGGGACTCTTATGTAAGGGGCTGGTAATGGGACTCTGATGTAAGGGGCTGCTGGTGGAACTCTAATGTAAGAGACTGCTAATGGGACTCTGATGTAAGGGAACAGGTGATGATACTTTGTAAGGGGCTGGTGATGGTACTCTGATGTAAGGGGGCTGGTGATGGGACTCTGATATAAGGGGTTGCTAAATGGACTCTGTTGTAAGGGGCTGCTGATGGGACTCTGAAGTAAGGGTTTGCTGATGGGATTCTGAAGTAAGGGGTTTCTGATGGGACTCTGATGTAAGGGGCTGCTGATGGGACTCTCATGAAAAGGGCTGGTGATTGGTCTTTGATGTAAGGGGCTGCTGATGGGACTCCGATGTATGTGAACTGGTGATGGAACTTTGATGTAAGGGGCTGCTGATAGGACGCTGATGTAAGAGGCTGTTGATAGGACTCTGAGGTAAGGGGGTGCTGATGGGACTCTGATGTTAGGGGCTGTTGATGGGAGCCTGATGTAAGGGGGCTGTGATGAGACTCTCTGTAAGGGGCTGCTGATGGGACTCTGATGTAAGGGGATTCTGATGGGTTTCTGATGTAAGGGGCTCCTGATGGGACTCTGATGTAAGGGGCCTTTGATGGGACTCTAATGTAAGGGGCTGGTGATGGGACTCTGATGTGATGGGACTTTGATGTAAGGGGATGGTGGTGGGACTCTGAAGTAAGAGGCTGCTGATGGGTCTCTGATGTTAAGGACTGTTGATGGGACTCTGATGTAAGGGGGCTGTTGATGGGACTCTGATGTAAGGGGCAGCTGATGGGACTCTGATGTAAGGGGCTGCTGATGGAACACTGATGTAAGGAGCTTTTGATCGGACTCTGATGTAAAAGGGGCTGGTGATGGGACTTTGATGTAAGGGGATTCTGATGGGTTTCTGATGTAAGGGGCTCCTGATGGGACTCTGATGTAAGGGGCTGGTGATGGTACTCTGATGTGATGGGACTTTGATGTAAGGGGCTGGTGGTGGGACTCTGAAGTAAGAGGCTGCTGATGGGACTCTGATGTAATTGGCTGGGGAAGGGACTCTGATGTAAGGGGCTGCTGGTGGAACTCTAATGTAAGAGACTGCTAATGGGACTCTGATGTAAGGGAACAGGTGATGATTCTTTGTAAGGGGCTGGTGATGGGACTCTGATGTAAGGGGGCTGGTGATGGGACTCTGATGTAAGGGGTTGCTGAATGGACTCTGATGTAAGTGGCTGCTGATGGGATTCTAAAGTAAGGGGTTGCTGATGGGATTCTGAAGTAAGGGGTTTCTGATGGGACTTGGATGTAAGGGGCTGCTGATGGGACTCTCATGAAAACGGTTGGTGATTGGTCTTTGATGTAAGGGGCTGCTGATGGGATTCCGATGTATGTGAACTGGTGATGGAACTTTGATGTAAGGGGCTGCTGATAGGACTCTGCTGTAAGAGGCTTTTGATGGGACTCTGAGGTAAGGGGGTGCTGATGGGACTCTGATGTTAGGGGCTGTTGATGGGAGCCTGATGTAAGGGGGCTGGTGATGAGACTCTCTGTAAGGGGCTGCTGATGGGACTCTGATGTAAGGGGATTCTGATGGGTTTCTGATGTAAGGGGCTCCTGATGGGACTCTGATGTAAGGGGCCTGTGATGGGACTCTGATGTAAGGGGCTGGTGATGGTACTCTGATGTGATGGGACTTTGATGTAAGGGGCTGGTGGTGGGACTCTGAAGTAAGAGGCTGCTGATGGGTCTCTGATGTTAAGGACTGTTGATGGGACTCTGATGTAAGGGGCTGCTGATGGGACTCTCATGAAAAGGGCTGGTGATTGGTCTTTGATGTAAGGGGCTGCTGATGGGACTCCGATGTATGTGAACTGGTGATGGAACTTTGATGTAAGGGGCTGCTGATAGGACGTTGATGTAAGAGGCTGTTGATAGGACTCTGAGGTAAGGGGGTGCTGATGGGACTCTGATGTTAGGGGCTGTTGATGGAAGCCTGATGTAAGGGGGCTGTGATGAGACTCTCTGTAAGGGGCTGCTGATGGGACTCTGATGTAAGGGGATTCTGATGGGTTTCTGATGTAAGGGGCTCCTGATTGGACACTGATGTAAGGGGCCTTTGATGGGACTCTAATGTAAGGGGCTGGTGATGGTACTCTGATGTGATGGGACTTTGATGTAAGGGGATGGTGGTGGGACTCTGAAGTAAGAGGCTGCTGATGGGTCTCTGATGTTAAGGACTGTTGATGGGACTCTGATGTAAGGGGGCTGTTGATGGGACTCTGATGTAAGGGGCTGGTGATGGTACTCTGATGTGATGGGACTTTGATGTAAGGGGCTGGTGGTGGGACTCTGAAGTAAGAGGCTGCTGATGGTTCTCTGATGTTAAGGACTGTTGATGGGACTCTGATGTAAGGGGGCTGTTGATGGGACTCTGATGTAAGGGGCTGCTGATGGGACTCTGATGTAAGGGGCTGCTGATGGAACACTGATGTAAGGAGCTTTTGATCGGACTCTGATGTAAAAGGGGCTGGTGATGGGACTTTGATGTAAGGGGCTGCTGATGGGACTCTTATGTAAGGGGCTGGTAATGGGACTCTGATGTAAGGGGCTGCTGGTGGAACTCTAATGTAAGAGACTGCTAATGGGACTCTGATGTAAGGGAACAGGTGATGATACTTTGTAAGGGGCTGGTGATGGGACTCTGATGTAAGGGGGCTGGTGATGGGACTCTGATATAAGGGGTTGCTAAATGTACTCTGTTGTAAGGGGCTGCTGATGGGACTCTGAAGTAAGGGTTTGCTGATGGGATTCTGAAGTAAGGGGTTTCTGATGGGACTCTGATGTAAGGGGCTGCTGATGGGACTCTCATGAAAAGGGCTGGTGATTGGTCTTTGATGTAAGGGGCTGCTGATGGGACTCCGATGTATGTGAACTGGTGATGGAACTTTGATGTAAGGGGCTGCTGATAGGACGCTGATGTAAGAGGCTGTTGATAGGACTCTGAGGTAAGGGGGTGCTGATGGGACTCTGATGTTAGGGGCTGTTGATGGGAGCCTGATGTAAGGGGGCTGTGATGAGACTCTCTGTAAGGGGCTGCTGATGGGACTCTGATGTAAGGGGATTCTGATGGGTTTCTGATGTAAGGGGCTCCTGATGGGACTCTGATGTAAGGGGCCTTTGATGGGACTCTAATGTAAGGGGCTGGTGATGGGACTCTGATGTGATGGGACTTTGATGTAAGGGGATGGTGGTGGGACTCTGAAGTAAGAGGCTGCTGATGGGTCTCTGATGTTAAGGACTGTTGATGGGACTCTGATGTAAGGGGGCTGTTGATGGGACTCTGATGTAAGGGGCTGCTGATGGGACTCTGATGTAAGGGGCTGCTGATGGAACACTGATGTAAGGAGCTTTTGATCGGACTCTGATGTAAAAGGGGCTGGTGATGGGACTTTGATGTAAGGGGATTCTGATGGGTTTCTGATGTAAGGGGCTCCTGATGGGACTCTGATGTAAGGGGCTGGTGATGGTACTCTGATGTGATGGGACTTTGATGTAAGGGGCTGGTGGTGGGACTCTGAAGTAAGAGGCTGCTGATGGGACTCTGATGTAATTGGCTGGGGAAGGGACTCTGATGTAAGGGGCTGCTGGTGGAACTCTAATGTAAGAGACTGCTAATGGGACTCTGATGTAAGGGAACAGGTGATGATTCTTTGTAATGGGCTGGTGATGGGACTCTGATGTAAGGGGGCTGGTGATGGGACTCTGATGTAAGGGGTTGCTGAATGGACTCTGATGTAAGTGGCTGCTGATGGGATTCTAAAGTAAGGGGTTGCTGATGGGATTCTGAAGTAAGGGGTTTCTGATGGGACTTGGATGTAAGGGGCTGCTGATGGGACTCTCATGAAAACGGCTGGTGATTGGTCTTTGATGTAAGGGGCTGCTGATGGGATTCCGATGTATGTGAACTGGTGATGGAACTTTGATGTAAGGGGCTGCTGATAGGACTCTGCTGTAAGAGGCTTTTGATGGGACT
Organism: Lithobates septentrionalis; assembly: GCA_037952835.1. Taxonomy (NCBI): domain Eukaryota; kingdom Metazoa; phylum Chordata; class Amphibia; order Anura; family Ranidae; genus Lithobates; species Lithobates septentrionalis. The sequence continues at coordinate 4,894,953 of JBBDGP010001120.1, forward strand.
CTGAGGTAAGGGGGTGCTGATGGGACTCTGATGTTAGGGGCTGTTGATGGGAGCCTGATGTAAGGGGGCTGGTGATGAGACTCTCTGTAAGGGGCTGCTGATGGGACTCTGATGTAAGGGGATTCTGATGGGTTTCTGATGTAAGGGGCTCCTGATTGGACTCTGATGTAAGGGGCCTTTGATGGGACTCTAATGTAAGGGGCTGGTGATGGTACTCTGATGTGATGGGACTTTGATGTAAGGGGCTGGTGGTGGGACTCTGAAGTAAGAGGCTGCTGATGGGTCTCTGATGTTAAGGACTGTTGATGGGACTCTGATGTAAGGGGCTGCTGATGGGACTCTCATGAAAAGGGCTGGTGATTGGTCTTTGATGTAAGGGGCTGCTGATGGGACTCCGATGTATGTGAACTGGTGATGGAACTTTGATGTAAGGGGCTGCTGATAGGACGTTGATGTAAGAGGCTGTTGATAGGACTCTGAGGTAAGGGGGTGCTGATGGGACTCTGATGTTAGGGGCTGTTGATGGAAGCCTGATGTAAGGGGGCTGTGATGAGACTCTCTGTAAGGGGCTGCTGATGGGACTCTGATGTAAGGGGATTCTGATGGGTTTCTGATGTAAGGGGCTCCTGATTGGACTCTGATGTAAGGGGCCTTTGATGGGACTCTAATGTAAGGGGCTGGTGATGGTACTCTGATGTGATGGGACTTTGATGTAAGGGGATGGTGGTGGGACTCTGAAGTAAGAGGCTGCTGATGGGTCTCTGATGTTAAGGACTGTTGATGGGACTCTGATGTAAGGGGGCTGTTGATGGGACTCTGATGTAAGGGGCTGCTGATGGGACTCTGATGTAAGGGGCTGCTGATGGAACACTGATGTAACGAGCTTTTGATCGGACTCTGATGTAAAAGGGGCTGGTGATCGGACTTTGATGTAAGGGGATTCTGATGGGTTTCTGATGTAAGGGGCTCCTGATGGGACTCTGATGTAAAAGGCTGCTGATGGGACTCTGATGTAAGGGGCTGGGGATGGGACTCTGATGTAAGGGGCTGCTGGTGGAACTCTAATGTAAGAGACTGCTAATGGGACTCTGATGTAAGGGAACAGGTGATGATTCTTTGTAGGGGCTGGTGATGGGACTCTGATGTAAGGGGGCTGGTGATGGGACTCTGATGTAAGGGGTTGCTGAATGGACTCTGATGTAAGTGGCTGCTGATGGGATTCTAAAGTAAGGGGTTGCTGATGGGATTCTGAAGTAAGGGGTTTCTGATGGGACTCTCATGAAAAGGGCTGGTGATTGGTCTTTGATGTAAGGGGCTGCTGATGGGACTCTGATGTATGTGAACTGGTGATGGAACTTTGATGTAAGGGGCTGCTGATAGGACTCTGATGTAAGAGGCTTTTGATGGGACTCTGAGGTAAGGGGGTGCTGATGGGACTCTGATGTTAGGGGCTGTTGATGGGAGCCTGATGTAAGGGGGCTGGGGATGAGACTCTCTGTAAGGGGCTGCTGATGGGACTCTGATGTAAGGGGATTCTGATGGGTTTCTAAAGTAAGGGGCTCCTGATGGGACTCTGATGTAAGGGGCCTGTGATGGGACTCTGATGTAAGGGGCTGGTGATGGTACTCTGATGTGATGGGACTTTGATGTAAGGGGCTGGTGGTGGGACTCTGAAGTAAGAGGCTGCTGATGGGACTCTGATGTAAGGGGCTGGTATTGGGACTCTGATGTAAGGGGCTGCTGGTGGAACTCTAATGTAAGAGACTGCTAATGGGACTCTGATGTAAGGGAACAGGTGATGATACTTTGTAAGGGGCTGGTAATGGGACTCTGATGTAAGGGGGCTTGTGATGGGACTCTGATGTAAGGGGTTGCTGAATGGACTCTGATGTAAGGGGCTGCTGATGGGACTCTGAAGTAAGGGTTTGCTGATGGGATTCTGAAGTAAGGGGTTTCTGATGGGACTCTGATGTAAGGGGCTGCTGATGGGACTCTCATGAAAAGGGCTGATGATTGGTCTTTGATGTAAGGGGCTGCTGATGGGACTCCGGTGTATGTGAACTGGTGATGGAACTTTGATGTAAGGGGCTGTTGATAGGATTCTGATGTAAGAGGCTGTTGATGGGACTCTGAGGTAAGGGGGTGCTGATGGGACTCTGATGTTAGGGGCTGTTGATGGGAGCCTGATGTAAGGGCGCTGGTGATGAGACTCTCTGTAAGGGGCTGCTGATGGGACTCTGATGTAAGGGGAATCTGATGGGTTTCTGATGTAAGGGGCTCCTGATGGGACTCTGATGTAAGGGGCCTGTGATGGGACTCTGATGTAAGGGGCTGGTGATGGTACTCTGATGTGATGGGACTTTGATGTAAGGGGCTGGTGGTGGGACTCTGAAGTAAGAGGCTGCTGATGGGACTCTGATATAAGGGGTTGCTGAATGGACTCTGATGTAAGGGGCTGCTGATGGTACTCTGAAGTAAGGGGTTGCTGATCGGATTCTGAAGTAAGGGGCTTCTGATGGGACTCTGATGTAAGGGGCTGCTGATGGGACTCTCATGAAAATGGCTGGTGATTGGTCTTTGATGTAAGGGGCTGCTGATGGGACTCTGATGTATGTGAACTGGTGATGGAACTTTGATGTAAGGGGCTGCTGATAGGACTCTGATGTAAGAGGCTGTTGATGGGACTCTGAGGTAAGGGGGTGCTGATGGGACTCTGATGTTAGGGGCTGTTGATGGGAGCCTGATGTAAGGGGGCTGTGATGAGACTCTCTGTAAGGGGCTGCTGATGGGACTCTGATGTAAGGGGATTCTGATGGGTTTCTGATGTAAGGGGCTCCTGATGGGACTCTGATGTAAGGGGCCTTTGATGGGACTCTGATGTAAGGGGCTGGTTATGGTACTCTGATGTGATGGGACTTTGATGTAAGGGGCTGGTGGTGGGACTCTGAAGTAAGAGGCTGCTGATGGTTCTCTGATGTTAAGGACTGTTGATGGGACTCTGATGTAAGGGGGCTGTTGATGGGACTCTGATGTAAGGGGCTGCTGATGGGACTCTGATGTAAGGGGCTGCTGATGGAACACTGATGTAAGGAGCTTTTGATCGGACTCTGATGTAAAAGGGGCTGGTGATGGGACTTTGATGTAAGGGGCTGCTGATGGGACTCTTATGTAAGGGGCTGGTAATGGGACTCTGATGTAAGGGGCTGCTGGTGGAACTCTAATGTAAGAGACTGCTAATGGGACTCTGATGTAAGGGAACAGGTGATGATACTTTGTAAGGGGCTGGTGATGGGACTCTGATGTAAGGGGGCTGGTGATGGGACTCTGATATAAGGGGTTGCTAAATGGACTCTGTTGTAAGGGGCTGCTGATGGGACTCTGAAGTAAGGGTTTGCTGATGGGACTCTGATGTTAGGGGCTGTTGATGGGAGCCTGATGTAAGGGGGCTGTGATGAGACTCTCTGTAAGGGGCTGCTGATGGGACTCTGATGTAAGGGGATTCTGATGGGTTTCTGATGTAAGGGGCTCCTGATGGGACTCTGATGTAAGGGGCCTTTGATGGGACTCTAATGTAAGGGGCTGGTGATGGGACTCTGATGTGATGGGACTTTGATGTAAGGGGATGGTGGTGGGACTCTGAAGTAAGAGGCTGCTGATGGGTCTCTGATGTTAAGGACTGTTGATGGGACTCTGATGTAAGGGGGCTGTTGATGGGACTCTGATGTAAGGGGCTGCTGATGGGACTCTGATGTAAGGGGCTGCGGATGGAACACTGATGTAACGAGCTTTTGATCGGACTCTGATGTAAAAGGGGCTGGTGATCGGACTTTGATGTAAGGGGATTCTGATGGGTTTCTGATGAAAGGGGCTCCTGATGGGACTCTGATGTAAGGGGCTGGTGATGGTACTCTGATGTGATGGGACTTTGATGTAAGGGGCTGGTGGTGGGACTCTGAAGTAAGAGGCTGCTGATGGGACTCTGAAGTAAGAGGCTGCTGATGGGACTCTGATGTAAGGGGCTGGGGATGGGACTCTGATGTAAGGGGCTGCTGGTGGAACTCTAATGTAAGAGACTGCTAATGGGACTCTGATGTAAGGGAACAGGTGATGATTCTTTGTAGGGGCTGGTGATGGGACTCTGATGTAAGGGGGCTGGTGATGGGACTCTGATGTAAGTGGCTGCTGATTGGTTTCTAAAGTAAGGGGTTGCTGATGGGATTCTGAAGTAAGGGGTTTCTGATGGGACTCTCATGAAAAGGGCTGGTGATTGGTCTTTGATGTAAGGGGCTGCTGATGGGACTCCGATGTATGTGAACTGGTGATGGAACTTTGATGTAAGGGGCTGCTGATAGGACTCTGATGTAAGAGGCTTTTGATGGGACTCTGAGGTAAGGGGGTGCTGATGGGACTCTGATGTTAGGGGCTGTTGATGGGAGCCTGATGTAAGGGGGCTGGTGATGAGACTCTCTGTAAGGGGCTGCTGATGGGACTCTGATGTAAGGGGATTCTGATGGGTTTCTAAAGTAAGGGGCTCCTGATGGGACTCTGATGTAAGGGGCCTATGATGGGACTCTGATGTAAGGGGCTGGTGATGGTACTCTGATGTGATGGGACTTTGATGTAAGGGGCTGGTGGTGGGACTCTGAAGTAAGAGGCTGCTGATGGGACTCTGATGTAAGGGGCTGGTATTGAGACTCTGATGTAAGGGGCTGCTGGTGGAACTCTAATGTAAGAGACTGCTAATGGGACTCTGATGTAAGGGAACAGGTGATGATACTTTGTAAGGGGCTGGTAATGGGACTCTGATGTAAGGGGGCTTGTGATGGGACTCTGATGTAAGGGGTTGCTGAATGGACTCTGATGTAAGGGGCTGCTGATGGGACTCTGAAGTAAGGGTTTGCTGATGGGATTCTGAAGTAAGGGGTTTCTGATGGGACTCTGATGTAAGGGGCTGCTGATGGGACTCTCATGAAAAGGGCTGATGATTGGTCTTTGATGTAAGGGGCTGCTGATGGGACTCCGGTGTATGTGAACTGGTGATGGAACTTTGATGTAAGGGGCTGTTGATAAGATTCTGATGTAAGAGGCTGTTGATGGGACTCTGAGGTAAGGGGGTGCTGATGGGACTCTGATGTTAGGGGCTGTTGATGGGAGCCTGATGTAAGGGGGCTGGTGATGAGACTCTCTGTAAGGGGCTGCTGATGGGACTCTGATGTAAGGGGAATCTGATGGGTTTCTGATGTAAGGGGCTCCTGATGGGACTCTGATGTAAGGGGCCTGTGATGGGACTCTGATGTAAGGGGCTGGTGATGGTACTCTGATGTGATGGGACTTTGATGTAAGGGGCTGGTGGTGGGACTCTGAAGTAAGAGGCTGCTGATGGGACTCTGATATAAGGGGTTGCTGAATGGACTCTGATGTAAGGGGCTGCTGATGGTACTCTGAAGTAAGGGGTTGCTGATCGGATTCTGAAGTAAGGGGCTTCTGATGGGACTCTGATGTAAGGGGCTGCTGATGGGACTCTCATGAAAATGGCTGGTGATTGGTCTTTGATGTAAGGGGCTGCTGATGGGACTCTGATGTATGTGAACTGGTGATGGAACTTTGATGTAAGGGGCTGCTGATAGGACTCTGATGTAAGAGGCTGTTGATGGGACTCTGAGGTAAGGGGGTGCTGATGGGACTCTGATGTTAGGGGCTGTTGATGGGAGCCTGATGTAAGGGGGCTGGTGATGAGACTCTCTGTAAGGGGCTGCTGATGGGACTCTGATGTAAGGGGATTCTGATGGGTTTCTGATGTAAGGAGGCTCCTGATGGGACTCTGATGTAAGGGGCCTGTGATGGGACTCTGATGTAAGGGGCTGGTGATGGTACTCTGATGTGAGGGGCTGGTGATGGGACTCTGATGTAAAAGGCTGTTTAGGGGACTCTGATGTAAGGGGGCTGGTGATGTGAGTCTTAAGTAAGGGACCGCTGATTGGACTCTGATGTAAGGGGCTGCTGAATGGACTCTGATGTAAGGGGCTGCCGATGGGACTCTGATGTAAGGGGGCTGCTGATGGGACTCTGATGTAAGGGGCTGCTGATGGGACTCTGAAGTAAGGGGGTGCTGATGGGACTCTGATGTAAGGGGTTGTTGATGAGAGCCTGATGTAAGGGGGCTGGTGATGAGACTCTGTAAGGGTCTGGTGATGGGACTCTTATGTAAGGGGCTCCTGATGGGACTCTGATCTAAGGGGCCTGTGATGGGACTCTGATCTAAGGGGCTGGTGATGGGACATTCTGATGTAAAGGGCTGACAATGGGACACTCTGATATAAGGGGCTGCTGATGGGACCCTTATGTAAGGGGCTGGTAATGGGACCATGATGTAAGGGGGCTGCAGATTGGATCCTGATGTAAGGGGGCTGCAGATTGGACCCTGATGTAAGGGGCTGCTGATGGGACTCTGATGTAGGGGCTGTTGATGGGACTCTGATGGAAGGGGGTTGCTGATGGGACTCTGATGGAAGGGGGTTGCTGATGGGACTCTGATGTAAGGGGGCTGCTGATGGGACTCTCATGTAAATTACTGCTGATGGGACTCTAAGGTAAGGGGCTGCTGATGGGTCTCTGATGTTAAGGACTGTTGATGGGACTCTGATGTAAGGGGGCTGTTGATGAGACTCTGATGTAAGGGGCTGCTGATGGGACTCTGATGTAAGGGGCTGCTGATGGAACACTGATGTAAGGAGCTTTTGATCGGACTCTGATGTAAAAGGGGCTGGTGATGGGACTTTGATGTAAGGGGCTGCTGATGGGACTCTGATGTAATGGGCTGGTGATGAGACTCTGATGTAAGGGGCTGCTGGTGGAACTCTAATGTAAGAGACTGCTAATGGGACTCTGATGTAAGGGAACAGGTGATGATACTTTGTAAGGGGCTGGTGATGGGACTCTGATGTAAGGGGGCTGGGGATGGGACTCTGATATAAGGGGTTGCTAAATGGACTCTGATGTAAGGGGCTGCTGATGGGACTCTGAAGTAAGGGGTTGCTGATGGGATTCTGAAGTAAGGGGTTTCTGATGGGACTCTGATGTAAGGGACTGCTGATGGGACTCTCATGAAAAGGGCTGGTGATTGGTCTTTGATGTAAGGGGCTGCTGATGGGACTCTGATGTATTTGAACTGGTGATGGAACTTTGATGTAAGGGGCTGCTGATAGGACACTGATGTAAGAGGCTGTTGATGGGACTCTGAGGTAACGGGGTGCTGGTGGGACTCTGATGTTAGGGGCTGATGATGGGAGCCTGATGTAAGGGGGCTGGTGATGAGACTCTCTGTAAGGGGCTGCTGATGGAACTCTGATGTAAGGGAATTCTGATGGGTTTCTGATGTAAGGGGCTCCTGATGGGAGTCTGATGTAAGGGGCCTGTGATGGGAGTCTGATGTAAGGGGCCTGTGATGGGACTCTGATGTAAGGGGCTGGTGATGGTACTCTGATGTGATGGGACTTTGATGTAAGGGGCTGGTGGTGGGACTCTGAAGTAAGAGGCTGCTGATGGGACTCTGATGTAAGGGGCTGCTGATGGGACTCTGATGTAAGGGGCTGCTGGTGGAACTCTAATGTAAGAGACTGCTAATGGGACTCTGATGTAAGGGAACAGGTGATGATACTTTGTAAGGGGCTGGTGATGGGACTCTGATGTAAGGGGACTGGTGATGGGACTCTGATGTAAGGGGTTGCTTAATGGACTCTGATGTAAGGGGCTGCTGATGGGACTCTGAAGTAAGGGGTTGCTCATGGGATTCTGAAGTAAGGGGTTTCTGATGGGACTCTGATGTAAGGGGCTGCTGATGGGACTCTCATGAAAAGGGCTGGTTATTGGTCTTTGATGTAAGGGGCTGCTGATGGGACTCTGATGTATGTGAACTGGTGATGGAACTTTGATGTAAGGGGCTGCTGATAGGACTCTGATGTAAGAGGCTGTTGATGGGACTCTGAGGTAAGGGGGTGCTGATGGGACTCTGATGTTAGGGGCTGTTGATGGGAGCCTGATGTAAGGGGGCTGGTGATGAGACTCTCTGTAAGGGGCTGCTGATGGGACTCTGATGTAAGGGGATTCTGATGGGTTTCTGATGTAAGGGGGCTCCTGATGGGACTCTGATGTAAGGGGCCTGTGATGGGACTCTGATGTAAGGGGCTGGTGATGGTACTCTGATGTGAGGGGCTGGTGATGGGACTCTGATGTAAAAGGCTGTTTAGGGGACTCTGATGTAAGGGGGCTGGTGATGTGAGTCTTAAGTAAGGGACCGCTGATTGGACTCTGATGTAAGGGGCTGCTGAATGGACTCTGATGTAGGGGGCTGCCGATGGGACTCTGATGTAAGGGGGCTGCTGATGGGACTCTGATGTAAGGGGCTGCTGATGGGACTCTGAAGTAAGGGGGTGCTGATGGGACTCTGATGTAAGGGGCTGTTGATGGGAGCCTGATGTAAGGGGGCTGGTGATGAGACTCTGTAAGGGTCTGGTGATGGGACTCTTATGTAAGGGGCTCCTGATGGGACTCTGATCTAAGGGGCCTGTGATGGGACTCTGATCTAAAGGGCTGGTGATGGGACATTCTGATGTAAAGGGCTGACGATGGGACACTCTGATATAAGGGGCTGCTGATGGGACCCTTATGTAAGGGGCTGGTAATGGGACCATGATGTAAGGGGGCTGCAGATTGGATCCTGATGTAAGGGGGCTGCAGATTGGACCCTGATGTAAGGGGGCTGCTGATGGGACTCTGATGTAGGGGCTGTTGATGGGACTCTGATGTAAGGGGGCTGCTGATGGGACTCTGATGTAAGGGGGCTGCTGATGGGACTCTCATGTAAATGACTGCTGATGGGACTCTAAGGTAAGGGGCTGCTGATGGGTCTCTGATGTTAAGGACTGTTGATGGGACTCTGATGTAAGGGGGCTGTTGATGGGACTCTGATGTAAGGGGCTGCTGATGGGACTCTGATGTAAGGGGCTGCTGATGGAACACTGATGTAAGGAGCTTTTGATTGGACTCTGATGTAAAAGGGGCTGGTGATGGGACTTTGATGTAAGGGGCTGCTGATGGGACTCTGATGTAAGGGGCTGGTGATGGGACTCTGATGTAAGGGGCTGCTGGTGGAACTCTAATGTAAGAGACTGCTAATGGGACTCTGATGTAAGGGAACAGGTGATGATACTTTGTAAGGGGCTGGTGATGGGACTCTGATGTAAGGGGGCTGGTGATGGGACTCTGATATAAGGGGTTGCTAAATGGACTCTGATGTAAGGGGCTGCTGATGGGACTCTGAAGTAAGGGGTTGCTGATGGGATTCTGAAGTAAGGGGTTTCTGATGGGACTCTGATGTAAGGGACTGCTGATGGGACTCTCATGAAAAGGGCTGGTGATTGGTCTTTGATGTAAGGGGCTGCTGATGGGACTCCGATGTATGTGAACTGGTGATGGAACTTTGATGTAAGGGGCTGCTGATAGGACTCTGATGTAAGAGGCTGTTGATGGGACTCTGAGGTAAGGGGGTGCTGGTGGGACTCTGATATTAGGGGCTGATGATGGGAGCTTGATGTAAAGGGGCTGGTGATGAGACTCTCTGTAAGGGGCTGCTGATGGGACTCTGATGTAAGGGGATTCTGATGGGTTTCTGATGTAAGGGGCTCCTGATGGGACTCTGATGTAAGGGGCCTTTGATGGGACTCTGATGTAAGGGGCTGGTGATGGTACTCTGATGTGATGGGACTTTGATGTAAGGGGCTGGTGGTGGGACTCTGAAGTAAGAGGCTGCTGATGGTTCTCTGATGTTAAGGACTGTTGATGGGACTCTGATGTAAGGGGGCTGTTGATGGGACTCTGATGTAAGGGGCTGCTGATGGGACTTTGATGTAAGGGGCTGCTGATGGAACACTGATGTAAGGAGCTTTTGATCGGACTCTGATGTAAAAGGGGCTGGTGATGGGACTTTGATGTAAGGGGCTGCTGATGGGACTCTTATGTAAGGGGCTGGTGATGGGACTCTGATGTAAGGGGCTGCTGGTGGAACTCTAATGTAAGAGACTGCTAATGGGACTCTGATGTAAGGGAACAGGTGATGATACTTTGTAAGGGGCTGGTGATGGGACTCTGATGTAAGGGGGCTGGTGATGGGACTCTGATATAAGGGGTTGCTAAATGGACTCTGTTGTAAGGGGCTGCTGATGGGACTCTGAAGTAAGGGGTTGCTGATGGGATTCTGAAGTAAGGGGTTTCTGATGGGACTCTGATGTAAGGTGCTGCTGATGGGACTCTCATGAAAAGGGCTGGTGATTGGTCTTTGATGTAAGGGGCTGCTGATGGGACTCTGATGTATTTGAACTGGTGATGGAACTTTGATGTAAGGGGCTGCTGATAGGACACTGATGTAAGAGGCTGTTGATGGGACTCTGAGGTAACGGGGTGCTGGTGGGACTCTGATGTTAGGGGCTGATGATGGGAGCCTGATGTAAGGGGGCTGGTGATGAGACTCTCTGTAAGGGGCTGCTGATGGGACTCTGATGTAAGGGGATTCTGATGGGTTTCTGATGTAAGGGGCTCCTGATGGGACTCTGATGTAAGGGGCCTGTGATGGGACTCTGATGTAAGGGGCTGGTGATAGTACTCTGATGTGATGGGACTTTGATGTAAGGGGCTGGTGGTGGGACTCTGAAGTAAGAGGCTGCTGATGGGACTCTGATGTAAGGGGCTGGGGATGGGACTCTGATGTAAGGGGCTGCTGGTGGAACTCTAATGTAAGAGACTGCTAATGGGACTCTGATGTAAGGGAACAGGTGATGATACTTTGTTAAGGCCTGGTGATGGGACTCTGATGTAAGGGGGCTGGTGATGGGACTCTGATGTAAGGGGTTGCTGAATGGACTCTGATGTAAGTGGCTGCTGATGGGACTCTAAAGTAAGGGGTTGCTGATGGGATTCTGAAGTAAGGGGTTTCTGATGGGACTCTGATGTAAGGGACTGCTGATGGGACTCTGATGTGATGGGACTTTGATGTAAGGGGCTGGTGGTGGGACTCTGAAGTAAGAGGCTGCTGATGGGACTCTGATGTAAGGGGCTGGTAATGGGACTCTGATGTAAGGGGCTGCTGGTGGAACTCTAATGTAAGAGACTGCTAATGGGACTCTGATGTAAGGGGATTCTGATGGGTTTCTGATGTAAGGGGCTCCTGATGGGACTCTGATGTAAGGGGCCTGTGATGGGACTCTGAAGTAAGGGGCTGCTGATGGGACTCTGATGTAAGGGGCTGGTAATGGGACTCTGATGTAAGGGGCTGCTGGTGGAACTCTAATGTAAGAGACTGCTAATGGGACTCTGATGTAAGGGAACAGGTGATGATATTTTGTAAGGGGCTGGTGATGGGACTCTGATGTAAGGGGGCTGGTGATGGGACTCTGATGTAAGGGGTTTCTGAATGGACTCTGATGTAAGGGGCTGCTGATGGGACTCTGAAGTAAGGGGTTACTGATGGGATTCTGAAGTAAGGGGTTTCTGATGGGACTCTGATTTAAGGGGCTGCTGATGGGAATCTCATGAAAAGGGCTGGTGATTGGTCTTTGATGTAAGGGGCTGCTGATGGGACTCTGATGTATTTGAACTGGTGATGGAACTTTGATGTAAGGGGCTGCTGATAGGACTCTGATGTAAGAGGCTGTTGATGGGACTCTGATGTAAGGGGGCTGTTGATGGGACTCTGATGTAAGGGGCTGCTGATGGGACTCTGATGTAAGGGGCTGCTGATGGAACACTGATGTAAGGAGCTTTTGATCGGACTCTGATGTGAAAGGGGCTGGTGATGGGACTTTGATGTAAGGGGCTGCTGATGGGACTATGATGTAAGGGGCTGGTGATGGGACTCTGATGTAAGGGGCTGCTGGTGGAACTCTAATGTAAGAGACTGCTAATGGGACTCTGATGTAAGGGAACAGGTGATGATACTTTGTAAGGGGCTGGTGATGGGACTCTGATGTAAGGGGGCTGGTGATGGGACTCTGATATAAGGGGTTGCTAAATGGACTCTGATGTAAGGGGCTGCTGATGGGACTCTGAAGTAAGGGGTTGCTGATGGGATTCTGAAGTAAGGGGTTTCTGATGGGACTCTGATGTAAGGGGCTGCTGATGGGACTCTCATGAAAAGGGCTGGTGATTGGTCTTTGATGTAAGGGGCTGCTGATGGGACTCCGATGTATGTGAACTGGTGATGGAACTTTGATGTAAGGGGCTGCTGATAGGACTCTGATGTAACAGGCTGTTGATGGGACTCTGAGGTAAGGGGGTGCTGATGGGACTCTGATGTTAGGGGCTGATTATGGGAGCCTGATGTAAGGGGGCTGGTGATGAGACTCTCTGTAAGGGGCTGCTGATAGGACTCTGATGTAAGGGGCCTGTGATGGGACTCTGATGTGAGGGGCTGGTGATGGTACTCTGATGTGATGGGACTTTGATGTAAGGGGCTGGTGGTGGGACTCTGAAGTAAGAGGCTGCTGATGGGACTCTGATGTAAGGGGCTGCTGGTGGAACTCTAATGCTAATGGGACTCTGATGTAAGGGAACAGGTGATGATTCTTTGTAAGGGGCTGGTGATGGGACTCTGATGTAAGAGGCTGCTGGTGGAACTCTAATGTAAGAGACTGCTAATGGGACTCTGATGTAAGGGAACAGGTGATGATTCTTTGTAAGAGGCTGGTGATGGGACTCTGATGTAAGGGGATTCTGATGGGTTTCTGATGTAAGGGGCTCCTGATGGGACTCTGATCTAAGGGGCCTGTGATGGGACTATGAAGTAAGGGGCTGCTGATGGGACTCTGATGTAAGGGGATTCTGATGGGTTTCTGATGTAAGGGGCTCCTGATGGGACTCTGATGTAAGGGGCTGGTGATGGTACTCTGATGTGATGGGACTTTGATGTAAGGGGCTGGTGGTGGGACTCTGATGTAAGAGGCTGCTGATGGGACTCTGATGTAAGGGGCTGGGGATGGGACTCTGATGTAAGGGGCTGCTGGTGGAACTCTAATGTAAGAGACTGCTAATGGGACTCTGATATAAGGGAACAGGTGATGATTCTTTGTAAGGGGCTGGTGATGGGACTCTGATGTAAGGGGGCTGGTGATGGGACTCTGACGTAAGGGGTTGCTGAATGGACTCTGATGTAAGTGGCTGCTGATGGGATTCTAAAGTAAGGTGTTGCTGATGGGATTCTGAAGTAAGGGGTTTCTGATGGGACTCTGATGTAAGGGGCTGCTGATGGGACTCTAATGAAAAGGGCTGGTGATTGGTCTTTGATGTAAGGGGCTGCTGATGGGACTCCGATGTATGTGAACTGGTGATGGAACTTTGATGTAAGGGGCTGCTGATAGGACTCTGATGTAAGAGGCTGTTGATGGGACTCTGAGGTAAGGGGGTGCTGATGGGACTCTGATGTTAGGGGCTGTTGATGGGAGCCTGATGTAAGGGGGCTGGTGATGAGACTCTCTGTAGGGGGCTGCTGATGGGACTCTGATGTAAGGGGATTCTGATGGGTTTCTGATGTAAGGGGCTCCTGATGGGACTCTGATGTAAGGGGCCTGTGATGGGACTCTGATGTAAGGGGCTGGTGATGGTACTCTGATGTGATGGGACTTTGATGTAAGGGGCTGGTGGTGGGACTCTGAAGTAAGAGGCTGCTGATGGGTCTCTGATGTTAAGGACTGTTGATTGGACTCTGATGTAAGGGGGCTGCTGATGGGACTCTGATGTAAGGGGCTGCTGATGGAACACTGATGTAAGGAGCTTTTGATCGGACTCTGATGTAAAAGGGGCTGGTGATGGGACTTTGATGTAAGGGGCTGCTGATGGGACTCTGATGTAAGGGGCTGGTGATGGGACTCTGATGTAAGGGGCTGCTGGTGGAACTCTTATGTAAGAGACTGCTAATGGGACTCTGATGTAAGGGAACAGGTGATGATACTTTGTAAGGGGCTGGTGATGGGACTCTGATGTAAGGGGGCTGGTGATGGGACTCTGATATAAGGGGTTGCTAAATGGACACTGATGTAAGGGGCTGCTGATGGGACTCTGAAGTAAGGGGTTGCTGATGGGATTCTGAAGGGGTTTCTGATGGGACTTTGATGTAAGGGGCTGCTGAGGGGACTCTCACGAAAAGGGCTGGTGATTGGTCTTTGATGTAAGGGGCTGCTGATGGGACTCTGATGTATGTGAACTGGTGATGGAACTTTGATGTAAGGGGCTGCTGAAAGGACTCTGATGTAAGAGGCTTTTGATGGGACTCTGAGGTAAGGGGGTGCTGGTGGGACTCTGATGTTAGGGGCTGATGATGGGAGCCTGATGTAAGGGGGCTGGTGATGAGGCTCTCTGTAAGGGGCTGCTGATGGGACTCTGATGTAAGGGGATTCTAATGGGTTTCTGATGTAAGGGGCTCCTGATGGGACTCTGATCTAAGGGGCTTGTGATGGGACTATGAAGTAAGGGGCTGCTGATGGGACTCTGATGTAAGGGGATTCTGATGGGTTTCTGATGTAAGGGGCTCCTGATGGGACTCTGATGTAAGGGGCTGGTGATGGTACTCTGATGTGATGGGACTTTGATGTAAGGGGCTGGTGTTGGGACTCTGATGTAAGAGGCTGCTGATGGGACTCTGATGTAAGGGGCTGGGGATGGGACTCTGATGTAAGGGGCTGCTGGTGGAACTCTAATGTGAGAGACTGCTAATGGGACTCTGATATAAGGGAACAGGTGATGATTCTTTGTAAGGGGCTGGTGATGGGACTCTGATGTAAGGGGGCTGGTGATGGGACTCTGATGTAAGGGGTTGCTGAATGGACTCTGATGTAAGTGGCTGCTGATGGGATTCTAAAGTAAGGGGTAGCTGATGGGATTCTGAAGTAAGGGGTTTCTGATGGGACTCTGATGTAAGGGGCTGCTGATGGGACTCTCATGAAAAGGGCTGGTGATTGGTCTTTGATGTAAGGGGCTGCTGATGGGACTCCGATGTATGTGAACTGGTGATGGAACTTTGATGTAGGGGGCTGCTGATAGGACTCTGATGTAAGAGGCTGTTGATGGGACTCTGAGGTAAGGGGGTGCTGATGGGACTCTGATGTTAGGGGCTGTTGATGGGAGCCTGATGTAAGGGGGCTGGTGATGAGACTCTCTGTAGGGGGCTGCTGATGGGACTCTGATGTAAGGGGATTCTGATGGGTTTCTGATGTAAGGGGCTCCTGATGGGACTCTGATGTAAGGGGCCTGTGATGGGACTCTGATGTAAGGGGCTGGTGATGGTACTCTGATGTGATGGGACTTTGATGTAAGGGGCTGGTGGTGGGACTCTGAAGTAAGAGGCTGCTGATGGGTCTCTGATGTTAAGGACTGTTGATTGGACTCTGATGTAAGGGGGCTGTTGATTGGACTCTGATGTAAGGGGCTGCTGATGGGACTCTGATGTAAGGGGCTGCTGATGGAACACTGATGTAAGGAGCTTTTGATCGGACTCTGATGTAAAAGGGGCTGGTGATGGGACTTTGATGTAAGGGACTGCTGATGGGACTCTGATGTAAGGGGCTGGTGATGGGACTCTGATGTAAGGGGCTGCTGGTGGAACTCTAATGTAAGAGACTGCTAATGGGACTCTGATGTAAGGGAACAGGTGATGATACTTTGTAAGGGGCTGGTGATGGGACTCTGATGTAAGGGGGCTGGTGATGGGACTCTGATATAAGGGGTTGCTAAATGGACTCTGATGTAAGGGGCTGCTGATGGGACTCTGAAGTAAGGGGTTGCTTATGGGATTCTGAAGTAAGGGGTTTCTGATGGGACTCTGATGTAAGGGGCTGCTGATGGGACTCTCATGAAAAGGGCTGGTGATTGGTCTTTGATGTAAGGGGCTGCTGATGGGACTCTGATGTATGTGAACTGGTGATGGAACTTTGATGTAAGGGGCTGCTGATAGGACTCTGATGTAAGAGGCTGTTGATGGGACTCTGAGGTAAGGGGATGCTGGTGGGACTCTGATGTTAGGGGCTGATGATGGGAGCCTGATGTAAGGGGGCTGGTGATGAGACTCTCTGTAAGGGGCTGCTGATGGGACTCTGATGTAAGGGGATTCTGATGGGTTTCTGATGTAAGGGGCTCCTGATGGGACTCTGATGTAAGGGGCCTGTGATGGGACTCTGATGTGAGGGGCTGGTGATGGTACTCTGATGTGATGGGACTTTGATGTAAGGGGCTGGTGGTGGGACTCTGAAGTAAGAGGCTGCTGATGGGACTCTGATGTAAGGGGCTGCTGGTGGAACTCTAATTTAAGAGACTGCTAATGGGACTCTGATGTAAGGGAACAGGTGATGATTCTTTGTAAGGGGCTGGTGATGGGACTCTGATGTAAGGGGCTGCTGGTGGAACTCTAATGTAAGAGACTGCTAATGGGACTCTGATGTAAGGGAACAGGTGATGATTCTTTGTAAGGGGCTGGTGATGGGACTCTGATGTAAGGGGATTCTGATGGGTTTCTGATGTAAGGGGCTCCTGATTGGACTCTGATGTAAGGGGCCTTTGATGGGACTCTGATGTAAGGGGCTGGTGATGGTTCTCTGATGTGATGGGACTTTGATGTAAGGGGCTGGTGGTGGGACTCTGAAGTAAGAGGCTGCTGATGGGTCTCTGATGTTAAGGACTGTTGATGGGACTCTGATGTAAGGGGGCTGTTGATGGGACTCTGATGTAAGGGGCTGCTGATGGGACTCTGATGTAAGGGGCTGCTGATGGAACACTGATGTAAGGAGCTTTTGATCGGACTCTGATGTAAAAGGGGCTGGTGATGGGACTTTGATGTAAGGGGCTGCTGATGGGACTCTGATGTAAGGGGCTGGTGATGGGACTCTGATGTAAGAGACTGCTAATGGGACTCTGATGTAAGAGACTGCTAATGGGACTCTGATGTAAGGGAACAGGTGATGATACTTTGTAAGGGGCTGGTGATGGGACTCTGATGTAAGGGGGCTGGTGATGGGACTCTGATATAAGGGGTTGCTAAATGGACTCTGATGTAAGGGGCTGCTGATGGGACTCTGAAGTAAGGGGTTGCTTATGGGATTCTGAAGTAAGGGGTTTCTGATGGGACTCTGATGTAAGGGGCTGCTGATGGGACTCTCATGAAAAGGGCTGGTGATTGGTCTTTGATGTAAGGGGCTGCTGATGGGACTCTGATGTATGTGAACTGGTGATGGAACTTTTATGTAAGGGGCTGCTGATAGGACTCTGATGTAAGAGGCTGTTGATGGGACTCTGAGGTAAGGGGATGCTGGTGGGACTCTGATGTTAGGGGCTGATGATGGGAGCCTGATGTAAGGGGGCTGGTGATGAGACTCTCTGTAAGGGGCTGCTGATGGGACTCTGATGTAAGGGGATTCTGATGGGTTTCTGATGTAAGGGGCTCCTGATGGGACTCTGATGTAAGGGGCCTGTGATGGGACTCTGATGTGAGGGGCTGGTGATGGTACTCTGATGTGATGGGACTTTGATGTAAGGGGCTGGTGGTGGGACTCTGAAGTAAGAGGCTGCTGATGGGACTCTGATGTAAGGGGCTGCTGGTGGAACTCTAATGTAAGAGACTGCTAATGGGACTCTGATGTAAGGGAACAGGTGATGATTCTTTGTAAGGGGCTGGTGATGGGACTCTGATGTAAGGGGCTGTTGGTGGAACTCTAATGTAAGAGACTGCTAATGGGACTCTGATGTAAGGGAACAGGTGATGATTCTTTGTAAGGGGCTGGTGATGGGACTCTGATGTAAGGGGATTCTGATGGGTTTCTGATGTAAGGGGCTCCTGATTGGACTCTGATGTAAGGGGCCTTTGATGGGACTCTGATGTAAGGGGCTGGTGATGGTACTCTGATGTGATGGGACTTTGATGTAAGGGGCTGGTGGTGGGACTCTGAAGTAAGAGGCTGCTGATGGGTCTCTGATGTTAAGGACTGTTGATGGGACTCTGATGTAAGGGGGCTGTTGATGGGACTCTGATGTAAGGGGCTGCTGATGGGACTCTGATGTAAGGGGCTGCTGATGGAACACTGATGTAAGGAGCTTTTGATCGGACTCTGATGTAAAAGGGGCTGGTGATGGGACTTTGATGTAAGGGGCTGCTGATGGGACTCTGATGTAAGGGGCTGGTGATGGGACTCTGATGTAAGGGGCTGCTGGTGGAACTCTTATGTAAGAGACTGCTAATGGGACTCTGATGTAAGGGAACAGGTGATGATACTTTGTAAGGGGCTGGTGATGGGACTCTGATGTAAGGGGGCTGGTGATGGGACTCTGATGTAAGGGGCTGCTGGTGGAACTCTAATGTAAGAGACTGCTAATGGGACTCTGATGTAAGGGAACAGGTGATGATTCTTTGTAAGGGGCTGGTGATGGGACTCTGATGTAAGGGGATTCTGATGGGTTTCTGATGTAAGGGGCTCCTGATTGGACTCTGATGTAAGGGGCCTTTGATGGGACTCTGATGTAAGGGGCTGGTGATGGTACTCTGATGTGATGGGACTTTGATGTAAGGGGCTGGTGGTGGGACTCTGAAGTAAGAGGCTGCTGATGGGTCTCTGATGTTAAGGACTGTTGATGGGACTCTGATGTAAGGGGGCTGTTGATGGGACTCTGATGTAAGGGGCTGCTGATGGGACTCTGATGTAAGGGGCTGCTGATGGAACACTGATGTAAGGAGCTTTTGATCGGACTCTGATGTAAAAGGGGCTGGTGATGGGACTTTGATGTAAGGGGCTGCTGATGGGACTCTGATGTAAGGGGCTGGTGATGGGACTCTGATGTAAGAGACTGCTACTGGGACTCTGATGTAAGAGACTGCTAATGGGACTCTGATGTAAGGGAACAGGTGATGATACTTTGTAAGGGGCTGGTGATGGGACTCTGATGTAAGGGGGCTGGTGATGGGACTCTGATATAAGGGGTTGCTAAATGGACTCTGATGTAAGGGGCTGCTGATGGGACTCTGAAGTAAGGGGTTGCTTATGGGATTCTGAAGTAAGGGGTTTCTGATGGGACTCTGATGTAAGGGGCTGCTGATGGGACTCTCATGAAAAGGGCTGGTGATTGGTCTTTGATGTAAGGGGCTGCTGATGGGACTCTGATGTATGTGAACTGGTGATGGAACTTTGATGTAAGGGGCTGCTGATAGGACTCTGATGTAAGAGGCTGTTGATGGGACTCTGAGGTAAGGGGATGCTGGTGGGACTCTGATGTTAGGGGCTGATGATGGGAGCCTGATGTAAGGGGGCTGGTGATGAGACTCTCTGTAAGGGGCTGCTGATGGGACTCTGATGTAAGGGGATTCTGATGGGTTTCTGATGTAAGGGGCTCCTGATGGGACTCTGATGTAAGGGGCCTGTGATGGGACTCTGATGTGAGGGGCTGGTGATGGTACTCTGATGTGATGGAACTTTGATGTAAGGGGCTGGTGGTGGGACTCTGAAGTAAGAGGCTGCTGATGGGACTCTGATGTAAGGGGCTGCTGGTGGAACTCTAATGTAAGAGACTGCTAATGGGACTCTGATGTAAGGGAACAGGTGATGATTCTTTGTAAGGGGCTGGTGATGGGACTCTGATGTAAGGGGCTGCTGGTGGAACTCTAATGTAAGAGACTGCTAATGGGACTCTGATGTAAGGGAACAGGTGATGATTCTTTGTAAGGGGCTGGTGATGGGACTCTGATGTAAGGGGATTCTGATGGGTTTCTGATGTGATGGGACTTTGATGTAAGGGGCTGGTGGTGGGACTCTGAAGTAAGAGGCTGCTGATGGGTCTCTGATGTTAAGGACTGTTGATGGGACTCTGATGTAAGGGGGCTGTTGATGGGACTCTGATGTAAGGGGCTGCTGATGGGACTCTGATGTAAGGGGCTGCTGATGGAACACTGATGTAAGGAGCTTTTGATCGGACTCTGATGTAAAAGGGGCTGGTGATGGGACTTTGATGTAAGGGGCTGCTGATGGGACTCTGATGTAAGGGGATGGTGATGGGACTCTGATGTAAGGGGCTGCTGGTGGAACTCTTATGTAAGAGACTGCTAATGGGACTCTGATGTAAGGGAACAGGTGATGATACTTTGTAAGGGGCTGGTGATGGGACTCTGATGTAAGGGGGCTGGTGATGGGACTCTGATATAAGGGGTTGCTAAATGGACACTGATGTAAGGGGCTGCTGATGGGACTCTGAAGTAAGGGGTTGCTGATGGGATTCTGAAATAAGGGGTTTCTGATGGGACTCTGATGTAAGGGGCTGCTGAGGGGACTCTCACGAAAAGGGCTGGTGATTGGTCTTTGATGTAAGGGGCTGCTGATGGGACTCTGATGTATGTGAACTGGTGATGGAACTTTGATGTAAGGGGCTGCTGAAAGGACTCTGATGTAAGAGGCTTTTGATGGGACTCTGAGGTAAGGGGGTGCTGGTGGGACTCTGATGTTAGGGGCTGATGATGGGAGCCTGATGTAAGGGGGCTGGTGATGAGGCTCTCTGTAAGGGGCTGCTGATGGGACTCTGATGTAAGGGGATTCTGATGGGTTTCTGATGTAAGGGGCTCCTGATGGGACTCTGATCTAAGGGGCCTGTGATGGGACTATGAAGTAAGGGGCTGCTGATGGGACTCTGATGTAAGGGGATTCTGATGGGTTTCTGATGTAAGGGGGTCCTGATGGGACTCTGATGTAAGGGGCTGGTGATGGTACTCTGATGTGATGGGACTTTGATGTAAGGGGCTGGTGGTGGGACTCTGATGTAAGAGGCTGCTGATGGGACTCTGATGTAAGGGGCTGGGGATGGGACTCTGATGTAAGGGGCTGCTGGTGGAACTCTAATGTGAGAGACTGCTAATGGGACTCTGATATAAGGGAACAGGTGATGATTCTTTGTAAGGGGCTGGTGATGGGACTCTGATGTAAGGGGGCTGGTGATGGGACTCTGACGTAAGGGGTTGCTGAATGGACTCTGATGTAAGTGGCTGCTGATGGGATTCTAAAGTAAGGGGTTGCTGATGGGATTCTGAAGTAAGGGGTTTCTGATGTGACTCTGATGTAAGGGGCTGCTGATGGGACTCTCATGAAAAGGGCTGGTGATTGGTCTTTGATGTAAGGGGCTGCTGATGGGACTCCGATGTATGTGAACTGGTGATGGAACTTTGATGTAAGGGGCTGCTGATAGGACTCTGATGTAAGAGGCTGTTGATGGGACTCTGAGGTAAGGGGGTGCTGATGGGACTCTGATGTTAGGGGCTGTTGATGGGAGCCTGATGTAAGGGGGCTGGTGATGAGACTCTCTGTAGGGGGCTGCTGATGGGACTCTGATGTAAGGGGATTCTGATGGGTTTCTGATGTAAGGGGCTCCTGATGGGACTCTGATGTAAGGGGCCTGTGATGGGACTCTGATGTAAGGGGCTGGTGATGGTACTCTGATGTGATGGGACTTTGATGTAAGGGGCTGGTGGTGGGACTCTGAAGTAAGAGGCTGCTGATGGGTCTCTGATGTTAAGGACTGTTGATGGGACTCTGATGTAAGGGGGCTGTTGATTGGACTCTGATGTAAGGGGCTGCTGATGGGACTCTGATGTAAGGGGCTGCTGATGGAACACTGATGTAAGGAGCTTTTGATCGGACTCTGATGTGAAAGGGGCTGGTGATGGGACTTTGATGTAAGGGGCTGCTGATGGGACTCTGATGAAAGGGGCTGGTGATGGGACTCTGATGTAAGGGGCTGCTGGTGGAACTCTAATGTAAGAGACTGCTAATGGGACTCTGATGTAAGGGAACAGGTGATGATACTTTGTAAGGGGCTGGTGATGGGACTCTGATGTAAGGGGGCTGGTGATGGGACTCTGATATAAGGGGTTGCTAAATGGACTCTGATGTAAGGGGCTGCTGATGGGACTCTGAAGTAAGGGGTTGCTTATGGGATTCTGAAGTAAGGCGTATCTGATGGGACTCTGATGTAAGGGGCTGCTGATGGGACTCTCATGAAAAGGGCTGGTGATTGGTCTTTGATGTAAGGGGCTGCTGATGGGACTCTGATGTATGTGAACTGGTGATGGAACTTTGATGTAAGGGGCTGGTGATAGGACTCTGATGTAAGAGGCTGTTGATGGGACTCTGAGGTAAGGGGATGCTGGTGGGACTCTGATGTTAGGGGCTGATGATGGGAGCCTGATGTAAGGGGGCTGGTGATGAGACTCTCTGTAAGGGGCTGCTGATGGGACTCTGATGTAAGGGGATTCTGATGGGTTTCTGATGTAAGGGGCTCCTGATGGGACTCCAATATAAGGGGCCTGTGATGGGACTCTGATGTAAGGGGCTGGTGATGGTACTCTGATGTGATGGGACTTTGATGTAAAGGGGTGGTGGTGGGACTCTGAAGTAAGAGGCTGCTGATGGGACTCTGATGTAAGGGGCTGGGGATGGGACTCTGATGTAAGGGGCTGCTGGCGGAACTCTAATGTAAGAGACTGCTAATGGGACTCTGATGTAAGGGAACAGGTGATGATTCTTTGTAAGGGGCTGGTGATGGGACTGTGATGTAAGGGGGCTGGTGATGGGACTCTGATGTAAGGGGTTGCTGAATGGACTCTGATGTAAGTGGCTGCTGATGGGACTCTAAAGTAAGGGGTTGCTGATGGGATTCTGAAGTAAGGGGTTTCTGATGGGACTCTGATGTAAGGGGCTGCTGATGGGACTCTCATGAAAAGGGCTGGTGATTGGTCTTTGATGTAAGGGGCTGCTGATGGGACTCTGATGTATGTGAACTGGTGATGGAACTTTGATGTAAGGGGCTGCTGATAGGACTCTGATGTAAGAGGCTGTTGATGGGACTCTGAGGTAAGGGGCTGCTGATGGGACTCTGATATAAGGGGATTCTGATGGGTTTCTGATGTAAGGGGCTCCTGATGGGACTCTGATGTAAGGGGCCTTTGATGGGACTCTGATGTAAGGGGCTGGTGATGGTACTCTGATGTGATGGGACTTTGATGTAAGGGTCTGGTGGTGGGACTCTGAAGTAAGAGGCTGCTGATGGGTCTCTGATGTTAAGGACTGTTGATGGGACTCTGATGTAAGGGGGCTGTTGATGGGACTCTGATGTAAGGGGCTGCTGATGGGACTCTGATGTAAGGGGCTGCTGATGGAACACTGATGTAAGGAGCTTTTGATCGGACTCTGATGTAAAAGGGGCTGGTGATGGGACTTTGATGTAAGGGGCTGCTGATGGGACTCTGATGTAAGGGGCTGGTGATGGGACTCTGATGTAAGGGGCTTCTGGTGGAACTCTAATATAAGAGACTGCTAATGGGACTCTGATATAAGGGAACAGGTGATGATACTTTGTAAGGGGCTGGTGATGGGACTCTGATGTAAGGGGGCTGGTGATGGGACTCTGATATAAGGGGTTGCTAAATGGACTCTGATGTAAGGGGCTGCTGATGGGACTCTCATGAAAAGGGCTGGTTATTGGTCTTAGATGTAAGGGGCTGCTGATGGGACTCTGATGTATGTGAACTGGTGATGGAACTTTGATGTAAGGGGCTGCTGATAGGACTCTGATGTAAGAGGCTGTTGATGGGACTCTGAGGTAAGGGGGAGCTGGTGGGACTCTGATGTTAGGGGCTGATGATGGGAGCCTGATGTAAGGGGGCTGGTGATGAGACTCTCTGGAAGGGGCTGCTGATGGGACTCTGATGTAAGGGGATTCTGATGGGTTTCTGATGTAAGGGGCTCCTGATGGGACTCTGATGTAAGGGGCCTGTGATGGGACTCTGATGTAAGGGGCTGGTGATGGTACTCTGATGTGATGGGACTTTGATGTAAGGGGCTGGTGGTGGTACTCTGAAGTAAGAGGCTGCTAATGGGACTCTGATGTAAGGGGCTGGGGATGGGACTCTGATGTAAGGGGCTGCTGGTGAAACTCTAATGTAAGAGACTGCTAATGGGACTCTGATGTAAGGGAACAGGTGATGATTCTTTGTAAGGGGCTGGTGATGGGACTCTGATGTAAGGGGGCTGGTGATGGGACTCTGATGTAAGGGGTTGCTGAATGGACTCTGATGTAAGTGACTGCTGATGGGACTCTAAAGTAAGGGGTTGCTGATGGGATTCTGAAGTAAGGGGTTTCTGATGGGACTCTGATGTAAGGGGCTGCTGATGGGACTCTGATGTAAGGGGCTGGTGATGGTACTCTGATGTGATGGGACTTTGATGTAAGGGGCTGGTGGTGGGACTCTGAAGTAAGAGGCTGCTGATGGGTCTCTGATGTTAAGGACTGTTGATGGGACTCTGATGTAAGGGGGCTGTTGATGGGACTCTGATGTAAGCGGCTGCTGATGGGACTCTGATGTAAGGGGCTGCTGATGGAACACTGATGTAAGGAGCTTTTGATCGGACTCTGACTCTATCAATCTAGCTCTATCATCTCTAGCTGTATCGTCTCTAGATCTATCATCTCTATTGGCTCTTTCAGCTCTACCTCTATTATCTTTATCTCTGTAATCTCTATCATCTCTAACTCTATTATCTCTAACTCTATCATTCTAGCTCTATCATCTCTAGCTGTATCGTCTCTAGCTCTATTATGTCTGGAACTGTCATCTTTATACTTAAGATCTCTAGCTCTATTATCTCTAACTCTATCATCTGCAACTCTATCATGTCTAGTTCGATCATCTCTATCGTTATCTTTCTAATCCCTCTAATCTCTAACTCTATAATCTCTAGCTCGATATCATCTCTAGCTCTATCATCTCTAGCTTTATCATCCATAGCTCTATCATCTCTGGCTCTATTATCTCTAACTCTACCAGCTCTAATCAGCTCTATCATCTCTAAATCTATCATCTCTATCTCTAGCATCGCTTATCTCCTATCATCTCTATCAGCTCTATCATATCTAGCTCTATCTAGCTCTATCATCTCTAGCTCTATCGTCTCTAGCTCTATCATACCTATCTCTATTATCACCTGCTCTATAATTTCTGGCTCTATCCTCTCTAACTCTATCATCTTTAGCTCTATCATCTCACGCTCTATATTATCTAGCTCTATCATCTCCAGCTCTATCATCTCTAACTCTATCAACTCTGGGTCTATCATCTGTAGGTCTATCGTCTCCCCTTACATCAGAGTCCCATCAAAGTCCCTTACATCAGAGTCCCATCACATGTTCCTTACATCAGAGTCATATCACATGCTCCTTACATCAGAGTCCCATCAGCAGCCCCTTACATTATAGTCCATTCAGCAGCCCCTTACATCAGAGTCCCATCAGCAGCCGCTTACATCAGCGTCCCATCATCAGCCCCCTACATCAGAGTCCTATCATCAGCCCCTTACATCAGAGTAGCATCAGCAGCCCCTTACATCAAAGTCCAAACAGTAACCCCTTACATCAGAGCCTCTTACATTAGAGTCCCATCAACAGCCCCCTTATCAGAGTCTCATCAGCAGCCCCTTACATCAGAGTCCCATCACCAGCCCCCTTAAATCAGAGTCCCCTAAGCAGCCTTTTACATCAGAGTCCTTTCTGATGTAAGGTGCTGATGATTAGACTCTGATGTAAGTGGGCTGGCGATGGGACTCTGAAGTAAGGGGCCGCTGATTGGACTCTGATGTAAGGAGCTGATGGTTGGACTCTGATGTAAAAAGCATGTGATGGGACTCTGATGTAAAAAGCATGTGATGGGACTCTGATGTAAGGGGCTGCTGATGGGACTCTCTGATGTAAGGGACTGTTGATGGGACTCTGATAGAAAGGGGCTGGTAATGGGACTTTGATGTAAGGGGCTGGTGATGGGACTCTGATGTAAGGGGCTGCTGGTGGGACTCTAACATCAGAGTGCCATCAGCAGCCCCTTACATTAGAGTCCCACCACCAGCCCCCTTACATCAGAGTCCCATCACATGCTCCTTACATCAGAGTCCCACCACCAGCCCCCTACACCAGAGAGTCCCATCAGCAGCCCCTTACATCAGAGTCCATTCAGCAGCCCCTTACATCAGAGTCCAATCAGCAGTCCCTTACATCAGAGTCCCATTAACAGCCCCCTACATCAGAGTCCCATCAGCAGCCCCTTACATCAAAGTCCCATCACCAGCCCCCTTACACCAGAGTCCCATCACATGCTCCTTAATTCAGAGTCATATCAGCAGCCCCTTAATCAGAGTCCCATAAGCAGCACCTTACATCAGAGTCCAGTCAGCAGGCCCCCTACATCAGAGTCCCATCAGAGCCCCTTACATCAGAGTCCTATCAGAATCCCCTTACATAAAAGTCCCATCAGCAGCCCCTTACAGAGTCCCATCACATCAAAGTCCCATAACCAGCCCCTTACATCAGAGTCCCACCAGCAGCCCCTTACATCAGAGTCCCATTACCAGCCCCTTTCTATCAGAGTCCCATCAACAGTCCCTTACATCAGAGAGTCCCATCAGCAGCCCCTTACATCAGAGTCCCATCACATGCTTTTTACATCAGAGTCCCATCACATGCTTTTTACATCAGAGTCCAACCACCAGCTCCTTACATCAGAGTCCAATCAGCGGCCCCTTACTTCAGAGTCCCATCGCCAGCCCACTTACATCTGAGTCTAACCATCAGCACCTTACATCAGAAAGTCCCATAACCAGCCCCTTACATCAGAGTCACATCAGTAGCCCCTTACATCACAGTGTCCCATCATCAGCCCCTTACATCAGCGTCCCATCAACAGCCCCCTACATCAGAGTCCCATTAACAGCCCCCATACATCAGGGTACCATTAACAGCCCCCTACATCAGAGTACCATCAGCAGCCCCTTACATCAGAATACCATCACCAGCCCCTTACAAAGTCTCATCACCTGTCCCCTTACATCAGAGTCCAATCAGAAGCCTCTTACATTAGAGTCCCATCACCATCCTCTTACATCAGAGTCCCATTAGCAGCAACTTACTTCAGAGTCCCACCACCAGTCCCTTACATCAGAGTCCCATCAACAGTCCCTTACATCAGAGAGTCCCATCAGCAGCCCCTTACATCAAAGTCCCATCAGCAGCCCCTTACATCAGAGTCCCACCCCCAGTCCCTTACATCAGAGTCCCATCAACAGTCCCTTACATCAGAGAGTCCCATCAGCAGCCCCTTACATCAGAGTCCAATCAGCAGCCCCTTACATCAGAGTCCCATCAGCAGCCCCTTACATCAGAGAACAATCAGCAACCCCTTACATCAGAGTCCCATCACCAGCCCCTTACAAAGTCTCATCACCTGTCCCCTTACATCAGAGTCCAATCAGCAGCCTCTTACATTAGAGTCCCACCAACAGCCCATTACACCAGAGTCCCATCACCATCCTCTTACATCAGATTCCCATTAGCAGCAACTTACTTCAGAGTCCCACCACCAGTCCCTTACATCAGAGTCCATCAACAGTCCCTTACATCAGAGAGTCCCATCAGCAGCCCCTTACATCAGAGTCCCATCAGCAGCCCCTTACATCAGAGTCCAATCAGCATCCCCTTACATCAGAGTCCCATCAGCAGCCCCTTACATCAGAGTCCAATCAGCAACCCCTTACATCAGAGTACCATCACCAGCCCCTTACAAAGTCTCATCACCTGTCCCCTTATATCAGAGTCCAATCAGCAGCCTCTTACATTAGAGTCCCACCATCAGCCCATTACACCAGAGTCCCATCACCAGCCCCTTACATCAGAGTCCAATCAGCAGCCTCTTACATTAGAGTCCCACCATCAGCCCATTACACCAGAGTCCCATCACCAGCCCCTTAAATCAGAGTCCCATTAGCAGCAACTTACTTCAGAGTCCCACCACCAGTCCCTTACATCAGAGTCCCATCAACAGTCCCTTACATCAGAGTCCCATCAACAGTGCCTTACATTAGAGTCCCATCAGCAGCCCCTTACATCAGAGTCCCATCAGCAGCCCCTTACATCAGAGTCCCATCAGCAGCCCCTTACATCAGAGTCCAATCAGCAACCCCTTACATCAGAGTCCCATCACCAGCCCCTTACAAAGTCTCATCACCTGCCCCCTTACATAAGAGTCCCATCACATGCTCCTTATACATCAGAGTCCCATCACATGCTCCTTACATCAGAGTCCCATCAACAGCCTCTTACATCAGAATCCTATCAACAGCCCCTTAAATCAAAGTTCCATCACCAGTTCACATACACCGGAGTCCCATCAGCAGCCCCTTACATCAAAGACCAATCATCAGCCCTTTTCATGAGAGTCCCATCAGCAGCCCCTTACATCAGAGTCCCATCAGAAACCCCTTACTTCAGAATCCCATCAGCAACCCTTACTTCAGAGTCCCATCAGCAGCCCCTTACATCAGAGTCCATTCAGCAACCCCTTACATCAGAGTCCCATTACCAGCCCCTTACAAAGTATCATCACTTGTTCCCTTACATCAGAGTCCCATTATCAGTCTCTTACATTAGAGTTCCACCAGCAGCCCCTTACATCAGAGTCCCAATACCAGCCCCTTACATCAGAGTCCCATCAGCAGCCTCTTACTTCAGAGTCCCACTGGTGATGGGACGCTGATGTAAGGGGCTGCTGATTGGACTCTGATGTAAGGGGCTGCTGATATGACTCTGATGTAAGGTGCTGCTGATGGGACTCTGATGTAAGGTGCTGCTGATGGGACTGATGTAAGGGGGCTGGTGATGGGACTTTGATGTAAGGGGCAGCTGATGGGACTCTCTGATGTAAGGGACTGTTGATGGGACTCTAATGTAAGGGGGCTGGTATTAGGACTTTGATGTAAGGGGCTGGTGAGGGGACTCTGAAGTAAGGAGCTGCTGATGGGACTCTGATGTAAGGGGCTGGTGATAGGACTCTGATGTAAGGAGCATGTGATGGGACGCTGATGTAAGGGGCTGCTGATTGGACTCTGATGTAAGGGGCTGCTGATGGGACTCTGATGTAAGGTGCTGCTGATGGGACTCTGATGTAAGGTGCTGCTGATGGGACTCTGATGTAAGGGGGCTGGTGATGGGTCTTTGATGTAAGGGGCAGCTGATGGGACTCTCTGATGTAAGGGACTGTTGATGGGACTCTGATGTAAGGGGGCTGGTATTAGGACTTTGATGTAAGGGGCTGGTGGGGGGACTCTGAAGTAAGGAGCTGCTGATGGGACTCTGATGTAAGGGGCTGGTGGTGGGACTCTGATGTAAGGAGCATGTGATGGGACTCTGATGTAAGGGGGCTGGTGATGGGACTTTGATGTAAGGGGCTGCTGATGGGACTCTGATGTAAGGGACTGTTGATGGGACTCTGATGTAAGGGGGCTGGTAATGGGACTTTGATGTGAGGGGCTGGTGATGGGACTCTTATGTAAAAGGCTGCTTAGGGGACTCTGATGTAAGGGGGCTGGTGATGGGTGTCTGAAGTAAGAGGCCACTGATGGGTCTCTGATGTAAGGTCCTGGTGTTGGGGCACTCTGTATTGGACTGCTGATGGGATTCTGATAAAAGGGGCTGGTGATGGGACTCTGATGTTAAGGACTGTTGTTGGGACTCTGATGTAAGGGGGCTGTTGATAGGACTCTGATGTAAGGAGCATGTGATGGGACGCTGATGTAAGGGGCTGCTGATTGGACGCTGATGTAAGGGGCTGCTGATGGGACTCTGATATAAGGTGCTGCTGATGGGACTCTGATGTAAGGTGCTGCTGATGGGACTCTGATGTAAGGTGCTGCTGATGGGACTCTGATGTAAGGAGCATGTGATGGGACTCTGATGTAAAGGGGCTGCTGATGGGACTCTGATGTAAGGGGCTGCTGATGGGACTCTGATGTAAGGGACTGTTGATGGGACTCTGATGTAAGAGGGCTGGTGATGGGACTCTGATGTAAGGAGCATGTGATGGGACTCTGATGTAAGGGGGATGGTGATGGGACTTTGATGTAAGGGGCTGCTGATGGGACTCTCTGATGAAAGGGACTGTTGATGGGACTCTGATGTAAGGGGGCTGGTAATGGGACTTTGATGTAAGGGGCTGGTGGTGGGACTCT
This sequence comes from Lithobates septentrionalis, assembly GCA_037952835.1. NCBI lineage: Eukaryota > Metazoa > Chordata > Amphibia > Anura > Ranidae > Lithobates > Lithobates septentrionalis. Next base: position 4,925,060 of record JBBDGP010001120.1, read on the forward strand.
GAAGTAAGGGGCTGCTGATGGGACTCTGATGTGAGGGGCTGGTGATGGAACTCTGATGTAAAAGGCTGCTTAGGGGACTCTGATGTAAGGGGGCTGGTGATGGGACTCTTATGTAAGGGGTTGCTGATTGGACACTGATGTAAGGGGCTGCTGATGGGACTCTGATGTAAGGGGGCTGATGATGAGACTCTGATGTAGGGGGCTGTTAATGGGACGCTGATGTAAGGGACTGCTGATTGGACTCTGATGTAAGGGGCTGCTGATGGGACTCTGATGTAAGGAGCTTGTGATGGGAATCTGATGTAAGGGGGCTGGTGATGGGACATTGATGTAAGGGGCTGCTGATGGGACCCTGATGTAAGGGACTGTTGATGGGACTTTGATGTAAGGGGCTGTTGATGGGACTCTAATGTAAGAGGCTGCTGATTGGACTCTGATGTAAGGGGGCTGGTGATGAGACTCTGTAAGGGGCTCTGAAGGAACTCTGATGTAAGGGGCCTGTGATGGGACTCTGATGTAAGGGGGCTGTTGATGGGACTCTTACGTTAAGGACTGTTGATGGGACTCTGATGTAAGGAGCATGTGATGGGACGCTGACGTAAGGGGCTGCTGATTGGACTCTGATGTAAGGGGCTGCTGCTGGGACTCTGATGTAAGGAGCATGTGATGGGACTTTGATGTAAGGGGCTGCAGATGGGACTCTCCGATGAAAGGGACTGTTGATGGGACTCTGATGTAAGGGGGCTGGTAATGGGACTTTGATGTAAGGGGCTGGTGGTGGGACTCTGAAGTAAGGGGCTGGTGATGGGATTCTGATGTAAGGGGTTTCTGATTGGACTCTGATGTAAGGGGCTGCTGATGGGACTCTGATGTAAGGGGGCTGATGATGGGACTCTGATGTAGGGGGCTGTTAATGGGATGCTGATGTAAGGGACTGCTGATTGGACTCTGATGTAAGGGGCTGCTGAATGGACTCTGATGTAAAGGGCTGCTGAATGGACTCTGATCTAAGGTGCTGCTGATGGGTCTCTGATGTAAGGTCCTGGTGTTGGGACAATCTGTATTGGACTGCTGATGGGATTCTGATGTAAGGGGCTGGTGATGGGACTCTGATGTTAAGGACTGTTGATGGGACTCTGATGTAAGGGGGCAGTTGGTGGGACTCTGATGTAAGGGGCTGCTGATGGGACTCTCTGATGTAAGGGGGCTGGTAATGGGACTTTGATGTAAGGGGCTGGTGATGTGACCCTGAAGTAAGGGGCTGCTGATGGGACTCTGATGTAAGGGGGCTGGTGATGGGACTCTGAAGTTAAGGACTGTTGATGGGACTCTGATGTAAGGGGGCAGTTGGTGGGACTCTGATATAAGGGGCTGCTGATGGGACTCTCTGATGTAAGGGGGCTGGTAATGGGACTTTGATGTAAGGGGCTGGTGATGTGACCCTGAAGTAAGGGGCTGCTGATGGGACTCTGATGTAAGGGGCTGGTGGTTGGATTCTGATGTAAGGAGCATGTGATGGGGCTCTGATGTAAGGGGGCTGGTGATGGGACTTTGATGTAAGGGGCTGCTGATGGGACTCTCTAATGTAAGGGACTGTTGATGGGACTCTGATGTAAGGGGGCTGGTAATGGGACTTTGATGTAAGGGGCTGGTGGTGGGACTCTGAAGTAAGGGGCTGCTGATGGGACTCTGATGTGAGGGGCTGGTGATGGGACTCTGATGTAAAAGGCTGCTTAGGGGACTTTGATGTAAGGGGGCTGGTGATGGGACTCTTATGTAAGGGGTTGCTGATTGGACACTGATGTAAGGGGCTGCTGCTGGGACTCTGATGTAAGGGGGCTGATGATGGGACTCTGATGTAGGGGGCTGTTAATGGGACGCTGATGTAAGGGACGGCTGATTGGACTCTGATGTAAGGGGCTGCTGAATGGACTCTGATGTAAGGGGCTGCTGATGGGACTCTGATGTAAGGAGCTTGTGATGGGAATCTGATGTAAGGGGGCTGGTGATGGGACATTGATGTAAGGGGCTGCTGATGGGACCCTGATGTAAGGGGGCTGGTGATGAGATTCTGTAAGGGGCTCTGAAGGAACTCTGATGAAAGGGGCCTGTGATGGGACTCTGATGTAAGGGGCTGGTGATGGGACTCTTACGTTAAGGACTGTTGATGGGACTCTGATGTAAGGAGCATGTGATGGGACGCTGACGTAAGGGGCTGCTGATTGGACTCTGATGTAAGGGGCTGCTGATGGGACTCTGATGTAAGGGGGCTATTAATGGGACTTTGATGTAAGGGGCTGGTGGTGGGACTCTGATGTAAGGGGCTGCTGAATGGACTCTGATGTAAGGGGCTGCTGATGGGACTCTGATGTAAGAAGCTTGTGATGGGAATCTGATGTAAGGGGGCTGGTGATGGGACATTGATGTAAGGGGCTGCTGATGGGACCCTGATGTAAGGGACTGTTGATGGGACTTTGATGTAAGGGGCTGTTGGTGGGACTCTAATGTAAGAGGCTGCTGATTGGACTCTGATGTAAGGGGGCTGGTGATGAGACTCTGTAAGGGGCTCTGAAGGAACTCTGATGTAAGGGGCCTGTGATGGGACTCTGATGTAAGGGGCTGGTGATGGGACTCTGATGTAAGGAGCATGTGATGGGACGCTGACGTAAGGGGCTGCTGATTGGACTCTGATGTAAGGGGCTGCTGATGGGACTCTGATGTAAGGGGCTGCTGCTGGGACTCTGATGTAAGGAGCATGTGATGGGACTCTGATGTAAGGGGGCTGGTGATGGGACTCTGATGTTAAGGACTGTTGATGGGACTCTGATGTAAGGGGGCAGTTGGTGGGACTCTGATGTAAGGGGCTGCTGATGGGACTCTCTGATGTAAGGGGGCTGGTAATGGGACTTTGATGTAAGGGGCTGGTGATGTGACCCTGAAGTAAGGGGCTGCTGATGGGACTCTGATGTAAGGGGCTGGTGGTTGGATTCTGATGTAAGGAGCATGTGATGGGGCTCTGATGTAAGGGGGCTGGTGATGGGACTTTGATGTAAGGGGCTGCTGATGGGACTCTCTAATGTAAGGGACTGTTGATGGGACTCTGATGTAAGGGGGCTGGTAATGGGACTTTGATGTAAGGGGCTGGTGGTGGGACTCTGAAGTAAGGGGCTGCTGATGGGACTCTGATGTGAGGGGCTGGTGATGGGACTCTGATGTAAAAGGCTGCTTAGGGGACTCTGATGTAAGGGGGCTGGTGATGGGACTCTTATGTAAGGGGTTGCTGATTGGACACTGATGTAAGGGGCTGCTGATGGGACTCTGATGTAAGGGGGCTGATGATGGGACTCTGATGTAGGGGGCTGTTAATGGGACGCTGATGTAAGGGACGGCTGATTGGACTCTGATGTAAGGGGCTGCTGAATGGACTCTGATGTAAGGGGCTGCTGATGGGACTCTGATGTAAGGAGCTTGTGATGGGAATCTGATGTAAGGGGGCTGGTGATGGGACATTGATGTAAGGGGCTGCTGATGGGACCCTGATGTAAGGGGGCTGGTGATGAGATTCTGTAAGGGGCTCTGAAGGAACTCTGATGAAAGGGGCCTGTGATGGGACTCTGATGTAAGGGGCTGGTGATGGGACTCTTACGTTAAGGACTGTTGATGGGACTCTGATGTAAGGAGCATGTGATGGGACGCTGACGTAAGGGGCTGCTGATTGGACTCTGATGTAAGGGGCTGCTGATGGGACTCTGATGTAAGGGGGCTGGTAATGGGACTTTGATGTAAGGGGCTGGTGGTGGAACTCTGAAGTAAGGGGCTGGTGATGGGACTCTGATGTAAGGGGCTGCTGAATGGACTCTGATGTAAGGGGCTGCTGATGGGACTCTGATGTAAGAAGCTTGTGATGGGAATCTGATGTAAGGGGGCTGGTGATGGGACATTGATGTAAGGGGCTGCTGATGGGACCCTGATGTAAGGGACTGTTGATGGGACTTTGATGTAAGGGGCTGTTGGTGGGACTCTAATGTAAGAGGCTGCTGATTGGACTCTGATGTAAGGGGGCTGGTGATGAGACTCTGTAAGGGGCTCTGAAGGAACTCTGATGTAAGGGGCCTGTGATGGGACTCTGATGTAAGGGGCTGGTGATGGAACTCTGATGTAAGGAGCATGTGATGGGACGCTGATGTAAGGGGCTGCTGATTGGACTCTGATGTAAGGGGCTGCTGATGGGACTCTGATGTAAGGGGCTGCTGCTGGGACTCTGATGTAAGGAGCATGTGATGGGACTCTGATGTAAGGGGGCTGGTGATGGGACTTTGATGTAAGGGGCTGCAGATGGGACTCTCTGATGAAAGGGACTGTTGATGGGACTCTGATGTAAGGGGGCTAGTAATGGGACTTTAATGTAAGGGGCTGGTGGTGGGACTCTGAAGTAAGGGGCTGGTGATGGGATTCTGATGTAAGGGGTTGCTGATTGGACTCTGATGTAAGGGGCTGCTGATGGGAATCTGATGTAAGGGGGCTGATGATGGGACTCTGATGTAGGGGGCTGTTAATGGGATGCTGATGTAAGGGACTGCTGATTGGACTCTGATGTAAGGGCTGCTGAATGGACTCTGATGTAAGGGCTGCTGATGAGTCTCTGATGTAAGGTCCTGGTGTTGGGACACTCTGTATTGGACTGCTAATGGGATTCTGATGTAAGGGACTGGTGATGGGACTCTGATGTAAGGGGCTGCTGATGGGACTCTGATGTAAGGGACTGTTGATGGGACTCTGATGTAAGGGGGCTGGTGATGGGACTCTGATGTATAAGGAGCATGTGATGGGATGCTGATGTAAGGGGCTGCTGATTGGACTCTGATGTAAGGGGCTGCTGATGGGATTCTGATGTAAGGGGCTGCTGATGGGACTCTGATGTAAGGAGCATGTGATGGGACTCTGATGTAAGGGGGATGGTGATGGGACTTTGATGTAAGGGGCTGGTGGTGGGACTCTGAAGTAAGGGGCTGCTGAAGGGACTCTGATGCGAGGGGACAGGTGATCAGACTTTGTAAGGGGCTGGTGATGTGATTCTGATGTAAGGGTTTGCTGATTGGACTCTGATGTAAGGGGCTGCTAATGGGACTCTGATGTAAGGGGGCTGTTAATGGTACCCTGATGGATGGGGCTGTTAATGGGACTCTGATGTAGGGGGCTGTTGATGGGACGCTGATGTAAGGGACTTATGATGGGACACTGTGATGTAAGGGGCTGCTGATGTGACTCTGATGTATAAGGAGCATGTGATGGGACGCTGATGTAAGGGGCTGCTGATTGGACTCTGATGTAAGGGGCTGCTGATGGGATTCTGATGTAAGGGGCTGCTGATGGGACTCTGATGTAAGGAGCATGTGATGGGACTCTGATGTAAGGGGGATGGTGATGGGACTTTGATGTAAGGGGCTGGTGGTGGGACTCTGAAGTAAGGGGCTGCTGAAGGGACTCTGATGTGAGGGGACAGGTGATGAGACTTTGTAAGGGGCTGGTGATGGGATTCTGATGTAAGGGTTTGCTGATTGGACTCTGATGTAAGGGGCTGCTAATGGGACTCTGATGTAAGGGGGCTGTTAATGGTACCCTGATGGATGGGGCTGTTAATGGGACTCTGATGTAGGGGGCTGTTGATGGGACGCTGATGTAAGGGACTGATGATGGGACACTGTGATGTAAGGGGCTGCTGATGTGACTCTGATGTAAGGGGCTGCTGATGGGACTCTGATGTTAAGGACTGTTGATGGGACTCTGATGTAAGGGGGCAGTTGGTGGGACTCTGATGTAAGGGGCTGCTGATGGGACTCTGATGTAAGGGGCTGGTGGTGGGACTCTGAAGTAAGGGGCTGCTGATGGGACTCTGATGTAAGGGGCTGGGGGTGGGACTCTGATGTAAGGAGCATGTGATGGGGCTCTGATGTAAGGGGGCTGGTGATGGGACTTTGATGTAAGGGGCTGCTGATGGGACTCTCTAATGTAAGGGACTGTTGATGGGACTCTGATGTAAGGGGGCTGGAAATGGGACTTTGATGTAAGGGGCTGGGGGTGGGACTCTGAAGTAAGGGGCTGCTGATGGAACTCTGATGTGAGGGGCTTGTGATGGGACTCTGATGTAAAAGGCTGCTTAGGGGACTCTGATGTAAGGGGGCTGGTGATGGGAGCCTGAAGTAAGGGGCCGCTGATTGGACTCTGATGTAAGGGGCTGCTGAATGGACTCTGATGTAAGGGGCTGCTGATGAGTCTCTGATGTAAGGTCCTGGTGTTGGGACACTCTGTATTGGACTGCTAATGTGATTCTGATGTAAGGGACTGGTGATGGGACTCTGATGTTAAGGACTGTTGATGGGACTCTGATGTAAGGGGCTGTTGATAGGACTCTGATGTAAGGAGCATGTGATGGGATGCTGATGTAAGGGGCTGCTGATTGGACTCTGATGTAAGGGGCTGCTGATGGGACTCTGATGTAAGGTGCTGCTGATGGGACTCTGATGTAAGGTGTTGCTGATGGGACTCTGATGTAAGGAGCATGTGATGGGACTCTGATGTAAGGGGGCTGGTGATGGGAATTTGATGTAAGGGGCTGTTGATGGGACTCTCTGATGTAAGGGACTGTTGATGGGACTGATGTAAGGGGGCTGGTAATAGGACTTTGATGTAAGGGGCTGGTGGGGGGACTCTGAAGTAAGGAGCTGCTGATGGGACTCTGATGTAAGGGGCTGGTGGTGGGACTCTGATGTAAGGAGCATGTGATGGGACTCTGATGTAAGGGGGCTGGTGATGGGACTTTGATGTAAGGGGCTGCTGATGGGACTCTGATGTAAGGGATTGTTGATGGGACTCTGATGTAAGGGGGCTGGTAATGGGACTTTGATGTGAGGGGCTGGTGATGGGACTCTGATGTAAAAGGCTGCTTAGGGGACTCTGATGTAAGGGGGCTGGTGATGGGAGTCTAAAGTAAGAGGCCACTGATGGGTCTCTGATGTAAGGTCCTGGTGTTGGGACACTCTGTATTGGACTGCTGATGGGATTCTGATAAAAGGGGCTGGTGATGGGACTCTGATGTTAAGGACTGTTGATGGGACTCTGATGTAAGGGGGCTTGTGATGGGACTCTGATGTATAAGGAGCATGTGATGGGACGCTGATGTAAGGGGCTGCTGATTGGACTCTGATGTTAAGGGGCTGCTGATGGGACTCTGACGTAAGGGGCAGCTGATGGGTCTCTCACGTAAGGAGCATGTGATGGGACTCTGATGTAAGGGGGCAGGTATTGGGACTTTAATGTAAGGGGCTGGTGGTGGGACTCTGGTGTAAGGGGCTGCTTAGGGGACTCTGATGTAAGGGGGCTGGTGATGGGAGTCTGAAGTAAGAGGCCACTGATGGGTCTCTGATGTAAGGTCCTGGTGTTGGGGCACTCTGTAATGGACTGCTGATGGGATTCTGATAAAAGGGGCTGCTGTTGGTACTCTGATGTAAGGGGCTGCTGATGAGACTCTGATGTAAGGGGGCTTGTGATGGGACTCTGATGTATAAGGAGCATGTGATGGGACGCTGATGTAAGGGGCTGCTGATTGGACTCTGGTGTTAAGGGGCTGCTGATGGGAGTCTGATGTAAGGGGCTGCTGATGGCACTCTGATGTAAGGGGGCTTGTGATGGAACTCTGATGTATAAGGAGCATGTGATGGGATGCTGATGTAAGGGGCTGCTGATTGGACTCTGATGTTAAGGGGCTGCTGATGGGACTCTGATGTAAGGGGCTGCTGATGGGACTCTGACGTAAGGAGCATGTGATGGGACTCTGATGTAAGGGGGCAGGTATTGGGACTTTCATGTAAGGGGCTGGTGGTGGGACTCTAATGTAAGAGGCTGCTGATTGGACTCTGATGTAAGGGGACAGGTGATGAGACTTTGTAAGGGGCTGGTGATGGGATTCTGATGTAAGGGGTTGCTGATTGGACTCTGATGTAAGGGGCTGTTAATGGTACCCTGATGTATGGGGGCTGTTAATGGGACTCTGATGTAGGGGGCTGTTAATGGGATGCTGCTGTAAGGGGCTGATGATTGGACACTGATGAAAGGGGGCTGGTAATGGGACTTTGATGTAAGGGGCTGGTGGTGGGACTCTGAAGTAAGGGGCTGCTGATGGTACTCTGATGTGAGGGGCTGGTGATGGGACTGTGATGTAAAAGGCTGTTTAGGGGACTCTGATGTAAGGGGTTTGGTGATGGGAGTCTGAAGGTCCTGGTGTTGGGGCACTCTGTATTGGACTGCTAATGGGATTCTGATAAAAGGGGCTGCTGTTGGTACTCTGATGTAAGGGGCTGCTGATGAGACTCTGATGTAAGGTCCTGGTGTTGGGACACTCTGTATTGGACAGCTGATGGGATTCAGGCTCCCATCAACAGCCCCTTACATCAGAGTCCCATCAGCACCCCCTTACTTCAGAGTCCCATCAGCAGCCCCTTACATCAGAGTCCCATCAGCAGCCCCCTTACATAAGAGTCCCATCGGCAGCCCCTTACATCAGAGTCCATTCAGCAGCCCCTTACATCAGAGTCCAATCAGCGGTCCCTTACTTAAGACTCACATCACCAGCCCCCTTACATCAGAGTCCCCTAAACAGCCTTTTACATCAGAGTCCCATCACCAGCCCCTCACATCAGAGTACCATCACCTGCTCCTTACATCAGAGTCCCATCAACAGTCCTTAACATCAGAGACCCATCAGCAGCCTCTTACTTCAGAGTCCCACCAGCAGCCCCTTACATCAGAGTCCCATCAGAAACCCCTTACTTCAGAATCCCATCAGCAACCCCTTACTTCAGAGTCCCATCAGGGGGCTGGTGATGAGACTCTCTGTAAGGGGGGGGCTGCTGATGGGACTCTGATGTAAGGGGATTCTGATGGGTTTCTGATGTAAGGGGCTCCTGATGGGACTCTGATGTAAGGGGCCTATGATGGGACTCTGATGTAAGGGGCTGCTGATGGGACTCTGATGTGATGGGAGTTTGATGTAAGGGGCTGGTGGTGGGACTCTGAAGTAAGAGGCTGCTGATGGGACTCTGATGTAAGGGGCTGGGGATGGGACTCTGATGTAAGGGGCTGCTGGTGGAACTCTAATGTAAGAGACTGCTAATGGGACTCTGATGTAAGGGAACAGGTGATGATTCTTTGTAAGGGGCTGGTGATGGGACTCTGATGTAAGGGGGCTGGTGATGGGACTCTGATGTAAGGGGTTGCTGAATGGACTCTGATGTAAGTGGCTGCTGATGGGACTCTAAAGTAAGGAGTTGCTGATGGGATTCTGAAGTAAGGGGTTTCTCATGGGACTCTGATGTAAGGGACTGCTGATGGGACTCTCATGAAAAGGGCTGGTGATTGGTCTTTGATGTAAGGGGCTGCTGATGGGACTCCGATGTATGTGAACTGGTGATGGAACTTTGATGTAAGGGGCTGCTGATAGGACTCTGATGTAAGAGGCTGTTGATGGGACTCTGAGGTAAGGGGGTGCTGATGGGACTCTGATGTTAGGGGCTGTTGATGGGGGCCTGATGTAAGGGGGCTGGTGATGAGACTTTGATGTAAGGGGATTCTGATGGGTTTCTGATGTAAGGGGCTCCTGATGGGACTCTGATGTAAGGGGCCTATGATGGGACTCTGATGTAAGGGGCTGCTGATGGGACTCTGATGTGATGGGAGTTTGATGTAAGGGGCTGGTGGTGGGACTCTGAAGTAAGAGGCTGCTGATGGGACTCTGATGTAAGGGGCTGGGGATGGGACTCTGATGTAAGGGGCTGCTGGTGGAACTCTAATGTAAGAGACTGCTAATGGGACTCTGATGTAAGGGAACAGGTGATGATTCTTTGTAAGGGGCTGGTGATGGGACACCAGGACCTTACATCAGAGACTCATCAGCAGCCCCTTACATCAGAGTCCATTCAGCAGCCCTTACATCAGAGTCCAATCAGCAGTCCCTTACATCAGCATCCCATTAACAGCCCCCTACATCAGAGTCCCATCATCAGCCCCCTTACATCAGAGTCCCATCAGCAGCCCCTTACATCAGAGTCCAATCAGCAACCCCTTACATCAGAGTCCAATTAACAGCCCCCATACATCAGTGTACCATTAACAGCCCCCTTACATCAGAGTCCCTTCAGCAACCCTTTACATCAGAGTCCTATCAGCAACCCCTTACATCAGAGTCCCATCGCCAGCCCCTTACAAAGTCTCATCACCTGTCCCCTTACATCAGAGTCCAATCAGCAGACTCTTACATTAGAGTCCCACCAGCAGCCCCTTACATCAGAGTCCCATCACCAGCCCCTTACATCAGAGTAAAATCAGCAGGCCCTTGCTTCAGAGTCCCACCACCAGCCCCTTACATAAATGTCCCATCACCTGTCCCCTTACATCAGAGTCCCATCAACAGTCCCTTACATCAGAGTCCCATCAGCAGCCCCTTACATCAAAGTTCCATCACCAGTCCCCATACATCGGAGTCCCATCAGCAGCCCCTTACATCAGAGTCCCATCACCAGCCCTTTTCATTAGACTCCCATCAGCAGCCCCCTTACATCAGAGTCCATTAAGCAACCCCTTACATCAATATTCCATCACCAGCCCCCTTACATCAGAGTCCCATCAGAAGCCCCTTACATCAGAATCCCATCAGCAACCCCTTACTTTAGAGTCCCATCACCAGCCCCCTTACATCAGAGTCCCATCACCAGGCCCTTACAAAGAATCATCACCTGTTCCCTTACATCAGAGTCCCATTAGCAGTCTCTTACATTAGATTCCACCAGCAGCCTCTTACGTCAGAGTCCCATCCCCAGCCCCTTACATCAGAGTCCCATCATCAGCCTCTTACTTCAGAGTACCACCACCAGCCCCTTACATCAAAGTCCCATCAATCAGAGTACAGCCCCATCCTGCCCCATCCTTCAGAGTACCACCACCAGCCCCTTACATCAAAGTCCCATCAATCAGAGTACAGCCCCATCCTAGTCCTGGATGCCGTACAGCCACGCCCCGACATGTTTCGTCACACCTGACTTCCTCATGGGATTCCCCATTTTACACTTGATTTTACGGTATCACACTATGTTGAGTTTTTTCCATGCATTGAGGTGACACTGGGATTAACAAGGAATTCGGAGCTTACACCCCCAGCTGATGCGCATTACATCTATGCTTTGCTGCCAAAACACGAGAGTGTGAGGCATTGTGAGTCGGTGAGTGCTGACTTTAAGGGGAGTGGAATCACTGACACTAAGTCAATTGGTGGACCGTTTTCCAGATTCATCACAGTTTTTGCACGGTGTTTCTATTTATGGACTTTATGGACTTTACCACTTGATTTCACCTTTGTATATGTGTCATCACTATTGCCTTGTAATTGGCACATTTTCATTTTAATTTTGTATTTGAATAAGTTTTATATGATTTTGTTGTTGATAGATGTACTAGATCACTTTTGAGTGTTGTATGATCTATCACTGGTATTTAGCGCTACTTATATTGTTCTACCAGGATCACATTTATTTGGGCTCTTGGGAATAATAGGATTTATTGCATTGTCTATTTTATAAGTGGCAGCTTTGGATTCACTCCATGTATATTTCACATATTTAAGTTTCACACATTTGTTTTTCACACTTTGTTCTTTTATCATATTTTTTCACATTTGTTTAGGAGGTCCAACACCTCCTTCTTTTCTCGCATTAAGCGCAGTGGTGAGAACTCAGGAAGGGCGCGTTATTTTGAGTTTTCATTTTTTCTGAAGGATATTTGTATGCCTGGAAAGCTATCAGGCCACACCCTTGTATCAACGGGGGGGGTACTTTATCTGGGAGTATTTTGGATCCAAGGGTATTTATATGCCTAGAAAGCTATCAGGCCACACATTTGTATCATCGGGGGTTTCTTTATCTTTTGATCTAGGAGTATTTATGTGTCCCCAGGGATTTTCTGCAGTTTACAAGGCTGTCTGGATCTAAGATCCAATCGACAAATTTTCTTTATCTGCACCCGGATATTAGTATGGGACCATACCCCCTATATCAAATGACAATTAATCAGAAGAAACAAACAAGAACACACAAGAGAGAACACCCACAGTGCTCGACTGCCGCAAGGTCGCCCTGAGCGCGTCTTCCCAAAACTCGGGCTAGTCACTAGGTCTGCCCATCCAGGATGGCCACAGACGGATCTATACGGGGAATACGTGACCACTTATTTTACCCTCAACAAAAGTAAAGCAGATAGGACAGAAACAGATAAACATTCAATCAATCTCTACATTGCATGTATATATTCAAATCCCTTATTCATTAAATTCCTAATCAAGTCTAACACAGTAGGTTAATAATAAAATAAAAATAATTAATAATAATCTTACCTTGTCCCGAGAGCGGTCTCTTGTGCTGATCGCTAAGTCGCTGCCCGGGAGGGCACAAGTTAAGCGGACCGGCCTCCTTAAGACGGAGGACTTACAGTTTTGCCGTACGGTCATCGGTCACTGTTGGCCAGTGCGTCTCGGGGGAGGACTCCCGGCTTTCCGAAGGACCAAATTGTTAGGGAAATAATTCACCGTCTCAGACCGTCCTCGGGCATCAAGGTAATATTTATTGCATATGCAAGAGAAATGAATAGCATTACATTATCAGGCTGTCATCGTCATTTCTAAGGAAAATACTGTGGTACATGTCTTTTTTATAAGCCCTGGACAACCCCCTTTCCTGTCTTAAAACATGCCCAGTCTCATGTATTTTCAACTTTATTCTGGACAGAACAGGAAAGGTGGAAGTGTCTGTTACAGACTTTATCTTCATCTAACTATGGTTACAGGATACTGACTTGAAAACTCCCCAAGTATAATTTCTCTAACAGATAGACTACAGATGATAGACTACAGATGATAGAGCTAGAGAAGATAGAGCTAGAGATGATAGAACTAGAGATGTGGCGTTAGAGAGATAGAGATAGAGATGATAAAAATAGAGATGATAGAGCTACAGATGATAGAGCTATAGAAAATAGAGTGAAAGATGATAGAGTTAGAGATGATAGATTTGGAGAGGATAAAGCTAAAAACGAGATCTATCTCTAACCTCTGCCCATATTAATCTCTCTAGCTCATATATCTAAATCTAGCTCCCTATCTCTAATGTCTATGTCGAATTAGCTCTATCTCTATCCAGCACTATCTGTCTATCTCTTTTCCCTATCTTTTCCCTATCTCTTGTAGATAAAGATAAGGGAGTGAGTTAGGGATAGAAGAGAGATAGTGATAGACCTAGAAATATAGATATCACTAAAAATAAGATATGGAGATAGAGAGATATAGATTAAATTAGAGCAATAGAGAAAGGATAAAGAGATATAGCTAGACAAATAAAGAGTAAGAAATGGAGCGCTATCTCGGTATTCTATCTGTATCTCTGGCTCTATCTGTATATCTAGCTCTCTACATCTCTAGATCAATTAAATCTCTAGCTTTCTCTGTATCTCTAGCTATATCTATATATATCTCCTTATGTCTCTCTTATGTCTCTCTTCTATATCTCTAAAGCCCTATCTTTCTAAGATATCTATCTCTATCTGCATGTCTAGATCAATCTAAATCTCTAATAATAATAATAAAGATATTTCGCGCTTCAAATAATAACATAAATAAACATAGATGTGTTCTTATGCGTGCAGCTATAGTGGCTATAAAAATATAGGTGTGCTATAGGTGTACAAACAGTAAAAACAAAAGTGATCCAAATGTGCTGATGTGCATAAATAATCTCTTCATAAATAAAAAAAGGTTCATAATGATGTGTCTCATTCACTGGGAATAAAATAGGGGGAATGATGGTGATATTCTTAATATGGAGGGATCCGGTAAAGCCGGGCTCTCTAAATTCGCACCTTAAGAATGGTAAACATAGGCATCAAACAAGTTCTTTAGTGGATGCTGTATGGTGTAGTTTATCAATTGTTCAGGTGGGACTTCTCTGATGGCTATATGGTCCTTCCGGTATACGGATACCTATCATACAGCATCCACTAAACAACCTGTTTGATGCCTATGTTTACCTTTCTTAAGGTGAGAGTTCATTCCCCCTATTTTATTCCAAGTGGATGAGACACATCATTATAAACTTTTTTTGATTTATGAAGAGATTATTTATGCACATATTGAGTGTATGTGAACCCTTTTGATTTTGCTGCAGTCCACAGAGACATCATCACCAACTGCACATTTTTTCACCATTTTGTAACATTTGAGTTATTCTATTCTGATATTGACGCATTCCTTATATACTCAACACAGCGCGAGGGACAACACCACATAATCTAAATCTCTAGCTATATCTCTCTCTATATATATATATCTCCTTATGTCTCTCGATCTTTCTTTATCTCTAACGCCCTATCTTTCTAACTTTCTATCTTTCTGTAGCTCTGTCATCTCTAACTTTATCATCTCTAACTCTATCATCTCTAACTCTATTATCTCTAGCTATTTTATCAATAGCTCTATCCTCTGTAGCTCTATCATCGCTATTTCTATCAGCTCTAGCTCACAAGAGCTAGAGCTGATAGAAATAGCGATGATGGAGCTAGAGATGATAAGGATAGAGATGATAGAGTTAGAGATGATAAGATCTAGAGATGCAGAGAGAGCTAAGATATACAGATAGAGGTAAAAGATGGGAAAAAGGGAAATACCAAGATTGCGCTCCATTTCTTACTCTCTATTTGTCTAGCTATATCTCTTTATCTTTCTCTATTGCTCTAACTTAATCTATATCTCTCTATCTCCATATTTTGTAGCGATATCTATATTTTTAGGTCTATCACTATCGCTCTTCTATCCCCTAACTCACTCTCTTATCTTTATTTACAAGAGGGAAAGAGATAGACAGATAGAGCTGGATACAGATAGAGCTAATTCGGCATAGACATTAGAGATACATAGTTAGTAAGGTTGAATAAAGACACCAGTCCATCCAGTTCAACCTGAGTGAGTGTGTGTCTACAACCCTGACCCTTGTCCCTAACCCTGTACATCGCACACTCACATCAGTCCCTACCCTCAATCCAAGGTCCCCATTCATATACTAGGGCCAATTTTGGACAGAAGCCAATTAACCTACCAGCATGTCTTTGGAGTGTGGGAGGAAACCGGAGTACCCGGAGGAAACCCACGCAGGCACAGGGAGAACATGCAAACTCCAGGCAGGTAGTGTCGTGCTTGGGATTTGAACCAGCGACCCTTTTTTACTGCTAGGTGAGAGTGCTAACCACTGCACCACTGTGCCGCCCTAAATATAGGGAGCTAGATTTAGAGCTAGAGAGATTAAGATGGATAGAGATTAGAGCTATAGCTCTCTTTTTGTAGCTCTATCTGTCCAACTCTATCATCTCTATAATCACTTTCGTCTCTAGCGCTATCCTCTAATAGCTTCATCATCCACAGGTCTATCTTTTATAGTTCTATAATCACTAGCTCTGTCATCTGTAAGCTCATTATCATCTAAATCTATCATCTCTAACTCCATCATCTATAGCTCTATCCTCTGTAAATCTATCATCTCTAACTCTATAATCTTTAACTATTTTCTATAGCTCTATTATCTGTAGCTCTATCATCTCTAACTTTATCATCACTAGCTCTATAATCTCTATCTTTATCAGCTCTAGCGCTATCATCCCTATCTCTATCACATCTAGCTCTATCATTTCTAGCTCTACTATCTCTAATTCTATCTTCTCTAGCTCTATCATCTCTATCCTTATCAGCTCTAGCGCTATCATCCCTATCTCTATCACATCTAGCTCTATCATTTCTAGCTCTACTATCTCTAATTCTATCATCTCTAGCTTTATCATCTCTATCTCTATTATCTCTAACTCCACATCTCTAGTTCTATCATCTCTAGCTCTATCTTCTTTAGCTCTATCATCTGTAGTCTATCATCTGTAGCTCTATCATCACGTAGCTCTAACTCTTTCAGCTCTACCTCTATCATCTCTATCTCTGTAATCTCAATTATCTTTAACTCTATCAATCTAGCTCTATCATCTCTAGCTGTATCGTCTCTAGCTCTATCAGCTCTATTGGCTCTTTCAGCTCTACCTCTATCATCTTTATCTCTGTAATCTCTATCATCTCTAACTCTATTATCTCTAACTCTATCATTCTATCTCTATCATCTCTAGCTGTATCGTCTCTAGCTCTATTATGTCTGGAACTATCATCTTTATACTTAAGATCTCTAGCTCTATTATCTCTAACTCTATCATCTGCAACTCAATCATGTCTAGCTCTATTATCTCTATCTCGATCATCTCTATCGTTATCTTTCTAATCCCTCTCATCTCTAACTCTATCATCTATAGCTCTATATCATCTCTAGCTCTATCATCTCTAGCTTTATCATCCATAGCTCTATCATCTCTGGCTCTATCATCTCTAACTCTACCAGCTCTAATCAGCTCTATCATCTCTAAATCTATCATCTCTAGCTCTAGCATCGCTATCATATCTAGCTCTATCTAGCTCTATCATCTCTAGCTCTATCGTCTCTAGCTCTATCATACCTATATCTATCATCACCTGCTCTATAATTTCTGGCTCTATCCTCTCTATCTCTATCATCTTTAGCTCTATCATCTCTCGCTCTATATTCTCTAGCTCTATCATCTCCAGCTCTATCATCTCTAACTCTATCAACTCTGGGTCTAAAATCAAAGTCCCTTACATCAGAGTCCCATCACATGTTCCTTACATCAGAGTCCCATCACATGCTCCTTACATCAGAGTCCCATCAAGCAGCCCCTTACATTAGAGTCCATTCAGCAGCCCCTTACATCAGAGTCCAATCAGCAGCCGCTTACATCAGCGTCCCATCATCAGCCCCCTACATCAGAGTCCTATCATCAGCCCCTTACATCAGAGTAGCATCAGCAGCCCCTTACATCAGAGTCCAATCAGTAACCCCTTACATCAGAGCCTCTTACATAAGAGTCCCACCATCAGCCCATTACACCAGAGTCCCATCACCAGCCCCCTTACATCAGAGTCCCCTAAGCAGCCTTTTACATCAGAGTCCCATCACCAGCCCCTCACATCAGAGTCCCATCAGCAGTCCCTTACATCAGAGTCCCATTAACAGCCCCCTACATCAGAGTCCCATCAGCGGCCCCTTACATCAAAGTCCCATCACCAGCCCCCTTACACCAGAGTCCCATCACATGCTCCTTACATCAGAGTCATATCAGCAGCCCCTTAATCAGAGTCCCATCAGCAGCACCTTACATCAGAGTCCAGTCAGAAGGCCCCTTACATCAGAGTCCCATCAGAGCCCCTTACATCAGAGTCCTATCAGAATCCCCTTACATAAAAGTCCCATCAGCAGCCCCTTACAGAGTCCCATCACATCAAAGTCCCATAACCAGCCCCTTACATCAGAGTCCCACCAGCAGCCCCTTACATCAGAGTCCCATCACCAGCCCCTTACATCAAAGTCCCATTACCAGCCCCTTTCTATCAGAGTCCCATCAACAGTCCTTTACATCAGAGAGACCCATCAGCAGCCCCTTACATCAAAGTTCCGTCACCAGCCCCCTTACATCAGAGTCCCATCACATGCTTTTTACATCAGAGACCCATCACATGCTTTTTACATCAGAGTCCAACCACCAGCTCCTTACATCAAAGTCCAATCAGCAGCCCCTTACATCAGAGTCCAATCAGCGGCCCCTTACTTCAGAGTCCCATCGCCAGCCCACTTACATCAGAGTCCAATCAGCAGCCCCCCACATCAGAAAGTCCCATAACCAGCCCCTTACATCAGAGTCACATCAGCAGCCCCTTACATCACAGTGTCCCATCATCAGCCCCTTACATCAGCGTCCCATCAACAGCCCCCTACATCAGAGTCCCATTAACAGCCCCCATACATCAGGGTACCATTAACAGCCCCCTACATCAGAGTCCCATCAGCAGCCCCTTACATCAGAATACCATCACCAGCCCCTTACAAAGTCTCATCACCTGTCCCCTTACATCAGAGTCCAATCAGAAGCCTCTTATATTAGAGTCCCATCAGCAGCCCCTTACACCAGAGTCCCATCACCAGCCCCTTACATCAGAGTCCCATCACCAGCCCCTTACATCAGAGTCAAATCAGCAGCCCCTTACATCAGAAAGTCCCATCATCAGCCCCTTACATCAGAGTCACATCAGCCGCCCCTTACATTAGTGTCCCATCATCAGCCCCTTACATCAGCGTCCCATCAACAGCCCCCTACATCAGAGTCCCATTAACAGCCCCCATACATCAGGGTACCATTAGCAGCCCCCTTACATCAGAGTCCCATCAGCAGACCCTTACATCAGAGTCCAATCAGCAACCCCTTACATCAGAATCCCATCACCAGCCCCTTACAAAGTCTCATCACCTGTCCCCTTACATCAGAGTCCAATCAGCAGCCTCTTACATTAGAGTCCCACCATCAGCCCATTACACCAGAGTTCCATCACCAGCCCCTTACATCAGAGTCCCATTAGCAGCAACTTACTTCAGAGTCCCACCACCAGTCCCTTACATCAGAGTGCCATCAACAGTCCCTTACATCAGAGAGTCCCATCAGCAGCCCCTTACATCAGAGTCCCATCAGCAGCCCCTTACATCAGAGTCCAATCAGCAGCCCCTTACATCAGAGTCCCATCAACAGTGCCTTACATTAGAGTCCCATCAGCAGCCCCTTACATCAGAGTCCCATCAGCAGCCCCTTACATCAAAGTCCAATCAGCAACCCCTTACATCAGAGTCCCATCACCAGCCCCTTACAAAGTCTCATCACCTGCCCCCTTACATCAGAGTCCCATCAAAAGCTCCTTACATCAAAGTCCCATCAGCAGCCCCTTACATCAGAGTCCATTCAGCAGTCCCTTACATCAGCGTCCCATCACATGCTCCTTATACATCAGAGTCCCATCACATGCTCCTTACCTCAGAGTCCCATCAGCTGCCCCTTACATCAGAGTCCCATCAACAGCCTCTTACATCAGAATCCTATCAACAGCCCCTTACATCAAAGTTCCATCACCAGTTCACATAAACCGGAGTCCCATCAGCAGCCCCTTACATCAGAGTCCCATCAGAAACCCCTTACTTCAGAATCCCATCAGAAACCCCTTACTTCAGAATCCCATCAGCAACCCCTTACTTCAGCCCCTTACTTCAGAGTCCCATCACAGGCCCCTTACATCAGAGTCCCATCAGGAGCCCCTTACATTAGGCTCCCATCATCAGCCCCTAACATCAGAGTCCCACCAGCACCCCCTTACCTCAGAGTCCCATCAACAGCCTCTTATATCAGAGTCCTATCAGCAACCCCTTACATCAAAGTTCCATCACCAGTTCACATACATCAGAGTCCCATCAGCTGCCCCTTACATCAAAGACCAATCACCAGCCCTTTTCATGAGAGTCCCATCAGCAGCCCCTTACATCAGAGTCCCATCAGAAACCCATTACTTCAGAATCCCATCAGCAACCCCTTACTTCAGAGTCCCATCAGCAGCCCCTTACATCAAAGACCAATCATCAGCCCTTTTCATGAGAGTCCCATCAGCAGCCCCTTACATCAGAGTCCCATCAGAAACCCCTTACTTCAGAATCCCATCAGCAACCCCTTACTTCAGAGTCCCATCAGCAGCCCCTTACATCAGAGTCCATTCAGCAACCCTTTACATCAGAGTCCCATCAACAGCCTCTTACATCAGAGTCCTATCAGAAGCCCCTTACAAAGTATCATCACCTGTTCCCTTACATCAGAGTCCCATTAGCAGTCTCTTACATTAGAGTTCCACAAGCAGCCCCTTACATCAGAGTCCCATTACCAGCCCCTTACTTCAGAGTCCCATCACAGGCCCCTTACATCAGAGTCCCATCAGGAGCCCCTTACATTAGGCTCCCATCATCAGCCCCTAACATCAGAGTCCCACCAGCACCCCCTTACCTCAGAGTCCCATCAACAGCCTCTTATATCAGAGTCCTATCAGCAACCCCTTACATCAAAGTTCCATCACCAGTTCACATACATCAGAGTCCCATCAGCTGCCCCTTACATCAAAGACCAATCACCAGCCCTTTTCATGAGAGTCCCATCAGCAGCCCCTTACATCAGAGTCCCATCAGAAACCCCTTACTTCAGAATCCCATCAGCAACCCCTTACTTCAGAGTCCCATCAGCAGCCCCTTACATCAGAGTCCATTTAGCAACCCATTATATCAGAGTCCCATCACCAGCCCCCTTACATCAGAGTCCCATCACCAGCCCCTTACAAAGAATCATCACCTGTTCCCTTACATCAGAGTCCCATTAGCAGTCTCTTACATTAGAGTTCCACCAGCAGCCCATTACATCAGAGTCCCATCCGCAGCCCCTTACATCAGAGTCCCATCAGCAGCCTCTTACTTCAGAGTCCCACCACCAGCCCCTTACATCAAAGTCCCATCACATCAGAGTACCATCACCAGCCCCTTACAAAGTATCATCACCTGTTCCCTTACATCAGAGTCCCATCAGCAGTCTCTTACTTTAGAGTTCCACCAGCAGCCCCTTACATCAGAGTCCCATCACCAGCCCCTGGCATCAAATTACCCATCACCAGTTCCCTTACATCAGAGTTCCATCAACAGTCCCTTACATCAGCGTCCCATCAACAGCCCCCTAACCCCCTTAGCCCCCTTACATCAGAGTCCAATCAGCAGCCCCTTATATCAGAGTGTCCCATCACCAGCCCCTTACATCAGAGTCCCATCACCAGCCCCTTACATCAGAGTCCGATCACAGGCCCCTTACATCACAGTCCCATCACCAGCCCCTTACAGAGTCTCATCACCAGTCCCCTTACATCAGGCTCCCATCAACAGCCCCTTACATCAGAGTCCCATCAGAAACCCCTTACATCAGAGTCCCATCAGCAACCCCTTACTTCAGAGTCCCATCAGCAGCCCCCTTACATCAGAGTCCCATCGGCAGCCCCTTACATCAGAGTCCATTCAGCAGCCCCTTACATCAGAGTCCAATCAGCAGCCCCTTACTTAAGACTCCCATCACCAGCCCCCTTACATCAGAGTCCCCTAAGCAGCCTTTTACATCAGAGTCCCATCACCAGCCCCTCACATCAGAGTACCATCACCAGCCCCTTATATCAGAGTCCCATCACAGGCCCCTTACATCAGGCTCCCATCAACAGCCCCTAACATCAGAGTCCCATCAGGAGTCCCTTACATCAGAGTCCCATCAGCAGCCCCTTACAGAGTCTCATCACCAGCCCCCCTTACATATGGCTCCCATCAACAGACTTTTACATAAGAGTCTCATCAGAAACCCCTTACTTCAGAGTCCCATCAGCAACCCCTTACTTCAGAGTCCCATTAGCAGCCCCTTACATTAGAGTCCAATCACAAGCCCCCTTACATCAGAGTCCCATCAGCAGCCCCTTACATCAGAGTCCATTCAGCAGCCCCTTACATCAGAGTCCAATCAGCGGCCTCTTACATCAGAGTCCCATCACCAGCCCCTCACATCAGAGTACCATCACCAACCCTTACATCAGAGTCCCATCAACAGCGTCTTACATCAGAGTCCCAATAGACGCCCCTAACATCAGAGTCCTATCAGCAGCCCCTTACATCAAAGTTCCATCACCAGTCCACATACATCAGAGTCCCATCAGCAGCCCCTTACATCAGAGTCCAATCACCAGCCCTTTTCATGAGAGTCCCATCAGCAGCCCCTTACATCAGAGTCCAATCACCAGCCCTTTTCATGAGAGTCCCATCAGCAGCCCCTTACATCAGAGTCCCATCATAAACCCCTTACTTCAGAATCCCATCAGCAACCCCTTACTTCAGAGTCCCATCAGCAGCCCCTTACATCAGAGTCCATTCAGCAACCCCTTACATAAGAGTCCCATCACCAGCCCCCTTACATCAGAGTCCCATCACCAGCCCCTTACAAGGTATCATCACCTGTTCCCTTACATCAGAGTCCCATTAGCAGTCTCTTACATTAGAGTTCCACCAGCAGCACCTTACATCAGAGTCCCATTAAGAGCCCCTTACATCAGAGTCCCATCAGCAGCCCCTTACTTCAGAGTCCCATCACAGGCCCCTTACATCAGAGTCCCATCAGGAGCCCCTTACATCAGAAACCCACCAGCCCCCTTACATCAGGCTCCCATCAACAGCCCCTAACATCAGAGTCCCATCAGCACCCCCTTACCTCAGAGTCCCATCAACAGCCTCTTACATCAGAGTCCTATCATCAGCCCCTTACATCAAAGTTCCATCACCAGTTCACATACATCAGAGTCCCATCAGCAGACCCTTACATCAAAGACCAATCACCAGCCCTTTTCATGAGAGTCCCATCAGCAGCCCCTTACATCAGAGTCCCATCAGAAGCCCATTACTTCAGAATCCGATCAGCAACCCCTTACTTCAGAGTCCATTCAGCAACCCCTTATATCAGAGTCCCATCAGCAGCCTCGTACTTCAGAGTCCCACCACCAGCCCCTTACATCAAAGTCCCATCACATCAGAGTACAGTCACCAGCCCCTTACATCAGGTTCCCATCAAAGGCCCCTTACATCAGAGTCCCATCAGGAGCCCCTTACATCAGAAACCCATCAGATTCCCCTTACATCAGAGTCCCATAAGCAGCCCCTTACAGATAGTCTCATCACCAACCCCCTTAAATCAGGCTCCCATCAACAGCCCCTAACATCAGAGTCCCATCAGCACCCCCTTACCTCAGAGTCCCATCAACAGCCTCTTACATCAGAATTAATATCAACAGTCCCTTACATCAAAGTTCCATCACCAGTTCACATACACCGGAGTCCCATCAGCAGCCCCTTACATCAAAGACCAATCATCAGCCCTATTCATGAGAGTCCCATCAGCAGCCCCTTACATCAGAGTCCCATCAGAAACCCCTTACTTCAGAATCCCATCAGCAACCCCTTACTGCAGAGTCCCATCAGCAGCCCCTTACATTGGAATCCATTCAGCAACCCCTTACATCAGAGTCCCATCACCAGCCCCCTTACATCAGGGTCCCATTACCAGCCCCTTACAAAGTATCATCACCTGTTCCCTTACATCAGAGTCCCATTAGCAGTCTCTTACATTAGAGTTCCATCAGCAGCCCCTTACATCAGAGTCCCAATACCAGCCCCTTACATCAGAGTCCCATCAGCAGCCTCTTACTTCAGAGTCCCACCACCAGCCCCTTACATCAAATTCCCATCACATCAGAGTACCATCACCAGCCCCTTACATCAGAGTCCCATCACAGGCCCCTTACATCAGAGTCCCATAAGGGAGCCCCTTACATCAGAAACCCATCAGAATCCCCTTACATCAGAGTCCCATCAGCAGCCCCTTACAGAGAGTCTCATCACCAGCCCCCTTACATCAGGCTCCCATCATCAGCCCCTAACATCAGAGTCCCACCAGCACCCCCTTACCTCAGAGTCCCATCAACAGCCTCTTACATAAGAGTCCTATCAGCAGCCCCTTACATCAAAGTTCCATCAACAGTTCACATACATCAGAGTCCCATCAGCAGCCCCTTACATCAAAGACCAATCACCAGCCCTTTTCATGAGAGTCCCATCAGCAGTCCCTTACATCAGAGTCCCATCAGAAACCCCTTACTTCAGAATCCCATCAGCAACCCCTTACTTCAGAGTCCCATCAGCAGCCCCTTACATCAGAGTCCATTTAGCAACCCCTTATATCAGAGTCCCATCACCAGCCCCCTTACATCAGAGTCCCATCACCAGCCCCTTACAAAGTATCATCACCTGTTCCCTTACATCAGAGTCCCATTAGCAGTCTCTTACATTAGAGTTCCACCAGCAGCCCCTAACATCAGAGTCCCATCACCAGCCCCTTACATCAGAGTCCCATCAGCAGCCCCTTACATCAGAGTCCCATCACCAGCCCCTTTTACATCAGAGTCTGATCAAAAGCTCCTTACATCAGTGTTCCATCAGCAGCCCCTTACATCAGAGTCCTATCAGCAGCCCCTTACATCAGAGTCCCATCAACAGCCCCCTTACATCAGAGTCCCATCAACAGTCCTTAACATCAGAGACCCATCAGCAGCCCCTTACCTTAGAGTCCCATCAGCAGTCCCTTACATCAGAGTCCCATCAGAAACCCCTTACTTCAGAATCCCATCAGCAACCCCTTACTTCAGAGTCCCATCAGCAGCCCCTTACATCAGAGTCCATTTAGCAACCCCTTATATCAGAGTCCCATCACCAGCCCCCTAACATCAGAGTCCCATCACCAGCCCCTTACAAAGTATCATCACCTGTTCCCTTACATCAGAGTCCCATTAGCAGTCTCTTACATTAGAGTTCCACCAGCAGCCCCTTATATCAGAGTCCCATCACCAGCCCCTTACATCAGAGTCCCATCAGCAGCCCCTTACATCAAAGTCCCATCACCAGCCCCTTTTACATCAGAGTCCGATCAAAAGCTCCTTACATCGGTGTTCCATCAGCAGCCCCTTACATCAGAGTCCCATCAGCAGCCTCTTACATCAGAGTCCCATCAACAGCCCCCTTACATCAGAGTCCCATCAACAGTCCTTAACATCAGAGACCCATCAGCAGCCTCTTACTTCAGAGTCCCACCACCAGCCCCTTATATCAAAGTCCAATCACATCAGAGTACCATCACCAGCCCCTTACATCAGAGTCCCATCAAAGGCCCCTTACATCAGAGTCCCATCAGGAGCCCCTTACATCAGAAACCCATCAGAATCCCCTTACATCAGAGTCCCATCAGCAGCCCCTTACAGAGAGTCTCATCACCAGCCCCCTTACATCAGGCTCCCATCAACAGCCCCTAACATCAGAGTCAAATCAGCACCCCCTTACCTCAGAGTCCCATCAACAGCCTCTTACATTAGAGTCCTATCAGCAGCCCCTTACATCAAAGTTCCATCACCAGTTCACATACATCGGAGTCCCATCAGCAGCCCCTTACATCAAAGACCAATCACCAGCCCTTTTCATGAGAGTCCCATCAGCAGCCCCCTTACATCAGGCTCCCATCAACAGTCCCTAACATCAGAGTCCCATCAGCACCCCCTTACCTCAGAGTCCCATCAACAGCCTCTTACATCAGAGTCCTATCAGCAGCCCCTTACATCAAAGTTCCAATACCAGTTCACATACATCGGAGTCCCATCAGCAGCCCCTTACATCAAAGACCAATCACCAGCCCTTTTCTTGAGAGTCCCATCAGCAGCCCCTTACATCAGAGTCCCATCAGAAACCCCTTACTTCAGAATCCCATCAGCAACCCCTTACTTTAGAGTCCCATCAGCAGCCACTTACATCAGAGTCCATTCAGCAACCCCTTAAATCAGAGTCCCATCACCACCCCCCTTACATCAGAGTCCCATCACCAGCCCCTTACAAAGAATCATCACCTGTTCCCTTACATCAGAGTCCCATTAGCAGTCTCTTACATTAGAGTTCCACCAGCAGCCCCTTACATCAGAGTCCCATCCCCAGCCCCTTACATCAGAGTCCCATCAGCAGCCTCTTACTTCAGAGTCCCACCACCAGCCCCTTACATCAAACTCCCATCACATCAGAGTACCATCACCAGCCCCTTACATCAGAGTCCCATCATAGGCCCCTTACATCAGAGTCCGATCAGGAGCCCCTTACATCAGAAACCCATCAGAATCCCCTTACATCAGAGTCCCATTAGCAGCCCCTTACAGAGAGTCTCATCACCAGCCCCCTTACATCAGGCTCCCATCAACAGCCCCTAACATCAGAGTCCCATCAGCACTCCCTTACCTCAGAGTCCCATCAACAGCCTCTTACATCAGAGTCCTATCAGCAGCCCCTTACATCAAAGTTCCATCACCAGTTCACATACATCAGAGTCCCATCACCAGCCCCTTACAAAGTATCATCACCTGTTCCCTTACATCAGAGTCCCATTAGCAGTCTCTTACATTAGAGTTCCACCAGCAGCCCCTTACATCAGAGTCCCATCACCAGCCCCTTACATCAGAGTCCCATCAGCAGCCCCTTACATCAGAGTCCCATCACCAGCCCCTTTTACATCAGAGTCCATTCAGCAACCCCTTACATCAGAGTCCCATCACCAGCCCCCTTACATCAGAGTCCCATCACCAGCCCCTTACAAAGTATCATCACCTGTTCCCTTACATCAGAGTCCCATTAGCAGTCTCTTATATTAGAGTTCCACCAGCAGCCCCTTACATCAGAGTCCCATCACCAGCCCCTTACATCAGAGTCCCATCAGCAGCCCCTTACATCAGAGTCCCATCACCAGCCCCTTTTACATCAGAGTCTGATCAAAAGCTCCTTACATCAGTGTTCCATCAGCAGCCCCTTACATCAGAGTCCCATCAGCAGCCCCTTACATCAGAGTCCCATCAACAGCCCCCTTACATCAGAGTCCCATCAACAGTCCTTAACATCAGAGACCCATCAGCAGCCCCTTACCTTAGAGTCCCATCAGCAGTCCCTTACATCAGAGTCCCATCAGAAACCCCTTACTTCAGAATCCCATCAGCAACCCCTTACTTCAGAGTCCCATCAGCAGCCCCTTACATCAGAGTCCATTTAGCAACCCCTTCTATCAGAGTCCCATCACCAGCCCCCTTACATCAGAGTCCCATCACCAGCCCCTTACAAAGTATCATCACCTGTTCCCTTACATCAGAGTCCCATTAGCAGTCTCTTACATTAGAGTTCCACCAGCAGCCCCTTACATCAGAGTCCCATCACCAGCCCCTTACATCAGAGTCCCATCAGCAGCCCCTTACATCAAAGTCCCATCACCAGCGCCATTTACATCAGAGTCCGATCAAAAGCTCCTTACATCGGTGTTCCATCAGCAGCCCCTTACATCAGAGTCCCATCAGCAGCCCCTTACATCAGAGTCCCATCAACAGCCCCCTTACATCAGAGTCCCATCAACAGTCCTTAACATCAGAGACCCATCAGCAGCATCTTACTTCAGAGTCCCACCACCAGCCCCTTATATCAAAGTCCCATCACATCAGAGTACCATCACCAGCCCCTTACATCAGAGTCCCATCAAAGGCCCCTTACATCAGAGTCCCATCAGGAGCCCCTTACATCAGAAACCCATCAGAATCCCCTTACATCAGAGTCCCATCAGCAGCCCCCTACAGAGAGTCTCATCACCAGCCCCCTTACATCAGGCTCCCATCAACAGCCCCTAACATCAGAGTCGAATCAGCACCCCCTTACCTCAGAGTCCCATCAACAGCCTCTTACATCAGAGTCCTATCAGCAGCCCCTTACATCAAAGTTCCAATACCAGTTCACATACATCGGAGTCCCATCAGCAGCCCCTTACATCAAAGACCAATCACCAGCCCTTTTCATGAGAGTCCCATCAGCAGCCCCTTACATCAGAGTCCCATCAGAAACCCCTTACTTCAGAATCCCATCAGCAACCCCTTACTTTAGAGTCCCATCAGCAGCCACTTACATCAGAGTCCATTCAGCAACCCCTTAAATCAGAGTCCCATCACCAGCCCCCTTACATCAGAGTCCCATCACCAGCCCCTTACAAAGAATCATCACCTATTCCCTTACATCAGAGTCCCATTAGCAGTCTCTTACATTAGAGTTCCACCAGCAGCCCCTTACATCAGAGTCCCATCCCCAGCCCCTTACATCAGAGTCCCATCAGCAGCCTCTTACTTCAGAGTCCCACCACCAGCCCCTTACATCAAACTCCCATCACATCAGAGTACCATCACCAGCCCCTTACATCAGAGTCCCATCATAGGCCCCTTACATCAGAGTCCCATCAGGAGCCCCTTACATCAGAAACCCATCAGAATCCCCTTACATCAGAGTCCCATCAGCAGCCCCTTACAGAGAGTCTCATCACCAGCCCCCTTACATCAGGCTCCCATCAACAGCCCCTAACATCAGAGTCCCATCAGCACGCCCTTACCTCAGAGTCCCATCAACAGCCTCTCACATCAGAGTCCTATCAGCAGCCCCTTACATCAAAGTTCCATCACCAGTTCACATACATCAGAGTCCCATCACCAGCCCCTTACAAAGAATCCTTACCTGTTCCCTTACATCAGAGTCCCATTAGCAGTCTCTTACTTCAGAGTCCCACCACCAGCCCCTTACATCAAACTCCCATCACATCAGAGTACCATCACCAGCCCCTTACATCAGAGTCCCATCAAAGACCCCTTACATCAGAGTCCCATCAGGAGCCCCTTACATCAGAAACCCATCAGAATCCCCTTACATCAGAGTCCCATCAGCAGCCCCTTACAGAGAGTCTCATCACCAGCCCCCTTACATCAGGCTCCCATCAACAGCCCCTAACATCAGAGTCGAATCAGCACCCCCTTACCTCAGAGTCCCATCAACAGCCTCTTACATCAGAGTCCTATCAGCAGCCCCTTACATCAAAGTTCCATCACCAGTTCACATACATCGGAGTCCCATCAGCAGCCCCTTACATCAAAGACCAATCACCAGCCCTTTTCATGAGAGTCCCATCAGCAGCCCCTTACATCAGAGTCCCATCAGAAACCCCTTACTTCAGAATCCCATCAGCACCCCCTTACCTCAGAGTCCCATCAACAGCCTCTTACATCAGAGTCCTATCAGCAGCCCCTTACATCAAAGTTCCATCACCAGTTCACATACATCGGAGTCCCATCAGCAGCCCCTTACATCAAAGACCAATCACCAGCCCTTTTCATGAGAGTCCCATCAGCAGCCCCTTACATCAGAGTCCCATCAGAAACCCCTTACTTCAGAATTCCATCAGCAACCCCTTACTTTAGAGTCCCATCAGCAGCCACTTACATCAGAGTCCATTCAGCAACCCCTTACATCAGAGTCCCATCACCAGCCCCCTTACATAACAGTCCCATCACCAGCCCCTTACAAAGAATCATCACCTGTTCCCTTACATCAGAGTCCCATTAGCAGTCTCTTACATTAGAGTTCCACCAGCAGCCCCTTACATCAGAGTCCCATCCCCAGCCCCTTACATCAGAGTCCCATCAGCAGCCTCTTACTTCAGAGTCCCACCACCAGCCCCTTACATCAAAGTCCCATCACATCAGAGTACCATCACCAGCCCCTTACATCAGAGTTCCATCACAGGCCCCTTACATCAGACTCCCATCAGGAGCCCCTTACATCAGAAACCCATCAGAATCCCCTTACATCAGAGTCCCATCAGCAGCCCCTTACAGAGAGTCTCATCACCAGCCCCCTTACATCAGGCTCCCATCAACAGTCCCTAACATCAGAGTCCCATCAGCACCCCCTTACCTCAGAGTCCCATCAACAGCCTCTTACATCAGAGTCCTATCAGCAGCCCCTTACATCAAAGTTCCAATACCAGTTCACATACATCGGAGTCCCATCAGCAGCCCCTTACATCAAAGACCAATCACCAGCCCTTTTCATGAGAGTCCCATCAGCAGCCCCTTACATCAGAGTCCCATCAGAAACCCCTTACTTCAGAATCCCATCAGCAACCCCTTACTTTAGAGTCCCATCAGCAGCCACTTACATCAGAGTCCATTCAGCAACCCCTTAAATCAGAGTCCCATCACCCGCCCCCTTACATCAGAGTCCCATCACCAGCCCCTTACAAAGAATCATCACCTGTTCCCTTACATCAGAGTCCCATTAGCAGTCTCTTACATTAGAGTTCCACCAGCAGCCCCTTACATCAGAGTCCCATCCCCAGCCCCTTACATCAGAGTCCCATCAGCAGCCTCTTACTTCAGAGTCCCACCACCAGCCCCTTACATCAAACTCCCATCACATCAGAGTACCATCACCAGCCCCTTACATCAGAGTCCCATCATAGGCCCCTTACATCAGAGTCCCATCAGGAGCCCCTTACATCAGAAACCCATCAGAATCCCCTTACATCAGAGTCCCATCAGCAGCCCCTTACAGAGAGTCTCATCACCAGCCCCCTTACATCAGGCTCCCATCAACAGCCCCTAACATCAGAGTCCCATCAGCACCCCCTTACCTCAGAGTCCCATCAACAGCCTCTTACATCAGAGTCCTATCAGCAGCCCCTTACATCAAAGTTCCATCACCAGTTCAACATACATCAGAGTCCCATCACCAGCCCCTTACAAAGTATCATCACCTGTTCCCTTACATCAGAGTCCCATTAGCAGTCTCTTACATTAGAGTTCCACCAGCAGCCCCTTACATCAGAGTCCCATCCCCAGTCCCTTACATCAGAGTCCCATCAGCAGCCTCTTAGTTCAGAGTTCCACCACCAGCCCCTTACATCAAAGTCCCATCACATCAGAGTACCATCACCAGCCCCTTACATCAGAGTCCCATCACAGGCCCCTTACATCAGACTTCCATAAGGAGCCCCTTACATCAGAAACCCATCAGAATCCCCTTACATCAGAGTCCCATCAGCAGCCCCTTACAGAGAGTCTCATCACCAGCCCCCTTACATCAGGCTCCCATCAACAGTCCCTAACATCAGAGTCCCATCAGCACTCCCTTACCTCAGAGTCCCATCAGAAACCCCTTACTTCAGAATGCCATCACCAACCCCTTACTTCAGAGTCCCATCAGCAGCCACTTACATCAGAGTCCATTCAGCAACCCCTTAAATCAGAGTCCCATCACCAGCCCCCTTACATCAGAGTCCCATCACCAGCCCCTTACAAAGAATCATCACCTGTTCCCTTACATCAGAGTCCCATTAGCAGTCTCTTACATCAGAGTCCCATCACCAGCCCCTTACATCAGAGTCCCATCAGCAGCCCCTTACATCAAAGACCAATCACCAGCCCTTTTCATGAGAGTCCCATCAGCAGCCCCTTACATCAGAGTCCCATCAGAAACCCCTTACTTCAGAATCCCATCAGCAACCCCTTACTTCAGAGTCCCATCAGCAGCCACTTACATCAGAGTCCATTCAGCAACCCCTTAAATCAGAGTCCCATCACCAGCCCCCTTACATCAGAGTCCCATCAACAGCCCCTTACAAAGAATCATCACCTGTTCCCTTACATCAGAGTCCTATTAGCAGTCTCTTACATCAGAGTCCCATCACCAGCCCCTTACATCAGAGTCCCATCAGCAGCCCCTTACATCAGAGTCCCATCACCAGCCCCTTTTACATCAGAGTCCATTCAGCAACCCCGTACATCAGAGTCCCATCACCAGCCCCCTTACATCAGAGTCCCATCACCAGCCCCTTACAAAGTATCATCACCTGTTCCCTTACATCAGAGTCCCATTAGCAGTCTCTTACATTAGAGTTCCACCAGCAGCCCCTTACATCAGAGTCCCATCACCAGCCCCTTACATCAGAGTCCATTCAGCAACCCCTTACATCAGAGTCCCATCACCAGCCCCCTTACATCAGAGTCCTATCAGCAGCCCCTTACATCAAAGTTCCATCACCATCAGAAGCCCCTTACAAAGTATCATCACCTGTTCCCTTACATCAGAGTCCCATTAGCAGTCTCTTACATTAGAGTTCCACAAGCAGCCCCTTACATCAGAGTCCCATTACCAGCCCCTTACTTCAGAGTCCCATCACAGGCCCCTTACATCAGAGTCCCATCAGGAGCCCCTTACATTAGGCTCCCATCATCAGCCCCTAACATCAGAGTCCCACCAGCACCCCCTTACCTCAGAGTCCCATCAACAGCCTCTTATATCAGAGTCCTATCAGCAACCCCTTACATCAAAGTTCCATCACCAGTTCACATACATCAGAGTCCCATCAGCTGCCCCTTACATCAAAGACCAATCACCAGCCCTTTTCATGAGAGTCCCATCAGCAGCCCCTTACATCAGAGTCCCATCAGAAACCTCTTACTTCAGAATCCCATCAGCAACCCCTTACTTCAGAGTCCCATCAGCAGCCCCTTACATCAGAGTCCATTTAGCAACCCATTATATCAGAGTCCCATCACCAGCCCCCTTACATCAGAGTCCCATCACCAGCCCCTTACAAAGAATCATCACCTGTTCCCTTACATCAGAGTCCCATTAGCAGTCTCTTACATTAGAGTTCCACCAGCAGCCCATTACATCAGAGTCCCATCCGCAGCCCCTTACATCAGAGTCCCATCAGCAGCCTCTTACTTCAGAGTCCCACCACCAGCCCCTTACATCAAAGTCCCATCACATCAGAGTACCATCACCAGCCCCTTACAAAGTATCATCACCTGTTCCCTTACATCAGAGTCCCATCAGCAGTCTCTTACTTTAGAGTTCCACCAGCAGCCCCTTACATCAGAGTCCCATCACCAGCCCCTGGCATCAAATTACCCATCACCAGTTCCCTTACATCAGAGTTCCATCAACAGTCCCTTACATCAGCGTCCCATCAACAGCCCCCTAACCCCCTTAGCCCCCTTACATCAGAGTCCAATCAGCAGCCCCTTATATCAGAGTGTCCCATCACCAGCCCCTTACATCAGAGTCCCATCACCAGCCCCTTACATCAGAGTCCGATCACAGGCCCCTTACATCACAGTCCCATCAGGAGCCTCTTACCTCAGAGTCCCATCACCAGCCCCTTACAGAGTCTCATCACCAGTCCCCTTACATCAGGCTCCCATCAACAGCCCCTTACATCAGAGTCCCATCAGAAACCCCTTACATCAGAGTCCCATCAGCAACCCCTTACTTCAGAGTCCCATCAGCAGCCCCCTTACATCAGAGTCCCATCGGCAGCCCCTTACATCAGAGTCCATTCAGCAGCCCCTTACATCAGAGTCCAATCAGCAGCCCCTTACTTAAGACTCCCATCACCAGCCCCCTTACATCAGAGTCCCCTAAGCAGCCTTTTACATCAGAGTCCCATCACCAGCCCCTCACATCAGAGTACCATCACCAGCCCCTTATATCAGAGTCCCATCACAGGCCCCTTACATCAGGCTCCCATCAACAGCCCCTAACATCAGAGTCCCATCAGGAGTCCCTTACATCAGAGTCCCATCAGCAGCCCCTTACAGAGTCTCATCACCAGCCCCCTTACATATGGCTCCCATCAACAGACTTTTACATAAGAGTCTCATCAGAAACCCCTTACTTCAGAGTCCCATCAGCAACCCCTTACTTCAGAGTCCCATTAGCAGCCCCTTACATTAGAGTCCAATCACAAGCCCCCTTACATCAGAGTCCCATCAGCAGCCCCTTACATCAGAGTCCATTCAGCAGCCCCTTACATCAGAGTCCAATCAGCGGCCTCTTACATCAGAGTCCCATCACCAGCCCCTCACATCAGAGTACCATCACCAACCCTTACATCAGAGTCCCATCAACAGCGTCTTACATCAGAGTCCCAATAGACGCCCCTAACATCAGAGTCCTATCAGCAGCCCCTTACATCAAAGTTCCATCACCAGTCCACATACATCAGAGTCCCATCAGCAGCCCCTTACATCAGAGTCCAATCACCAGCCCTTTTCATGAGAGTCCCATCAGCAGCCCCTTACATCAGAGTCCAATCACCAGCCCTTTTCATGAGAGTCCCATCAGCAGCCCCTTACATCAGAGTCTCCTCAGAAACCCCTTACATCAGAATCCCATCAGCATCCCCTTACTTAAGAGTCCCATCAGCAGTCCCTTACATCAGAGTCCCATTACCAGCCCCCTTACATCAGTGTACCATTAACAGCCCCCTTACATCAGAGTCTCATTACCAGCCCCCTTACATCAGAGTCCCATCAGCAGTCCCATTACCAGCCCCCTTACATCAGAGTCCCATCAGCAACCGCTTACAAAGTCTCATCACCTATCCCCTTACATCAGAGTCCAATCACCAGCCCCTTACATCAGAGTCCCACCACCAGCCCCTTACATAAATGTCCCATCACCTATCCCCTTACATCAGAGTCCCATCAACAGTCCCTTACATCAGAGTCCCATTAGACGCCCCTAACATCAGAGTCCTATAAGCAGCCCCTTACATCAAAGTTCCATCACCAGTCCACATACATTAGAGTCCCACCAGCAGCCCCTTACATCAGAGTCCTATCACCAGCCCCCTTACATCAGAGTCCCATCAACAGTCCTTAACATCAGAGACCCATCAGCAGCCCCTTACTTTAGAGTCCCATCAGCAGTCATTTACATGAGAGTCCCATCAGCAGCCCCCTTACATCAGTGTCCCATCAGCAGCCCCCTTCCATCAGAGTCCCATCAACAGCCCCTACATCAGAGTCCCATCAGCAGCCCCCTTACATCAGGGTCCAATCTGCAGCCCCCTTACATCAGGGTCCAATCTGCAGCCCCCTTACATCATGGTCCCATTACCAGCCCCTTACATAAGGGTCCCATCAGCAGCCCCTTATATCAGAGTGTCCCATCATCAGCCCTTTACATCAGAATGTCCCATCACCAGCCCCTTAGATCAGAGTCCCATCACAGGCCCCTTAGATCAGAGTCCCATCAGGAGCCCCTTACATAAGAGTCCCATCACCAGCCCCTTAAAGAGTCTCATCACCAGCCCCCTTACATCAGGCTCCCATCAACAGCCCCTTACATCAGAGTCCCATCAGCACCCCCTTACTTCAGAGTCCCATCAGCACCCCCTTACTTCAGAGTCCCATCAGCAGCCCCTTACATCAGAGTCCCATCAGCAGCCCCCTTACATCAGAGACCCATTGGCAGCCCCTTACATAAGAGTCCATTCAGCAGCCCCTTACATCAGAGTCCAATCAGTGGCCTCTTACTTAAGACTCACATCACCAGCCCCCTTACATCAGAGTCCCCTAAGCAGCCTTTTACATCAGAGTCCCATCACCAGCCCCTCACATCAGAGTACCATCACCAGCCCCTTACATCAGAGTCCCATCACAGGCCCCTTACATCAGAGCCCCATCAGGAGCCCCCTTACATCAGAAACCCATCAGAATCCCCTTACATCAGAGTCCCATCAGCAGCCCCTTACAGAGAGTCTCATCACCAGCCCCCTTACATCAGGCTCCCATCAACAGCCCCTAACATCAGAGTCCCATCAGCACCCCCTTACCTCAGAGTCCCATCAACAGCCTCTTACATCAGAGTCCTATCAGCATCCCCTTAAATCAAAGTTTCATCACCAGTTCACATACATCGGAGTCCCATCAGCAGCCCCTTACATCAAAGACCAATCACCAGCCCTTTTCATGAGAGTCCCATCAGCAGCCCCTTACATCAGAGTCCCATCATAAACCCCTTACTTCAGAATCCCATCAGCAACCCCTTACTTCAGAGTCCCATCAGCAGCCCCTTACATCAGAGTCCATTCAGCAACCCCTTACATAAGAGTCCCATCACCAGCCCCCTTACATCAGAGTCCCATCACCAGCCCCTTACAAGGTATCATCACCTGTTCCCTTACATCAGAGTCCCATTAGCAGTCTCTTACATTAGAGTTCCACCAGCAGCACCTTACATCAGAGTCCCATTAAGAGCCCCTTACATCAGAGTCCCATCAGCAGCCCCTTACTTCAGAGTCCCATCACAGGCCCCTTACATCAGAGTCCCATCAGGAGCCCCTTACATCAGAAACCCACCAGCCCCCTTACATCAGGCTCCCATCAACAGCCCCTAACATCAGAGTCCCATCAGCACCCCCTTACCTCAGAGTCCCATCAACAGCCTCTTACATCAGAGTCCTATCATCAGCCCCTTACATCAAAGTTCCATCACCAGTTCACATACATCAGAGTCCCATCAGCAGACCCTTACATCAAAGACCAATCACCAGCCCTTTTCATGAGAGTCCCATCAGCAGCCCCTTACATCAGAGTCCCATCAGAAGCCCATTACTTCAGAATCCGATCAGCAACCCCTTACTTCAGAGTACCATCAGCAGCCCCTTACATCAGAGTCCATTCAGCAACCCCTTATATCAGAGTCCCATCAGCAGCCTCGTACTTCAGAGTCCCACCACCAGCCCCTTACATCAAAGTCCCATCACATCAGAGTACAGTCACCAGCCCCTTACATCAGGTTCCCATCAAAGGCCCCTTACATCAGAGTCCCATCAGGAGCCCCTTACATCAGAAACCCATCAGATTCCCCTTACATCAGAGTCCCATAAGCAGCCCCTTACAGATAGTCTCATCACCAACCCCCTTAAATCAGGCTCCCATCAACAGCCCCTAACATCAGAGTCCCATCAGCACCCCCTTACCTCAGAGTCCCATCAACAGCCTCTTACATCAGAATTAATATCAACAGTCCCTTACATCAAAGTTCCATCACCAGTTCACATACACCGGAGTCCCATCAGCAGCCCCTTACATCAAAGACCAATCATCAGCCCTTTTCATGAGAGTCCCATCAGCAGCCCCTTACATCAGAGTCCCATCAGAAACCGCTTACTTCAGAATCCCATCAGCAACCCCTTACTGCAGAGTCCCATCAGCAGCCCCTTACATTGGAATCCATTCAGCAACCCCTTACATCAGAGTCCCATCACCAGCCCCCTTACATCAGGGTCCCATTACCAGCCCCTTACAAAGTATCATCACCTGTTCCCTTACATCAGAGTCCCATTAGCAGTCTCTTACATTAGAGTTCCATCAGCAGCCCCTTACATCAGAGTCCCAATACCAGCCCCTTACATCAGAGTCCCATCAGCAGCCTCTTACTTCAGAGTCCCACCACCAGCCCCTTACATCAAAGTCCCATCACATCAGAGTACCATCACCAGCCCCTTACATCAGAGTCCCATCACAGGCCCCTTACATCAGAGTCCCATAAGGGAGCCCCTTACATCAGAAACCCATCAGAATCCCCTTACATCAGAGTCCCATCAGCAGCCCCTTACAGAGAGTCTCATCACCAGCCCCCTTACATCAGGCTCCCATCATCAGCCCCTAACATCAGAGTCCCACCAGCACCCCCTTACCTCAGAGTCCCATCAACAGCCTCTTACATAAGAGTCCTATCAGCAGCCCCTTACATCAAAGTTCCATCAACAGTTCACATACATCAGAGTCCCATCAGCAGCCCCTTACATCAAAGACCAATCACCAGCCCTTTTCATGAGAGTCCCATCAGCAGTCCCTTACATCAGAGTCCCATCAGAAACCCCTTACTTCAGAATCCCATCAGCAACCCCTTACTTCAGAGTCCCATCAGCAGCCCCTTACATCAGAGTCCATTTAGCAACCCCTTATATCAGAGTCCCATCACCAGCCCCCTTACATCAGAGTCCCATCACCAGCCCCTTACAAAGTATCATCACCTGTTCCCTTACATCAGAGTCCCATTAGCAGTCTCTTACATTAGAGTTCCACCAGCAGCCCCTAACATCAGAGTCCCATCACCAGCCCCTTACATCAGAGTCCCATCAGCAGCCCCTTACATCAGAGTCCCATCACCAGCCCCTTTTACATCAGAGTCTGATCAAAAGCTCCTTACATCAGTGTTCCATCAGCAGCCCCTTACATCAGAGTCCCATCAGCAGCCCCTTACATCAGAGTCCCATCAACAGCCCCCTTACATCAGAGTCCCATCAACAGTCCTTAACATCAGAGACCCATCAGCAGCCCCTTACCTTAGAGTCCCATCAGCAGTCCCTTACATCAGAGTCCCATCAGAAACCCCTTACTTCAGAATCCCATCAGCAACCCCTTACTTCAGAGTCCCATCAGCAGCCCCTTACATCAGAGTCCATTTAGCAACCCCTTATATCAGAGTCCCATCACCAGCCCCCTAACATCAGAGTCCCATCACCAGCCCCTTACAAAGTATCATCACCTGTTCCCTTACATCAGAGTCCCATTAGCAGTCTCTTACATTAGAGTTCCACCAGCAGCCCCTTATATCAGAGTCCCATCACCAGCCCCTTACATCAGAGTCCCATCAGCAGCCCCTTACATCAAAGTCCCATCACCAGCCCCTTTTACATCAGAGTCCGATCAAAAGCTCCTTACATCGGTGTTCCATCAGCAGCCCCTTACATCAGAGTCCCATCAGCAGCCCCTTACATCAGAGTCCCATCAACAGCCCCCTTACATCAGAGTCCCATCAACAGTCCTTAACATCAGAGACCCATCAGCAGCCTCTTACTTCAGAGTCCCACCACCAGCCCCTTATATCAAAGTCCAATCACATCAGAGTACCATCACCAGCCCCTTACATCAGAGTCCCATCAAAGGCCCCTTACATCAGAGTCCCATCAGGAGCCCCTTACATCAGAAACCCATCAGAATCCCCTTACATCAGAGTCCCATCAGCAGCCCCTTACAGAGAGTCTCATCACCAGCCCCCTTACATCAGGCTCCCATCAACAGCCCCTAACATCAGAGTCAAATCAGCACCCCCTTACCTCAGAGTCCCATCAACAGCCTCTTACATTAGAGTCCTATCAGCAGCCCCTTACATCAAAGTTCCATCACCAGTTCACATACATCGGAGTCCCATCAGCAGCCCCTTACATCAAAGACCAATCACCAGCCCTTTTCATGAGAGTCCCATCAGCAGCCCCCTTACATCAGGCTCCCATCAACAGTCCCTAACATCAGAGTCCCATCAGCACCCCCTTACCTCAGAGTCCCATCAACAGCCTCTTACATCAGAGTCCTATCAGCAGCCCCTTACATCAAAGTTCCAATACCAGTTCACATACATCGGAGTCCCATCAGCAGCCCCTTACATCAAAGACCAATCACCAGCCCTTTTCTTGAGAGTCCCATCAGCAGCCCCTTACATCAGAGTCCCATCAGAAACCCCTTACTTCAGAATCCCATCAGCAACCCCTTACTTTAGAGTCCCATCAGCAGCCACTTACATCAGAGTCCATTCAGCAACCCCTTAAATCAGAGTCCCATCACCACCCCCCTTACATCAGAGTCCCATCACCAGCCCCTTACAAAGAATCATCACCTGTTCCCTTACATCAGAGTCCCATTAGCAGTCTCTTACATTAGAGTTCCACCAGCAGCCCCTTACATCAGAGTCCCATCCCCAGCCCCTTACATCAGAGTCCCATCAGCAGCCTCTTACTTCAGAGTCCCACCACCAGCCCCTTACATCAAACTCCCATCACATCAGAGTACCATCACCAGCCCCTTACATCAGAGTCCCATCATAGGCCCCTTACATCAGAGTCCGATCAGGAGCCCCTTACATCAGAAACCCATCAGAATCCCCTTACATCAGAGTCCCATTAGCAGCCCCTTACAGAGAGTCTCATCACCAGCCCCCTTACATCAGGCTCCCATCAACAGCCCCTAACATCAGAGTCCCATCAGCACTCCCTTACCTCAGAGTCCCATCAACAGCCTCTTACATCAGAGTCCTATCAGCAGCCCCTTACATCAAAGTTCCATCACCAGTTCACATACATCAGAGTCCCATCACCAGCCCCTTACAAAGTATCATCACCTGTTCCCTTACATCAGAGTCCCATTAGCAGTCTCTTACATTAGAGTTCCACCAGCAGCCCCTTACATCAGAGTCCCATCACCAGCCCCTTACATCAGAGTCCCATCAGCAGCCCCTTACATCAGAGTCCCATCACCAGCCCCTTTTACATCAGAGTCCATTCAGCAACCCCTTACATCAGAGTCCCATCACCAGCCCCCTTACATCAGAGTCCCATCACCAGCCCCTTACAAAGTATCATCACCTGTTCCCTTACATCAGAGTCCCATTAGCAGTCTCTTATATTAGAGTTCCACCAGCAGCCCCTTACATCAGAGTCCCATCACCAGCCCCTTACATCAGAGTCCCATCAGCAGCCCCTTACATCAGAGTCCCATCACCAGCCCCTTTTACATCAGAGTCTGATCAAAAGCTCCTTACATCAGTGTTCCATCAGCAGCCCCTTACATCAGAGTCCCATCAGCAGCCCCTTACATCAGAGTCCCATCAACAGCCCCCTTACATCAGAGTCCCATCAACAGTCCTTAACATCAGAGACCCATCAGCAGCCCCTTACCTTAGAGTCCCATCAGCAGTCCCTTACATCAGAGTCCCATCAGAAACCCCTTACTTCAGAATCCCATCAGCAACCCCTTACTTCAGAGTCCCATCAGCAGCCCCTTACATCAGAGTCCATTTAGCAACCCCTTCTATCAGAGTCCCATCACCAGCCCCCTTACATCAGAGTCCCATCACCAGCCCCTTACAAAGTATCATCACCTGTTCCCTTACATCAGAGTCCCATTAGCAGTCTCTTACATTAGAGTTCCACCAGCAGCCCCTTACATCAGAGTCCCATCACCAGCCCCTTACATCAGAGTCCCATCAGCAGCCCCTTACATCAAAGTCCCATCACCAGCGCCATTTACATCAGAGTCCGATCAAAAGCTCCTTACATCGGTGTTCCATCAGCAGCCCCTTACATCAGAGTCCCATCAGCAGCCCCTTACATCAGAGTCCCATCAACAGCCCCCTTACATCAGAGTCCCATCAACAGTCCTTAACATCAGAGACCCATCAGCAGCATCTTACTTCAGAGTCCCACCACCAGCCCCTTATATCAAAGTCCCATCACATCAGAGTACCATCACCAGCCCCTTACATCAGAGTCCCATCAAAGGCCCCTTACATCAGAGTCCCATCAGGAGCCCCTTACATCAGAAACCCATCAGAATCCCCTTACATCAGAGTCCCATCAGCAGCCCCCTACAGAGAGTCTCATCACCAGCCCCCTTACATCAGGCTCCCATCAACAGCCCCTAACATCAGAGTCGAATCAGCACCCCCTTACCTCAGAGTCCCATCAACAGCCTCTTACATCAGAGTCCTATCAGCAGCCCCTTACATCAAAGTTCCAATACCAGTTCACATACATCGGAGTCCCATCAGCAGCCCCTTACATCAAAGACCAATCACCAGCCCTTTTCATGAGAGTCCCATCAGCAGCCCCTTACATCAGAGTCCCATCAGAAACCCCTTACTTCAGAATCCCATCAGCAACCCCTTACTTTAGAGTCCCATCGGCAGCCACTTACATCAGAGTCCATTCAGCAACCCCTTAAATCAGAGTCCCATCACCAGCCCCCTTACATCAGAGTCCCATCACCAGCCCCTTACAAAGAATCATCACCTATTCCCTTACATCAGAGTCCCATTAGCAGTCTCTTACATTAGAGTTCCACCAGCAGCCCCTTACATCAGAGTCCCATCCCCAGCCCCTTACATCAGAGTCCCATCAGCAGCCTCTTACTTCAGAGTCCCACCACCAGCCCCTTACATCAAACTCCCATCACATCAGAGTACCATCACCAGCCCCTTACATCAGAGTCCCATCATAGGCCCCTTACATCAGAGTCCCATCAGGAGCCCCTTACATCAGAAACCCATCAGAATCCCCTTACATCAGAGTCCCATCAGCAGCCCCTTACAGAGAGTCTCATCACCAGCCCCCTTACATCAGGCTCCCATCAACAGCCCCTAACATCAGAGTCCCATCAGCACGCCCTTACCTCAGAGTCCCATCAACAGCCTCTCACATCAGAGTCCTATCAGCAGCCCCTTACATCAAAGTTCCATCACCAGTTCACATACATCAGAGTCCCATCACCAGCCCCTTACAAAGAATCCTTACCTGTTCCCTTACATCAGAGTCCCATTAGCAGTCTCTTACTTCAGAGTCCCACCACCAGCCCCTTACATCAAACTCCCATCACATCAGAGTACCATCACCAGCCCCTTACATCAGAGTCCCATCAAAGACCCCTTACATCAGAGTCCCATCAGGAGCCCCTTACATCAGAAACCCATCAGAATCCCCTTACATCAGAGTCCCATCAGCAGCCCCTTACAGAGAGTCTCATCACCAGCCCCCTTACATCAGGCTCCCATCAACAGCCCCTAACATCAGAGTCGAATCAGCACCCCCTTACCTCAGAGTCCCATCAACAGCCTCTTACATCAGAGTCCTATCAGCAGCCCCTTACATCAAAGTTCCATCACCAGTTCACATACATCGGAGTCCCATCAGCAGCCCCTTACATCAAAGACCAATCACCAGCCCTTTTCATGAGAGTCCCATCAGCAGCCCCTTACATCAGAGTCCCATCAGAAACCCCTTACTTCAGAATCCCATCAGCACCCCCTTACCTCAGAGTCCCATCAACAGCCTCTTACATCAGAGTCCTATCAGCAGCCCCTTACATCAAAGTTCCATCACCAGTTCACATACATCGGAGTCCCATCAGCAGCCCCTTACATCAAAGACCAATCACCAGCCCTTTTCATGAGAGTCCCATCAGCAGCCCCTTACATCAGAGTCCCATCAGAAACCCCTTACTTCAGAATTCCATCAGCAACCCCTTACTTTAGAGTCCCATCAGCAGCCACTTACATCAGAGTCCATTCAGCAACCCCTTACATCAGAGTCCCATCACCAGCCCCCTTACATAACAGTCCCATCACCAGCCCCTTACAAAGAATCATCACCTGTTCCCTTACATCAGAGTCCCATTAGCAGTCTCTTACATTAGAGTTCCACCAGCAGCCCCTTACATCAGAGTCCCATCCCCAGCCCCTTACATCAGAGTCCCATCAGCAGCCTCTTACTTCAGAGTCCCACCACCAGCCCCTTACATCAAAGTCCCATCACATCAGAGTACCATCACCAGCCCCTTACATCAGAGTTCCATCACAGGCCCCTTACATCAGACTCCCATCAGGAGCCCCTTACATCAGAAACCCATCAGAATCCCCTTACATCAGAGTCCCATCAGCAGCCCCTTACAGAGAGTCTCATCACCAGCCCCCTTACATCAGGCTCCCATCAACAGTCCCTAACATCAGAGTCCCATCAGCACCCCCTTACCTCAGAGTCCCATCAACAGCCTCTTACATCAGAGTCCTATCAGCAGCCCCTTACATCAAAGTTCCAATACCAGTTCACATACATCGGAGTCCCATCAGCAGCCCCTTACATCAAAGACCAATCACCAGCCCTTTTCATGAGAGTCCCATCAGCAGCCCCTTACATCAGAGTCCCATCAGAAACCCCTTACTTCAGAATCCCATCAGCAACCCCTTACTTTAGAGTCCCATCAGCAGCCACTTACATCAGAGTCCATTCAGCAACCCCTTAAATCAGAGTCCCATCACCCGCCCCCTTACATCAGAGTCCCATCACCAGCCCCTTACAAAGAATCATCACCTGTTCCCTTACATCAGAGTCCCATTAGCAGTCTCTTACATTAGAGTTCCACCAGCAGCCCCTTACATCAGAGTCCCATCCCCAGCCCCTTACATCAGAGTCCCATCAGCAGCCTCTTACTTCAGAGTCCCACCACCAGCCCCTTACATCAAACTCCCATCACATCAGAGTACCATCACCAGCCCCTTACATCAGAGTCCCATCATAGGCCCCTTACATCAGAGTCCCATCAGGAGCCCCTTACATCAGAAACCCATCAGAATCCCCTTACATCAGAGTCCCATCAGCAGCCCCTTACAGAGAGTCTCATCACCAGCCCCCTTACATCAGGCTCCCATCAACAGCCCCTAACATCAGAGTCCCATCAGCACCCCCTTACCTCAGAGTCCCATCAGCAGCCCCTTACATCAAAGTTCCATCACCAGTTCAACATACATCAGAGTCCCATCACCAGCCCCTTACAAAGTATCATCACCTGTTCCCTTACATCAGAGTCCCATTAGCAGTCTCTTACATTAGAGTTCCACCAGCAGCCCCTTACATCAGAGTCCCATCCCCAGTCCCTTACATCAGAGTCCCATCAGCAGCCTCTTAGTTCAGAGTTCCACCACCAGCCCCTTACATCAAAGTCCCATCACATCAGAGTACCATCACCAGCCCCTTACATCAGAGTCCCATCACAGGCCCCTTACATCAGACTTCCATAAGGAGCCCCTTACATCAGAAACCCATCAGAATCCCCTTACATCAGAGTCCCATCAGCAGCCCCTTACAGAGAGTCTCATCACCAGCCCCCTTACATCAGGCTCCCATCAACAGTCCCTAACATCAGAGTCCCATCAGCACTCCCTTACCTCAGAGTCCCATCAGAAACCCCTTACTTCAGAATGCCATCACCAACCCCTTACTTCAGAGTCCCATCAGCAGCCACTTACATCAGAGTCCATTCAGCAACCCCTTAAATCAGAGTCCCATCACCAGCCCCCTTACATCAGAGTCCCATCACCAGCCCATTACAAAGAATCATCACCTGTTCCCTTACATCAGAGTCCCATTAGCAGTCTCTTACATCAGAGTCCCATCACCAGCCCCTTACATCAGAGTCCCATCAGCAGCCCCTTACATCAAAGACCAATCACCAGCCCTTTTCATGAGAGTCCCATCAGCAGCCCCTTACATCAGAGTCCCATCAGAAACCCCTTACTTCAGAATCCCATCAGCAACCCCTTACTTCAGAGTCCCATCAGCAGCCACTTACATCAGAGTCCATTCAGCAACCCCTTAAATCAGAGTCCCATCACCAGCCCCCTTACATCAGAGTCCCATCAACAGCCCCTTACAAAGAATCATCACCTGTTCCCTTACATCAGAGTCCTATTAGCAGTCTCTTACATCAGAGTCCCATCACCAGCCCCTTACATCAGAGTCCCATCAGCAGCCCCTTACATCAGAGTCCCATCACCAGCCCCTTTTACATCAGAGTCCATTCAGCAACCCCGTACATCAGAGTCCCATCACCAGCCCCCTTACATCAGAGTCCCATCACCAGCCCCTTACAAAGTATCATCACCTGTTCCCTTACATCAGAGTCCCATTAGCAGTCTCTTACATTAGAGTTCCACCAGCAGCCCCTTACATCAGAGTCCCATCACCAGCCCCTTACATCAGAGTCCATTCAGCAACCCCTTACATCAGAGTCCCATCACCAGC
This sequence comes from Lithobates septentrionalis, assembly GCA_037952835.1. Taxonomy (NCBI): domain Eukaryota; kingdom Metazoa; phylum Chordata; class Amphibia; order Anura; family Ranidae; genus Lithobates; species Lithobates septentrionalis. The sequence continues at coordinate 4,970,048 of JBBDGP010001120.1, forward strand.
CCCCTTACATCAGAGTCCCATCACCAGCCCCTTACAAAGTATCATCACCTGTTCCCTTACATCAGAGTCCCATTAGCAGTCTCTAACATTAGAGTTCCACCAGCAGCCCCTTACATCAGGGTCCCATCACCAGCCCCTTACATCAGAGTCCCATCAGCAGCCCCTTACATCAGAGTCCCATCACCAGCCCCTTTTACATCAGAGTCTGATCAAAAGCTCCTTACATCAGTGTTCCATCAGCAGCCCCTTATATCAGAGTCCCATCAGCAGCCCCTTACATCAGAGTCCCATCAACAGCCCCCTTACATCAGAGTCCCATCAACAGTCCTTAACATCAGAGACCCATCAGCAGCCCCTTACCTTAGAGTCCCATCAGCAGTCCCTTACATCAGAGTTCCATCAGAAACCCCTTACTTCAGAATCCAATCAGCAACCCCTTACTTCAGAGTCCCATCAGCAGCCCCTTACATCAGAGTCCATTTAGCAACCCCTTATATCAGAGTCCCATCACCAGCCCCCTTACATCAGAGTCCCATCACCAGCCCCTTACAAAGTATCATCACCTGTTCCCTTACATCAGAGTCCCATTAGCAGTCTCTTACATTAGAGTTCCACCAGCAGCCCCTTACATCAGAGTCCCATCACCAGCCCCTTACATCAGAGTCCCATCAGCAGCCCCTTACATCAGAGTCCCATCAGCAGCCCCTTACATCAGAGTCCCATCAACAGCCCCCTTACATCAGAGTCCCATCAACAGTCCTTAACATCCGAGACCCATCAGCAGCCTCTTACTTCAGAGTCCCACCACCAGCCCCTTACATCAAAGTCCCATCACATCAGAGTACCATCACCAGCCCCTTACATCAGAGTCCCATCAAAGGCCCCTTACATCAGAGTCCCATCAGGAGCCCCTTACATCAGAAACCCATCAGAATCCCCTTACATCAGAGTCCCATCAGCAGCCCCTTACAGAGAGTCTCATCACCAGCCCCCTTACATCAGGCTCCCATCAATAGCCCCTAACATCAGAGTCCCATCAGCACCCCCTTACCTCAGAGTCCCATCAACAGCCTCTTACATCAGAGTCCTATCAGCAGCCCCTTACATCAAAGTTCCATCACCAGTTCACATACATCGGAGTCCCATCAGCAGCCCCTTACATGAAAGACCAATCACCAGCCCTTTTCATGAGAGTCCCATCAGCAGCCCCTTACATCAGAGTCCCATCAGAAACCCCTTACTTCAGAATTCCATCAGCAACCCCTTACTTCAGGGTCCCATCAGCAGCCACTTACATCACAGTCCATTCAGCAACCCCTTACATCAGAGTCCCATCACCAGCCCCCTTACATAAGAGTCCCATCACCAGCCCCTTACAAAGAATCATCACCTGTTCCCTTACATCAGAGTCCCATTAGCAGTCTCTTACATTAGAGTTCCACCAGCAGCCCCTTACATCAGAGTCCCATCCCCAGCCCCTTACATCAGAGTCCCATCAGCAGCCTCTTACTTCAGAGTCCCACCACCAGCCCCTTACATCAAAGTCCCATCACATCAGAGTACCATCACCAGCCCCTTACATCAGAGTCCCATCACAGGCCCCTTACATCAGACTCCCATCAGGAGCCCCTTACATTAGAAACCCATCAGAATCCCCTTACATCAGAGTCCCATCAGCAGCCCCTTACAGAGAGTCTCATCACCAGCCCCCTTACATCAGGCTCCCATCAACAGTCCCTAACATCAGAGTCCCATCAGCACCCCCTTACCTCAGAGTCCCATCAACAGCCTCTTACATCAGAGTCCTATCAGCAGCCCCTTACATCAAAGTTCCAATACCAGTTCACATACATCGGAGTCCCATCAGCAGCCCCTTACATCAAAGACCAATCACCAGCCCTTTTCATGAGAGTCCCATCAGCAGCCCCTTACATCAGAGTCCCATCAGAAACCCCTTACTTCAGAATCCCATCAGCAACCCCTAACTTTAGAGTCCCATCAGCAGCCACTTACATCAGAGTCCATTCAGCAACCCCTAAAAAATGAGAGTCCCATCACCAGCCCCCTTACATCAGAGTCCCATCACCAGCCCCTTACAAAGAATCATCACCTGTTCCCTTACATCAGAGTCCCATTAGCAGTCTCTTACATTAGAGTTCCACCAGCAGCCCCTTACATCAGAGTCCCATCCCCAGCCCCTTACATCAGAGTCCCATCAGCAGCCTCTTACTTCAGAGTCCCACCACCAGCCCCTTACATCAAACTCCCATCACATCAGAGTACCATCACCAGCCCCTTACATCAGAGTCCCATCATAGGCCCCTTACATCAGAGTCCCATCAGGAGCCCCTTACATCAGAAACCCATCAGAATCCCCTTACATCAGAGTCCCATCAGCAGCCCCTTACAGAGAGTCTCATCACCAGCCCCCTTACATCAGGCTCCCATCAACAGCCCCTAACATCAGAGTCCCATCAGCACTCCCTTACCTCAGAGTCCCATCAACAGCCTCTTACATCAGAGTCCTATCAGCAGCCCCTTACATCAAAGTTCCATCACCAGTTCACATACATCAGAGTCCCATCAGCAGCCCCTTACAAAGTATCATCACCTGTTCCCTTACATCAGAGTCCCATTAGCAGTCTCTTACATTAGAGTTCCACCAGCAGCCCCTTACATCAGAGTCCCATCCCCAGCCCCTTACATCAGAGTCCCATCAGCAGCCTCTTACTTCAGAGTCCCACCACCAGCCCCTTACATCAAAGTCCCATCACATCAGAGTACCATCACCAGCCCCTTACATCAGACTCCCATCACAGGCCCCTTACATCAGACTCCCATCAGGAGCCCCTTACATCAGAAACCCATCAGAATCCCCTTACATCAGAGTCCCATCAGCACCCCCTTACCTCAGAGTCCCATCAACAGCCTCTTACATCAGAGTCCTATCAGCAGCCCCTTACATCAAAGTTCCAATACCAGTTCACATATATCGGAGTCCCATCAGCAGCCCCTTACATCAAAGACCAATCACCAGCCCTTTTCATGAGAGTCCCATCAGCAGCCCCTTACATCAGAGTCCCATCAGAAACCCCTTACTTCAGAGTCCCACCACCAGCCCCTTACATCAAAGTCCCATCACATCAGAGTACCATCACCAGCCCCTTACATCAGAGTCCCATCACAGGCCCCTTACATCAGACTCCCATCAGGAGCCCCTTACATCAGAAACCCATCAGAATCCCCTTACATCAGAGTCCCATCAGCACCCCCTTACCTCAGAGTCCCATCAACAGCCTCTTACATCAGAGTCCTATCAGCAGCCCCTTACATCAAAGTTCCAATACCAGTTCACATACATCGGAGTCCCATCAGCAGCCCCTTACATCAAAGACCAATCACCAGCCCTTTTCATGAGAGTCCCATCAGCAGCCCCTTACATCAGAGTCCCATCAGAAACCCCTTACTTCAGAATCCCATCAGCAACCCCTTACTTCAGAGTCCCATCAGCAGCCACTTACATCAGAGTCCATTCAGCAACCCCTAAAAAATGAGAGTCCCATCACCAGCCCCCTTACATCAGAGTCCCATCACCAGCCCCTTACAAAGAATCATCACCTGTTCCCTTACATCAGAGTCCCATTAGCAGTCTCTTACATTAGAGTTCCACCAGCAGCCCCTTACATCAGAGTCCCATCCCCAGCCCCTTACATCAGAGTCCCATCAGCAGCCTCTTACTTCAGAGTCCCACCACCAGCCCCTTACATCAAACTCCCATCACATCAGAGTACCATCACCAGCCCCTTACATCAGAGTCCCATCATAGGCCCCTTACATCAGAGTCCCATCAGGAGCCCCTTACATCAGAAACCCATCAGAATCCCCTTACATCAGAGTCCCATCAGCAGCCCCTTACAGAGAGTCTCATCACCAGCCCCCTTACATCAGGCTCCCATCAACAGCCCCTAACATCAGAGTCCCATCAGCACTCCCTTACCTCAGAGTCCCATCAACAGCCTCTTACATCAGAGTCCTATCAGCAGCCCCTTACATCAAAGTTCCATCACCAGTTCACATACATCAGAGTCCCATCAGCAGCCCCTTACAAAGTATCATCACCTGTTCCCTTACATCAGAGTCCCATTAGCAGTCTCTTACATTAGAGTTCCACCAGCAGCCCCTTACATCAGAGTCCCATCCCCAGCCCCTTACATCAGAGTCCCATCAGCAGCCTCTTACTTCAGAGTCCCACCACCAGCCCCTTACATCAAAGTCCCATCACATCAGAGTACCATCACCAGCCCCTTACATCAGAGTCCCATCACAGGCCCCTTACATCAGACTCCCATCAGGAGCCCCTTACATTAGAAACCCATCAGAATCCCCTTACATCAGAGTCCCATCAGCAGCCCCTTACAGAGAGTCTCATCACCAGCCCCCTTACATCAGGCTCCCATCAACAGTCCCTAACATCAGAGTCCCATCAGCACCCCCTTACCTCAGAGTCCCATCAACAGCCTCTTACATCAGAGTCCTATCAGCAGCCCCTTACATCAAAGTTCCAATACCAGTTCACATACATCGGAGTCCCATCAGCAGCCCCTTACATCAAAGACCAATCACCAGCCCTTTTCATGAGAGTCCCATCAGCAGCCCCTTACATCAGAGTCCCATCAGAAACCCCTTACTTCAGAATCCCATCAGCAACCCCTTACTTTAGAGTCCCATCAGCAGCCACTTACATCAGAGTCCATTCAGCAACCCCTAAAAAATGAGAGTCCCATCACCAGCCCCCTTACATCAGAGTCCCATCACCAGCCCCTTACAAAGAATCATCACCTGTTCCCTTACATCAGAGTCCCATTAGCAGTCTCTTACATTAGAGTTCCACCAGCAGCCCCTTACATCAGAGTCCCATCCCCAGCCCCTTACATCAGAGTCCCATCAGCAGCCTCTTACTTCAGAGTCCCACCACCAGCCCCTTACATCAAACTCCCATCACATCAGAGTACCATCACCAGCCCCTTACATCAGAGTCCCATCATAGGCCCCTTACATCAGAGTCCCATCAGGAGCCCCTTACATCAGAAACCCATCAGAATCCCCTTACATCAGAGTCCCATCAGCAGCCCCTTACAGAGAGTCTCATCACCAGCCCCCTTACATCAGGCTCCCATCAACAGCCCCTAACATCAGAGTCCCATCAGCACTCCCTTACCTCAGAGTCCCATCAACAGCCTCTTACATCAGAGTCCTATCAGCAGCCCCTTACATCAAAGTTCCATCACCAGTTCACATACATCAGAGTCCCATCAGCAGCCCCTTACAAAGTATCATCACCTGTTCCCTTACATCAGAGTCCCATTAGCAGTCTCTTACATTAGAGTTCCACCAGCAGCCCCTTACATCAGAGTCCCATCCCCAGCCCCTTACATCAGAGTCCCATCAGCAGCCTCTTACTTCAGAGTCCCACCACCAGCCCCTTACATCAAAGTCCCATCACATCAGAGTACCATCACCAGCCCCTTACATCAGAGTCCCATCACAGGCCCCTTACATCAGACTCCCATCAGGAGCCCCTTACATCAGAAACCCATCAGAATCCCCTTACATCAGAGTCCCATCAGCACCCCCTTACCTCAGAGTCCCATCAACAGCCTCTTACATCAGAGTCCTATCAGCAGCCCCTTACATCAAAGTTCCAATACCAGTTCACATATATCGGAGTCCCATCAGCAGCCCCTTACATCAAAGACCAATCACCAGCCCTTTTCATGAGAGTCCCATCAGCAGCCCCTTACATCAGAGTCCCATCAGAAACCCCTTACTTCAGAGTCCCACCACCAGCCCCTTACATCAAAGTCCCATCACATCAGAGTACCATCACCAGCCCCTTACATCAGAGTCCCATCACAGGCCCCTTACATCAGACTCCCATCAGGAGCCCCTTACATCAGAAACCCATCAGAATCCCCTTACATCAGAGTCCCATCAGCACCCCCTTACCTCAGAGTCCCATCAACAGCCTCTTACATCAGAGTCCTATCAGCAGCCCCTTACATCAAAGTTCCAATACCAGTTCACATATATCGGAGTCCCATCAGCAGCCCCTTACATCAAAGACCAATCACCAGCCCTTTTCATGAGAGTCCCATCAGCAGCCCCTTACATCAGAGTCCCATCAGAAACCCCTTACTTCAGAGTCCCACCACCAGCCCCTTACATCAAAGTCCCATCACATCAGAGTACCATCACCAGCCCCTTACATCAGAGTCCCATCACAGGCCCCTTACATCAGACTCCCATCAGGAGCCCCTTACATCAGAAACCCATCAGAATCCCCTTACATCAGAGTCCCATCAGCACCCCCTTACCTCAGAGTCCCATCAACAGCCTCTTACATCAGAGTCCTATCAGCAGCCCCTTACATCAAAGTTCCAATACCAGTTCACATACATCGGAGTCCCATCAGCAGCCCCTTACATCAAAGACCAATCACCAGCCCTTTTCATGAGAGTCCCATCAGCAGCCCCTTACATCAGAGTCCCATCAGAAACCCCTTACTTCAGAATCCCATCAGCAACCCCTTACTTCAGAGTCCCATCAGCAGCCACTTACATCAGAGTCCATTCAGCAACCCCTAAAAAATGAGAGTCCCATCACCAGCCCCCTTACATCAGAGTCCCATCACCAGCCCCTTACAAAGAATCATCACCTGTTCCCTTACATCAGAGTCCCATTAGCAGTCTCTTACATTAGAGTTCCACCAGCAGCCCCTTACATCAGAGTCCCATCCCCAGCCCCTTACATCAGAGTCCCATCAGCAGCCTCTTACTTCAGAGTCCCACCACCAGCCCCTTACATCAAACTCCCATCACATCAGAGTACCATCACCAGCCCCTTACATCAGAGTCCCATCATAGGCCCCTTACATCAGAGTCCCATCAGGAGCCCCTTACATCAGAAACCCATCAGAATCCCCTTACATCAGAGTCCCATCAGCAGCCTCTTACAGAGAGTCTCATCACCAGCCCCCTTACATCAGGCTCCCATCAACAGCCCCTAACATCAGAGACCCATCAGCACTCCCTTACCTCAGAGTCCCATCAACAGCCTCTTACATCAGAGTCCTATCAGCAGCCCCTTACATCAAAGTTCCATCACCAGTTCACATACATCAGAGTCCCATCAGCAGCCCCTTACAAAGTATCATCACCTGTTCCCTTACATCAGAGTCCCATTAGCAGTCTCTTACATTAGAGTTCCACCAGCAGCCCCTTACATCAGAGTCCCATCCCCAGCCCCTTACATCAGAGTCCCATCAGCAGCCTCTTACTTCAGAGTCCCACCACCAGCCCCTTACATCAAACTCCCATCACATCAGAGTACCATCACCAGCCCCTTACATCAGAGTCCCATCACAGGCCCCTTACATCAGACTCCCATCAGGAGCCCCTTACATCAGAAACCCATCAGAATCCCCTTACATCAGAGTCCCATCAGCACCCCCTTACCTCAGAGTCCCATCAACAGCCTCTTACATCAGAGTCCTATCAGCAGCCCCTTACATCAAAGTTCCAATACCAGTTCACATACATCGGAGTCCCATCAGCAGCCCCTTACATCAAAGACCAATCACCAGCCCTTTTCATGAGAGTCCCATCAGCAGCCCCTTACATCAGAGTCCCATCAGAAACCCCTTACTTCAGAGTCCCACCACCAGCCCCTTACATCAAAGTCCCATCACATCAGAGTACCATCACCAGCCCCTTACATCAGAGTCCCATCACAGGCCCCTTACATCAGACTCCCATCAGGAGCCCCTTACATCAGAAACCCATCAGAATCCCCTTACATCAGAGTCCCATCAGCACCCCCTTACCTCAGAGTCCCATCAACAGCCTCTTACATCAGAGTCCTATCAGCAGCCCCTTACATCAAAGTTCCAATACCAGTTCACATACATCGGAGTCCCATCAGCAGCCCCTTACATCAAAGACCAATCACCAGCCCTTTTCATGAGAGTCCCATCAGCAGCCCCTTACATCAGAGTCCCATCAGAAACCCCTTACTTCAGAATCCCATCAGCAACCCCTTACTTCAGAGTCCCATCAGCAGCCACTTACATCAGAGTCCATTCAGCAACCCCTTAAATCAGAGTCCCATCACCAGCCCCCTTACATCAGAGTCTCATCACCAGCCCCTTACAAAGAATCATCACCTGTTCCCTTACATCAGAGTCCCATTAGCAGTCTCTTACATTAGAGTTCCACCAGCAGCCCCTTACATCAGAGTCCCATCCCCAGCCCCTTACATCAGAGTCCCATCCCCAACCCCTTACATCAGAGTCCCATCAGCAGCCTCTTACTTCAGAGTCCCACCACCAGCCCCTTACATCAAACTCCCATCACATCAGAGTACCATCACCAGCCCCTTACATCAGAGTCCCATCATAGGCCCCTTACATCAGAGTCCCATCAGGAGCCCCTTACATCAGAAACCCATCAGAATCCTCTTACATCAGAGTCCCATCAGCAGCCCCTTACAGAGAGTCTCATCGCCAGCCCCCTTACATCAGGCTCCCATCAACAGCTCCTAACATCAGAGTCCCATCAGCACCCCCTTACCTCAGAGTTCCATCAACAGCCTCTTACATCAGAGTCCTATCAGCAGCCACTTACATCAAAGTTCCATCACCAGTTCACATACATCGGAGTCCCATCAGCAGCCCCTTACATCAAAGACCAATCACCAGCCCTTTTCATGAGAGTCCCATCAGCAGCCCCTTACATCAGAGTTCCATCAGAAACCCCTTACTTCTGAATCCCATCAGCAACCCCTTACTTCAGAGTCCCATCAGCAGCCCCTTACATCAGAGTCCATTTAGCAACCCCTTATATCAGAGTCCCATCACCAGCCCCCTTACATCAGAGTCCCATCACCAGCCCCTTACAAAGTATCATCACCTGTTCCCTTACATCAGAGTCCCATTAGCAGTCTCTTACATTAGAGTTCCACCAGCAGCCCCTTACATCAGAGTCCCATCACCAGCCCCTTACATCAGAGTCCCATCAGCAGCCCCTTACATCAAAGTCCCATCACCAGCCCCTTTTACATCAGAGTCCGATCAAAAGCTCCTTACATCGGTGTTCCATCAGCAGCCCCTTACATCAGAGTCCCATCAGCAGCCCCTTACATCAGAGTCCCATCAACAGCCCCCTTACATCAGAGTCCCATCAACAGTCCTTAACATCAGAGACCCATCAGCAGCCTCTTACTTCAGAGTCCCACCACCAGCCCCTTACATCAAAGTCCCATCACATCAGAGTACCATCACCAGCCCCTTACATCAGAGTCCCATCAAAGGCCCCTTACATCAGAGTCCTATCAGGAACCCCTTACATCAGAAACCCATCAGAATCCCCTAACATCAGAGTCCCATCAGCAGCCCCTTACAGAGAGTCTCATCACCAGCCCCCTTACATCAGGCTCCCATCAATAGCCCCTAACATCAGAGTCCCATCAGCACCCCCTTACCTCAGAGTCCCATCAACAGCCTCTTACATCAGAGTCCTATCAGCAGCCCCTTACATCAAAGTTCCATCACCAGTTCACATACATCGGAGTCCCATCAGCAGCCTCTTACATCAAAGACCAATCACCAGCCCTTTTCATGAGAGTCCCATCAGCAGCCCCTTACATCAGAGTCCCATCAGAAACCCCTTACTTCAGAATTCCATCAGCAACCCCTTACTTTAGAGTCCCATCAGCAGCCACTTACATCAGAGTCCATTCAGCAACCCCTTACATCAGAGTCCCATCACCAGCCCCCTTACATAAGAGTCCCATCACCAGCCCCTTACAAAGAATCATCACCTGTTCCCTTACATCAGAGTCCCATTAGCAGTCTCTTACATTAGAGTTCCACCAGCAGCCCCTTACATCAGAGTCCCATCCCCAGCCCCTTACATCAGAGTCCCATCAGCAGCCTCTTACTTCAGAGTCCCACCACCAGCCCCTTACATCAAACTCCCATCACATCAGAGTACCATCACCAGCCCCTTACATCAGAGTCCCATCATAGGCCCCTTACATCAGAGTCCCATCAGGAGCCCCTTACATCAGAAACCCATCAGAATCCCCTTACATCAGAGTCCCATCAGCAGCCCCTTACAGAGAGTCTCATCACCAGCCCCCTTACATCAGGCTCCCATCAACAGCCCCTAACATCAGAGTCCCATCAGCACCCCCTTACCTCAGAGTCCCATCAACAGCCTCTTACATCAGAGTCCTATCAGCAGTCCCTTACATCAAAGTTCCATCACCAGTTCACATACATCAGAGTCCCATCAGCAGCCCCTTACAAAGTATCATCACCTGTTCCCTTACATCAGAGTCCCATTAGCAGTCTCTTACATTAGAGTTCCACCAGCAGCCCCTTACATCAGAGTCCCATCCCCAGCCCCTTACATCAGAGTCCCATCAGCAGCCTCTTACTTCAGAGTCCCACCACCAGCCCCTTACATCAGAGTCCCATCAGGAGCCCCTTACATCAGAAACCCATCAGAATCCCCTTACATCAGAGTCCCATCAGCAGCCCCTTACAGAGAGTCTCATCACTAGCCCCCTTACATTAGGCTCCCATCATCAGCCCCTAAAATCAGAGTCCCACCAGCACCCCCTTACCTCAGAGTCCCATCAGCAGCCTCTTACATCAAAGACCAATCACCAGCCCTTTTCATGAGAGTCCCATCAGCAGCCCCTTACATCAGAGTCCCATCAGAAACCCCTTACTTCAGAATTCCATCAGCAACCCCTTACTTTAGAGTCCCATCAGCAGCCACTTACATCAGAGTCCATTCAGCAACCCCTTACATCAGAGTCCCATCACCAGCCCCCTTACATAAGAGTCCCATCACCAGCCCCTTACAAAGAATCATCACCTGTTCCCTTACATCAGAGTCCCATTAGCAGTCTCTTACATTAGAGTTCCACCAGCAGCCCCTTACATCAGAGTCCCATCCCCAGCCCCTTACATCAGAGTCCCATCAGCAGCCTCTTACTTCAGAGTCCCACCACCAGCCCCTTACATCAAACTCCCATCACATCAGAGTACCATCACCAGCCCCTTACATCAGAGTCCCATCATAGGCCCCTTACATCAGAGTCCCATCAGGAGCCCCTTACATCAGAAACCCATCAGAATCCCCTTACATCAGAGTCCCATCAGCAGCCCCTTACAGAGAGTCTCATCACCAGCCCCCTTACATCAGGCTCCCATCAACAGCCCCTAACATCAGAGTCCCATCAGCACCCCCTTACCTCAGAGTCCCATCAACAGCCTCTTACATCAGAGTCCTATCAGCAGTCCCTTACATCAAAGTTCCATCACCAGTTCACATACATCAGAGTCCCATCAGCAGCCCCTTACAAAGTATCATCACCTGTTCCCTTACATCAGAGTCCCATTAGCAGTCTCTTACATTAGAGTTCCACCAGCAGCCCCTTACATCAGAGTCCCATCCCCAGCCCCTTACATCAGAGTCCCATCAGCAGCCTCTTACTTCAGAGTCCCACCACCAGCCCCTTACATCAGAGTCCCATCAGGAGCCCCTTACATCAGAAACCCATCAGAATCCCCTTACATCAGAGTCCCATCAGCAGCCCCTTACAGAGAGTCTCATCACTAGCCCCCTTACATTAGGCTCCCATCATCAGCCCCTAAAATCAGAGTCCCACCAGCACCCCCTTACCTCAGAGTCCCATCAACAGCCTCTTACATCAGAGTCCTATCAGCAGCCACTTACATCAAAGTTTCATCACCAGTTCACATACATCAGAGTCCCATCAGCAGCCCCTTACATCAAAGACCAATCACCAGCCCTTTTCATGAGAGTCCCATCAGCAGCCCCTTACATCAGAGTCCCATCAGAAACCCCTTACTTCAGAATCCCATCAGCAACCCCTTACTTCGGAGTACCATCAGCAGCCACCAGCCCCTTACATCAAACTCCCATCACATCAGAGTACCATCACCAGCCCCTTACATCAGAGTCCCATCATAGGCCCCTTACATCAGAGTCCCATCAGGAGCCCCTTACATCAGAAACCCATCAGAATCCCCTTACATCAGAGTCCCATCAGCAGCCCCTTACAGAGAGTCTCATCACCAGCCCCCTTACATCAGGCTCCCATCATCAGCCCCTAAAATCAGAGTCCCACCAGCACCCCCTTACCTCAGAGTCCCATCAACAGCCTCTTACATCAGAGTCCTATCAGCAGCCCCTTACATCAAAGTTCCATCACCAGTTCACATACATCAGAGTCCCATCAGCAGCCCCTTACATCAAAGACCAATCACCAGCCCTTTTCATGAGAGTCCCATCAGCAGCCCCTTACATCAGAGTCCCATCAGAAACCCCTTACTTCAGAATCCCATCAGCAACCCCTTACTTCAGAGTACCATCAGCAGCCCCTTACATCAGAGTCCATTTAGCAACCCCTTATATCAGAGTCCCATCACCAGCCCCCTTACATCAGAGTCCCATCACCAGCCCCTTACAAAGTATCATCACCTGTTCCCTTACATCAGAGTCCGATTAGCAGTCTCTTACATTAGAGTTCCACCAGCAGCCCCTTACATCAGAGTCCCATCACCAGCCCCTTACATCAGAGTCCCATCACCAGCCCCTTACATCAAAGTCCCATCACCAGCCCCTTTTACATCAGAGTCCGATCAAAAGCTCCTTACATCAGTGTTCCATCAGCAGCCCCTTACATCAGAGTCCCATCAGCAGCCCCTTACATCAGAGTCCAATCAACAGCCCCCTTAAATCAGAGTCCCATCAACAGTCCTTAACATCAGAGACCCATCAGCAGCCTCTTACTTCAGAGTCCCACCACCAGCCCCTTACATCAAAGTCCCATCACATCAGAGTACCATCACCAGCCCCTTACATCAGAGTCCCATCACAGGCCCCTTACATCAGAGTCCCATCAGGAGCCCCTTACATCAGAAACCAATCAGAATCCCCTTACATCAGAGTCCCGTCAGCAGCCCCTTACAGAGAGTCTCATCACCAGCCCCCTTACATCAGGCTCCCATCAACAGCCCCTAACATCAGAGTCCCAACAGCACCCCCTTACCTCAGAGTCCCATCAACAGCCTCTTACATCAGAGTCCTATCAGCAGCCCCTTACATCAAAGTTCCATCACCAGTTCACATACATCAGAGTCCCATCAGCAGCCCCATACATCAAAGACCAATCACCAGCCCTTTTCATGAGAGTCCCATCAGCAGCCCCTTACATCAGAGTCCCATCAGAAACCCCTTACTTCAGAATCCCATCAGCAACCCCTTACTTTAGAGTCCCATCAGCAGCCACTTACATCAGAGTCCATTCAGCAACCCCTTACATCAGAGTCCCATCACCAGCCCCCTTACATCAGAGTCCCATCACCAGCCCATTACAAAGAATCATCACCTGTTCCCTTACATCAGAGTCCCATTAGCAGTCTATTACATTAGAGTTCCACCAGCAGCCCCTTACATCAGAGTCCCATCCCCAGCCCCTTACATCAGAGTCCCATCAGCAGCCTCTTACTTCAGAGTCCCACCACCAGCCCCTTACATCAAAGTCCCATCACATCAGAGTACCATCACCAGCCCCTTACATCAGAGTCCCATCAGGAGCCCCTTACATCAGAAACCCATCAGAATCCCCTTACATCAGAGTCCCATCAGCAGCCCCTTACTTCATAGTCCCATCACAGGCCCCTTAGATCAGAGTCCCATCAGGAGCCCCTTACATCAGAAACCCATCAGAATCCCCTTACATCAGAGTCCCATCAGCAGCCCCTTACAGAGAGCCTCATCACCAGCCCCCTTACATCAGGCTCCCATCATCAGCCCCTAACATCAGAGTCCCACCAGCACCCCCTTACCTCAGAGTCCCATCAACAGCCTCTTACATCAGAGTCCTATCAGCAGCCCCTTACATCAAAGTTCCATCACCAGTTCACATACATCAGAGTCCCATCAGCAGCCCCTTACATCAAAGACCAATCACCAGCCCTTTTCGTGAGAGTCCCATCAGCAGCCCCTTATATCAGAGTCCCATCAGAAACCCCTTACTTCAGAATCCCATCAGCAACCCCTTACTTCAGAGTCCCATCAGCAGCCCCTTACATCAGTGTCCATTTAGCAACCCCTTACATCAGAGTACCATCACCAGCCCCTTACATCAGAGTCCCATCACAGGCCCCTTACATCAGAGTCCCATCAGGAGCCCCTTACATCAGAAACCCATCAGAATCCCCTTACATCAGAGTCCCATCAGCAGCCCCTTACAGAGAGTCTCATCACCAGCCCCCTTACATCAGGCTCCCATCAACAGCCCCTAACATCAGAGTCCCACCAGCACCCCCTTACCTCAGAGTCCCATCAACAGCCTCTTACATCAGAGTCCTATCAGCAGCCCCTTACATCAAAGTTCCATCACCAGTTCACATACATCAGAGTCCCATCAGCAGCCCCTTACATCAAAGACCAATCACCAGCCCTTTTCGTGAGAGTCCCATCAGCAGCCCCTTATATCAGAGTCCCATCAGAAACCCCTTACTTCAGAATCCCATCAGCAACCCCTTACTTCAGAGTCCCATCAGCAGCCCCTTACATCAGTGTCCATTTAGCAACCCCTTACATCAGAGTACCATCACCAGCCCCTTACATCAGAGTCCCATCACAGGCCCCTTACATCAGAGTCCCATCAGGAGCCCCTTACATCAGAAACCCATCAGAATCCCCTTACATCAGAGTCCCATCAGCAGCCCCTTACAGAGAGTCTCATCACCAGCCCCCTTACATCAGGCTCCCATCAACAGCCCCTAACATCAGAGTCCCATCAGCACCCCCTTACCTCAGAGTCCCATCAACAGCCTCTTACATCAGAGTCCTATCAGCAGCCCCTTACATCAAAGTTCCATCACCAGTTCACATACATCGGAGTCCCATCAGCAGCCCCTTACATCAACGACCAATCACCAGCCCTTTTCATGAGAGTCCCATCAGCAGCCCCTTACATCAGAGTCCCATCAGAAACCCCTTACTTCAGAATCCCATCAGCAACCCCTTACTTTAGAGTCCCATCAGCAGCCACTTACATCAGAGTCCATTCAGCAACCCCTTACATCAGAGTCCCATCACCAGCCCCCTTACATCAGAGTCCCATCACCAGCCCATTACAAAGAATCATCACCTGTTCCCTTACATCAGAGTCCCATTAGCAGTCTCTTACATTAGAGTTCCACCAGCAGCCCCTTACATCAGAGTCCCATCCCCAGCCCCTTACATCAGAGTCCCATCAGCAGCCTCTTACTTCAGAGTCCCACCACCAGCCCCTTACATCAAAGTCCCATCAGGAGCCCCTTACATCAGAAACCCATCAGAATCCCCTTACATCAGAGTCCCATCAGCAGACCCTTACTTCATAGTCCCATCACAGGCCCCTTAGATCAGAGTCCCATCAGGAGCCCCTTACATCAAAGTCCCATCACCAGCCCCTTTTACATCAGAGTTCGATCAAAAGCTCCTTGCATCAGTGTTCCATCAGCAGCCCCTTACATCAGAGTCCCATCAGCAGCCCCTTACATCAGAGTCCCATCAACAGTCCCCTTACATCAGAGTCCCATCAACAGTCCTTAACATCAGAGACCCATCAGCAGCCCCTTACCTTAGAGTCCCATCAGCAGCCATTTACATGAGAGTCCCATCAGCAGCCCCTTTCCATCAGAGTCCCATCAACAGCCCCTACATCAGAGTCCCATCAGCAGCCCCCTTACATCAGGGTCTAATCTGCAGCCCCCTTACATAAGGATCCAATCTGCAGCCCCCTTACATCATGGTCCCATTACCAGCCCCTTACATAAGGGTCCCATCAGCAGCCCCTTATATCAGAGTGTCCCATCGTCAGCCCTTTACATCAGAATGTCCCATCACCAGCCCCTTAGATCAGAGTCCCATCACAGGCCCCTTAGATCAGAGTCCCATCAGGAGCCCCTTACATAAGAGTCCCATCACCAGCCCCTTACAGAGTCTCATCACCAGCCCCCTTACATCAGGCTCCCATCAACAGCCCCTTACATCAGAGTCCCATCAGCACCCCCTTACTTCAGAGTCCCATCAGCAGCCCCTTACATCAGAGTCCCATCAGCAGCCCCCTTACATCAGAGTCCCATTGGCAGCCCCTTACATCAGAGTTCATTCAGCAGCCCCTTACTTAAGACTCACATCACCAGCCCCCTTACATCAGAGACCAATCAGCGGCCCCTTACTTAAGACTCACATCACCAGCCCCCTTACATCAGAGACCAATCAGCGGCCCCTTACTTAAGACTCACATCACCAGCCCCCTTACATCAGAGTCCCATCACAGGCCCCTTACATCAGAGTCCCATCAGGAGCCCCTTACATCAGAAACCCATCAGAATCCCCTTACATCAGAGTCCCATCAGCAGCCCCTTACAGAGAGTCTCATCACCAGCCCCCTTACATCAGGCTCCCATCAACAGCCCCTTACATCAGAGTCCCATCAGCACCCCCTTACCTCAGAGTCCCATCAACAGCCTTTTACATCAGAGTCCTGTCAGCAGCCCCTTACATCAAAGTTCCATCACCAGTTCACATACATCAGAGTCCCATCAGCAGCCCCTTACAAAGTATCATCACCTGTTCCCTTACATCAGAGTCCCATTAGCAGTCTCTTACATTAGAGTTCCACCAGCAGCCCCTTACATCAGAGTCCCATCAACAGCCCCTTACATCAGAGTCCCATCAGCAGCCCCCTTCCATCAGAGTCCCATCAACAGCCCCTACATCAGAGTCCCATCAGCAGCCCCCTTACATCAGGGTCCAATCTGCAGCCCCCTTACATCAGGGTCCAATCTGCAGCCCCCTTACATCATGGTCCCATTACCACCCCCTTACGTAAGGGTCCCATCAGCAGCCCCTTATATCAGAGTGTCCCATTGTCAGCCCTTTACATCAGAATGTCCCACCACCAGCCCCTTAGATCAGAGTCCCATCACAGGCCCCTTAGATCAGAGTCCCATCAGGAGCCCCTTACATAAGAGTCCCATCACCAGCCCCTTACAGAGTCTCATCACCAGCCCCCTTACATCAGGCTCCCATCAACAGCCCCTTACATCAGAGTCCCATCAGCACCCCCTTACTTCAGAGTCCCATCAGCAGCCCCCTTACATCAGGGTCCAATCTGCAGCCCCCTTACATCAGGGTCCAATCTGCAGCCCCCTTACATCATGGTCCCATTACCACCCCCTTACATCAGAGTCCCATCAGCAGTCCCTTACATCAAAGACCACTCACCAGCCCTTTTCATGAGAGTCCCATCAGCAGCCCCTTACATCAGAGTCCCATCAGAAACCCCTTACTTCAGAATCTATTGAACCCAGGTGGAAGACACCTAAATGCCCTGAGTCTGTTGCTGCTCCTAGATCCAGTTTATAATATATATATATATATACTTTGACTACCCATCCATAATATGACATGTTTTTTTGTAGGTGACTCCCCTTTTCCACTTGCGGACCTGGCTCCATGTGTGTGGCTCTCGGTTTTTTTTTGGGGGGGCGGTTCTTTTTCCCCCCCGGGAGCTGCGATGCATAAATGGGGTTTATCTTCCCCTGCTGTCTCCGCCTCTCCATTATAGAGGGGGCGGAGCCACCAGTGCATCGGCGTCATGCCGTGTGCTACAGTGAGAGACTTCCGCATTCAGCGGTGTCCCTTCCTCCTGAGCACAGTCAACATCCGGACGATGGGCGGGTACCTCTGCTGCGTCCCGCCGCACACTGGCGGGCGCGGTGTGTGCGGTCCCCCCCACCGACGTTTGTATGACGTTGGGGGCGGAGGCTACGGCAGACGTCCGGATATTTAGGTGCGGGTTTTGGCATGGTCAGTTGTCTTTCTATTTGGCTCCCTCTACACACTGGCGAGAGACTATACTGGTAGGCATCACCACTATATTTATATATATTTTTACATGTCACCCCACCAATGTATTTACCACTTGTATAGGCACACCCCGCAATTCACCATTATACTTTCTTGTCTGTCTGCACCTTTTTCTTTCCTTCACTTTCTGCAGTCTTTCTTGCCTTTTTTTGTTGCTATCTTCTCTTATTCTCGTTTTTCTTTTCTTCTTTTCTTTCTTTCCTCCTTTCCCCTTCTTTCACCATTCCCTCCCACTCTCTCTTCCACACTTCCCTTTCTCACACACACCCCCCCCTCCCCCCATGCTCTGCAGGACGCTTTTATATTTCCTATACCATAGCCTAATACCTTATACTCCCATTACATGGCCATTTAAGTTAAACAATACATATATTCACGTACCTTATCATGATATACATGCCATGTAGGACTTTTAGGTTATTTAGGAGATCATACTATCCACCACCTTTTTTTATATATATACATCTATATATTTCATTACAGAGACCAAGCCCTGCTAGATTCATGGAGAACACCTGGGCTCACATTCTTTTTACCCCCTTTTTTTCAGTTTCTGCTCTGCTCTCACTCTCTTTTTCATGCTCTGCTGGACACCCTGCACCCACCATACTCAATTTTATTACTACAAACCCTTTTAGGATATGGGTACTATTATTATTTTAGATACATATACTTTTGTCATATCTTATTACAGTGAACACGCCCTGTAACCATCGTGGGTGACTATCGGGTCCATCCTTTTTCATTTCATTTCGCCATGCCTGACCTATGCCTGATTCTGGACCTCCAGTCCATGGTCTCCTCCCCCTCAGCTCCCGAGGGAGATGTATTTCCGCCGCCCTGTGCCTGAGGCCGCCCTCTTTGGGGTCTAGCGCCCGTCAAGTAGGTATCGGATTACTAGCCTCAGGCTTCATGTTGTTGTCCAATTACAAGCTATACTTCAATACATTTTTACTTGTTATTACAGACATCAGATATACACATCAGCCCCTGATGAAGCGAGGAGAACTTGCGAAACACGTCGGGTTAGAGATGTATCATGTATATCTGTACTTTTTATACTTTGATGTTATGTCATGATGGTTATGTTTTAGGACCATTTTATCATGTTGCTGTTCCTATGTAATTGTCACCTATGCTTATGACTTGTACTGGATGATATTTTATTTCAATAAAATTTGTTACTTCTACACTCTCTCTATTTATATGGGATCACTATGGACACTTCATTTAAAGTCCCACGGGTGAATTTTTCTGTTTCTGTATGCAATTTAGGGATGGAGGTGTCTCATGTTAGGGAGCAGCTCTCAGACTTTCTCCTTTTTTTTTTTACTTCAGAATCCCATCAGCAACCCCTTACTTTAGAGTCCCATCAGCAGCCACTTACATCAGAGTCCATTCAGCAACCCCTTACATCAGAGTCCCATCACCAGCCCCCTTACATCAGAGTCCCATCACCGGCCCCTTACAAAGAATCATCACCCGTTGCCTTACATCAGAGTCCCATTAGCAGTCTCTTACATTAGAGTTCCACCAGCAGCCCCTTACATCAGAGTCCCATCCCCAGCCCCTTACATTAGAGTCCCATCAGCAGCCTCTTACTTCAGAGTCCCATCAGCAGCCTCTTACTTCAGAGTCCCATCAGCAGCCTCTTACTTCAGAGTCCCACCACCAGCCCCTTACATCAAACTCCCATCACATCAGAGTACCATCACCAGCCCCTTACATCAGAGTCCCATCATAGGCCCCTTAATTCAGAGTCCCATCAGGAGCCCCTTACATCAGAAACCCATCAGAATCCCCTTACATCAGAGTCCCATCAGCAGCCCCTTACAGAGAGTCTCATCACCAGCCCCATTACATCAGGCTCCCATCAACAGCCCCTAACATCAGAGTCCCATCAGCACCCCCTTACCTCAGAGTCCCATCAACAGCCTCTTACATCAGAGTCCTATCAGCAGCCCCTTACATCAAAGTTCCATCACCAGTTCACATACATCAGAGTCCCATCAGCAGCCCCTTACAAAGTATCATCACCTGTTCCCTTACATCAGAGTCCCATTAGCAGTCTCTTACATTAGAGTTCCAACAGCAGCCCCTTACATCAGAGTCCCATCAACAGCCCCTTACATCAGAGTCCCATCAGCAGCCCCCTTCCATCAGAGTCCCATCAACAGCCCCTACATCAGAGTCCCATCAGCAGCCCCCTTACATCAGGGTCCAATCTGCAGCCCCCTTACATCAGGGTCCAATCTGCAGCCCCCTTACATCATGGTCCCATTACCACCCCCTTACATCAGGCTCCCATCAACAGCCCCTTACATCAGAGTCCCATCAGCACCCCCTTACTTCAGAGTCCCATCAGCAGCCTCTTACATCAGAGTCCTATCAGCAGCCCCTTACATCAAAGTTCCATCACCAGTTCACATACATCAGAGTCCCAGCAGCAGCCCCTTACATCAAAGACCAATCACCTTTTTTTTCATGAGAGTCCCATCAGCAGCCCCTTACATCAGAGTCCCATCAGAAGCCCCTTACTTCAGAATCCGATCAGCAACCCCTTACTTCAGAGTACCATCAGCAGCCCCTTACATCAGAGTCCATTCAGCAACCCCTTATATCAGAGTCCCATCAGCAGCCTCTTACTTCAGAGTCCCACCACCAGCCCCTTACATCAAA
This sequence comes from Lithobates septentrionalis, assembly GCA_037952835.1. Lineage (NCBI taxonomy): Eukaryota > Metazoa > Chordata > Amphibia > Anura > Ranidae > Lithobates > Lithobates septentrionalis. Next base: position 4,990,756 of record JBBDGP010001120.1, read on the forward strand.
GTCCCATCACATCAGAGTACCATCACCAGCCCCTTACATCAGAGTCCCATCACAGGCCCCTTACATCAGAGTCCCATCAGGAGCCCCTTACATCAGAAACCCATCAGAATCCCCTTACATCAGAGTCCCATCAGCAGCCCCTTACAGAGAGTCTCATCACCAGCCCCCTTACATCAGGCTCCCATCATCAGCCCCTAACATCAGAGTCCCACCAGCACCCCCTTACCTCAGAGTCCCATCAACAGCCTCTTACATCAGAGTCCTATCAGCAGCACCTTAAATCAAAGTTCCAACACCAGTTCACATACATCAGAGTCCCATCAGCAGCCCCTTACATCAAAGACCAATCACCAGCCCCTTACATCAGAGTCCCATCAACAGCCCCCTTACATCAGAGTCCCATAAACAGCCCCCTTCCATCAGAGTCCCACCAACAGTCCTTAACATCAGAGACCCATCAGCAGTCCCTTACCTTAGAGTCCCATCAGCAGTCATTTACATGAGAGTCCCATCAGCAGCCCCCTTACATCAGAGTTCCATCAGCAGCCCCCTTCCATCAGAGTCCCATCAACAGCCCCTACATCAGAGTCCCATCAGCAGCCCCCTTACATCAGGGTCCAATCTGCAGCCCCCTTACATCAGGGTCCAATCTGCAGCCCCCTTACATCATGGTCCCATTACCACCCCCTTACATAAGGGTCCCATCAGCAGCCCCTTATATCAGAGTGTCCCATCGTCAGCCCTTTACATCAGAATGTCCCATCACCAGCCCCTTAGATCAGAGTCCCATCACAGGCCCCTTAGATCAGAGTCCCATCAGGAGCCCCTTACATAAGAGTCCCATCACCAGCCCCTTACAGAGTCTCATCACCAGCCCCATTACATCAGGCTCCCATCAACAGCCCCTTACATCAGAGTCCCATCAGCACCCCCTTACTTCAGAGTCCCATCAGCAGCCCCTTACATCAGAGTCCCATCAGCAGCCTCTTACTTCAGAGTCCCACCACCAGCCCCTTACATCAAAGTCCCATCACATCAGAGTACCATCATCACGATTGGCACAACAGAGGTATAAAATTTATCACGGATTTATATTCCAATAACTCCCTCATCCCCTTCACTACACTGCAGGACCAATATAATCTATGCTCTGCAGATCAATATAAATATAACCAAATAGCTCATCTCCTACGCTCTATTAAATCACACCATATATACCTACCAAAAGAGGCGTGGAAATATCTCACCTCGAAACCCACTCCTCCAAAAGGTATCTCTCTGTTCTACAATATTTTTCAAAACAAACTTGATTTTATCAAATCTCAACCTTTCCAGAAATGGGAAACAGATCTAAACGTGCGCATTGCGAACTCACAGTGGCAGTGTGCATTTAGATCACTCTATAAAGCCTCAAAATGTGTCAACCACTGGGAACTTTCCCAGAAAATTGCATTACGCTGGTATCTTACACCTTACAGGATTTCAAAATTTGGAAACAATGGCTCCCCGCTATGCTGGAGGAAATGTGGCTCCATAGGTAACCTTTTACATATGTTCTGGTCCTGTAGGCACCTAACTAGCTTTTGGAACTCTGTCTTCCGGATTATTTCTAGCATCACGGGGATTCTGACCCGCCCTAAACCAAGCTTGGCAATTTTAAATGTGGGTATTGAGAAATTCCCTCCTGAATTCAAAACTGTAATCACACACATTCTTCTAGCTGCTAGAACACTAATAGCCAAACACTGGAAGGCAGACAGAGCTCCAAATGTATCTGAAGTCCTCGCAAACACCCAGACACACTATGTATATGAATCTCTGATAGCCATCAAGAATGGCCAGAAAGAAAAGTTTGATAAAAATTGGAAAATTTGGACAACATGGTTTAAAGGTAACTGACTTTAACAAATAATAGATGAACTATTCAAAATCTAGATGCTTCCACTATGTCCACATGAGATCAGACCATGGATGAACCTTCTTCAACCTTTCCCCCTCCCCCCCCTACTCCCCTCCCTTCCTCCCTCCTACCTTTCTTCCCTTTATGTTATTTTGTTCTTTATACGTTAAACTTCAAGCAACATTATATCCGCATACGGATAACATGTTATTCAGTTATAACTATAATAATGATGTTAATACGCCTCACGAGACCATTACCTTAATAACATCTTGATATTACATTGTCTAAATAAAATAGATATACCTATGTTAATGTAATATGGTACAACATAACGGTGTAACACTGTACTCTATGTATAACATGCAATACTCAATAAAAATCATTTAAAAAAAAAAAAAAGAGTACCATCATCACCAGCCCCTTACATCAGAGTCCCATCACAGGCCCCTTACATCAGACTCCCATCAGGAGCCCCTTACATCAGAAACCCATCAGAATCCCCTTACATCAGAGTCCCATCAGCACCCCCTTACCTCAGAGTCCCATCAACAGCCTCTTACATCAGAGTCCTATCAGCAGCCCCTTACATCAAAGTTCCATCACCAGTTCACATACATCAGAGTCCCAGCAGCAGCCCCTTACATCAAAGACCAATCACCAGCCCTTTTCATGAGAGTCCCATCAGCAGCCCCTTACATTAGAGTCCCATCAGAAGCCCCTTACTTCAGAATCCGATCAGAAACCCCTTACTTCAGAGTACCATCAGCAGCCCCTTACATCAGAGTCCATTCAGCAACCCCTTATATCAGAGTCCCATAAGCAGCCTCTTACTTCAGAGTCCCACCACCAGCCCCTTACATCAAAGTCCCATCACATCAGAGTACCATCACCAGCCCCTTACATCAGAGTCCCATCACAGGCCCCTTACATCAGAGTCCCATCAGGAGCCCCTTACATCAGAAACCCATCAGAATCCCCTTACATCAGAGTCCCATCAGCAGCCCCTTACAGAGAGTCTCATCACCAGCCCCCTTACATCAGGCTCCCATCATCAGCCCCTAACATCAGAGTCCCACCAGCACCCCCTTACCTCAGAGTCCCATCAACAGCCTCTTATATCAGAGTCCTATCAGCAGCCCCTTAAATCAAAGTTCCAACACCAGTTCACATACATCAGAGTCCCATCAGCAGCCCCTTACATCAAAGACCAATCACCAGCCCCTTACATCAGTGTCCCATCAACAGCCCCCTTACATCAGAGTCCCATCAACAGCCCCCTTACATCAGAGTCCCACCAACAGTCCTTAACATCAGAGACCCATCAGCAGCCCCTTACCTTAGAGTCCCATCAGCAGTCATTTACATGAGAGTCCCATCAGCAGCCCCCTTACATCAGAGTCCCATCAGCAGCCCCCTTCCATCAGAGTCCCATCAACAGCCCCTACATCAGAGTCCCATCAGCAGCCCCCTTACATCAGGGTCCAATCTGCAGCCCCCTTACATCAGGATCCAATCTGCAGCCCCCTTTCACCATGGTCCCATTACCAGCCCCTTACATAAGGGTCCCATCAGCAGCCCCTTATATCAGAGTGTCCCATCGTCAGCCCTTTACATCAGAATGTCCCATCACCAGCCCCTTAGATCAGAGTCCCATCACAGGCCCCTTAGATCAGAGTCCCATCAGGAGCCCCTTACATAAGAGTCCCATCACCAGCCCCTTACAGAGTCTCATCACCAGCCCCCTTACATCAGGCTTCCATCAACAGCCCCTTACATCAGAGTCCCATCAGCACCCCCTTACTTCAGAGTCCCATCAGCAGCCCCTTACATCAGAGTCCCATCAGCAGCCCCCTTACATCAGAGTCCCATCGGCAGCCCTTTACATCAGAGTCCATTCAGCAGCCCCTTACATCAGAGTCCAATCAGCGGTCCCTTACTTAAGACTCACATCACCAGCCCCCTTACATCAGAGTCCCCTAAACAGCCTTTTACATCAGAGCCCCATCACCAGCCCCTCACATCAGAGTCCCATCAGGAGCCCCCTTACATCAGAAACCCATCAGAATCCCCTTACATCAGAGTCCCATCAGCAGCCCCTTACAGAGAGTCTCATCACCAGCCCCCTTACATTAGGCTCCCATCAACAGCCCCTAACATCAGAGTCCCATCAGCACCCCCTTACCTCAGAGTCCCATCAACAGCCTCTTACATCAGAGTCCTATCAGCAGCCCCTTACATCAAAGTTCCATCACCAGTTCACATACATCGGAGTCCCATCAGCAGCCCCTTACATCAAAGACCAATAACCAGCCCTTTTCATGAGAGTCCCATCAGCAGCCCCTTACATCAGAGTCCCATCAGTAACCTCTTACTTCAGAATCCCATCAGCAACCCCTTACTTCAGAGTACCATCAGCAGCCCCTTACATCAGAGTCCATTCAGCAACCCCTTACATCAGAGTTCCATCACCAGTTCACATACATCAGAGTCCCATCAGCAGCCCCTTACATCAAAGACCAATCACCAGCCCTTTTCATGAGAGTCCCATCAGCAGCCCCTTACATCAGAGTCCCATCAGAAGCCCCTTACTTCAGAATCCGATCAGCAACCCCTTACTTCAGAGTACCATCAGCAGCCCCTTACATCAGAGTCCATTCAGCAACCCCTTACATCAGAGTCCCATCAGCAGCCTCTTACTTCAGAGTCCCACCACCAGCCCCTTACATCAAAGTCCCATCACATCAGAGTACCATCACCAGCCCCTTACATCAGAGTCCCATCACAGGCCCCTTACATCAGAGTCCCATCAGGAGCCCCTTACATCAGAAACCCATCAGAATCCCCTTACATCAGAGTCCCATCAGCAGCCCCTTACAGAGAGTCTCATCACCAGCCCCCTTACATCAGGCTCCCATCAACAGCCCCTAACATCAGAGTCCCATCAGCACCCCCTTACCTCAGAGTCCCATCAACAGCCTCTTACATCAGAATCCTATCAACAGCCCGTTACATCAAAGTTCCATCACCAGTTCACATACACCGGAGTCCCATCAGCAGCCCCTGACATCAAAGACAAATCATCAGCCCTTTTCATGAGAGTCCCATCAGCAGCCCCTTACATCAGAGTCCATTCAGCAGCCCCTTACATCAGAGTCCCATCACCAGCCCCTTACATCAGAGTCCCATCAGCAGCCCCTTACATCAGAGTCCCATCATCTGTCCCCTTACATCAGAGTCCCATCACCAGCCTCCTTACATCAGAGTCCCATCAGCAGCCCATTACATCAGAGTCCCATCAGCAGCCCCTTACATCTGAGTCTTATCAGAATCCCCTTACATCAGAGTCCCATCAGCAGCCCCTTACAGAGTCTCATCACTAGCCCCCTTACATCAGAGTCCTATCACATGCTCCTTACATCAGAGTCCCACCACCAGTCCCTTACATCAAAGTCCAATCAACAGTCCCATACATCAGAGTCCCATCAGCAGCCCCTTACATCAAAGTCCCATCACCAGCCCCCTTACATCAGAGTCCCATCACAAGCTCCTTACATCAGAGTCCCATCAACAGCCCCCTTACATCAGAGTCCCATCAACAGTCCTTAACATAAGAGTCCCATCACCAGCCCCTTACATCAGAGTCCATTCAGCAGCCCCTTACATCAGAGTCCCATCACCAGCCCCTTACATCAGAGTCCCATCAGCAGCCCCTTACATCAGAGTCCCATCATCTGTCCCCTTACATCAGAGTCCCATCACCAGCCTCCTTACATCAGAGTCCCATCAGCAGCCCATTACATCAGAGTCCCATCAGCAGCCCCTTACATCAGAGTCTTATCAGAATCCCCTTACATCAGAGTCCCATCAGCAGCCCCTTACAGAGTCTCATCACTAGCCCCCTTACATCAGAGTCCTATCACATGCTCCTTACATCAGAGTCCCACCACCAGTCCCTTACATCAAAGTCCAATCAACAGTCCCATACATCAGAGTCCCATCAGCAGCCCCTTACATCAAAGTCCCATCACCAGCCCCCTTACATCAGAGTCCCATCACAAGCTCCTTACATCAGAGTCCCATCAACAGCCCCCTTACATCAGAGTCCCATCAACAGTCCTTAACATAAGAGTCCCATCACCAGCCCCTTACATTAGAGTTCCTTCAGAGCCCCTTACATCAGAGTCCTATCAGAATCCCTTTACATCAGAGTCCCATCAGCAGCCCCTTGCAGAGTCTCATCACCTGCCCCCTTACATCAGAGTCCAATCAGCAGCCTCTTACATTAGAGTTCCACCACCAGCCCCTTACATCAAGGTCCCATCAACAGTCCCTTATATCAGGGTCCCATCAGCAGCCCCTTACATCGAAGTCCCATCACCAGCCCCCTTACTTTAGAGTCCAATCACAAGCTCCTTACATCAGAGTCCCATCAGCAGCCCCTTACATCAGAGTCCATTCAGCAGCCCCTTACATCAGAGTCCAATGAGCAGTCCCTTACATCAGCGTCCCATTAACAGCCCCCTACATCAGAGTCCCATCATCAGCCCCCTTACATCAGAGTCCCATCAGCAGCCCCTTACATCAGAGTCCAATCAGCAACCCCTTACATCAGAGTACCAACACCAGCCCCCTTACATCAGAGTCCCCTAAGCAGCCTTTTACATCAGAGTCCCATCACCAACCCCTCACATCAGAGTCCCATCAGCAGCCCCTTACTTCAGAGTGTTATCAGAATCCCCTTACATCAGAGTCCCATCAGCAGCCCCTTACATCAGAGTCCCATCACATGCTCCTTACATCAGAGTCCCATCAGCAGCCCCTTACATCAGAGTCCCATCACCAGCCCCTCACATCAGAGTCCCATCACAGGCCCCTTACATCAGAGTCCTATCAGAATCCCCTTACATCAGAGTCCCATCAGCAGCCCCTTACAGAGTCTCATCACCAGCCCCCTTACATCAGGCTCCCATCAACAGCCCCTTGCATCAGAATCCCATCAGAAACCCCTTACATCAGAGTCCCATCAGCAACCCCTTACTTCAGAGTCCCATCAGCAGCCCCTTACATCAGAGTCCCACCACCAGCCCCCTTACATCACAGTCCCATCAGCAGCCCCTTACATCACAGTCCATTCAGCAGCCCCTTACATCAGAGTCCCATCACCAGCCCCTTACATCAGAGTCCCATCACCAGCCCCTTACATCAGAGTCCCATCAGCAACCCCTTACAGAGTCTCATCACCAGCCCCCTTACATCAGGCTCCCATCAACAGCCCCTTGCATCAGAATCCCATCAGAAACCCCTTACATCAGAGTCCCATCAGCAACCCCTTACTTCAGAGTCCCATCAGCAGACCCTTACATCAGAGTCCCACCACCAGCCCCCTTACATCACAGTCCCATCAGCAGCCCCTTACATCACAGTCCAATCAGCGTTCCCTTACTTCAGACACTCATCACAAGCCCCTTACATCAGAGTCCCATCAGAGCCCCTTACATCAGATTCCTTTCAGAATCCCCTTACATCAGAGTCCCATCAGCAGCCCCTTACAGAGTCTCATCACCAGCCCCCTTAAATCAGGCTCCCATCAACAGCCCTATACATCAGAATCCCATCAGAAACCCCCTACATCAGAGTCCCATCAGCAACCCCTTACTTCAGAGTCCCATCAGCAGCCCATTACATCAGAGTACCATCACCAGCTCCTTACATCAGAGTCCCATCAGCACCCCCTTACATCAGAGTCCCATTAGACGCCCCTAACATCAGAGTCCTATCAGCAGCCCCTTACATCAGAGTCTATTCAGCAGCCCCTTACATCAGAGTCCAATCAGCAGCCCCTTACATCAGAAAGTCCCATCACAAGCCCCTTACATCAGAGTCCCATCAGAGCCCCTTACATCAGATTCCTTTCAGAATCCCCTTACATCAGAGTCCCATCACCAGCCCCTTACAAAGTCTCATCACCTGTTCCCTTACTTCAGAATCCCACCACCAGCCCCTTACATCAAAGTCCCATCAACAGCCCGCTAACCCCCATAGTACATCAGAGTCCATACTGCAGTCCCTTATATCAGATTGTCCAATCACCAGCCCTTTACATCAGAGTGTCCCATCACCAGCCCCTTACATCAGAGTCCCATCAGGAGCCCCTTACATCAGAGTCCCTTCACCAGCCCCTTACAGAGTCTCATCACCAGCACCCTTACATCAGGCTCCCATCAACAGCCCCTTACATCAGAGTCCCATCAGAAAACTCTTACATCAGAGTCCCATCAGCAACCCCTTACTTCAGAGTCCTATCACCAGCCCCCTTACATCAGAGTCCCATCAGCTGCCCCTTACATCAGAGTCCAATCAGCAGCCCCTTACATCAGAGTCCAATCAGCGGCCCCTTACTTAAGACTCCCATCACCAGCCCCCTTACATCAGAGTCCCCTAAGCAGCCTTTTACATCAGAGTCCCATCAGCAGCCCCTTACATCAGAGTCCCATCACAAGCCCCCTAACATCAGAGTCCCATTAGCAGCCCCTTACATCGGAGTCCATTCAGCAGCCCCTTTTATCAGAGTCCAATCAGCGGCCCCTTACTTCAGACTCCCATTACCAGCCCCCTTACATTTGAGTCCCCTAAGCAGCCTTTTACATCAGAGTCCCATCACAAGCCCCCTAACATCAGAGTCCCATCAGCACCCCCTTACATCAGAGTCCCATCAGCACCCCCTTACATCAGAGTCCCATCAACAGCCCCCTTACATCAGAGTCCCATCAACAGTCCCTTACATCAGAGTCCCATCAGCAGCCCCTTACATCAAAGTCCCAGTAACAGCCCCCTACATCAGAGTCCCATCATCAGCCCCCTTACATCAGAGTCCCATCAGCAGCCCCTTACATCAGAGTCCAATCAGCAACCCCTTACATCAGAGTCCCATCTCCAGCCCCCTTACATCAGAGTCCCATCACATGCTCCTTACATCAGAGTCCCATCAACAGCACCCTTACATCAGAGTCCCATCAACAGTCCTTAACATCAGAGTCCCATCACCAGCCCCTTAAATTAGAATCTCATCAGAAGTCCAATACAGAGTGTCCCAACACCAGGACCTTACATCAGAGACCTATCAGCAGTCCCATCACATGCTCCTTACATCAGAGTCCCATCAGCAGCCCCATTACATCAGACTCCATTCAGCAGCCCATTACATCAGCGTCCCATTAACAGCCCCTTACATCAGAGTCCCATCACAGGCCCCTTACATTAGAGTTCCTTCAGAGCCCCTTACATCAGAGTCCTATCAGAATCCCTTTACATCAGGGTCCCATCAGCAGCCCCTTACAGAGTCCCATCTCCAGCCCCCTTACATCAGAGTCCCATCACATGCTCCTTACATCAGAGTCCCATCAACAGCACCCTTACATCAGAGTCCATTCAGCAGCCCCTTACATCAGAGTCACATCACCAGCCCCTTACATCAGAGTCCCGTCAGCAGCCCCTTACATCAGAGTCCCATCATCTGTCCCCTTACATCAGAGTCCCATCACCAGCCCCCTTACATCAGAGTCCCATCAGCAGCCCATTACATCAGAGTCCTATCAGCAGCCCCTTACATCAGAGTCTTATCAGAATCCCCTTACATCAGAGTCCCATCAGCAGCCCCTTACAGAGTCTCATCACCAGCCCCCTTACATCAGAGTCCTATCACATGCTCCTTACATCAGAGTCCCACCACCAGTCCCTTACATGAAAGTCCAATCAACAGTCCCATACATCAGAGTCCCATCAGCAGCCCCTTACATCAAAGTCCCATCACCAGCCCCCTTACATCAGAGTCCCATCACAAGCTCCTTACATCAGAGTCCCATCAACAGCCCCCTTACATCAGAGTCCCATCAACAGTCCTTAACATAAGAGTCCCATCACCAGCCCCTTACATCAGAGTCCCATCACAGCCCCCTTACATTAGAGTTCCTTCAGAGCCCCTTACATCAGAGTCCTATCAGAATCCCTTTACATCAGAGTCCCATCAGCAGCCCCTTACAGAGTCTCATCACCAGCCCCCTTACATCAGAGTCCAATCAGCAGCCTCTTACATTAGAGTTCCACCACCAGCCCCTTACATCAAGGTCCCATCAACAGTCCCTTACATCAGGGTCCCATCAGCAGCCCCTTACATCGAAGTCCCATCACCAGCCCCCTTACTTTAGAGTCCAATCACAAGCTCCTTACATCAGAATCCCATCAGCAGCCCCTTACATCAGAGTCCATTCAGCAGCCCCTTACATCAGAGTCCAATCAGCAGTCCCTTACATCAGCGTCCCATTAACAGCCCCCTACATCAGAGTCCCATCATCAGCCCCCTTACATCAGAGTCCCATCAGCAGCCCCTTACATCAGAGTCCAATCAGCAACCCCTTACATCAGAGTACCAACACCAGCCCCCTTACATCAGAGTCCCCTAAGCAGCCTTTTACATCAGAGTCCCATCACCAACCCCTCACATCAGAGTCCCATCAGCAGCCCCTTACTTCAGAGTGTTATCAGAATCCCCTTACATCAGAGTCCCATCAGCAGCCCCTTACATCAGAGTCCCATCACATGCTCCTTACATCAGAGTCCCATCAGCAGCCCCTTACATCAGAGTCCCATCACCAGCCCCTCACATCAGAGTCCCATCACAGGCCCCTTACATCAGAGTCCTATCAGAATCCCCTTACATCAGTGTCCCATCAGCAGCCCCTTACCAAGTCTCATCACCAGCCCCCTTACATCAGGCTCCCATCAACAGCCCCTTGCATCAGAATCCCATTAGAAACCCCTTACATCAGAGTCCCATCAGCAACCCCTTACTTCAGAGTCCCATCAGCAGCCCCTTACATCAGAGTCCCATCACCAGCCCCCTTACATCACAGTCCCATCAGCAGCCCCTTACATCACAGTCCATTCAGCAGCCCCTTACATCAGAGTCCAATCAGCGTTCCCTTACTTCAGACACTTCAGAGTCCCACCACCAGCCCCTTACATCAAAGTCCCATCACATCAGAGTACCATCATCACGATTGGCACAACAGAGGTATAAAATTTATCACGGATTTATATTCCAATAACTCCCTCATCCCCTTCACTACACTGCAGGACCAATATAAACTATGCTCTGCAGATCAATATAAATATAACCAAATAGCTCATCTCCTACGCTCTATTAAATCACACCATATATACCTACCAAAAGAGGCGTGGAAATATCTCACCTCGAAACCCACTCCTCCAAAAGGTATCTCTCTGTTCTACAATATTTTTCAAAACAAACTTGATTTTATCAAATCTCAACCTTTCCAGAAATGGGAAACAGATCTAAACGTGCGCATTGCGAACTCACAGTGGCAGTGTGCATTTAGATCACTCTATAAAGCCTCAAAATGTGTCAACCACTGGGAACTTTCCCAGAAAATTGCATTACGCTGGTATCTTACACCTTACAGGATTTCAAAATTTGGAAACAATGGCTCCCCGCTATGCTGGAGGAAATGTGGCTCCATAGGTAACCTTTTACATATGTTCTGGTCCTGTAGGCACCTAACTAGCTTTTGGAACTCTGTCTTCCGGATTATTTCTAGCATCACGGGGATTCTGACCCGCCCTAAACCAAGCTTGGCAATTTTAAATGTGGGTATTGAGAAATTCCCTCCTGAATTCAAAACTGTAATCACACACATTCTTCTAGCTGCTAGAACACTAATAGCCAAACACTGGAAGGCAGACAGAGCTCCAAATGTATCTGAAGTCCTCGCAAACACCCAGACACACTATGTATATGAATCTCTGATAGCCATCAAGAATGGCCAGAAAGAAAAGTTTGATAAAAATTGGAAAATTTGGACAACATGGTTTAAAGGTAACTGACTTTAACAAATAATAGATGAACTATTCAAAATCTAGATGCTTCCACTATGTCCACATGAGATCAGACCATGGATGAACCTTCTTCAACCTTTCCCCCTCCCCCCCCTACTCCCCTCCCTTCCTCCCTCCTACCTTTCTTCCCTTTATGTTATTTTGTTCTTTATACGTTAAACTTCAAGCAACATTATATCCGCATACGGATAACATGTTATTCAGTTATAACTATAATAATGATGTTAATACGCCTCACGAGACCATTACCTTAATAACATCTTGATATTACATTGTCTAAATAAAATAGATATACCTATGTTAATGTAATATGGTACAACATAACGGTGTAACACTGTACTCTATGTATAACATGCAATACTCAATAAAAATCATTTAAAAAAAAAAAAAAGAGTACCATCATCACCAGCCCCTTACATCAGAGTCCCATCACAGGCCCCTTACATCAGACTCCCATCAGGAGCCCCTTACATCAGAAACCCATCAGAATCCCCTTACATCAGAGTCCCATCAGCACCCCCTTACCTCAGAGTCCCATCAACAGCCTCTTACATCAGAGTCCTATCAGCAGCCCCTTACATCAAAGTTCCATCACCAGTTCACATACATCAGAGTCCCAGCAGCAGCCCCTTACATCAAAGACCAATCACCAGCCCTTTTCATGAGAGTCCCATCAGCAGCCCCTTACATCAGAGTCCCATCAGAAGCCCCTTACTTCAGAATCCGATCAGAAACCCCTTACTTCAGAGTACCATCAGCAGCCCCTTACATCAGAGTCCATTCAGCAACCCCTTATATCAGAGTCCCATCAGCAGCCTCTTACTTCAGAGTCCCACCACCAGCCCCTTACATCAAAGTCCCATCACATCAGAGTACCATCACCAGCCCCTTACATCAGAGTCCCATCACAGGCCCCTTACATCAGAGTCCCATCAGGAGCCCCTTACATCAGAAACCCATCAGAATCCCCTTACATCAGAGTCCCATCAGCAGCCCCTTACAGAGAGTCTCATCACCAGCCCCCTTACATCAGGCTCCCATCATCAGCCCCTAACATCAGAGTCCCACCAGCACCCCCTTACCTCAGAGTCCCATCAACAGCCTCTTATATCAGAGTCCTATCAGCAGCCCCTTAAATCAAAGACCAATCACCAGCCCCTTACATCAGTGTCCCATCAACAGCCCTCTTACATCAGAGTCCCATCAACAGCCCCCTTACATCAGAGTCCCACCAACAGTCCTTAACATCAGAGACCCATCAGCAGCCCCTTACCTTAGAGTCCCATCAGCAGTCATTTACATGAGAGTCCCATCAGCAGCCCCCTTACATCAGAGTCCCATCAGCAGCCCCCTTCCATCAGAGTCCCATCAACAGCCCCTACATCAGAGTCCCATCAGCAGCCCCCTTACATCAGGGTCCAATCTGCAGCCCCCTTACATCAGGATCCAATCTGCAGCCCCCTTTCACCATGGTCCCATTACCAGCCCCTTACATAAGGGTCCCATCAGCAGCCCCTTATATCAGAGTGTCCCATCGTCAGCCCTTTACATCAGAATGTCCCATCACCAGCCCCTTAGATCAGAGTCCCATCACAGGCCCCTTAGATCAGAGTCCCATCAGGAGCCCCTTACATAAGAGTCCCATCACCAGCCCCTTACAGAGTCTCATCACCAGCCCCCTTACATCAGGCTTCCATCAACAGCCCCTTACATCAGAGTCCCATCAGCACCCCCTTACTTCAGAGTCCCATCAGCAGCCCCTTACATCAGAGTCCCATCAGCAGCCCCCTTACATCAGAGTCCCATCGGCAGCCCTTTACATCAGAGTCCATTCAGCAGCCCCTTACATCAGAGTCCAATCAGCGGTCCCTTACTTAAGACTCACATCACCAGCCCCCTTACATCAGAGTCCCCTAAACAGCCTTTTACATCAGAGCCCCATCACCAGCCCCTCACATCAGAGTCCCATCAGGAGCCCCCTTACATCAGAAACCCATCAGAATCCCCTTACATCAGAGTCCCATCAGCAGCCCCTTACAGAGAGTCTCATCACCAGCCCCCTTACATTAGGCTCCCATCAACAGCCCCTAACATCAGAGTCCCATCAGCACCCCCTTACCTCAGAGTCCCATCAACAGCCTCTTACATCAGAGTCCTATCAGCAGCCCCTTACATCAAAGTTCCATCACCAGTTCACATACATCGGAGTCCCATCAGCAGCCCCTTACATCAAAGACCAATAACCAGCCCTTTTCATGAGAGTCCCATCAGCAGCCCCTTACATCAGAGTCCCATCAGTAACCTCTTACTTCAGAATCCCATCAGCAACCCCTTACTTCAGAGTACCATCAGCAGCCCCTTACATCAGAGTCCATTCAGCAACCCCTTACATCAGAGTTCCATCACCAGTTCACATACATCAGAGTCCCATCAGCAGCCCCTTACATCAAAGACCAATCACCAGCCCTTTTCATGAGAGTCCCATCAGCAGCCCCTTACATCAGAGTCCCATCAGAAGCCCCTTACTTCAGAATCCGATCAGCAACCCCTTACTTCAGAGTACCATCAGCAGCCCCTTACATCAGAGTCCATTCAGCAACCCCTTACATCAGAGTCCCATCAGCAGCCTCTTACTTCAGAGTCCCACCACCAGCCCCTTACATCAAAGTCCCATCACATCAGAGTACCATCACCAGCCCCTTACATCAGAGTCCCATCACAGGCCCCTTACATCAGAGTCCCATCAGGAGCCCCTTACATCAGAAACCCATCAGAATCCCCTTACATCAGAGTCCCATCAGCAGCCCCTTACAGAGAGTCTCATCACCAGCCCCCTTACATCAGGCTCCCATCAACAGCCCCTAACATCAGAGTCCCATCAGCACCCCCTTACCTCAGAGTCCCATCAACAGCCTCTTACATCAGAATCCTATCAACAGCCCGTTACATCAAAGTTCCATCACCAGTTCACATACACCGGAGTCCCATCAGCAGCCCCTGACATCAAAGACAAATCATCAGCCCTTTTCATGAGAGTCCCATCAGCAGCCCCTTACATCAGAGTCCATTCAGCAGCCCCTTACATCAGAGTCCCATCACCAGCCCCTTACATCAGAGTCCCATCAGCAGCCCCTTACATCAGAGTCCCATCATCTGTCCCCTTACATCAGAGTCCCATCACCAGCCTCCTTACATCAGAGTCCCATCAGCAGCCCATTACATCAGAGTCCCATCAGCAGCCCCTTACATCTGAGTCTTATCAGAATCCCCTTACATCAGAGTCCCATCAGCAGCCCCTTACAGAGTCTCATCACTAGCCCCCTTACATCAGAGTCCTATCACATGCTCCTTACATCAGAGTCCCACCACCAGTCCCTTACATCAAAGTCCAATCAACAGTCCCATACATCAGAGTCCCATCAGCAGCCCCTTACATCAAAGTCCCATCACCAGCCCCCTTACATCAGAGTCCCATCACAAGCTCCTTACATCAGAGTCCCATCAACAGCCCCCTTACATCAGAGTCCCATCAACAGTCCTTAACATAAGAGTCCCATCACCAGCCCCTTACATCAGAGTCCATTCAGCAGCCCCTTACATCAGAGTCCCATCACCAGCCCCTTACATCAGAGTCCCATCAGCAGCCCCTTACATCAGAGTCCCATCATCTGTCCCCTTACATCAGAGTCCCATCACCAGCCTCCTTACATCAGAGTCCCATCAGCAGCCCATTACATCAGAGTCCCATCAGCAGCCCCTTACATCAGAGTCTTATCAGAATCCCCTTACATCAGAGTCCCATCAGCAGCCCCTTACAGAGTCTCATCACTAGCCCCCTTACATCAGAGTCCTATCACATGCTCCTTACATCAGAGTCCCACCACCAGTCCCTTACATCAAAGTCCAATCAACAGTCCCATACATCAGAGTCCCATCAGCAGCCCCTTACATCAAAGTCCCATCACCAGCCCCCTTACATCAGAGTCCCATCACAAGCTCCTTACATCAGAGTCCCATCAACAGCCCCCTTACATCAGAGTCCCATCAACAGTCCTTAACATAAGAGTCCCATCACCAGCCCCTTACATTAGAGTTCCTTCAGAGCCCCTTACATCAGAGTCCTATCAGAATCCCTTTACATCAGAGTCCCATCAGCAGCCCCTTGCAGAGTCTCATCACCTGCCCCCTTACATCAGAGTCCAATCAGCAGCCTCTTACATTAGAGTTCCACCACCAGCCCCTTACATCAAGGTCCCATCAACAGTCCCTTATATCAGGGTCCCATCAGCAGCCCCTTACATCGAAGTCCCATCACCAGCCCCCTTACTTTAGAGTCCAATCACAAGCTCCTTACATCAGAGTCCCATCAGCAGCCCCTTACATCAGAGTCCATTCAGCAGCCCCTTACATCAGAGTCCAATGAGCAGTCCCTTACATCAGCGTCCCATTAACAGCCCCCTACATCAGAGTCCCATCATCAGCCCCCTTACATCAGAGTCCCATCAGCAGCCCCTTACATCAGAGTCCAATCAGCAACCCCTTACATCAGAGTACCAACACCAGCCCCCTTACATCAGAGTCCCCTAAGCAGCCTTTTACATCAGAGTCCCATCACCAACCCCTCACATCAGAGTCCCATCAGCAGCCCCTTACTTCAGAGTGTTATCAGAATCCCCTTACATCAGAGTCCCATCAGCAGCCCCTTACATCAGAGTCCCATCACATGCTCCTTACATCAGAGTCCCATCAGCAGCCCCTTACATCAGAGTCCCATCACCAGCCCCTCACATCAGAGTCCCATCACAGGCCCCTTACATCAGAGTCCTATCAGAATCCCCTTACATCAGAGTCCCATCAGCAGCCCCTTACAGAGTCTCATCACCAGCCCCCTTACATCAGGCTCCCATCAACAGCCCCTTGCATCAGAATCCCATCAGAAACCCCTTACATCAGAGTCCCATCAGCAACCCCTTACTTCAGAGTCCCATCAGCAGCCCCTTACATCAGAGTCCCACCACCAGCCCCCTTACATCACAGTCCCATCAGCAGCCCCTTACATCACAGTCCATTCAGCAGCCCCTTACATCAGAGTCCCATCACCAGCCCCTTACATCAGAGTCCCATCACCAGCCCCTTACATCAGAGTCCCATCAGCAACCCCTTACAGAGTCTCATCACCAGCCCCCTTACATCAGGCTCCCATCAACAGCCCCTTGCATCAGAATCCCATCAGAAACCCCTTACATCAGAGTCCCATCAGCAACCCCTTACTTCAGAGTCCCATCAGCAGACCCTTACATCAGAGTCCCACCACCAGCCCCCTTACATCACAGTCCCATCAGCAGCCCCTTACATCACAGTCCAATCAGCGTTCCCTTACTTCAGACACTCATCACAAGCCCCTTACATCAGAGTCCCATCAGAGCCCCTTACATCAGATTCCTTTCAGAATCCCCTTACATCAGAGTCCCATCAGCAGCCCCTTACAGAGTCTCATCACCAGCCCCCTTAAATCAGGCTCCCATCAACAGCCCTATACATCAGAATCCCATCAGAAACCCCCTACATCAGAGTCCCATCAGCAACCCCTTACTTCAGAGTCCCATCAGCAGCCCATTACATCAGAGTACCATCACCAGCTCCTTACATCAGAGTCCCATCAGCACCCCCTTACATCAGAGTCCCATTAGACGCCCCTAACATCAGAGTCCTATCAGCAGCCCCTTACATCAGAGACTATTCAGCAGCCCCTTACATCAGAGTCCAATCAGCAGCCCCTTACATCAGAAAGTCCCATCACAAGCCCCTTACATCAGAGTCCCATCAGAGCCCCTTACATCAGATTCCTTTCAGAATCCCCTTACATCAGAGTCCCATCACCAGCCCCTTACAAAGTCTCATCACCTGTTCCCTTACTTCAGAATCCCACCACCAGCCCCTTACATCAAAGTCCCATCAACAGCCCGCTAACCCCCATAGTACATCAGAGTCCATACTGCAGTCCCTTATATCAGATTGTCCAATCACCAGCCCTTTACATCAGAGTGTCCCATCACCAGCCCCTTACATCAGAGTCCCATCAGGAGCCCCTTACATCAGAGTCCCTTCACCAGCCCCTTACAGAGTCTCATCACCAGCACCCTTACATCAGGCTCCCATCAACAGCCCCTTACATCAGAGTCCCATCAGAAAACTCTTACATCAGAGTCCCATCAGCAACCCCTTACTTCAGAGTCCTATCACCAGCCCCCTTACATCAGAGTCCCATCAGCTGCCCCTTACATCAGAGTCCAATCAGCAGCCCCTTACATCAGAGTCCAATCAGCGGCCCCTTACTTAAGACTCCCATCACCAGCCCCCTTACATCAGAGTCCCCTAAGCAGCCTTTTACATCAGAGTCCCATCAGCAGCCCCTTACATCAGAGTCCCATCACAAGCCCCCTAACATCAGAGTCCCATTAGCAGCCCCTTACATCGGAGTCCATTCAGCAGCCCCTTTTATCAGAGTCCAATCAGCGGCCCCTTACTTCAGACTCCCATTACCAGCCCCCTTACATTTGAGTCCCCTAAGCAGCCTTTTACATCAGAGTCCCATCACAAGCCCCCTAACATCAGAGTCCCATCAGCACCCCCTTACATCAGAGTCCCATCAGCACCCCCTTACATCAGAGTCCCATCAACAGCCCCCTTACATCAGAGTCCCATCAACAGTCCCTTACATCAGAGTCCCATCAGCAGCCCCTTACATCAAAGTCCCAGTAACAGCCCCCTACATCAGAGTCCCATCATCAGCCCCCTTACATCAGAGTCCCATCAGCAGCCCCTTACATCAGAGTCCAATCAGCAACCCCTTACATCAGAGTCCCATCTCCAGCCCCCTTACATCAGAGTCCCATCACATGCTCCTTACATCAGAGTCCCATCAACAGCACCCTTACATCAGAGTCCCATCAACAGTCCTTAACATCAGAGTCCCATCACCAGCCCCTTAAATTAGAATCTCATCAGCAGTCCAATACAGAGTGTCCCAACACCAGGACCTTACATCAGAGACCTATCAGCAGTCCCATCACATGCTCCTTACATCAGAGTCCCATCAGCAGCCCCATTACATCAGACTCCATTCAGCAGCCCATTACATCAGCGTCCCATTAACAGCCCCTTACATCAGAGTCCCATCACAGGCCCCTTACATTAGAGTTCCTTCAGAGCCCCTTACATCAGAGTCCTATCAGAATCCCTTTACATCAGGGTCCCATCAGCAGCCCCTTTCAGAGTCCCATCTCCAGCCCCCTTACATCAGAGTCCCATCACATGCTCCTTACATCAGAGTCCCATCAACAGCACCCTTACATCAGAGTCCATTCAGCAGCCCCTTACATCAGAGTCACATCACCAGCCCCTTACATCAGAGTCCCGTCAGCAGCCCCTTACATCAGAGTCCCATCATCTGTCCCCTTACATCAGAGTCCCATCACCAGCCCCCTTACATCAGAGTCCCATCAGCAGCCCATTACATCAGAGTCTTATCAGAATCCCCTTACATCAGAGTCCCATCAGCAGCCCCTTACAGAGTCTCATCACCAGCCCCCTTACATCAGAGTCCTATCACATGCTCCTTACATCAGAGTCCCACCACCAGTCCCTTACATGAAAGTCCAATCAACAGTCCCATACATCAGAGTCCCATCAGCAGCCCCTTACATCAAAGTCCCATCACCAGCCCCCTTACATCAGAGTCCCATCACAAGCTCCTTACATCAGAGTCCCATCAACAGCCCCCTTACATCAGAGTCCCATCAACAGTCCTTAACATAAGAGTCCCATCACCAGCCCCTTACATCAGAGTCCCATCACAGCCCCCTTACATTAGAGTTCCTTCAGAGCCCCTTACATCAGAGTCCTATCAGAATCCCTTTACATCAGAGTCCCATCAGCAGCCCCTTACAGAGTCTCATCACCAGCCCCCTTACATCAGAGTCCAATCAGCAGCCTCTTACATTAGAGTTCCACCACCAGCCCCTTACATCAAGGTCCCATCAACAGTCCCTTACATCAGGGTCCCATCAGCAGCCCCTTACATCGAAGTCCCATCACCAGCCCCCTTACTTTAGAGTCCAATCACAAGCTCCTTACATCAGAATCCCATCAGCAGCCCCTTACATCAGAGTCCATTCAGCAGCCCCTTACATCAGAGTCCAATCAGCAGTCCCTTACATCAGCGTCCCATTGTCAGCCCCCTACATCAGAGTCCCATCATCAGCCCCCTTACATCAGAGTCCCATCAGCAGCCCCTTACATCAGAGTCCAATCAGCAACCCCTTACATCAGAGTACCAACACCAGCCCCCTTACATCAGAGTCCCCTAAGCAGCCTTTTACATCAGAGTCCCATCACCAACCCCTCACATCAGAGTCCCATCAGCAGCCCCTTACTTCAGAGTGTTATCAGAATCCCCTTACATCAGAGTCCCATCAGCAGCCCCTTACATCAGAGTCCCATCACATGCTCCTTACATCAGAGTCCCATCAGCAGCCCCTTACATCAGAGTCCCATCACCAGCCCCTCACATCAGAGTCCCATCACAGGCCCCTTACATCAGAGTCCTATCAGAATCCCCTTACATCAGTGTCCCATCAGCAGCCCCTTACCAAGTCTCATCACCAGCCCCCTTACATCAGGCTCCCATCAACAGCCCCTTGCATCAGAATCCCATCAGAAACCCCTTACATCAGAGTCCCATCAGCAACCCCTTACTTCAGAGTCCCATCAGCAGCCCCTTACATCAGAGTCCCATCACCAGCCCCCTTACATCACAGTCCCATCAGCAGCCCCTTACATCACAGTCCATTCAGCAGCCCCTTACATCAGAGTCCAATCAGCGTTCCCTTACTTCAGACACTCATCACAAGCCCCTTACATCAGAGTCCCATCAGAGCCCCTTACATCAGATTCCTTTCAGAATTCGCTTACATCAGAGTCCCATCAGCAGCCCCTTACAGAGTCTCATCACCAGCCCCCTTAAATCAGGCTCCCATCAACAGCCCCTTACATCAGAATCCCATCAGAAACCCCCTACATCAGAGTCCCATCAGCAACCCCTTACTTCAGAGTACCATCACCAGCTCCTTACATCAGAGTCCCATCAGCACCCCCTTACATCAGAGTCCCATTAGACACCCCTAACATCAGAGTCCTATCAGCAGCCCCTTACATCAGAGTCTATTCAGCAGCCCCTTACATCAGAGTCCAATCAGCAGCCCCTTACATCAGAAAGTCCCATCACAAGCCCCTTACATCAGAGTCCCATCAGAGCCCCTTACATCAGATTCCTTTCAGAATCCCCTTACATCAGAGTCCCATCACCAGCCCCTTACAAAGTCTCATCACCTGTTCCCTTACATCATAGTCCCATAAGCAGCCTCTTACATTAGAGTTCCACCTGCAGGCCCTTACTTCAGAATCCCACCACCAGGCCCTTACATCAAAGTCCCATCAACAGCCCCCTAACCCCCATAGTACATCAGAGTCCATACTGCAGTCCCTTATATCAGAGTGTCCAATCACCAGCCCTTTACATCAGAGTGTCCCATCACACGCCCCTTACATCAGAGTCCCATCAGGAGCCCCTTACATCAGAGTCCCTTCACCAGCCCCTTACAGAGTCTCATCACCAGCACCCTTACATCAGGCTCCCATCAACAGCCCCTTACATCAGAGTCCCATCAGAAACCTCTTACATCAGAGTGCCATCAGCAACCCCTTACTTCAGAGTCCTATCACCAGCCCCCTTACATCAGAATCCCATCAGCTGCCCCTTACATCAGAGTCCAATCAGCAGCCCCTTACATCAGAGTCCAATCAGCGGCCCCTTACTTAAGACTCCCATCACCAGCCCCCTTACATCAGGCTCCCATCAACAGCCCCTTGCATCAGAATCCCATCAGAAACCCCTTACATCAGAGTCCCATCAGCAACCCCTTACTTCAGAGTCCCATCAGCAGCCCCTTACATCAGAGTCCCACCACCAGCCCCCTTACATCACAGTCCCATCAGCAGCCCCTTACATCACAGTCCATTCAGCAGCCCCTTACATCAGAGTCCCATCACCAGCCCCTTACATCAGAGTCCCATCACCAGCCCCTTACATCAGAGTCCCATCAGCAACCCCTTACAGAGTCTCATCACCAGCCCCCTTACATCAGGCTCCCATCAACAGCCCCTTGCATCAGAATCCCATCAGAAACCCCTTACATCAGAGTCCCATCAGCAACCCCTTACTTCAGAGTCCCATCAGCAGCCCCTTACATCAGAGTCCCACCACCAGCCCCCTTACATCACAGTCCCATCAGCAGCCCCTTACATCACAGTCCAATCAGCGTTCCCTTACTTCAGACACTCATCACAAGCCCCTTACATCAGAGTCCCATCAGAGCCCCTTACATCAGATTCCTTTCAGAATCCCCTTACATCAGAGTCCCATCAGCAGCCCCTTACAGAGTCTCATCACCAGCCCCCTTAAATCAGGCTCCCATCAACAGCCCTATACATCAGAATCCCATCAGAAACCCCCTACATCACAGTCCCATCAGCAACCCCTTACTTCAGAGTCCCATCAGCAGCCCATTACATCAGAGTACCATCACCAGCTCCTTACATCAGAGTCCCATCAGCACCCCCTTACATCAGAGTCCCATTAGACGCCCCTAACATCAGAGTCCTATCAGCAGCCCCTTACATCAGAGTCTATTCAGCAGCCCCTTACATCAGAGTCCAATCAGCAGCCCCTTACATCAGAAAGTCCCATCACAAGCCCCTTACATCAGAGTCCCATCAGAGCCCCTTACATCAGATTCCTTTCAGAATCCCCTTACATCAGAGTCCCATCACCAGCCCCTTACAAAGTCTCATCACCTGTTCCCTTACTTCAGAATCCCACCACCAGCCCCTTACATCAAAGTCCCATCAACAGCCCGCTAACCCCCATAGTACATCAGAGTCCATACTGCAGTCCCTTATATCAGAGTGTCCAATCACCAGCCCTTTACATCAGAGTGTCCCATCACCAGCCCCTTACATCATAGTCCCATCAGGAGCCCCTTACATCAGAGTCCCTTCACCAGCCCCTTACAGAGTCTCATCACCAGCACCCTTACATCAGGCTCCCATCAACAGCCCCTTACATCAGAGTCCCATCAGAAACCTCTTACATCAGAGTCCCATCAGCAACCCCTTACTTCAGAGTCCTATCACCAGCCCCCTTACATCAGAGTCCCATCAGCTGCCCCTTACATCAGAGTCCAATCAGCAGCCCCTTACATCAGAGTCCAATCAGCGGCCCCTTACTTAAGACTCCCATCACCAGCCCCCTTACATCAGAGTCCCCTAAGCAGCCTTTTACATCAGAGTCCCATCAGCAGCCCCTTACATCAGAGTCCCATCACAAGCCCCCTAACATCAGAGTCCCATTAGCAGCCCCTTACATCGGAGTCCATTCAGCAGCCCCTTTTATCAGAGTCCAATCAGCGGCCCCTTACTTCAGACTCCCATTACCAGCCCCCTTACATTTGAGTCCCCTAAGCAGCCTTTTACATCAGAGTCCCATCACCAGCCCCTCACATCAGAGTACCATCACCAACCCTTACATCAGAGTCCCATCAGCACCCCCTTACATCAGAGTCCCATCAGCACCCCCTTACATCAGAGTCCCATCAACAGCCCCCTTACATCAGAGTCCCATCAACAGTCCCTTACATCAGAGTCCCATCAGCAGCCCCTTACATCAAAGTCCCAGTAACAGCCCCCTACATCAGAGTCCCATCATCAGCCCCCTTACATCAGAGTCCCATCAGCAGCCCCTTACATCAGAGTCCAATCAGCAACCCCTTACATCAGAGTCCCATCTCCAGCCCCCTTACATCAGAGTCCCATCACATGCTCCTTACATCAGAGTCCCATCAACAGCACCCTTACATCAGAGTCCCATCAACAGTCCTTAACATCAGAGTCCCATCACCAGCCCCTTAAAATAGAATCTCATCAGCAGTCCAATACAGAGTGTCCCAACACCAGGACCTTACATCAGAGACCTATCAGCAGTCCCATCACATGCTCCTTACATCAGAGTCCCATCAGCAGCCCCATTACATCAGACTCCATTCAGCAGCCCATTACATCAGCGTCCCATTAACAGCCCCTTACATCAGAGTCCCATCACAGGCCCCTTACATTAGAGTTCCTTCAGAGCCCCTTACATCAGAGTCCTATCAGAATCCCTTTACATCAGGGTCCCATCAGCAGCCCCTTACAGAGTCCTATCTCCAGCCCCCTTACATCAGAGTCCCATCACATGCTCCTTACATCAGAGTCCCATCAACAGCACCCTTACATCAGAGTCCATTCAGCAGCCCCTTACATCAGAGTCCCATCACCAGCCCCTTACATCAGAGTCCCGTCAGCAGCCCCTTACATCAGAGTCCCATCATCTGTCCCCTTACATCAGAGTCCCATCACCAGCCCCCTTACATCAGAGTCCCATCAGCAGCCCATTACATCAGAGTCCTATCAGCAGCCCCTTACATCAGATTCTTATCAGAATCCCCTTACATCAGAGTCCCATCAGCAGCCCCTTACAGAGTCTCATCACCAGCCCCCTTACATCAGAGTCCTATCACATGCTCCTTACATCAGAGTCCCACCACCAGTCCCTTACATGAAAGTCCAATCAACAGTCCCATACATCAGAGTCCCATCAGCAGCCCCTTACATCAAAGTCCCATCACCAGCCCCCTTACATCAGAGTCCCATCACAAGCTCCTTACATCAGAGTCCCATCAACAGCCCCCTTACATCAGAGTCCCATCAACAGTCCTTAACATAAGAGTCCCATCACCAGCCCCTTACATCAGAGTCCCATCACAGCCCCCTTACATTAGAGTTCCTTCAGAGCCCCTTACGTCAGAGTCCTATCAGAATCCCTTTACATCAGAGTCCCATCAGCAGCCCCTTACAGAGTCTCATCACCAGCCCCCTTACATCAGAGTCCAATCAGCAGCCTCTTACATTAGAGTTCCACCACCAGCCCCTTACATCAAGGTCCCATCAACAGTCCCTTACATCAGGGTCCCATCAGCAGCCCCTTACATCGAAGTCCCATCACCAGCCCCCTTACTTTAGAGTCCAATCACAAGCTCCTTACATCAGAGTCCCATCATCAGCCCCCTTACATCAGAGTCCAATCAGCAACCCCTTACATCAGAGTACCAACACCAGCCCCCTTACATCAGAGTCCCCTAAGCAGCCTTTTACATCAGAGTCCCATCACCAACCCCTCACATCAGAGTCCCATCAGCAGCCCCTTACTTCAGAGTGTTATCAGAATCCCCTTACATCAGAGTCCCATCAGCAGCCCCTTACATCAGAGTCCCATCACATGCTCCTTACATCAGAGTCCCATCAGCAGCCCCTTACATCAGAATCTCATCACCAGCCCCTCACATCAGAGTCCCATCACAGGCCCCTTACATCAGAGTCCTATCAGAATCCCCTTACATCAGTGTCCCATCAGCAGCCCCTTACAGAGTCTCATCACCAGCCCCCTTACATCAGGCTCCCATCAACAGCCCCTTGCATCAGAATCCCATCAGAAACCCCTTACATCAGAGTCCCATCAGCAACCCCTTACTTCAGAGTCCCATCAGCAGCCCCTTACATCAGAGTCCCATCACCAGCCCCCTTACATCACAGTCCCATCAGCAGCCCCTTACATCACAGTCCATTCAGCAGCCCCTTACATCAGAGTCCAATCAGCGTTCCCTTACTTCAGACACTCATCACAAGCCCCTTACATCAGAGTCCCATCAGAGCCCCTTACATCAGATTCCTTTCAGAATCTGCTTACATCAGAGTCCCATCAGCAGCCCCTTACAGAGTCTCATCACCAGCCCCCTTAAATCAGGCTCCCATCAACAGCCCCTTACATCAGAATCCCATCAGAAACCCCCTACATCAGAGTCCCATCAGCAACCCCTTACTTCAGAGTACCATCACCAGCTCCTTACATCAGAGTCCCATCAGCACCCCCTTACATCAGAGTCCCATTAGACACCCCTAACATCAGAGTCCTATCAGCAGCCCCTTACATCAGAGTCTATTCAGCAGCCCCTTACATCAGAGTCCAATCAGCAGCCCCTTACATCAGAAAGTCCCATCACAAGCCCCTTACATCAGAGTCCCATCAGAGCCCCTTACATCAGATTCCTTTCAGAATCCCCTTACATCAGAGTCCCATCACCAGCCCCTTACAAAGTCTCATCACCTGTTCCCTTACATCATAGTCCCATAAGCAGCCTCTTACATTAGAGTTCCACCTGCAGGCCCTTACTTCAGAATCCCACCACCAGCCCCTTACATCAAAGTCCCATCAACAGCCCCCTAACCCCCATAGTACATCAGAGTCCATACTGCAGTCCCTTATATCAGAGTGTCCAATCACCAGCCCTTTACATCAGAGTCCCATCAGGAGCCCCTTACATCAGAGTCCCTTCACCAGCCCCTTACAGAGTCTCATCACCAGCACCCTTACATCAGGCTCCCATCAACAGCCCCTTACATCAGAGTCCCATCAGAAACCTCTTACATCAGAGTCCCATCAGCAACCCCTTACTTCAGAGTCCTATCACCAGCCCCCTTACATCAGAATCCCATCAGCTGCCCCTTACATCAGAGTCCAATCAGCAGCCCCTTACATCAGAGTCCAATCAGCGGCCCCTTACTTAAGACTCCCATCACCAGCCCCCTTACATCAGAGTCCCCTAAGCAGCCTTTTACATCAGAGTCCCATCAGCAGCCCCTTACATCAGAGTCCCATCACAAGCCCCCTAACATCAGAGTCCCATCAGCAGCCCCTTACATCAGAGTCCATTCAGCAGCCCCTTATATCAGAATCCAATCAGCGGCCCCTTACTTCAGACTCCCATTACCAGCCCCCTTACATCTGAGTCCCCTAAGCAGCCTTTTACATCAGAGTCCCATCACCAGCCCCTCACATCAGAGTACCATCACCAACCCTTACATCAGAGTCCCATCAGCACCCTCTTACATCAGAGTCCCATCAACAGCCCCCTTACATCAGAGTCCCATCAACAGTCCCTTACATCAGAGTCCCATCAGCAGCCCCTTACATCAAAGTCCCAGTAACAGCCCCCTACATCAGAGTCCCATCATCAGCCCCCTTACATCAGAGTCCCATCAGCAGCCCCTTACATCAGAGTCCAATCAGCAACCCCTTACATCAGAGTCCCATCACCAGCCCCCTTACATCAGAGTCCCATCACATGCTCCTTACATCAGAGTCCCATCAACAGCACCCTTACATCAGAGTCCCATCAACAGTCCTTAACATCAGAGTCCCATCACCAGCCCCTTACATTAGAATCTCATCAGCAGTCCAATACAGAGTGTCCCAACACCAGGACCTTACATCAGAGACCTATCAGCAGTCCCATCACATGCTCCTTACATCAGAGTCCTATCAGCAGCCCCTTTACATCAGACTCCATTCAGCAGCCCATTACATCAGCGTCCCATTAACAGCCCCTTACATCAGAGTCCCATCACAGGCCCCTTACATTAGAGTTCCTTCAGAGCCCCTTACATCAGAGTCCTATCAGAATCCCTTTACATCAGAGTCCCATCAGCAGCCCCTTACAGAGTCTCATCACCAGCCCCCTTACATCAGAGTCCATTCAGCAGCCCCTTACATCAGAGTCCAATCAGCGGCCCCTTACTTAAGACTCCCATCACCAGCCCCCTTACATCAGAGTCCCCTAAGCAGCCTTTTACATCAGAGTCCCATCAGCAGCCCCTTACATCAGAGTCCCATCACAAGCCCCCTAACATCAGAGTCCCATCAGCAGCCCCTTACATCAGAGTCCATTCAGCAGCCCCTTATATCAGAATCCAATCAGCGGCCCCTTACTTCAGACTCCCATTACCAGCCCCCTTACATCTGAGTCCCCTAAGCAGCCTTTTACATCAGAGTCCCATCACCAGCCCCTCACATCAGAGTACCATCACCAACCCTTACATCAGAGTCCCATCAGCACCCCCTTACATCAGAGTCCCATCAACAGCCCCCTTACATCAGAGTCCCATCAACAGTCCCTTACATCAGAGTCCCATCAGCAGCCCCTTACATCAAAGTCCCAGTAACAGCCCCCTACATCAGAGTCCCATCATCAGCCCCCTTATATCAGAGTCCCATCAGCAGCCCCTTACATCAGAGTCCCATCAGCAACCCCTTACTTCAGAGTCCCATCAGCAGCCCCTTACATCAGAGTCCCACCACCAGCCCCCTTACATCACAGTCCCATCAGCAGCCCCTTACATCACAGTCCAATCAGCGTTCCCTTACTTCAGACACTCATCACAAGCCCCTTACATCAGAGTCCCATCAGAGCCCCTTACATCAGATTCCTTTCAGAATCCCCTTACATCAGAGTCCCATCAGCAGCCCCTTACAGAGTCTCATCACCAGCCCCCTTAAATCAGGCTCCCATCAACAGCCCTATACATCAGAATCCCATCAGAAACCCCCTACATCAGAGTCCCATCAGCAACCCCTTACTTCAGAGTCCCATCAGCAGCCCATTACATCAGAGTACCATCACCAGCTCCTTACATCAGAGTCCCATCAGCACCCCCTTACATCAGAGTCCCATTAGACGCCCCTAACATCAGAGTCCTATCAGCAGCCCCTTACATCAGAGTCTATTCAGCAGCCCCTTACATCAGAGTCCAATCAGCAGCCCCTTACATCAGAAAGTCCCATCACAAGCCCCTTACATCAGAGTCCCATCAGAGCCCCTTACATCAGATTCCTTTCAGAATCCCCTTACATCAGAGTCCCATCACCAGCCCCTTACAAAGTCTCATCACCTGTTCCCTTACTTCAGAATCCCACCACCAGCCCCTTACATCAAAGTCCCATCAACAGCCCGCTAACCCCCATAGTACATCAGAGTCCATACTGCAGTCCCTTATATCAGAGTGTCCAATCACCAGCCCTTTACATCAGAGTGTCCCATCACCAGCCCCTTACATCATAGTCCCATCAGGAGCCCCTTACATCAGAGTCCCTTCACCAGCCCCTTACAGAGTCTCATCACCAGCACCCTTACATCAGGCTCCCATCAACAGCCCCTTACATCAGAGTCCCATCAGAAACCTCTTACATCAGAGTCCCATCAGCAACCCCTTACTTCAGAGTCCTATCACCAGCCCCCTTACATCAGAGTCCCATCAGCTGCCCCTTACATCAGAGTCCAATCAGCAGCCCCTTACATCAGAGTCCAATCAGCGGCCCCTTACTTAAGACTCCCATCACCAGCCCCCTTACATCAGAGTCCCCTAAGCAGCCTTTTACATCAGAGTCCCATCAGCAGCCCCTTACATCAGAGTCCCATCACAAGCCCCCTAACATCAGAGTCCCATTAGCAGCCCCTTACATCGGAGTCCATTCAGCAGCCCCTTTTATCAGAGTCCAATCAGCGGCCCCTTACTTCAGACTCCCATTACCAGCCCCCTTACATTTGAGTCCCCTAAGCAGCCTTTTACATCAGAGTCCCATCACCAGCCCCTCACATCAGAGTACCATCACCAACCCTTACATCAGAGTCCCATCAGCACCCCCTTACATCAGAGTCCCATCAGCACCCCCTTACATCAGAGTCCCATCAACAGCCCCCTTACATCAGAGTCCCATCAACAGTCCCTTACATCAGAGTCCCATCAGCAGCCCCTTACATCAAAGTCCCAGTAACAGCCCCCTACATCAGAGTCCCATCATCAGCCCCCTTACATCAGAGTCCCATCAGCAGCCCCTTACATCAGAGTCCAATCAGCAACCCCTTACATCAGAGTCCCATCTCCAGCCCCCTTACATCAGAGTCCCATCACATGCTCCTTACATCAGAGTCCCATCAACAGTCCTTAACATCAGAGTCCCATCACCAGCCCCTTAAATTAGAATCTCATCAGCAGTCCAATACAGAGTGTCCCAACACCAGGACCTTACATCAGAGACCTATCAGCAGTCCCATCACATGCTCCTTACATCAGAGTCCCATCAGCAGCCCCATTACATCAGACTCCATTCAGCAGCCCATTACATCAGCGTCCCATTAACAGCCCCTTACATCAGAGTCCCATCACAGGCCCCTTACATTAGAGTTCCTTCAGAGCCCCTTACATCAGAGTCCTATCAGAATCCCTTTACATCAGGGTCCCATCAGCAGCCCCTTACAGAGTCCCATCTCCAGCCCCCTTACATCAGAGTCCCATCACATGCTCCTTACATCAGAGTCCCATCAACAGCACCCTTACATCAGAGTCCATTCAGCAGCCCCTTACATCAGAGTCCCATCACCAGCCCCTTACATCAGAGTCCCGTCAGCAGCCCCTTACATCAGAGTCCCATCATCTGTCCCCTTACATCAGAGTCCCATCACCAGCCCCCTTACATCAGAGTCCCATCAGCAGCCCATTACATCAGAGTCCTATCAGCAGCCCCTTACATCAGAGTCTTATCAGAATCCCCTTACATCAGAGTCCCATCAGCAGCCCCTTACAGAGTCTCATCACCAGCCCCCTTACATCAGAGTCCTATCACATGCTCCTTACATCAGAGTCCCACCACCAGTCCCTTACATGAAAGTCCAATCAACAGTCCCATACATCAGAGTCCCATCAGCAGCCCCTTACATCAAAGTCCCATCACCAGCCCCCTTACATCAGAGTCCCATCACAAGCTCCTTACATCAGAGTCCCATCAACAGCCCCCTTACATCAGAGTCCCATCAACAGTCCTTAACATAAGAGTCCCATCACCAGCCCCTTACATCAGAGTCCCATCACAGCCCCCTTACATTAGAGTTCCTTCAGAGCCCCTTACATCAGAGTCCTATCAGAATCCCTTTACATCAGAGTCCCATCAGCAGCCCCTTACAGAGTCTCATCACCAGCCCCCTTACATCAGAGTCCAATCAGCAGCCTCTTACATTAGAGTTCCACCACCAGCCCCTTACATCAAGGTCCCATCAACAGTCCCTTACATCAGGGTCCCATCAGCAGCCCCTTACATCGAAGTCCCATCACCAGCCCCCTTACTTTAGAGTCCAATCACAAGCTCCTTACATCAGAGTCCCATCATCAGCCCCCTTACATCAGAGTCCCATCAGCAGCCCCTTACATCAGAGTCCAATCAGCAACCCCTTACATCAGAGTACCAACACCAGCCCCCTTACATCAGAGTCCCCTAAGCAGCCTTTTACATCAGAGTCCCATCACCAACCCCTCACATCAGAGTCCCATCAGCAGCCCCTTACTTCAGAGTGTTATCAGAATCCCCTTACATCAGAGTCCCATCAGCAGCCCCTTACATCAGAGTCCCATCACATGCTCCTTACATCAGAGTCCCATCAGCAGCCCCTTACATCAGAATCTCATCACCAGCCCCTCACATCAGAGTCCCATCACAGGCCCCTTACATCAGAGTCCTATCAGAATCCCCTTACATCAGTGTCCCATCAGCAGCCCCTTACAGAGTCTCATCACCAGCCCCCTTACATCAGGCTCCCATCAACAGCCCCTTGCATCAGAATCCCATCAGAAACCCCTTACATCAGAGTCCCATCAGCAACCCCTTACTTCAGAGTCCCATCAGCAGCCCCTTACATCAGAGTCCCATCACCAGCCCCCTTACATCACAGTCCCATCAGCAGCCCCTTACATCACAGTCCATTCAGCAGCCCCTTACATCAGAGTCCAATCAGCGTTCCCTTACTTCAGACACTCATCACAAGCCCCTTACATCAGAGTCCCATCAGAGCCCCTTACATCAGATTCCTTTCAGAATCTGCTTACATCAGAGTCCCATCAGCAGCCCCTTACAGAGTCTCATCACCAGCCCCCTTAAATCAGGCTCCCATCAACAGCCCCTTACATCAGAATCCCATCAGAAACCCCCTACATCAGAGTCCCATCAGCAACCCCTTACTTCAGAGTACCATCACCAGCTCCTTACATCAGAGTCCCATCAGCACCCCCTTACATCAGAGTCCCATTAGACACCCCTAACATCAGAGTCCTATCAGCAGCCCCTTACATCAGAGTCTATTCAGCAGCCCCTTACATCAGAGTCCAATCAGCAGCCCCTTACATCAGAAAGTCCCATCACAAGCCCCTTACATCAGAGTCCCATCAGAGCCCCTTACATCAGATTCCTTTCAGAATCCCCTTACATCAGAGTCCCATCACCAGCCCCTTACAAAGTCTCATCACCTGTTCCCTTACATCATAGTCCCATAAGCAGCCTCTTACATTAGAGTTCCACCTGCAGGCCCTTACTTCAGAATCCCACCACCAGCCCCTTACATCAAAGTCCCATCAACAGCCCCCTAACCCCCATAGTACATCAGAGTCCATACTGCAGTCCCTTATATCAGAGTGTCCAATCACCAGCCCTTTACATCAGAGTGTCCCATCACCAGCCCCTTACATCAGAGTCCCATCAGGAGCCCCTTACATCAGAGTCCCTTCACCAGCCCCTTACAGAGTCTCATCACCAGCACCCTTACATCAGGCTCCCATCAGCAGCCCCTTACATCAGAGTCCCATCACAAGCCCCCTAACATCAGAGTCCCATCAGCAGCCCCTTACATCAGAGTCCATTCAGCAGCCCCTTATATCAGAATCCAATCAGCGGCCCCTTACTTCAGACTCCCATTACCAGCCCCCTTACATCTGAGTCCCCTAAGCAGCCTTTTACATCAGAGTCCCATCACCAGCCCCTCACATCAGAGTACCATCACCAACCCTTACATCAGAGTCCCATCAGCACCCCCTTACATCAGAGTCCCATCAACAGCCCCCTTACATCAGAGTCCCATCAACAGTCCCTTACATCAGAGTCCCATCAGCAGCCCCTTACATCAAAGTCCCAGTAACAGCCCCCTACATCAGAGTCCCATCATCAGCCCCCTTACATCAGAGTCCCATCAGCAGCCCCTTACATCAGAGTCCAATCAGCAACCCCTTACATCAGAGTCCCATCACCAGCCCCCTTACATCAGAGTCCCATCACATGCTCCTTACATCAGAGTCCCATCAACAGCACCCTTACATCAGAGTCCCATCAACAGTCCTTAACATCAGAGTCCCATCACCAGCCCCTTACATTAGAATCTCATCAGCAGTCCAATACAGAGTGTCCCAACACCAGGACCTTACATCAGAGACCTATCAGCAGTCCCATCACATGCTCCTTACATCAGAGTCCCATCAGCAGCCCCTTTACATCAGACTCCATTCAGCAGCCCATTACATCAGCGTCCCATTAACAGCCCCTTACATCAGAGTCCCATCACAGGCCCCTTACATTAGAGTTCCTTCAGAGCCCCTTACATCAGAGTCCTATCAGAATCCCTTTACATCTTACATCAGAGTCCATTCAGCAGCCCCTTACATCAGAGTCCCATCACCAGCCCCTTACATCAGAGTCCCATCAGCAGCCCCTTACATCAGAGTCCCATCATCTGTCCCCTTACATCAGAGTCCCATCACCAGCCCCCTTACATCAGAGTCCCATCAGCAGCTCATTACATCAGAGTCCTATCAGCAGCCCCTTACATCAGAGTCTTATCAGAATCCCCTTACATCAGGGTCCCATCAGCAGCCCCTTACAGAGTCTCATCACCAGCCCCCTTACATCAGAGTCCTATCACATGCTCCTTACATCAGAGTCCCACCACCAGTCCCTTACATCAAAGTCCAATCAACAGTCCCATACATCAGAGTCCCATCAGCAGCCCCTTACATCAAAGTCCCATCACCAGCCCCCTTACATCAGAGTCCCATCACAAGCTCCTTACATCAGAGTCCCATCAAAAGCCCCCTTACATCAGAGTCCCATAAACAGTCCTTAACATAAGAGTCCCATCACCAGCCCCTTACATCAGAGTCCCATCACAGGCCCCTTACATTAGAGTTCCTTCAGAGCCCCTTACATCAGAGTCCTATCAGAATCCCTTTACATCAGAGTCATATCAGCAGCCCCTTACATAGTCTCATCACCAGCCCCCTTACATCAGAGTCCAATCAGCAGCCTCTTACATTAGAGTTCCACCACCAGCCCCTTACATCAAGGTCCCATCAACAGTCCCTTACATCAGGGTCCCATCAGCAGCCCCTTACATCAAAGTCCCATCACCAGCCCCCTTACTTTAGAGTTCCAACACAAGCTCCTTACATCAGAGTCCCATCAGCAGCCCCTTACATCAGAGTCCATTCAGCAGCCCCTTACATCAGAGTCCAATCAGCAGCCCCTACATCAGCATCCCATTAACAGCCCCTTACATCAGAGTCCCATCATCAGCCCCCTTACATCAGAGTCCCATCAGCAGCCCCTTACATCAGAGTCCAATCAGCAACCCATTACATCAGAGTCCCAACACCAGCCCCCTTCCATCAGAGTCCCCTAAGCAGCCTTTTACATCAGAGTCCCATCACCAACCCCTCACATCAGAGTCCCATCAGAAGCCCCTTACTTCAGAGTGTTATCAGAATCCCTTTACATCAGAGTCCCATCAGCAACCCCTTACATCAGAGTCCCATCACCAGCCCCCTTACATAAGAGTCCCATCACCAGCCCCTTACAAAGTATCATCATCTGTTCCCTTACATCAGAGTCCCATTAGCAGTCTCTTACATTGGAGTTCCACCAGCAGCCCCTTACATCAGAGTCCCATCCCCAGCCCCTTACATCAGAGTCCCATCAGCAGCCTCTTACTTCAGAGTCCCATCAGCAGCCTCTTACTTCAGAGTCCCACCACCAGCCCCTTACATCAAACTCCCATCACATCAGAGTACCATCACAGGCCCCTTACATCAGAGTCCCATCAGGAGCCCCTTACATCAGAAACCCATCAGAATCCCCTTACATTAGAGTCCCATCAGCAGCCCCTTACAGAGAGTCTCATCACCAGCCCCCTTACATCAGAGTACTATCAGCAGCCCCTTACATCAAAGTTCCATCACCAGTTCACATACATCAGAGTCCCATCAGCAGCCCCTTACATCAAAGACCAATCACCAGCCCTTTTCATGAGAGTCCCATCAGCAGCCCCTTACATCAGAGTCCCATCAGAAACCCCTTACTTCAGAATCCAATCATCAACCCCTTACTTCAGAGTCCCATCAGCAGCCCCTTACATCAGAGTCCATTTAGCAACCCCTTACTTCAGAGTCCCATAAGCAGCCCCTTACAACAGAGTCCATTTAGCAACCCCTTATATCAGAGTCCCATCACCAGCCCCCTTACATCAGAGTCCCATCACCAGCCCCTTACAAAGTATCATCACCTGTTCCCTTACATCAGAGTCCCATTAGCAGTCTCTTACATTAGAGTTCCACCAGCAGCCCCTTACATCAGAGTCCCATCACCAGCCCCTTACATCAGAGTCCCATCAGCAGCCCCTTACATCAAAGTTCCATCACCAGACCCTTTTACATCAGAGTCCGATTAAAAGCTCCTTACATAAGTGTTACATCAGCAGCCCCTTACATCAGAGTCCCATCAGAAGCCCCTTACATCAGAGTCCCATCAACAGCCCCCTTACATCAGAGTCCCATCAACAGTCCTTAACATCAGATACCCATCAGCAGCCTCTTACTTCAGAGTCCCATTACCAGCCCCTTACATCAAATTCCCATCACATCAGAGTACCATCACCAGCCCCTTACATCAGAGTCCCATCACAGGCCCCTTACATCAGAGTCCCATCAGGAGCCCCTTACATCAGAAACCCATCAGAATCCCCTTACATTAGAGTCCCATCAGCAGCCCCTTACAGAGAGTCTCATCACCAGCCCCCTTACATCAGGCTCCCATCAACAGCCCCTAACATCTGAGTCCCATCAGCACCCCCTTACCTCAGAGTCCCATCAACAGCCTCTTACATCAGAGTCCTATCAGCAGCCCCTTACATCAAAGTTCCATCACCAGTTCACATACATCGGAGTCCCATCAGCAGCCCCTTACATCAAAGACCAATCACCAGCCCTTTTCATGAGAGTCCCATCAGCAGCCCCTTACATCAGAGTCCCATCAGTAACCCCTTACTTCAGAATCCCATCAGCAACCCCTTACTTTAGAGTCCCATCACCAGCCCCCTTACATTAGCAGCTACTTACATTAGAGTCCATTCAGCAACCCCTTACATCAGAGTCCCATCACCAGCCCCCTTACATCAGAGTCCCATCACCAGCCCCTTACAAAGAATCATCACCTGTTCCCTTACATCAGAGTCCCATTAGCAGTCTCTTACATTAGAGTTCCACCAGCAGCCCCTTACATCAGAGTCCCACCCCCAGCCCATTACATCAGAGTCCCATCAGCAGCCTCTTACTTCAGAGTCCCACCACCAGCCCCTTACATCAAACTCCCATCACATCAGAGTACCATCACCAGCCCCTTACATCAGAGTCCCATCATAGGCCCCTTACATCAGAGTCCCACCAGGAGCCCCTTACATCAGAAACCCATCAGAATCCCCTTACATCAGAGTCCCATCAGCAGCCCCTTACAGAGAGTCTCATCACCAGCCCCCTTACATCAGGCTCCCATCAACAGCCCCTAACATCAGAGTCCCATCAGCACCCCCTTACCTCAGAGTCCCATCAACAGCCTCTTACATCAGAGTCTTTTCAGCAGCCCCTTACATCAAAGTTCCATCACCAGTTCACATACATCGGAGTCCCATCAGCAGCCCCTTACATCAAAGACCAATCACCAGCCCTTTTCATGAGAGTCCCATCAGCAGCCCCTTACATCAGAGTCCCATCAGAAACCCCTTACATCAGAGTCCCATCAGCAACCCCTTACTTCAGAGTCCCATCAGCAGCCCCTTACATCAGAGTCCCATCACCAGCCCCCTTACATCACAGTCCCATCAGCAGCCCCTTACATCACAGTCCATTCAGCAGCCCCTTACATCAGAGTCCAATCAGCGTTCCCTTACTTCAGACACTCATCACAAGCCCCTTACATCAGAGTCCCATCAGAGCCCCTTACATCAGATTCCTTTCAGAATCCGCTTACATCAGAGTCCCATCAGCAGCCCCTTACAGAGTCTCATCACCAGCCCCCTTAAATCAGGCTCCCATCAACAGCCCCTTACATCAGAATCCCATCAGAAACCCCCTACATCAGAGTCCCATCAGCAACCCCTTACTTTAGAGTACCATCACCAGCTCCTTACATCAGAGTCCCATCAGCACCCCCTTACATCAGAGTCCCATTAGACACCCCTAACATCAGAGTCCTATCAGCAGCCCCTTACATCAGAGTCTATTCAGCAGCCCCTTACATCAGAGTCCAATCAGCAGCCCCTTACATCAGAAAGTCCCATCACAAGCCCCTTACATCAGAGTCCCATCAGAGCCCCTTACATCAGATTCCTTTCAGAATCCCCTTACATCAGAGTCCCATCACCAGCCCCTTACAAAGTCTCATCACCTGTTCCCTTACATCATAGTCCCATAAGCAGCCTCTTACATTAGAGTTCCACCTGCAGGCCCTTACTTCAGAATCCCACCACCAGCCCCTTACATCAAAGTCCCATCAACAGCCCCCTAACCCCCATAGTACATCAGAGTCCATACTGCAGTCCCTTATATCAGAGTGTCCAATCACCAGCCCTTTACATCAGAGTGTCCCATCACCAGCCCCTTACATCAGAGTCCCATCAGGAGCCCCTTACATCAGAGTCCCTTCACCAGCCCCTTACAGAGTCTCATCACCAGCACCCTTACATCAGGCTCCCATCAACAGCCCCTTACATCAGAGTCCCATCAGAAACCTCTTACATCAGAGTCCCATCAGCAACCCCTTACTTCAGAGTCCTATCACCAGCCCCCTTACATCAGAATCCCATCAGCTGCCCCTTACATCAGAGTCCAATCAGCAGCCCCTTACATCAGAGTCCAATCAGCGGCCCCTTACTTAAGACTCCCATCACCAGCCCCCTTACATCAGAGTCCCCTAAGCAGCCTTTTACATCAGAGTCCCATCAGCAGCCCCTTACATCAGAGTCCCATCACAAGCCCCCTAACATCAGAGTCCCATCAGCAGCCCCTTACATCAGAGTCCATTCAGCAGCCCCTTATATCAGAATCCAATCAGCGGCCCCTTACTTCAGACTCCCATTACCAGCCCCCTTACATCTGAGTCCCCTAAGCAGCCTTTTACATCAGAGTCCCATCACCAGCCCCTCACATCAGAGTACCATCACCAACCCTTACATCAGAGTCCCATCAGCACCCTCTTACATCAGAGTCCCATCAACAGCCCCCTTACATCAGAGTCCCATCAACAGTCCCTTACATCAGAGTCCCATCAGCAGCCCCTTACATCAAAGTCCCAGTAACAGCCCCCTACATCAGAGTCCCATCATCAGCCCCCTTACATCAGAGTCCCATCAGCAGCCCCTTACATCAGAGTCCAATCAGCAACCCCTTACATCAGAGTCCCATCACCAGCCCCCTTACATCAGAGTCCCATCACATGCTCCTTACATCAGAGTCCCATCAACAGCACCCTTACATCAGAGTCCCATCAACAGTCCTTAACATCAGAGTCCCATCACCAGCCCCTTACATTAGAATCTCATCAGCAGTCCAATACAGAGTGTCCCAACACCAGGACCTTACATCAGAGACCTATCAGCAGTCCCATCACATGCTCCTTACATCAGAGTCCTATCAGCAGCCCCTTTACATCAGACTCCATTCAGCAGCCCATTACATCAGCGTCCCATTAACAGCCCCTTACATCAGAGTCCCATCACAGGCCCCTTACATTAGAGTTCCTTCAGAGCCCCTTACATCAGAGTCCTATCAGAATCCCTTTACATCAGAGTCCCATCAGCAGCCCCTTACAGAGTCTCATCACCAGCCCCCTTACATCAGAGTCCATTCAGCAGCCCCTTACATCAGAGTCCCATCACCAGCCCCTTACATCAGAGTCCCATCAGCAGCCCCTTACATCAGAGTCCCATCATCTGTCCCCTTACATCAGAGTCCCATCACCAGCCCCCTTACATCAGAGTCCCATAAGCAGCTCATTACATCAGAGTCCCATCAGCAGCCCCTTACATCAGAGTCCATTCAGCAGCCCCTTATATCAGAATCCAATCAGTGGCCCCTTACTTCAGACTCCCATTACCAGCCCCCTTACATCTGAGTCCCCTAAGCAGCCTTTTACATCAGAGTCCCATCACCAGCCCCTCACATCAGAGTACCATCACCAACCCTTACATCAGAGTCCCATCAGCACCCCCTTACATCAGAGTCCCATCAACAGCTCCCTTACATCAGAGTCCCATCAACAGTCCCTTACATCAGAGTCCCATCAGCAGCCCCTTACATCAAAGTCCCAGTAACAGCCCCCTACATCAGAGTCCCATCATCAGCCCCCTTACATCAGAGTCCCATCAGCAGCCCCTTACATCAGAGTCCAATCAGCAACCCCTTACATCAGAGTCCCATCACCAGCCCCCTTACATCAGAGTCCCATCACATGTTCCTTACATCAGAGTCCCATCAACAGCACCCTTACATCAGAGTCCCATCAACAGTCCTTAACATCAGAGTCCCATCACCAGCCCCTTACATTAGAATCTCATCAGCAGTCCAATACAGAGTGTCCCAACACCAGGACCTTACATCAGTCCCATCACATGCTCCTTACATCAGAGTCCCATCAGCAGCCCCTTTACATCAGACTCCATTCAGCAGCCCATTACATCAGCGTCCCATTAACAGCCCCTTACATCAGAGTCCCATCACAGGCCCCTTACATTAGAGTTCCTTCAGAGCCCCTTACATCAGAGTCCTATCAGAATCCCTTTACATCAGAGTCCCATCAGCAGCCCCTTACAGAGTCTCATCACCAGCCCCCTTACATCAGAGTCCATTCAGCAGCCCCTTACATCAGAGTCCCATCACCAGCCCCTTACATCAGAGTCCCATCAGCAGCCCCTTACATCAGAGTCCCATCATCTGTCCCCTTACATCAGAGTCCCATCACCAGCCCCCTTACATCAGAGTCCCATCAGCAGCTCATTACATCAGAGTCCTATCAGCAGCCCCTTACATCAGAGTCTTATCAGAATCCCCTTACATCAGGGTCCCATCAGCAGCCCCTTACAGAGTCTCATCACCAGCCCCCTTACATCAGAGTCCTATCACATGCTCCTTACATCAGAGTCCCACCACCAGTCCCTTACATCAAAGTCCAATCAACAGTCCCATACATCAGTGTCCCATCAGCAGCCCCTTACATCAAAGTCCCATCACCAGCCCCCTTACATCAGAGTCCCATCACAAGCTCCTTACATCAGAGTCCCATCAAAAGCCCCCTTACATCAGAGTCCCATAAACAGTCCTTAACATAAGAGTCCCATCACCAGCCCCTTACATCAGAGTCCCATCACAGGCCCCTTACATTAGAGTTCCTTCAGAGCCCCTTACATCAGAGTCCTATCAGAATCCCTTTACATCAGAGTCATATCAGCAGCCCCTTACAGAGTCTCATCACCAGCCCCCTTACATCAGAGTCCAATCAGCCTCTTACATTAGAGTTCCACCACCAGCCCCTTACATCAAGGTCCCATCAACAGTCCCTTACATCAGGGTCCCATCAGCAGCCCCTTACATCAAAGTCCCATCACCAGCCCCCTTACTTTAGAGTCCCAACACAAGCTCCTTACATCAGAGTCCCATCAGCAGCCCCTTACATCAGAGTCCATTCAGCAGCCCCTTACATCAGAGTCCAATCAGCAGCCCCTACATCAGCATCCCATTAACAGCCCCCTACATCAGAGTCCCATCATCAGCCCCCTTACATCAGAGTCCCATCAGCAGCCCCTTACATCAGAGTCCAATCAGCAACCCATTACATCAGAGTCCCAACACCAGCCCCCTTACATCAGAGTCCCCTAAGCAGCCTTTTACATCAGAGTCCCATCACCAACCCCTCACATCAGAGTCCCATCAGAAGCCCCTTACTTCAGAGTGTTATCAGAATCCCTTTACATCAGAGTCCCATCAGCAACCCCTTACATCAGAGTCCCATCACCAGCCCCCTTACATAAGAGTCCCATCACCAGCCCCTTACAAAGTATCATCACCTGTTCCCTTACATCAGAGTCCCATTAGCAGTCTCTTACATTGGAGTTCCACCAGCAGCCCCTTACATCAGAGTCCCATCCCCAGCCCCTTACATCAGAGTCCCATCAGCAGCCTCTTACTTCAGAGTCCCATCAGCAGCCTCTTACTTCAGAGTCCCACCACCAGCCCCTTACATCAAACTCCCATCACATCAGAGTACCATCACAGGCCCCTTACATCAGAGTCCCATCAGGAGCCCCTTACATCAAAAACCCATCAGAATCCCCTTACATTAGAGTCCCATCAGCAGCCCCTTACAGAGAGTCTCATCACCAGCCCCCTTACATCAGAGTACTATCAGCAGCCCCTTACATCAAAGTTCCATCACCAGTTCACATACATCAGAGTCCCATCAGCAGCCCCTTACATCAAAGACCAATCACCAGCCCTTTTCATGAGAGTCCCATCAGCAGCCCCTTACATCAGAGTCCCATCAGAAACCCCTTACTTCAGAATCCAATCATCAACCCCTTACTTCAGAGTCCCATCAGCAGCCCCTTACATCAGAGTCCATTTAGCAACCCCTTACTTCAGAGTCCCATCAGCAGCCCCTTACAACAGAGTCCATTTAGCAACCCCTTATATCAGAGTCCCATCACCAGCCCCCTTACATCAGAGTCCCATCACCAGCCCCTTACAAAGTATCATCACCTGTTCCCTTACATCAGAGTCCCATTAGCAGTCTCTTACATTAGAGTTCCACCAGCAGCCCCTTACATCAGAGTCCCATCACCAGCCCCTTACATCAGAGTCCCATCAGCAGCCCCTTACATCAAAGTTCCATCACCAGCCCCTTTTACATCAGAGTCCGATTAAAAGCTCCTTACATAAGTGTTACATCAGCAGCCCCTTACATCAGAGTCCCATCAGAAGCCCTTTACATCAGAGTCCCATCAACAGCCCCCTTACATCAGAGTCCCATCAACAGTCCTTAACATCAGATACCCATCAGCAGCCTCTTACTTCAGAGTCCCATTACCAGCCCCTTACATCAAAGTCCCATCACATCAGAGTACCATCACCAGCCCCTTACATCAGAGTCCCATCACAGGCCCCTTACATCAGAGTCCCATCAGGAGCCCCTTACATCAGAAACCCATCAGAATCCCCTTACATTAGAGTCCCATCAGCAGCCCCTTACAGAGAGTCTCATCACCAGCCCCCTTACATCAGGCTCCCATCAACAGCCCCTAACATCTGAGTCCCATCAGCACCCCCTTACCTCAGAGTCCCATCAACAGCCTCTTACATCAGAGTCCTATCAGCAGCCCCTTACATCAAAGTTCCATCACCAGTTCACATACATCGGAGTCCCATCAGCAGCCCCTTACATCAAAGACCAATCACCAGCCCTTTTCATGAGAGTCCCATCAGCAGCCCCTTACATCAGAGTCCCATCAGTAACCCCTTACTTCAGAATCCCATCAGCAACCCCTTACTTTAGAGTCCCATCACCAGCCCCCTTACATTAGCAGCTACTTACATTAGAGTCCATTCAGCAACCCCTTACATCAGAGTCCCATCACCACCCCCATTACATCAGAGTCCCATCACCAGCCCCTTACAAAGAATCATCACCTGTTCCCTTACATCAGAGTCCCATTAGCAGTCTCTTACTTTAGAGTTCCACCAGCAGCCCCTTACATCAGAGTCCCATCCCCAGCCCATTACATCAGAGTCCCATCAGCAGCCTCTTACTTCAGAGTCCCACCACCAGCCCCTTACATCAAACTCCCATCACATCAGAGTACCATCACCAGCCCCTTACATCAGAGTCCCATCATAGGCCCCTTACATCAGAGTCCCACCAGGAGCCCCTTACATCAGAAACCCATCAGAATCCCCTTACATCAGAGTCCCATCAGCAGCCCCTTACAGAGAGTCTCATCACCAGCCCCCTTACATCAGGCTCCCATCAACAGCCCCTAACATCAGAGTCCCATCAGCACCCCCTTACCTCAGAGTCCCATCAACAGCCTCTTACATCAGAGTCTTTTCAGCAGCCCCTTACATCAAAGTTCCATCACCAGTTCACATACATCGGAGTCCCATCAGCAGCCCCTTACATCAAAGACCAATCACCAGCCCTTTTCATGAGAGTCCCATCAGCAGCCCCTTACATCAGAGTCCCATCAGAAACCCCTTACTTCAGAATCCCATCAGCAACCCCTTACTTCAGAGTCCCATCAGCAGCCCCTTACATCAGAGTCCATTCAGCAACCCTTTACATCAGAGTCCCATCACCAGCCCCCTTACATCAGAGTCCCATCACCAGCCCCTTACAAAGTATCATCACCTGTTCCCTTACATCAGAGTCCCATTAGCAGTCTCTTACATTAGAGTTCCACCAGCAGCCCCTTACATCAGAGTCCCATCCCCAGCCCCTTACATCAGAGTCCCATCAGCAGCCTCTTACTTCAGAGTCCCACCACCAGCCCCTTATATCAAACTCCCATCACATCAGAGTACCATCACCAGCCCCTTACATCAGAGTCCCATCACAGGCCCCTTACATCAGAGTCCCATCAGGAGCCCCTTACATCAGAAACCCATCAGAATCCCCTTACATCAGAGTCCCATCAGCAGCCCCTTACAGAGAGTCTCATCACCAGCCCCCTTACATCAGGCTCCCATCATCAGCCCCTAACATCAGAGTCCCACCAGCACCCCCTTTCCTCAGAGTCCCATCAACAGCCTCTTACATCAGAGTCCTATCAGCAGCCCCCTACATCAAAGTTCCATCACCAGTTCACATACATCAGAGTCCCATCAGCAGCCCCTTACATCAAAGACCAATCACCAGCCCTTTTCGTGAGAGTCCCATCAGCAGCCCCTTACATCAGAGTCCCATCAGAAACCCCTTACTTCAGAATCCCATCAGCAACCCCTTACTTCAGAGTCCCATCAGCAGCCCCTTACATCAGTGTCCATTTAGCAACCCCTTATATCAGAGTCCCATCACCAGCCCCCTTACATCAGAGTCCCATCACCAGCCCCTTACAAAGTATCATCACCTGTTCCCTTACATCAGAGTCCCATTAGCAGTCTCTTACATTAGAGTTCCACCAGCAGCCCCTTACATCAGAGTCCCATCACCAGCCCCTTACATCAGAGTCCCATCAGCAGCCCCTTACATCAGAGTCCCATCAACAGCCCCCTTACATCAGAGTCCCATCAACAGTCCTTAACATCAGAGACCCATCAGCAGCCCCTTACCTTAGAGTCCAATCAGCAGTCATTTACATGAGAGTTCCATCAGCAGCCCCCTTCCATCAGAGTCCCATCAGCAGCCCCCTTCCATCAGAGTCCCATCAACAGCCCTTACATCAGAGTCCCATCAGCAGCCCCCTTACATCAGGGTCCAATCTGCAGCCCCCTTACATCAGGATCCAATCTGCAGCCCCCTTACATCATGGTCCCATTACCAGCCCCTTACATAAGGGTCCCATCAGCAGCCCCTTATATCAGAGTGTCCCATCACAGGCCCCTTAGATCAGAGTCCCATCAGAAGCCCCTTACATAAGAGTCCCATCATCAGCCTATTACAGAGTCTCATCACCAGCCCCCTTACATCAGGCTCCCATCAACAGCCCCTTACATCAGAGTCCCATCAGCACCCCCTTACTTCAGAGTCCCATCAGCAGCCCCT
This sequence comes from Lithobates septentrionalis, assembly GCA_037952835.1. Lineage (NCBI taxonomy): Eukaryota > Metazoa > Chordata > Amphibia > Anura > Ranidae > Lithobates > Lithobates septentrionalis. Next base: position 5,035,506 of record JBBDGP010001120.1, read on the forward strand.
TACACCAGAGTCCCATCAGCAGCCCCCTTACATCAGAGTCCCATCGGCAGCCCCTTACATCAGAGTCCATTCAGCAGCCCCTAACATCAGAGTCCAATCAGCGGCCCCTTACTTAAGACTCACATCACCAGCCCCCTTACATCAGAGTCCCCTAAGCAGCCTTTTACATCAGAGTCCCATCACCAGCCCCTTACATCAGAGTCCCATCACAGGCCCCTTACATCAGAGTCCCATCAGGAGCCCCCTTACATCAGAAACCCATCAGAATCCCCTTACATCAGAGTCCCATCAGCAGCCCCTTACAGAGAGTCTCATCACCAGCCCCCTTACATCAGGCTCCCATCAACAGCCCCTAACATCAGAGTCCCCTCAGCACCCCCTTACCTAAGAGTCCCATCAACAGCCTCTTACATCAGAGTCCTATCAGCAGCCCCTTTCATCAAGTTCCATCACCAGTTCACATACATTGGAGTCCGATCAGCAGCCCCTTACATCAAAGACCAATCACCAGCCCTTTTCATGAGAGTCCCATAAGCAGCCCCTTACATCAGAGTCCCATCAACAGCCTCTTACATCAGAGTCCTATCAGCAGCCCCTTACATCAAAGTTCCATCACCAGTTCACATACATCGGAGTCCCATCAGCAGCCCCTTACATCAAAGACCAATCACCAGCCCTTTTCATGAGAGTCCCATCAGCAGCCCCTTACATCAGAGTCCCATCAGAAACCCCTTACTTCAGAATCCCATCAGCAACCCCTTACTTCAGAGTCCCATCAGCAGCCCCTTACATCAGAGTCCATTCAGCAACCCCTTACATCAGAGTCCCATCACCAGTCCCCTTACATCAGAGTCCCATGACCAGCCCCTTACAAAGTATCATCACCTGTTCCCTTACATCAGAGTCCCATTAGCAGTCTCTTACATTAGAGTTCCAACAGCAGCCCCTTACATCAGAGTCCCATCAGCAGCCCCTTACATCAGAGTCCCATCAGCAGCCTCTTACTTCAGAGTCTCACCACCAGCCCCTTACATCAAAGTCCCATCACATCAGAGTACCATCACCAGCCCCTTACATCAGAGTCCCATCACAGGCCCCTTACATCAGACTCCCATCAGGAGCCCCTTACATCAGAAACCCATCAGAATCCCCTTACATCAGAGTCCCATCAGCAGCCCCTTACAGAGAGTCTCATCACCAGCCCCCTTACATCAGGCTCCCATCAACAGCCCCTAACATCAGAGTCCCATGAGCACCCCCTTACCTCAGAGTCCCATCAACAGCCTCTTACATCAGAGTCCTATCAGCAGCCCCTTACATCAAAGTTCCATCACCAGTTCACATACATCGGAGTCCCATCAGCAGCCCCTTACATCAAAGACCAATCACCAGCCCTTTTCATGAGAGTCCCATCAGCAGCCCCTTACATCAGAGTCCCATCAGAAACCCCTTACTTCAGAATCCCATCAGCAACTCCTTACTTTGAGAGTCCCATCAGCAGCCCCTTACATCAGAGTCCATTCAGCAACCCCTTACATCAGAGTCCCATCACCAGCCCCCTTACATCAGAGTCCCATCACCAGCCCCTTACAAAGTATCATCACCTGTTCCCTTACATCAGAGTCCCATTAGCAGTCTCTTGCATTAGAGTTCCACCAGCAGCCCCTTACATCAGAGTCCCATCACCAGCCCCTTACATCAGAGTCCCATCAGCAGCCCCTTACATCAAAGTCCCATCACTAGGCCCTTTTACATCAGAGTCCGATCAAAAGCTCCTTACATCAGTGTTCCATCAGCAGCCCCTTACATCAGAGTCCCATCAGCAGCCCCTTACTTCAGAGTCCCATCAACAGCCCCCTTACATCAGAGTCCCATCAACAGTCCTTAACATCAGAGACTCATCAGCAGCCTCTTACTTCAGAGTCCCACTACCAGCCCCTTACATCAAAGTAACATCACATCAGAGTACCATCACCAGCCCCTTACATCAGAGTCCCATCACAGACCCCTTACATCAGAGTCCCATCAGGAGCCCCTTACATCAGAAACCCATCAGAATCCCCTTACATCAGAGTCCCATCAGCAGCCCCTTACAGAGAGTCTCATCACCAGCCCCCTTACATCAGGCTCCCATCATCAGCCCCTAACATCAGAGTCCCACCAGCACCCCCTTTCCTCAGAGTCCCATCAACAGCCTCTTACATCAGAGTCCTATCAGCAGCCCCCTACATCAAAGTTCCATCACCAGTTCACATACATCAGAGTCCCATCAGCAGCCCCTTACATCAAAGACCAATCACCAGCCCTTTTCGTGAGAGTCCCATCAGCAGCCCCTTACATCAGAGTCCCATCAGAAACCCCTTACTTCAGAATCCCATCAGCAACCCCTTACTTCAGAGTCCCATCAGCAGCCCCTTACATCAGTGTCCATTTAGCAACCCCTTATATCAGAGTCCCATCACCAGCCCCCTTACATCAGAGTCCCATCACCAGCCCCTTACAAAGTATCATCACCTGTTCCCTTACATCAGAGTCCCATTAGCAGTCTCTTACATTAGAGTTCCACCAGCAGCCCCTTACATCAGAGTCCCATCACCAGCCCCTTACATCAGAGTCCCATCAGCAGCCCCTTACATCAGAGTCCCATCAACAGCCCCCTTACATCAGAGTCCCATCAACAGTCCTTAACATCAGAGACCCATCAGCAGCCCCTTACCTTAGAGTCCAATCAGCAGTCATTTACATGAGAGTTCCATCAGCAGCCCCCTTCCATCAGAGTCCCATCAGCAGCCCCCTTCCATCAGAGTCCCATCAACAGCCCTTACATCAGAGTCCCATCAGCAGCCCCCTTACATCAGGGTCCAATCTGCAGCCCCCTTACATCAGGATCCAATCTGCAGCCCCCTTACATCATGGTCCCATTACCAGCCCCTTACATAAGGGTCCCATCAGCAGCCCCTTATATCAGAGTGTCCCATCACAGGCCCCTTAGATCAGAGTCCCATCAGAAGCCCCTTACATAAGAGTCCCATCATCAGCCCCTTACAGAGTCTCATCACCAGCCCCCTTACATCAGGCTCCCATCAACAGCCCCTTACATCAGAGTCCCATCAGCACCCCCTTACTTCAGAGTCCCATCAGCAGCCCCTTACATCAGAGTCCCATCAGCAGCCCCCTTACATCAGAGTCCCATCGGCAGCCCCTTACATCAGAGTCCATTCAGCAGCCCCTAACATCAGAGTCCAATCAGCGGCCCCTTACTTAAGACTCACATCACCAGCCCCCTTACATCAGAGTCCCCTAAGCAGCCTTTTACATCAGAGTCCCATCACCAGCCCCTTACATCAGAGTCCCATCACAGGCCCCTTACATCAGAGTCCCATCAGGAGCCCCCTTACATCAGAAACCCATCAGAATCCCCTTACATCAGAGTCCCATCAGCAGCCCCTTACAGAGAGTCTCATCACCAGCCCCCTTACATCAGGCTCCCATCAACAGCCCCTAACATCAGAGTCCCCTCAGCACCCCCTTACCTCAGAGTCCCATCAACAGCCTCTTACATCAGAGTCCTATCAGCAGCCCCTTTCATCAAGTTCCATCACCAGTTCACATACATTGGAGTCCGATCAGCAGCCCCTTACATCAAAGACCAATCACCAGCCCTTTTCATGAGAGTCCCATCAGCAGCCCCTTACATCAGAGTCCCATCAACAGCCTCTTACATCAGAGTCCTATCAGCAGCCCCTTACATCAAAGTTCCATCACCAGTTCACATACATCGGAGTCCCATCAGCAGCCCCTTACATCAAAGACCAATCACCAGCCCTTTTCATGAGAGTCCCATCAGCAGCCCCTTACATCAGAGTCCCATCAGAAACCCCTTACTTCAGAATCCCATCAGCAACCCCTTACTTCAGAGTCCCATCAGCAGCCCCTTACATCAGAGTCCATTCAGCAACCCCTTACATCAGAGTCCCATCACCAGTCCCCTTACATCAGAGTCCCATCACCAGCCCCTTACAAAGTATCATCACCTGTTCCCTTACATCAGAGTCCCATTAGCAGTCTCTTACATTAGAGTTCCAACAGCAGCACCTTACATCAGAGTCCCATCAGCAGCCCCTTACATCAGAGTCCCATCAGCAGCCTCTTACTTCAGAGTCTCACCACCAGCCCCTTACATCAAAGTCCCATCACATCAGAGTACCATCACCAGCCCCTTACATCAGAGTCCCATCACAGGCCCCTTACATCAGACTCCCATCAGGAGCCCCTTACATCAGAAACCCATCAGAATCCCCTTACATCAGAGTCCCATCAGCAGCCCCTTACAGAGAGTCTCATCACCAGCCCCCTTACATCAGGCTCCCATCAACAGCCCCTAACATCAGAGTCCCATGAGCACCCCCTTACCTCAGAGTCCCATCAACAGCCTCTTACATCAGAGTCCTATCAGCAGCCCCTTACATCAAAGTTCCATCACCAGTTCACATACATCGGAGTCCCATCAGCAGCCCCTTACATCAAAGACCAATCACCAGCCCTTTTCATGAGAGTCCCATCAGCAGCCCCTTACATCAGAGTCCCATCAGTAACCCCTTACTTCAGAATCCCATCAGCAACCCCTTACTTTAGAGTCCCATCAGCAGCCACTTACATCAGAGTCCATTCAGCAACCCCTTACATCAGAGTCCCATCACCAGCCTCCTTACATCTGAGTCCCATCACCAGACCCTTACAAAGAATCATCACCTGTTCCCTTACATCAGAGTCCCATTAGCAGTCTCTTACATTAGAGTTCCACCAGCAGCCCCTTACATCAGAGTCCCATCCCCAGCCCCTTACATCAGAGTCCCATCAGCAGCCTCTTACTTCAGAGTCCCACCACCAGCCCCTTACATCAAACTCCCATCACATCAGAGTACCATCACCAGCCCCTTACATCAGAGTCCCATCAGGAGCCCCTTACATCAGAAACCCATCAGAATCCCCTTACATCAGAGTCCCATCAGCAGCCCCTTACAGAGAGTCTCATCACCAGCCCCCTTACATCAGGCTCCCATCAACAGCCCCTAACATCAGAGTCCCATCAGCACCCCCTTACCTCAGAGTCCCATCAACAGCCTCTTACATCAGAGTCCTATCAGCAGCCCCTTACATCAAAGTTCCATTACCAGTTCACATACATCGGAGTCCCATCAGCAGCCCCTTACATCAAAGACCAATCACCAGCCCTTTTCATGAGAGTCCCATCAGCAGCCCCTTACATCAGAGTCCCATCAGAAACCCCTTACTTCAGAATCCCATCAGCAACTCCTTACTTTGAGAGTCCCATCAGCAGCCCCTTACATCAGAGTCCATTCAGCAACCCCTTACATCAGAGTCCCATCACCAGCCCCCTTACATCAGAGTCCCATCACCAGCCCCTTACAAAGTATCATCACCTGTTCCCTTACATCAGAGTCCCATTAGCAGTCTCTTGCATTAGAGTTCCACCAGCAGCCCCTTACATCAGAGTCCCATCACCAGCCCCTTACATCAGAGTCCCATCAGCAGCCCCTTACATCAAAGTCCCATCACTAGGCCCTTTTACATCAGAGTCTGATCAAAAGCTCCTTAAATCAGTGTTCCATCAGCAGCCCCTTACATCAGAGTCCCATCAGCAGCCCCTTACATCAGAGTCCCATCAACAGCCCCCTTACATCAGAGTCCCATCAACAGTCCTTAACATCAGAGACCCATCAGCAGCCTCTTACTTCAGAGTCCCACTACCAGCCCCTTACATCAAAGTAACATCACATCAGAGTACCATCACCAGCCCCTTACATCAGAGTCCCATCACAGGCCCCTTACATCAGAGTCCCATCAGGAGCCCCTTACATCAGAAACCCATCAGAATCCCCTTACATCAGAGTCCCATCAGCAGCCCCTTACAGAGAGTCTCATCACCAGCCCCCTTACATCAGGCTCCCATCAACAGCCCCTAACATCAGAGTCCCATCAGCACCCCCTTACCTCAGAGTCCCATCAACAGCCTCTTACATCAGAGTCCTATCAGCAGCCCCTTACATCAAAGTTCCATCACCAGTTCACATACATCGGAGTCCCATTAGCAGCCCCTTACATCAAAGACCAATCACCAGCCCTTTTCATGAGAGTCTCATCAGCAGCCCCTTACATCAGAGTCCCATCAGTAACCCATTACTTCAGAATCCCATCAGCAACCCCTTACTTTAGAGTCCCATCAGCAGCCACTTACATCAGAGTCCATTCAGCAACCCCTTACATCAGAGTCCCATCACCAGCCTCCTTACATCTGAGTCCCATCACCAGACCCTTACAAAGAATCATCACCTGTTCCCTTACATCAGTGTCCCATCCCCAGCCCCTTACATCAGAGTCCCATCAGCAGCCTCTTACTTCAGAGTCCCACCACCAGCCCCTTACATCAAACTCCCATCACATCAGAGTCCCATCCCCAGCCCCTTACATCAGAGTCCCATCAGGAGCCCCTTACATCAGAAACCCATCAAAATCCCCTTACATCAGAGTCCCATTAGCAGCCCCTTACAGAGAGTCTCATCACCAGCCCCCTTACATCAGGCTCCCATCAACAGCCCCTAACATCAGAGTCCCATCAGCACCCCCTTACCTCAGAGTCCCATCAACAGCCTCTTACATCAGAGTCCTATCAGCAGCCCCTTACATCAAAGTTCCATCACCAGTTCACATACATCAGAGTCCCATCAGCAGCCCCTTACAGAGAGTCTCATCACCAGCCCCCTTACATCAGGCTCCCATCAACAGCCCCTAACATCAGAGTCCCATCAGCAGCCCCTTACATCGGAGTCCATTCAGCAACCCCTTACATCAGAGTCCCATCACCAGCCCCCTTACATCAGAGTCCCATCACCAGCCCCTTACAAAGTATCATCACCTGTTCCCTTACATCAGAATCCCATTAGCAGTCTCTTACATTAGAGTTCCACCAGCAGCCCCTTACATCAGAGTCCCATTACCAGCCCCTTACATCAGAGTCCCATCAGCAGCCCCTTACTTCAGAGTACCATCACAGGCCCCTTACATCAGAGTCCCATCAGGAGCCCCTTACATCAGAAACCCATCAGAATCCCCTTACATCAGAGTCCCATCAGCAGCCCCTTACAGAGAGTCTCATCACCAGCCCCCTTACATCAGGCTCCCATCATCAGCCCCTAACATCAGAGTCCCACCAGCACCCCCTTACCTCAAAGTCCCATCAACAGCCTCTTACATCAGAGTCCTATCAGCAGCCCCTTACATCAAAGTTCCATCACCAGTTCACATACATCAGAGTCCCATCAGCAGCCCCTTACATCAAAGACCAATCACCAGCCCTTTTCGTGAGAGTCCCATCAGCAGCCCCTTACATCAGAGTCCCATCAGAAACCCCTTACTTCAGAATCCCATCAGCAACCCCTTACTTCAGAGTCCCATCAGCAGCCCCTTACATCAGTGTCCATTTAGCAACCCCTTATATCAGAGTCCCATCACCAGCCCCCTTACATCAGAGTCCCATCACCAGCCCCTTACAAAGTATCATCACCTGTTCCCTTACATCAGAGTCCCATTAGCAGTCTCTTACATTAGAGTTCCACCAGCAGCCCCTTACATCAGAGTCCCATCACCAGCCCCTTACATCAGAGTCCCATCAGCAGCCCCTTACATCAGAGTCCCATCAACAGCCCCCTTACATCAGAGTCCCATCAACAGTCCTTAACATCAGAGACCCATCAGCAGCCCCTTACCTTAGAGTCCAATCAGCAGTCATTTACATGAGAGTTCCATCAGCAGCCCCCTTCCATCAGAGTCCCATCAGCAGCCCCCTTCCATCAGAGTCCCATCAACAGCCCTTACATCAGAGTCCCATCAGCAGCCCCCTTACATCAGGGTCCAATCTGCAGCCCCCTTACATCAGGATCCAATCTGCAGCCCCCTTACATCATGGTCCCATTACCAGCCCCTTACATAAGGGTCCCATCAGCAGCCCCTTATATCAGAGTGTCCCATCACAGGCCCCTTAGATCAGAGTCCCATCAGAAGCCCCTTACATAAGAGTCCCATCATCAGCCTATTACAGAGTCTCATCACCAGCCCCCTTACATCAGGCTCCCATCAACAGCCCCTTACATCAGAGTCCCATCAGCACCCCCTTACTTCAGAGTCCCATCAGCAGCCCCTTACATCAGAGTCCCATCAGCAGCCCCCTTACATCAGAGTCCCATCGGCAGCCCCTTACATCAGAGTCCATTCAGCAGCCCCTAACATCAGAGTCCAATCAGCGGCCCCTTACTTAAGACTCACATCACCAGCCCCCTTACATCAGAGTCCCCTAAGCAGCCTTTTACATCAGAGTCCCATCACCAGCCCCTTACATCAGAGTCCCATCACAGGCCCCTTACATCAGAGTCCCATCAGGAGCCCCCTTACATCAGAAACCCATCAGAATCCCCTTACATCAGAGTCCCATCAGCAGCCCCTTACAGAGAGTCTCATCACCAGCCCCCTTACATCAGGCTCCCATCAACAGCCCCTAACATCAGAGTCCCCTCAGCACCCCCTTACCTAAGAGTCCCATCAACAGCCTCTTACATCAGAGTCCTATCAGCAGCCCCTTTCATCAAGTTCCATCACCAGTTCACATACATTGGAGTCCGATCAGCAGCCCCTTACATCAAAGACCAATCACCAGCCCTTTTCATGAGAGTCCCATAAGCAGCCCCTTACATCAGAGTCCCATCAACAGCCTCTTACATCAGAGTCCTATCAGCAGCCCCTTACATCAAAGTTCCATCACCAGTTCACATACATCGGAGTCCCATCAGCAGCCCCTTACATCAAAGACCAATCACCAGCCCTTTTCATGAGAGTCCCATCAGCAGCCCCTTACATCAGAGTCCCATCAGAAACCCCTTACTTCAGAATCCCATCAGCAACCCCTTACTTCAGAGTCCCATCAGCAGCCCCTTACATCAGAGTCCATTCAGCAACCCCTTACATCAGAGTCCCATCACCAGTCCCCTTACATCAGAGTCCCATGACCAGCCCCTTACAAAGTATCATCACCTGTTCCCTTACATCAGAGTCCCATTAGCAGTCTCTTACATTAGAGTTCCAACAGCAGCCCCTTACATCAGAGTCCCATCAGCAGCCCCTTACATCAGAGTCACATCAGCAGCCTCTTACTTCAGAGTCTCACCACCAGCCCCTTACATCAAAGTCCCATCACATCAGAGTACCATCACCAGCCCCTTACATCAGAGTCCCATCACAGGCCCCTTACATCAGACTCCCATCAGGAGCCCCTTACATCAGAAACCCATCAGAATCCCCTTACATCAGAGTCCCATCAGCAGCCCCTTACAGAGAGTCTCATCACCAGCCCCCTTACATCAGGCTCCCATCAACAGCCCCTAACATCAGAGTCCCATGAGCACCCCCTTACCTCAGAGTCCCATCAACAGCCTCTTACATCAGAGTCCTATCAGCAGCCCCTTACATCAAAGTTCCATCACCAGTTCACATACATCGGAGTCCCATCAGCAGCCCCTTACATCAAAGACCAATCACCAGCCCTTTTCATGAGAGTCCCATCAGCAGCCCCTTACATCAGAGTCCCATCAGTAACCCCTTACTTCAGAATCCCATCAGCAACCCCTTACTTTAGAGTCCCATCAGCAGCCACTTACATCAGAGTCCATTCAGCAACCCCTTATATCAGAGTCCCATCACCAGCCTCCTTACATCTGAGTCCCATCACCAGACCCTTACAAAGAATCATCACCTGTTCCCTTACATCAGAGTCCCATTAGCAGTCTCTTACATTAGAGTTCCACCAGCAGCCCCTTACATCAGAGTCCCATCCCCAGCCCCTTACATCAGAGTCCCATCAGCAGCCTCTTACTTCAGAGTCCCACCACCAGCCCCTTACATCAAACTCCCATCACATCAGAGTACCATCACCAGCCCCTTACATCAGAGTCCCATCAGGAGCCCCTTACATCAGAAACCCATCAGAATCCCCTTACATCAGAGTCCCATCAGCAGCCCCTTACAGAGAGTCTCATCACCAGCCCCCTTACATCAGGCTCCCATCAACAGCCCCTAACATCAGAGTCCCATCAGCACCCCCTTACCTCAGAGTCCCATCAACAGCCTCTTACATCAGAGTCCTATCAGCAGCCCCTTACATCAAAGTTCCATTACCAGTTCACATACATCGGAGTCCCATCACAGGCCCCTTACATCAGACTCCCATCAGGAGCCCCTTACATCAGAAACTCATCAGAATCCCCTTACATCAGAGTCCCATCAGCAGCCCCTTACAGAGAGTCTCATCACCAGCCCCCTTACATCAGGCTCCCATCAACAGCCCCTAACATCAGAGTCCCATGAGCACCCCCTTACCTCAGAGTCCCATCAACAGCCTCATACATCAGAGTCCTATCAGCAGCCCCTTACATCAAAGTTCCATCACCAGTTCACATACATCGGAGTCCCATCAGCAGCCCCTTACATCAAAGACCAATCTCCAGCCCTTTTCATGAGAGTCCCATCAGCAGCCCCTTACATCAGAGTCCCATCAGTAACCCCTTACTTCAGAATCCCATCAGCAACCCCTTACTTTAGAGTCCCATCAGCAGCCACTTACATCAGAGTCCATTCAGCAACCCCTTACATCAGAGTCCCATCACCAGCCTCCTTACATCTGAGTCCCATCACCAGACCCTTACAAAGAATCATCACCTGTTCCCTTACATCAGAGTCCCATTAGCAGTCTCTTACATTAGAGTTCCACCAGCAGCCCCTTACATCAGAGTCCCATCCCCAGCCCCTTACATCAGAGTCCCATCAGCAGCCTCTTACTTCAGAGTCCCACCACCAGCCCCTTACATCAAACTCCCATCACATCAGAGTACCATCACCAGCCCCTTACATCAGAGTCCCATCAGGAGCCCCTTACATCAGAAACCCATCAGAATCCCCTTACATCAGAGTCCCATCAGCAGCCCCTTACAGAGAGTCTCATCACCAGCCCCCTTACATCAGGCTCCCATCAACAGCCCCTAACATCAGAGTCCCATCAGCACCCCCTTACCTCAGAGTCCCATCAACAGCCTCTTACATCAGAGTCCTATCAGCAGCCCCTTACATCAAAGTTCCATTACCAGTTCACATACATCGGAGTCCCATCAGCAGCCCCTTACATCAAAGACCAATCACCAGCCCTTTTCATGAGAGTCCCATCAGCAGCCCCTTACATCAGAGTCCCATCAGAAACCCCTTACTTCAGAATCCCATCAGCAACTCCTTACTTTGAGAGTCCCATCAGCAGCCCCTTACATCAGAGTCCATTCAGCAACCCCTTACATCAGAGTCCCATCACCAGCCCCCTTACATCAGAGTCCCATCACCAGCCCCTTACAAAGTATCATCACCTGTTCCCTTACATCAGAGTCCCATTAGCAGTCTCTTGCATTAGAGTTCCACCAGCAGCCCCTTACATCAGAGTCCCATCACCAGCCCCTTACATCAGAGTCCCATCAGCAGCCCCTTACATCAAAGTCCCATCACTAGGCCCTTTTACATCAGAGTCCGATCAAAAGCTCCTTACATCAGTGTTCCATCAGCAGCCCCTTACATCAGAGTCCCATCAGCAGCCCCTTACTTCAGAGTCCCATCAACAGCCCCCTTACATCAGAGTCCCATCAACAGTCCTTAACATCAGAGACTCATCAGCAGCCTCTTACTTCAGAGTCCCACTACCAGCCCCTTACATCAAAGTAACATCACATCAGAGTACCATCACCAGCCCCTTACATCAGAGTCCCATCACAGGCCCCTTACTTCAGAGTCCCATCAGGAGCCCCTTACATCAGAAACCCATCAGAATCCCCTTACATCAGAGTCCCATCAGAGCCCCTTACATCAGATTCCTTTCAGAATCCCCTTACATCAGAGTCCCATCACCAGACCCTTACAAAGAATCATCACCTGTTCCCTTACATCAGAGTCCCATTAGCAGTCTCTTACATTAGAGTTCCACCAGCAGCCCCTTACATCAGAGTCCCATCCCCAGCCCCTTACATCAGAGTCCCATCAGCAGCCTCTTACTTCAGAGTCCCACCACCAGCCCCTTACATCAAACTCCCATCACATCAGAGTACCATCACCAGCCCCTTACATCAGAGTCCCATCAGGAGCCCCTTACATCAGAAACCCATCAGAATCCCCTTACATCAGAGTCCCATCAGCAGCCCCTTACAGAGAGTCTCATCACCAGCCCCCTTACATCAGGCTCCCATCAACAGCCCCTAACATCAGAGTCCCATCAGCACCCCCTTACCTCAGAGTCCCATCAACAGCCTCTTACATCAGAGTCCTATCAGCAGCCCCTTACATCAAAGTTCCATTACCAGTTCACATACATCGGAGTCCCATCAGCAGCCCCTTACATCAAAGACCAATCACCAGCCCTTTTCATGAGAGTCCCATCAGCAGCCCCTTACATCAGAGTCCCATCAGAAACCCCTTACTTCAGAATCCCATCAGCAACTCCTTACTTTGAGAGTCCCATCAGCAGCCCCTTACATCAGAGTCCATTCAGCAACCCCTTACATCAGAGTCCCATCACCAGCCCCCTTACATCAGAGTCCCATCACCAGCCCCTTACAAAGTATCATCACCTGTTCCCTTACATCAGAGTCCCATTAGCAGTCTCTTGCATTAGAGTTCCACCAGCAGCCCCTTACATCAGAGTCCCATCACCAGCCCCTTACATCAGAGTCCCATCAGCAGCCCCTTACATCAAAGTCCCATCACTAGGCCCTTTTACATCAGAGTCCGATCAAAAGCTCCTTACATCAGTGTTCCATCAGCAGCCCCTTACATCAGAGTCCCATCAGCAGCCCCTTACTTCAGAGTCCCATCAACAGCCCCCTTACATCAGAGTCCCATCAACAGTCCTTAACATCAGAGACTCATCAGCAGCCTCTTACTTCAGAGTCCCACTACCAGCCCCTTACATCAAAGTAACATCACATCAGAGTACCATCACCAGCCCCTTACATCAGAGTCCCATCACAGGCCCCTTACATCAGAGTCCCATCAGGAGCCCCTTACATCAGAAACCCATCAGAATCCCCTTACATCAGAGTCCCATCAGCAGCCCCTTACAGAGAGTCTCATCACCAGCCCCCTTACATCAGGCTCCCATCATCAGCCCCTAACATCAGAGTCCCACCAGCACCCCCTTTCCTCAGAGTCCCATCAACAGCCTCTTACATCAGAGTCCTATCAGCAGCCCCCTACATCAAAGTTCCATCACCAGTTCACATACATCAGAGTCCCATCAGCAGCCCCTTACATCAAAGACCAATCACCAGCCCTTTTCGTGAGAGTCCCATCAGCAGCCCCTTACATCAGAGTCCCATCAGAAACCCCTTACTTCAGAATCCCATCAGCAACCCCTTACTTCAGAGTCCCATCAGCAGCCCCTTACATCAGTGTCCATTTAGCAACCCCTTATATCAGAGTCCCATCACCAGCCCCCTTACATCAGAGTCCCATCACCAGCCCCTTACAAAGTATCATCACCTGTTCCCTTACATCAGAGTCCCATTAGCAGTCTCTTACATTAGAGTTCCACCAGCAGCCCCTTACATCAGAGTCCCATAACCAGCCCCTTACATCAGAGTCCCATCAGCAGCCCCTTACATCAGAGTCCCATCAACAGCCCCCTTACATCAGAGTCCCATCAACAGTCCTTAACATCAGAGACCCATCAGCAGCCCCTTACCTTAGAGTCCAATCAGCAGTCATTTACATGAGAGTTCCATCAGCAGCCCCCTTCCATCAGAGTCCCATCAGCAGCCCCCTTCCATCAGAGTCCCATCAACAGCCCTTACATCAGAGTCCCATCAGCAGCCCCCTTACATCAGGGTCCAATCTGCAGCCCCCTTACATCAGGATCCAATCTGCAGCCCCCTTACATCATGGTCCCATTACCAGCCCCTTACATAAGGGTCCCATCAGCAGCCCCTTATATCAGAGTGTCCCATCACAGGCCCCTTAGATCAGAGTCCCATCAGAAGCCCCTTACATAAGAGTCCCATCATCAGCCCCTTACAGAGTCTCATCACCAGCCCCCTTACATCAGGCTCCCATCAACAGCCCCTTACATCAGAGTCCCATCAGCACCCCCTTACTTCAGAGTCCCATCAGCAGCCCCTTACATCAGAGTCCCATCAGCAGCCCCCTTACATCAGAGTCCCATCGGCAGCCCCTTACATCAGAGTCCATTCAGCAGCCCCTAACATCAGAGTCCAATCAGCGGCCCCTTACTTAAGACTCACATCACCAGCCCCCTTACATCAGAGTCCCCTAAGCAGCCTTTTACATCAGAGTCCCATCACCAGCCCCTTACATCAGAGTCCCATCACAGGCCCCTTACATCAGAGTCCCATCAGGAGCCCCCTTACATCAGAAACCCATCAGAATCCCCTTACATCAGAGTCCCATCAGCAGCCCCTTACAGAGAGTCTCATCACCAGCCCCCTTACATCAGGCTCCCATCAACAGCCCCTAACATCAGAGTCCCCTCAGCACCCCCTTACCTCAGAGTCCCATCAACAGCCTCTTACATCAGAGTCCTATCAGCAGCCCCTTTCATCAAGTTCCATCACCAGTTCACATACATTGGAGTCCGATCAGCAGCCCCTTACATCAAAGACCAATCACCAGCCCTTTTCATGAGAGTCCCATCAGCAGCCCCTTACATCAGAGTCCCATCAACAGCCTCTTACATCAGAGTCCTATCAGCAGCCCCTTACATCAAAGTTCCATCACCAGTTCACATACATCGGAGTCCCATCAGCAGCCCCTTACATCAAAGACCAATCACCAGCCCTTTTCATGAGAGTCCCATCAGCAGCCCCTTACATCAGAGTCCCATCAGAAACCCCTTACTTCAGAATCCCATCAGCAACCCCTTACTTCAGAGTCCCATCAGCAGCCCCTTACATCAGAGTCCATTCAGCAACCCCTTACATCAGAGTCCCATCACCAGTCCCCTTACATCAGAGTCCCATCACCAGCCCCTTACAAAGTATCATCACCTGTTCCCTTACATCAGAGTCCCATTAGCAGTCTCTTACATTAGAGTTCCAACAGCAGCACCTTACATCAGAGTCCCATCAGCAGCCCCTTACATCAGAGTCCCATCAGCAGCCTCTTACTTCAGAGTCTCACCACCAGCCCCTTACATCAAAGTCCCATCACATCAGAGTACCATCACCAGCCCCTTACATCAGAGTCCCATCACAGGCCCCTTACATCAGACTCCCATCAGGAGCCCCTTACATCAGAAACCCATCAGAATCCCCTTACATCAGAGTCCCATCAGCAGCCCCTTACAGAGAGTCTCATCACCAGCCCCCTTACATCAGGCTCCCATCAACAGCCCCTAACATCAGAGTCCCATGAGCACCCCCTTACCTCAGAGTCCCATCAACAGCCTCTTACATCAGAGTCCTATCAGCAGCCCCTTACATCAAAGTTCCATCACCAGTTCACATACATCGGAGTCCCATCAGCAGCCCCTTACATCAAAGACCAATCACCAGCCCTTTTCATGAGAGTCCCATCAGCAGCCCCTTACATCAGAGTCCCATCAGTAACCCCTTACTTCAGAATCCCATCAGCAACCCCTTACTTTATAGTCCCATCAGCAGCCACTTACATCAGAGTCCATTCAGCAACCCCTTACATCAGAGTCCCATCACCAGCCTCCTTACATCTGAGTCCCATCACCAGACCCTTACAAAGAATCATCACCTGTTCCCTTACATCAGAGTCCCATTAGCAGTCTCTTACATTAGAGTTCCACCAGCAGCCCCTTACATCAGAGTCCCATCCCCAGCCCCTTACATCAGAGTCCCATCAGCAGCCTCTTACTTCAGAGTCCCACCACCAGCCCCTTACATCAAACTCCCATCACATCAGAGTACCATCACCAGCCCCTTACATCAGAGTCCCATCAGGAGCCCCTTACATCAGAAACCCATCAGAATCCCCTTACATCAGAGTCCCATCAGCAGCCCCTTACAGAGAGTCTCATCACCAGCCCCCTTACATCAGGCTCCCATCAACAGCCCCTAACATCAGAGTCCCATCAGCACCCCCTTACCTCAGAGTCCCATCAACAGCCTCTTACATCAGAGTCCTATCAGCAGCCCCTTACATCAAAGTTCCATTACCAGTTCACATACATCGGAGTCCCATCAGCAGCCCCTTACATCAAAGACCAATCACCAGCCCTTTTCATGAGAGTCCCATCAGCAGCCCCTTACATCAGAGTCCCATCAGAAACCCCTTACTTCAGAATCCCATCAGCAACTCCTTACTTTGAGAGTCCCATCAGCAGCCCCTTACATCAGAGTCCATTCAGCAACCCCTTACATCAGAGTCCCATCACCAGCCCCCTTACATCAGAGTCCCATCACCAGCCCCTTACAAAGTATCATCACCTGTTCCCTTACATCAGAGTCCCATTAGCAGTCTCTTGCATTAGAGTTCCACCAGCAGCCCCTTACATCAGAGTCCCATCACCAGCCCCTTACATCAGAGTCCCATCAGCAGCCCCTTACATCAAAGTCCCATCACTAGGCCCTTTTACATCAGAGTCCGATCAAAAGCTCCTTACATCAGTGTTCCATCAGCAGCCCCTTACATCAGAGTCCCATCAGCAGCCCCTTACATCAGAGTCCCATCAACAGCCCCCTTACATCAGAGTCCCATCAACAGTCCTTAACATCAGAGACCCATCAGCAGCCTCTTACTTCAGAGTCCCACTACCAGCCCCTTACATCAAAGTAACATCACATCAGAGTACCATCACCAGCCCCTTACATCAGAGTCCCATCACAGGCCCCTTACATCAGAGTCCCATCAGGAGCCCCTTACATCAGAAACCCATCAGAATCCCCTTACATCAGAGTCCCATCAGCAGCCCCTTACAGAGAGTCTCATCACCAGCCCCCTTACATCAGGCTCCCATCATCAGCCCCTAACATCAGAGTCCCACCAGCACCCCCTTTCCTCAGAGTCCCATCAACAGCCTCTTACATCAGAGTCCTATCAGCAGCCCCTTACATCAAAGTTCCATTACCAGTTCACATACATCGGAGTCCCATCAGCAGCCCCTTACATCAAAGACCAATCACCAGCCCTTTTCATGAGAGTCCCATCAGCAGCCCCTTACATCAGAGTCCCATCAGAAACCCCTTACTTCAGAATCCCATCAGCAACTCCTTACTTTGAGAGTCCCATCAGCAGCCCCTTACATCAGAGTCCATTCAGCAACCCCTTACATCAGAGTCCCATCACCAGCCCCCTTACATCAGAGTCCCATCACCAGCCCCTTACAAAGTATCATCACCTGTTCCCTTACATCAGAGTCCCATTAGCAGTCTCTTACATTAGAGTTCCACCAGCAGCCCTTTACATCAGAGTCCCATCACCAGCCCCCTTACATCAGAGTCCCATCACCAGCCCCTTACAAAGTATCATCACCTGTTCCCTTACATCAGAGTCCCATTAGCAGTCTCTTACATTAGAGTTCCACCAGCAGCCCCTTACATCAGAGTCCCATTACCAGCCCCTTACATCAGAGTCCCATCAGCAGCCCCTTACTTCAGAGTACCATCACAGGCCCCTTACATCAGAGTCCCATCAGGAGCCCCTTACATCAGAAACCCATCAGAATCCCCTTACATCAGAGTCCCATCAGCAGCCCCTTACAGAGAGTCTCATCACCAGCCCCCTTACATCAGGCTCCCATCATCAGCCCCTAACATCAGAGTCCCACCAGCACCCCCTTACCTCAAAGTCCCATCAACAGCCTCTTACATCAGAGTCCTATCAGCAGCCCCTTACATCAAAGTTCCATCACCAGTTCACATACATCAGAGTCCCATCAGCAGCCCCTTACATCAAAGACCAATCACCAGCCCTTTTTGTGAGAGTCCCATCAGCAGCCCCTTACATCAGAGTCCCATCAGAAACCCCTTACTTCAGAATCCCATCAGCAACCCCTTACTTCAGAGTCCCATCAGCAGTCCCTTACATCAGTGTCCATTTAGCAACCCCTTATATCAGAGTCCCATCACCTGCCCACTTACATCAGAGTCCCATCACCAGCCCCTTACAAAGTATCATCACCTGTTCCCTTACATCAGAGTCCCATTAGCAGTCTCTTACATTAGAGTTCCACCAGCAGCCCCTTACATCAGAGTCCCATCACCAGCCCCTTACATCAGAGTCCCATCAACAGCCCCTTACATCAAAGTCCCATCACCAGCCCCTTTTACATCAGAGTCCGATCAAAAGCTCCTTACATCAGTGTTCCATCAGCAGCCCCTTACATCAGAGTCCCATCAGCAGCCCCTTACATCAGAGTCCCATCAACAGCCTCCTTACATCAGAGTCCCATCAACAGTCCTTAACATCAGAGACCCATCAGCAGCCCCTTACCTTAGAGTCCCATCAGCAGCCCCTTACATCAGAGTCCCATCAACAGCCTCCTTACATCAGAGTCCCATCAACAGTCCTTAACATCAGAGTCCCATCAGCAGCCCCCTTACATCAGAGTCCCATCAGCAGCCCCCTTCCATCAGAGTGCCATCAACAGCCCCTACATCAGAGTCCCATCAGAAACCCCTTACATCAGGATCCAATCTGCAGCCCCCTTACATCATGGTCCCATTACCAGCCCCTTACATAAGGGTCCCATCAGCAGCCCCTTATATCAGAGTGTCCCATCATCAGCCCTTTACATCAGAATGTCCCATCATCAGCCCTTTACATCAGAATGTCCCATCACCAGCCCCTTAGATCAGAGTCCCATCACAGGCCCCTTAGATCAGAGTCCCATCAGGAGCCCCTTACATTAAGAGTCCCATCACCAGCCCCTTACAGAGTCTCATCACCAGCCCCCTTACATCAGGCTCCCATTAACAGCCCCTTACATCAGAGTCCCATCAGCACCACCTTACTTCAGAGTCCCATCAGCAGCCCCTTACATCAGAGTCCCATCAGCAGCCCCCTTACATCAGAGTCCCATCAGCAGCCCCTTACATCAGAGTCCATTCAGCAGCCCCTTACATCAGAGTCCAATCAGCGGCCCCTTACTTAAGACTCACATCACCAGCCCCCTTATATCAGAGTCCCATCACCAGCCCCTCACATCAGAGTACAATCACTAGCCCCTTACATCAGAGTCCCATCACAGGCCCTTACATCAGAATCCCATCAGCAGTCATTTACATGAGAGTCCCATCAGCAGCCCCCTTACATCAGAGTCCCATCAGCAGCCCCCTTCCATCAGAGTCCCATCAACAGCCCCTACATCAGAGTCCCATCAGCAGCCCCCTTACATCAGGGTCCAATCTGCAGCCCCCTTACATCAGGGTCCAATCTGCATCCCCCTTACATCAAGATCCAATCTGCAGCCCCCTTACATCATGGTCCCATTACCAGCCCCTTACATAAGGGTCCCATCAGCAGCCCCTTATATCAGAGTGTCCCATCGTCAGCCCTTTACATCAGAATGTCCCATCACCAGCCCCTTAGATCAGAGTCCCATCACAGGCCCCTTAGATCAGTGTCCCATCAGGAGCCCCTTACATAAGAGTCCCATCACCAGCCCCCTTACATCAGGCTCCTATCAACAGCCCCTTACATCAGAGTCCCATCAGCACCCCCTTACTTCAGAGTCCCATCAGCAGCCCCTTACATCAGAGTCCCATCAGCAGCCCCCTTACATCAGAGTCCCATCGGCAGCCCCTTACATCAGAGTCCATTCAGCAGACCCTTACATCAGAGTCCAATCAGCGGCCCCTTACTTAAGACTCACATCACCAGCCCCCTTACATCAGAGTCCCCTAAGCAGCCTTTTACATCAGAGTCCGATCACCAGCCCCTCACATCAGAGTACCATCACCAGTTCCTTACATCAGAGTCCCATCACAGGCCCCTTACATCAGAGTCCCATCAGGAGCCCCTTACATCAGAAACCCATCAGAATCCCCTTACATCAGAGTCCCATCAGCAGCCCCTTACAGAGAGTCTCATCACCAGCCCCCTTACATCAGGCTCCCATCAACTGCCCCTAAAATCAGAGTCCCATCAGCACCCCCTTACTTCAGAGTCCCATCAGCAGCCCCTTACATCAGAGTCCCATCAGCAGCCCCCTTACATCAGAGTCCCATCGGCAGCCCCTTACATCAGAGTCCATTCAGCAGCCCCTTACACCAGAGTCCAATGAGCGGCCCCTTACTTAAGACTCACATCACCAGCCCCCTTACATCAGAGTCCCCTAAGCAGCCTTTTACATCAGAGTCCGATCACCAGCCCCTCACATCAGAGTACCATCACCAGCCCCTTACATCAGAGTCCCATCACAGGCCCCTTACATCAAAGTCCCATCAGGAGCCCCTTACATCAGAAACCCATCAGAATCCCCTTACATCAGAGTCCCATCAGCAGCCCCTTACAGAGAGTCTCATCACCAGCCCCCTTACATCAGGCTCCCATCAACAGCCCCTAACATCAGAGTCCCATCAGCACCCCCTTACCTCAGAGTCCCATCAACAGCCTCTTACATCAGAGTACTATCAGCAGCCCCTTACATCAAAGTTCCATCACCAGTTCACATACATCGGAGTCCCATCAGCAGCCCCCTACATCAAAGACCAATCACCAGCCCTTTTCATGAGAGTCCCATCAGCAGCCCCTTACATCAGAGTCCCATCAGAAACCCCTTACTTCAGAATCCCATCAGCAACCCCTTACTTCAGAGTCCCATCAGCAGCCCCCTTACATCAGAGTCCCATCACCAGCCCCTTACAAAGTATCATCACCTGTTCCCTTACATCAGAGTCCCATTAGCAGTCTCTTACATTAGAGTTCCACCAGCTGCCCCTTATATCAGAGTCCCATCACCAGCCCCTTACATCAGAGTGCCATCAGCAGCCTCTTACTTCAGAGTCCCACCACCAGCCCCTTACATCAAAGTCCCATCACATCAGAGTCCCATCAGCAGCCCCTTACATCAGAGTCCCATCAGCAGTCATTTACATGAGAGTCCCATCAGCAGCCCCCTTCCATCAGAGTCCCATCAGCAGCCCCCTTCCATCAGAGTCCCATCAGCAGCCCCCTTACATCAGGGTCCAATCTGCAGCCCCCTTACACCAGGGTCCAATCTGCAGCCCCCTTACATCAGGATCCAATCTGCAGCCCCCTTACATCATGGACCCATTACCAGCCCCTTACATAAGGGTCCCATCAGCAGCCCCTTATATCAGAGTGTCCCATCATCAGCCCTTTACATCAGAATGTCCCATCACCAGCCCCTTAGATCAGAGTCCCATCACAGGCCCCTTAGATCAGAGTCCCATCAGGAGCCCCTTACATAAGAGTCGCATCACCAGCCCCTTACAGAGTCTCATCACCAGCCCCCATACATCAGGCTCCCATCAACAGCCCCTTACATCAGAGTCCCATCAGCACCCCTTACTTCAGAGTCCCATCAGCAGCCCCTTACATCAGAGTCCCATCAGCAGCCCCTTACATCAGAGTCCCATCGGCAGCCCCTTACATCAGAGTCCATTCAGCAGCCCCTTACATCAGAGTCCAATCAGCGGCCCCTTACTTAAGACTCACATCACCAGCCCCCTTACATCAGAGTCCCCTAAGCAGCCTTTTACATCAGAGTCCGATCACCAGCCCCTCACATCAGAGTACCATCACCAGCCCCTTACATCAGAGTCCCATCACAGGCCCCTTACATCAGAGTCCCATCAGGAGCCCCTTACATCAGAAACCCATCAGAATCCCCTTACATCAGAGTCCCATCAGCAGCCCCTTACAGACAGTCTCATCACCAGCCCCCTTACATCAGGCTCCCATCAACAGCCCCTAACATCAGAGTCCCATCAGCACCCCCTTACCTCAGAGTCCCATCAACAGCCTCTTACATCAGAGTACTATCAGCAGCCCCTTACATCAAAGTTCCATCACCAGTTCACATACATTGGAGTCCCATCAGCAGCCCCTTACATCAAAGACCAATCACCAGCCCTTTTCATGAGAGTCCCATCAGCAGCCCCTTACATCAGAGTCCCATTAGAAACCCCTTACTTCAGAATCCCATCAGCAACCCCTTACTTCAGAGTCCCATCAGCAGCCCCCTTACATCAGAGTCCCATCACCAGCCCCTTACAAAGTATCATCACCTGTTCCCTTACATCAGAGTCCCATTAGCAGTCTCTTACATTAGAGTTCCACCAGCAGCCCCTTATATCAGAGTCCCATCACCAGCCCCTTACATCAGAGTGCCATCAGCAGCCTCTTACTTCAGAGTCCCACCACCAGCCCCTTACATCAAACTCCCATCACATCAGAGTACCATCACCAGCCCCTTACATCAGAGTCCCATCACAGGCCCCTTACATCAGAGTCCCATCAGGAGCCCCTTACATCAGAAACCCATCAGAATCCCCTTACATCAGAGTCCCATCAGCAGCCCCTTACAGAGAGTCTCATCACCAGCCCCCTTACATCAGGCTCCCATCAACAGCCCCTAACATCAGAGTCCCATCAGCACCCCCTTACCTCAGAGTCCCATCAACAGCCTCTTACATCAGAGTCCTATCAGCAGCCCCTTACATCAAAGTTCCATCACCAGTTCACATACATCGGAGTCCCATCAGCAGCCCCTTACATGAAAGACCAATCACCAGCCCTTTTCATGAGAGTCCCATCAGCAGCCCCTTACATCAGAGTCCCATAATAAACCCCTTACTTCAGAATCCCATCAGCAACCCCTTACTTCAGAGTCCCATCAGCAGCCCCTTACATCAGAGTCCATTCAGCAACCCCTTATATCAGAGTCCCATAACCAGCCCCCTTACATCAGAGTCCCCTCACCAGCCCTTTACAAAGTATCATCACCTGTTCCCTTACATCAGAGTCCCATTAGCAGTCTCTTTTACATTAGAGTTCCACCAGCAGCCCCTTACATCAGAGTCCCATCACCAGCCCCTTACATCAGAGTCCCATCAGCAGCCCCTTACTTCAGAGTCCCACCACCAGCCCCTTACATCGAAGTCCCATCAGCAGCCCCCTTACATCAGAGTCCCATCGGCAGCCCCTTACATCAGAGTCCATTCAGCAGCCCCTTACATCAGAGTCCAATCAGCGGCCCCTTACTTAAGACTCACATCACCAGCCCCCTTACATCAGAGTCCCCTAAGCAGCCTTTTACATCAGAGTCCGATCACCAGCCCCTCACATCAGAGTACCATCACCAGCCCCTTACATCAGAGTCCCATCACAGGCCCCTTACATCAGAGTCCCATCAGGAGCCCCTTACATCAGAAACCCATCAGAATCCCCTTACATCAGAGTCCCATCAGCAGCCCCTTACAGAGAGTCTCATCACCAGCCCCCTTACATCAGGCTCCCATCAACAGCCCCTAACATCAGAGTCCCATCAGCACCCCCTTACCTCAGAGTCCCATCAACAGCCTCTTACATCAGAGTACTATCAGCAGCCCCTTACATCAAAGTTCCATCACCAGTTCACATACATCGGAGTCCCATCAGCAGCCCCTTACATCAAAGACCAATCACCAG
Source organism: Lithobates septentrionalis (assembly GCA_037952835.1). Taxonomy (NCBI): domain Eukaryota; kingdom Metazoa; phylum Chordata; class Amphibia; order Anura; family Ranidae; genus Lithobates; species Lithobates septentrionalis. The sequence goes on from JBBDGP010001120.1 coordinate 5,059,239, forward strand.
CCCTTTTCATGAGAGTCCCATCAGCAGCCCCTTACATCAGAGTCCCATCAGAAACCCCTTAATTCAGAATCCCATCAGCAACCTCTTACTTCAGAGTCCCATCAGCAGCCCCCTTAAATCAGAGTCCCATCACCAGCCCCTTACAAAGTATCATCACCCGTTCCCTTACATCAGAGTCCCATTAGCAGTCGCTTACATTAGAGTTCCACCAGCAGCCCCTTATATCAGAGTCCCATCACCAGCCCCTTACATCAGAGTGCCATCAGCAGCCTCTTACTTCAGAGTCCCACCACCAGCCCCTTACATCAAAGTCCCATCACATCAGAGTACCATCACCAGCCCCTTACATCAGAGTCCCATCACAGGCCCCTTACATCAGAGTCCCATCAGCAGCCCCTTACATCGAAGTCCCATCACCAGCCCCCTTACTTTAGAGTCCAATCACAAGCTCCTTACATCAGAGTCCCATCAGCAGCCCCTTACATCAGAGTCCATTCAGCAGCCCCTTACATCAGAGTCCAATCAGCAGTCCCTTACATCAGGGTCCCATTAACAGCCCCCTACATCAGAGTCCCATCATCAGCCCCCTTACATCAGAGTCCCATCAGCAGCCCCTTACATCAGAGTCCAATCAGCAACCCCTTACATCAGAGTACCAACACCAGCCCCCTTACATCAGAGTCCCCTAAGCAGCCTTTTACATCAGAGTCCCATCACCAACCCCTCACATCAGAGTCCCATCAGCAGCCCCTTACTTCAGAGTGTTATCAGAATCCCCTTACATCAGAGTCCCATCAGCAGCCCCTTACATCAGAGTCCCATCACATGCTCCTTACATCAGAGTCCCATCAGCAGCCCCTTACATCAGAGTCCCATCACCAGCCCCTCACATCAGAGTCCCATCACAGGCCCCTTACATCAGAGTCCTATCAGAATCCCCTTACATCAGTGTCCCATCAGCAGCCCCTTACAGAGTCTCATCACCAGCCCCCTTACATCAGGCTCCCATCAACAGCCCCTTGCATCAGAATCCCATCAGAAACCCCTTACATCAGAGTCCCATCAGCAACCCCTTACTTCAGAGTCCCATCAGCAGCCCCTTACATCAGAGTCCCATCACCAGCCCCCTTACATCACAGTCCCATCAGCAGCCCCTTACATCACAGTCCATTCAGCAGCCCCTTACATCAGAGTCCAATCAGCGTTCCCTTACTTCAGACACTCATCACAAGCCCCTTACATCAGAGTCCCATCAGAGCCCCTTACATCAGATTCCTTTCAGAATCCGCTTACATCAGAGTCCCATCAGCAGCCCCTTACAGAGTCTCATCACCAGCCCCCTTAAATCAGGCTCCCATCAACAGCCCCTTACATCAGAATCCCATCAGAAACCCCCTACATCAGAGTCCCATCAGCAACCCCTTACTTCAGAGTACCATCACCAGCTCCTTACATCAGAGTCCCATCAGCACCCCTTTACATCAGAGTCCCATTAGACACCCCTAACATCAGAGTCCTATCAGCAGCCCCTTACATCAGAGTCTATTCAGCAGCCCCTTACATCAGAGTCCAATCAGCAGCCCCTTACATCAGAAAGTCCCATCACAAGCCCCTTACATCAGAGTCCCATCAGAGCCCCTTACATCAGATTCCTTTCAGAATCCCCTTACATCAGAGTCCCATCACCAGCCCCTTACAAAGTCTCATCACCTGTTCCCTTACATCATAGTCCCATAAGCAGCCTCTTACATTAGAGTTCCACCTGCAGGCCCTTACTTCAGAATCCCACCACCAGCCCCTTACATCAAAGTCCCATCAACAGCCCCCTAACCCCCATAGTACATCAGAGTCCATACTGCAGTCCCTTATATCAGAGTGTCCAATCACCAGCCCTTTACATCAGAGTGTCCCATCACCAGCCCCTTACAGAGTCTCATCACCAGCACCCTTACATCAGGCTCCCATCAACAGCCCCTTACATCAGAGTCCCATCAGAAACCTCTTACATCAGAGTCCCATCAGCAACCCCTTACTTCAGAGTCCTATCACCAGCCCCCTTACATCAGAATCCCATCAGCTGCCCCTTACATCAGAGTCCAATCAGCAGCCCCTTACATCAGAGTCCAATCAGCGGCCCCTTACTTAAGACTCCCATCACCAGCCCCCTTACATCAGAGTCCCCTAAGCAGCCTTTTACATCAGAGTCCCATCAGCAGCCCCTTACATCAGAGTCCCATCACAAGCCCCCTAACATCAGAGTCCCATCAGCAGCCCCTTACATCAGAGTCCATTCAGCAGCCCCTTATATCAGAATCCAATCAGCGGCCCCTTACTTCAGACTCCCATTACCAGCCCCCTTACATCTGAGTCCCCTAAGCAGCCTTTTACATCAGAGTCCCATCACCAGCCCCTCACATCAGAGTACCATCACCAACCCTTACATCAGAGTCCCATCAGCACCCCCTTACATCAGAGTCCCATCAACAGCCCCCTTACATCAGAGTCCCATCAACAGTCCCTTACATCAGAGTCCCATCAGCAGCCCCTTACATCAAAGTCCCAGTAACAGCCCCCTACATCAGAGTCCCATCATCAGCCCCCTTACATCAGAGTCCCATCAGCAGCCCCTTACATCAGAGTCCAATCAGCAACCCCTTACATCAGAGTCCCATCACCAGCCCCCTTACATCAGAGTCCCATCACATGCTCCTTACATCAGAGTCCCATCAACAGCACCCTTACATCAGAGTCCCATCAACAGTCCTTAACATCAGAGTCCCATCACCAGCCCCTTACATTAGAATCTCATCAGCAGTCCAATACAGAGTGTCCCAACACCAGGACCTTACATCAGAGACCTATCAGCAGTCCCATCACATGCTCCTTACATCAGAGTCCCATCAGCAGCCCCTTTACATCAGACTCCATTCAGCAGCCCATTACATCAGCGTCCCATTAACAGCCCCTTACATCAGAGTCCCATCACAGGCCCCTTACATTAGAGTTCCTTCAGAGCCCCTTACATCAGAGTCCTATCAGAATCCCTTTACATCTTACATCAGAGTCCATTCAGCAGCCCCTTACATCAGAGTCCCATCACCAGCCCCTTACATCAGAGTCCCATCAGCAGCCCCTTACATCAGAGTCCCATCATCTGTCCCCTTACATCAGAGTCCCATCACCAGCCCCCTTACATCAGAGTCCCATCAGCAGCTCATTACATCAGAGTCCTATCAGCAGCCCCTTACATCAGAGTCTTATCAGAATCCCCTTACATCAGGGTCCCATCAGCAGCCCCTTACAGAGTCTCATCACCAGCCCCCTTACATCAGAGTCCTATCACATGCTCCTTACATCAGAGTCCCACCACCAGTCCCTTACATCAAAGTCCAATCAACAGTCCCATACATCAGAGTCCCATCAGCAGCCCCTTACATCAAAGTCCCATCACCAGCCCCCTTACATCAGAGTCCCATCACAAGCTCCTTACATCAGAGTCCCATCAAAAGCCCCCTTACATCAGAGTCCCATAAACAGTCCTTAACATAAGAGTCCCATCACCAGCCCCTTACATCAGAGTCCCATCACAGGCCCCTTACATTAGAGTTCCTTCAGAGCCCCTTACATCAGAGTCCTATCAGAATCCCTTTACATCAGAGTCATATCAGCAGCCCCTTACAGAGTCTCATCACCAGCCCCCTTACATCAGAGTCCAATCAGCAGCCTCTTACATTAGAGTTCCACCACCAGCCCCTTACATCAAGGTCCCATCAACAGTCCCTTACATCAGGGTCCCATCAGCAGCCCCTTACATCAAAGTCCCATCACCAGCCCCCTTACTTTAGAGTTCCAACACAAGCGCCTTACATCAGAGTCCCATCAGCAGCCCCTTACATCAGAGTCCCATCAGCAGCCCCTTACATCAGAGTCCATTCAGCAGCCCCTTACATCAGAGTCCAATCAGCAGCCCCTACATCAGCATCCCATTAACAGCCCCCTACATCAGAGTCCCATCATCAGCCCCCTTACATCAGAGTCCCATCAGCAGCCCCTTACATCAGAGTCCAATCAGCAACCCATTACATCAGAGTCCCAACACCAGCCCCCTTACATCAGAGTCCCCTAAGCAGCCTTTTACATCAGAGTCCCATCACCAACCCCTCACATCAGAGTCCCATCAGAAGCCCCTTACTTCAGAGTGTTATCAGAATCCCTTTACATCAGAGTCCCATCAGCAACCCCTTACATCAGAGTCCCATCACCAGCCCCCTTACATAAGAGTCCCATCACCAGCCCCTTACAAAGTATCATCACCTGTTCCCTTACATCAGAGTCCCATTAGCAGTCTCTTACATTGGAGTTCCACCAGCAGCCCCTTATATCAGAGTCCCATCCCCAGCCCCTTACATCAGAGTCCCATCAGCAGCCTCTTACTTTAGAGTCCCATCAGCAGCCTCTTACTTCAGAGTCCCACCACCAGCCCCTTACATCAAACTCCCATCACATCAGAGTACCATCACAGGCCCCTTACATCAGAGTCCCATCAGGAGCCCCTTACATCAGAAACCCATCAGAATCCCCTTACATTAGAGTCCCATCAGCAGCCCCTTACAGAGAGTCTCATCACCAGCCCCCTTACATCAGAGTACTATCAGCAGCCCCTTACATCAAAGTTCCATCACCAGTTCACATACATCAGAGTCCCATCAGCAGCCCCTTACATCAAAGACCAATCACCAGCCCTTTTCATGAGAGTCCCATCAGCAGCCCCTTACATCAGAGTCCCATCAGAAACCCCTTACTTCAGAATCCAATCATCAACCCCTTACTTCAGAGTCCCATCAGCAGCCCCTTACATCAGAGTCCATTTAGCAACCCCTTACTTCAGAGTCCCATCAGCAGCCCCTTACAACAGAGTCCATTTAGCAACCCCTTATATCAGAGTCCCATCACCAGCCCCCTTACATCAGAGTCCCATCACCAGCCCCTTACAAAGTATCATCACCTGTTCCCTTACATCAGAGTCCCATTAGCAGTCTCTTACATTAGAGTTCCACCAGCAGCCCCTTACATCAGAGTCCCATCACCAGCCCCTTACATCAGAGTCCCATCAGCAGCCCCTTACATCAAAGTTCCATCACCAGCCCCTTTTACATCAGAGTCCGATTAAAAGCTCCTTACATAAGTGTTACATCAGCAGCCCCTTACATCAGAGTCCCATCAGAAGCCCCTTACATCAGAGTCCCATCAACAGCCCCCTTACATCAGAGTCCCATCAACAGTCCTTAACATCAGATACCCATCAGCAGCCTCTTACTTCAGAGTCCCATTACCAGCCCCTTACATCAAAGTCCCATCACATCAGAGTACCATCACCAGCCCCTTACATCAGAGTCCCATCACAGGCCCCTTACATCAGAGTCCCATCAGGAGCCCCTTACATCAGAAACCCATCAGAATCCCCTTACATTAGAGTCCCATCAGCAGCCCCTTACAGAGAGTCTCATCACCAGCCCCCTTACATCAGGCTCCCATCAACAGCCCCTAACATCTGAGTCCCATCAGCACCCCCTTACCTCAGAGTCCCATCAACAGCCTCTTACATCAGAGTCCTATCAGCAGCCCCTTACATCAAAGTTCCATCACCAGTTCACATACATCGGAGTCCCATCAGCAGCCCCTTACATCAAAGACCAATCACCAGCCCTTTTCATGAGAGTCCCATCAGCAGCCCCTTACATCAGAGTCCCATCAGTAACCCCTTACTTCAGAATCCCATCAGCAACCCCTTACTTTAGAGTCCCATCACCAGCCCCCTTACATTAGCAGCTACTTACATTAGAGTCCATTCAGCAACCCCTTACATCAGAGTCCCATCACCAGCCCCCTTACATCAGAGTCCCATCACCAGCCCCTTACAAAGAATCATCACCTGTTCCCTTACATCAGAGTCCCATTAGCAGTCTCTTACATTAGAGTTCCACCAGCAGCCCCTTACATCAGAGTCCCATCCCCAGCCCATTACATCAGAGTCCCATCAGCAGCCTCTTACTTCAGAGTCCCACCACCAGCCCCTTACATCAAACTCCCATCACATCAGAGAACCATCACCAGCCCCTTACATCAGAGTCCCATCATAGGCCCCTTACATCAGAGTCCCACCAGGAGCCCCTTACATCAGAAACCCATCAGAATCCCCTTACATCAGAGTCCCATCAGCAGCCCCTTACAGAGAGTCTCATCACCAGCCCCCTTACATCAGGCTCCCATCAACAGCCCCTAACATCAGAGTCCCATCAGCACCCCCTTACCTCAGAGTCCCATCAACAGCCTCTTACATCAGAGTCTTTTCAGCAGCCCCTTACATCAAAGTTCCATCACCAGTTCACATACATCGGAGTCCCATCAGCAGCCCCTTACATCAAAGACCAATCACCAGCCCTTTTCATGAGAGTCCCATCAGCAGCCCCTTACATCAGAGTCCCATCAGAAACCCCTTACATCAGAGTCCCATCAGCAACCCCTTACTTCAGAGTCCCATCAGCAGCCCCTTACATCAGAGTCCCATCACCAGCCCCCTTACATCACAGTCCCATCAGCAGCCCCTTACATCACAGTCCATTCAGCAGCCCCTTACATCAGAGTCCAATCAGCGTTCCCTTACTTCAGACACTCATCACAAGCCCCTTACATCAGAGTCCCATCAGAGCCCCTTACATCAGATTCCTTTCAGAATCCGCTTACATCAGAGTCCCATCAGCAGCCCCTTACAGAGTCTCATCACCAGCCCCCTTAAATCAGGCTCCCATCAACAGCCCCTTACATCAGAATCCCATCAGAAACCCCCTACATCAGAGTCCCATCAGCAACCCCTTACTTCAGAGTACCATCACCAGCTCCTTACATCAGAGTCCCATCAGCACCCCCTTACATCAGAGTCCCATTAGACACCCCTAACATCAGAGTCCTATCTGCAGCCCCTTACATCAGAGTCTATTCAGCAGCCCCTTACATCAGAGTCCAATCAGCAGCCCCTTACATCAGAAAGTCCCATCACAAGCCCCTTACATCAGAGTCCCATCAGAGCCCCTTACATCAGATTCCTTTCAGAATCCCCTTACATCAGAGTCCCATCACCAGCCCCTTACAAAGTCTCATCACCTGTTCCCTTACATCATAGTCCCATAAGCAGCCTCTTACATTAGAGTTCCACCTGCAGGCCCTTTCTTCAGAATCCCACCACCAGCCCCTTACATCAAAGTCCCATCAACAGCCCCCTAACCCCCATAGTACATCAGAGTCCATACTGCAGTCCCTTATATCAGAGTGTCCAATCACCAGCCCTTTACATCAGAGTGTCCCATCACCAGCCCCTTACATCAGAGTCCCATCAGGAGCCCCTTACATCAGAGTCCCTTCACCAGCCCCTTACAGAGTCTCATCACCAGCACCCTTACATCAGGCTCCCATCAACAGCCCCTTACATCAGAGTCCCATCAGAAACCTCTTACATCAGAGTCCCATCAGCAACCCCTTACTTCAGAGTCCCATCAGCAGCCCCTTACATCAGAGTCCCATCACCAGCCCCCTTACATCACAGTCCCATCAGCAGCCCCTTACATCACAGTCCATTCAGCAGCCCCTTACATCAGAGTCCAATCAGCGTTCCCTTACTTCAGACACTCATCACAAGCCCCTTACATCAGAGTCCCATCAGAGCCCCTTACATCAGATTCCTTTCAGAATCCGCTTACATCAGAGTCCCATCAGCAGCCCCTTACAGAGTCTCATCACCAGCCCCCTTAAATCAGGCTCCCATCAACAGCCCCTTACATCAGAATCCCATCAGAAACCCCCTACATCAGAGTCCCATCAGCAACCCCTTACTTCAGAGTACCATCACCAGCTCCTTACATCAGAGTCCCATCAGCACCCCCTTACATCAGAGTCCCATTAGACACCCCTAACATCAGAGTCCTATCTGCAGCCCCTTACATCAGAGTCTATTCAGCAGCCCCTTACATCAGAGTCCAATCAGCAGCCCCTTACATCAGAAAGTCCCATCACAAGCCCCTTACATCAGAGTCCCATCAGAGCCCCTTACATCAGATTCCTTTCAGAATCCCCTTACATCAGAGTCCCATCACCAGCCCCTTACAAAGTCTCATCACCTGTTCCCTTACATCATAGTCCCATAAGCAGCCTCTTACATTAGAGTTCCACCTGCAGGCCCTTTCTTCAGAATCCCACCACCAGCCCCTTACATCAAAGTCCCATCAACAGCCCCCTAACCCCCATAGTACATCAGAGTCCATACTGCAGTCCCTTATATCAGAGTGTCCAATCACCAGCCCTTTACATCAGAGTGTCCCATCACCAGCCCCTTACATCAGAGTCCCATCAGGAGCCCCTTACATCAGAGTCCCTTCACCAGCCCCTTACAGAGTCTCATCACCAGCACCCTTACATCAGGCTCCCATCAACAGCCCCTTACATCAGAGTCCCATCAGAAACCTCTTACATCAGAGTCCCATCAGCAACCCCTTACTTCAGAGTCCTATCACCAGCCCCCTTACATCAGAATCCCATCAGCTGCCCCTTACATCAGAGTCCAATCAGCAGCCCCTTACATCAGAGTCCAATCAGCGGCCCCTTACTTAAGACTCCCATCACCAGCCCACTTACATCAGAGTCCCCTAAGCAGCCTTTTACATCAGAGTCCCATCAGCAGCCCCTTACATCAGAGTCCCATCACAAGCCCCCTAACATCAGAGTCCCATCAGCAGCCCCTTACATCAGAGTCCATTCAGCAGCCCCTTATGTCAGAATCCAATCAGCGGCCCCTTACTTCAGACTCCCATTACCAGCCCCCTTACATCTGAGTCCCCTAAGCAGCCTTTTACATCAGAGTCCCATCACCAGCCCCTCACATCAGAGTACCATCACCAACCCTTACATCAGAGTCCCATCAGCACCCCCTTACATCAGAGTCCCATCAACAGCCCCCTTACATCAGAGTCCCATCAACAGTCCCTTACATCAGAGTCCCATCAGCAGCCCCTTACATCAAAGTCCCAGTAACAGCCCCCTACATCAGAGTCCCATCATCAGCCCCCTTACATCAGAGTCCCATCAGCAGCCCCTTACATCAGAGTCCAATCAGCAACCCCTTACATCAGAGTCCCATCACCAGCCCCCTTACATCAGAGTCCCATCACATGCTCCTTACATCAGAGTCCCATCAACAGCACCCTTACATCAGAGTCCCATCAACAGTCCTTAACATCAGAGTCCCATCACCAGCCCCTTACATTAGAATCTCATCAGCAGTCCAATACAGAGTGTCCCAACACCAGGACCTTACATCAGAGACCTATCAGCAGTCCCATCACATGCTCCTTACATCAGAGTCCCATCAGCAGCCCCTTTACATCAGACTCCATTCAGCAGCCCATTACATCAGCGTCCCATTAACAGCCCCTTACATCAGAGTCCCATCACAGGCCCCTTACATTAGAGTTCCTTCAGAGACCCTTACATCAGAGTCCTATCAGAATCCCTTTACATCAGAGTCCCATCAGCAGACCCTTACAGAGTCTCATCACCAGCCCCCTTACATCAGAGTCCATTCAGCAGCCCCTTACATCAGAGTCCCATCACCAGCCCCTTACATCAGAGTCCCATCAGCAGCCCCTTACATCAGAGTCCCATCATCTGTCCCCTTACATCAGAGTCCCATCACCAGCCCACTTACATCAGAGTCCCATCAGCAGCTCATTACATCAGAGTCCTATCAGCAGCCCCTTACATCAGAGTCTTATCAGAATCCCCTTACATCAGGGTCCCATCAGCAGCCCCTTACAGAGTCTCATCACCAGCCCCCTTACATCAGAGTCCTATCACATGCTCCTTACATCAGAGTCCCACCACCTGTCCCTTACATCAAAGTCCAATCAACAGTCCCATACATCAGTGTCCCATCAGCAGCCCCTTACATCAAAGTCCCATCACCAGCCCCCTTACATCAGAGTCCCATCACAAGCTCCTTACATCAGAGTCCCATCAAAAGCCCCCTTACATCAGAGTCCCATAAACAGTCCTTAACATAAGAGTCCCATCACCAGCCCCTTACATCAGAGTCCCATCACAGGCCCCTTACATTAGAGTTCCTTCAGAGCCCCTTACATCAGAGTCCTATCAGAATCCCTTTACATCAGAGTCATATCAGAAGCCCCTTACAGAGTCTCATCACCAGCCCCCTTACATCAGAGTCCAATCAGCAGCCTCTTACATTAGAGTTCCACCACCAGCCCCTTACATCAAGGTCCCATCAACAGTCCCTTACATCAGGGTCCCATCAGCAGCCCCTTACATCAAAGTCCCATCACCAGCCCCCTTACTTTAGAGTCCCAACACAAGCTCCTTACATCAGAGTCCCATCAGCAGCCCCTTACATCAGAGTCCATTCAGCAGCCCCTTACATCAGAGTCCAATCAGCAGCCCCTACATCAGCATCCCATTAACAGCCCCCTACATCAGAGTCCCATCATCAGCCCCCTTACATCAGAGTCCCATCAGCAGCCCCTTACATCAGAGTCCAATCAGCAACCCATTACATCAGAGTCCCAACACCAGCCACCTTACATCAGAGTCCCCTAAGCAGCCTTTTACATCAGAGTCCCATCACCAACCCCTCACATCAGAGTCCCATCAGAAGCCCCTTACTTCAGAGTGTTATCAGAATCCCTTTACATCAGAGTCCCATCAGCAACCCCTTACATCAGAGTCCCATCAGCAGCCCCTTACATCAAAGACCAATCACCAGCCCTTTTCATGAGAGTCCCATCAGCAGCCCCTTACATCAGAGTCCCATCAGAAACCCCTTACTTCAGAATCCCATCAGCAACCCCTTACTTCAGAGTCCCATCAGCAGCCCCTTACATCAGAGTCCATTCAGCAACCCCTTACATCAGAGTCTCATCACCAGTCCCCTTACATCAGAGTCCCATGACCAGCCCCTTACAAAGTATCATCACCTGTTCCCTTACATCAGAGTCCCATTAGCAGTCTCTTACATTAGAGTTCCAACAGCAGCCCCTTACATCAGAGTCCCATCAGCAGCCCCTTACATCAGAGTCCCATCAGCAGCCTCTTACTTCAGAGTCTCACCACCAGCCCCTTACATCAAAGTCCCATCACATCAGAGTACCATCACCAGCCCCTTACATCAGAGTCCCATCACAGGCCCCTTACATCAGACTCCCATCAGGAGCCCCTTACATCAGAAACCCATCAGAATCCCCTTACATCAGAGTCCCATCAGCAGCCCCTTACAGAGAGTCTCATCACCAGCCCCCTTACATCAGGCTCCCATCAACAGCCCCTAACATCAGAGTCCCATGAGCACCCCCTTACTTCAGAGTCCCATCAACAGCCTCTTACATCAGAGTCCTATCAGCAGCCCCTTACATCAAAGTTCCATCACCAGTTCACATACATCGGAGTCCCATCAGCAGCCCCTTACATCAAAGACCAATCACCAGCCCTTTTCATGAGAGTCCCATCAGCAGCCCCTTACATCAGAGTCCCATCAGTAACCCCTTACTTCAGAATCCCATCAGCAACCCCTTACTTTAGAGTCCCATCAGCAGCCACTTACATCAGAGTCCATTCAGCAACCCCTTACATCAGAGTCCCATCACCAGCCTCCTTACATCTGAGTCCCATCACCAGACCCTTACAAAGAATCATCACCTGTTCCCTTACATCAGAGTCCCATTAGCAGTCTCTTACATTAGAGTTCCACCAGCAGCCCCTTACATCAGAGTCCCATCCCCAGCCCCTTACATCAGAGTCCCATCAGCAGCCTCTTACTTCAGAGTCCCACCACCAGCCCCTTACATCAAACTCCCATCACATCAGAGTACCATCACCAGCCCCTTACATCAGAGTCCCATCAGGAGCCCCTTACATCAGAAACCCATCAGAATCCCCTTACATCAGAGTCCCATCAGCAGCCCCTTACAGAGAGTCTCATCACCAGCCCCCTTACATCAGGCTCCCATCAACAGCCCCTAACATCAGAGTCCCATCAGCACCCCCTTACCTCAGAGTCCCATCAACAGCCTCTTACATCAGAGTCCTATCAGCAGCCCCTTACATCAAAGTTCCATTACCAGTTCACATACATCGGAGTCCCATCACAGGCCCCTTACATCAGACTCCCATCAGGAGCCCCTTACATCAGAAACCCATCAGAATCCCCTTACATCAGAGTCCCATCAGCAGCCCCTTACAGAGAGTCTCATCACCAGCCCCCTTACATCAGGCTCCCATCAACAGCCCCTAACATCAGAGTCCCATGAGCACCCCCTTACCTCAGAGTCCCATCAACAGCCTCTTACATCAGAGTCCTATCAGCAGCCCCTTACATCAAAGTTCCATCACCAGTTCACATACATCGGAGTCCCATCAGCAGCCCCTTACATCAAAGACCAATCACCAGCCCTTTTCATGAGAGTCCCATCAGCAGCCCCTTACATCAGAGTCTCATCAGTAACCCCTTACTTCAGAATCCCATCAGCAACCCCTTACTTTAGAGTCCCATCAGCAGCCACTTACATCAGAGTCCATTCAGCAACCCCTTACATCAGAGTCCCATCACCAGCCTCCTTACATCTGAGTCCCATCACCAGACCCTTACAAAGAATCATCACCTGTTCCCTTACATCAGAGTCCCATTAGCAGTCTCTAACATTAGAGTTCCACCAGCAGCCCCTTACATCAGAGTCCCATCCCCAGCCCCTTACATCAGAGTCCCATCAGCAGCCTCTTACTTCAGAGTCCCACCACCAGCCCCTTACATCAAACTCCCATCACATCAGAGTACCATCACCGGCCCCTTACATCAGAGTCCCATCAGGAGCCCCTTACATCAGAAACCCATCAGAATCCCCTTACATCAGAGTCCCATCAGCAGCCCCTTACAGAGAGTCTCATCACCAGCCCCCTTACATCAGGCTCCCATCAACAGCCCCTAACATCAGAGTCCCATCAGCACCCCCTTACCTCAGAGTCCCATCAACAGCCTCTTACATCAGAGTCCTATCAGCAGCCCCTTACATCAAAGTTCCATTACCAGTTCACATACATCGGAGTCCCATCAGCAGCCCCTTACATCAAAGACCAATCACCAGCCCTTTTCATGAGAGTCCCATCAGCAGCCCCTTACATCAGAGTCCCATCAGAAACCCCTTACTTCAGAATCCCATCAGCAACTCCTTACTTTGAGAGTCCCATCAGCAGCCCCTTACATCAGAGTCCATTCAGCAACCCCTTACATCAGAGTCCCATCACCAGCCCCCTTACATCAGAGTCCCATCACCAGCCCCTTACAAAGTATCATCACCTGTTCCCTTACATCAGAGTCCCATTAGCAGTCTCTTGCATTAGAGTTCCATCACTAGGCCCTTTTACATCAGAGTCCGATCAAAAGCTCCTTACATCAGTGTTCCATCAGCAGCCCCTTACATCAGAGTCCCATCAGCAGCCCCTTACATCAGAGTCCCATCAACAGCCCCCTTACATCAGAGTCCCATCAACAGTCCTTAACATCAGAGACCCATCAGCAGCCTCTTACTTCAGAGTCCCACTACCAGCCCCTTACATCAATGTAACATCACATCAGAGTACCATCACCAGCCCCTTACATCAGAGTCCCATCACAGGCCCCTTACATCAGAGTCCCATCAGGAGCCCCTTACATCAGAAACCCATCAGAATCCCCTTACATCAGAGTCCCATCAGCAGCCCCTTACAGAGAGTCTCATCACCAGCCCCCTTACATCAGGCTCCCATCATCAGCCCCTTTCCTCAGAGTCCCACCAGCACCCCCTTTCCTCAGAGTCCCATCAACAGCCTCTTACATCAGAGTCCTATCAGCAGCCCCCTACATCAAAGTTCCATCACCAGTTCACATACATCAGAGTCCCATCAGCAGCCCCTTACATCAAAGACCAATCACCAGCCCTTTTCGTGAGAGTCCCATCAGCAGCCCCTTACATCAGAGTCCCATCAGAAACCCCTTACTTCAGAATCCCATCAGCAAACCCTTACTTCAGAGTCCCATCAGCAGCCCCTTACATCAGTGTCCATTTAGCAACCCCTTATATCAGAGTCCCATCACCAGCCCCCTTACATCAGAGTCCCATCACCAGCCCCTTACAAAGTATCATCACCTGTTCCCTTACATCAGAGTCCCATTAGCAGTCTCTTACATTAGAGTTCCACCAGCAGCCCCTTACATCAGAGTCCCATCACCAACCCCTTACATCAGAGTCCCATCAGCAGCCCCTTACATCAGAGTCCCATCAACAGCCCCCTTACATCAGAGTCCCATCAACAGTCCTTAACATCAGAGACCCATCAGCAGCCCCTTACCTTAGAGTCCAACCAGCAGTCATTTACATGAGAGTTCCATCAGCAGCCCCCTTCCATCAGAGTCCCATCAGCAGCCCCCTTCCATCAGAGTCCCATCAACAGCCCTTACATCAGAGTCCCATCAGCAGCCCCCTTACATCAGGGTCCAATCTGCAGCCCCCTTACATCAGGATCCAATCTGCAGCCCCATTACATCATGGTCCCATTACCAGCCCCTTACATAAGGGTCCCATCAGCAGCCCCTTATATCAGAGTGTCCCATCACAGGCCCCTTAGATCAGAGTCCCATCAGAAGCCCCTTACATAAGAGTCCCATCATCAGCCCCTTACAGAGTCTCATCACCAGCCCCCTTACATCAGGCTCCCATCAACAGCCCCTTACATCAGAGTCCCATCAGCACCCCCTTACTTCAGAGTCCCATCAGCAGCCCCTTACATCAGAGTCCCATCAGCAGCCCCCTTACATCAGAGTCCCATCGGCAGCCCCTTACATCAGAGTCCATTCAGCAGCCCCTAACATCAGAGTCCAATCAGCGGCCCCTTACTTAAGACTCACATCACCAGCCCCCTTACATCAGAGTCCCCTAAGCAGCCTTTTACATCAGAGTCCCATCACCAGCCCCTTACATCAGAGTCCCATCACTGGCCCCTTACATCAGAGTCCCATCAGGAGCCCCCTTACATCAGAAACCCATCAGAATCCCCTTACATCAGAGTCCCATCAGCAGCCCCTTACAGAGAGTCTCATCACCAGCCCCCTTACATCAGGCTCCCATCAACAGCCCCTAACATCAGAGTCCCCTCAGCACCCCCTTACCTCAGAGTCCCATCAACAGCCTCTTACATCAGAGTCCTATCAGCAGCCCCTTTCATCAAGTTCCATCACCAGTTCACATACATTGGAGTCCGATCAGCAGCCCCTTACATCAAAGACCAATCACCAGCCCTTTTCATGAGAGTCCCATCAGCAGCCCCTTACATCAGAGTCCCATCAACAGCCTCTTACATCAGAGTCCTATCAGCAGCCCCTTACATCAAAGTTCCATCACCAGTTCACATACATCGGAGTCCCATCAGCAGCCCCTTACATCAAAGACCAATCACCAGCCCTTTTCATGAGAGTCCCATCAGCAGCCCCTTACATCAGAGTCCCATCAGAAACCCCTTACTTCAGAATCCCATCAGCAACCCCTTACTTCAGAGTCCCATCAGCAGCCCCTTACATCAGAGTCCATTCAGCAACCCCTTACATCAGAGTCCCATCACCAGTCCCCTTACATCAGAGTCCCATCACCAGCCCCTTACAAAGTATCATCACCTGTTCCCTTACATCAGAGTCCCATTAGCAGTCTCTTACATTAGAGTTCCAACAGCAGCTCCTTACATCAGAGTCCCATCAGCAGCCCCTTACATCAGAGTCCCATCAGCAGCCTCTTACTTCAGAGTCTCACCACCAGCCCCTTACATCAAAGTCCCATCACATCAGAGTACCATCACCAGCCCCTTACATCAGAGTCCCATCACAGGCCCCTTACATCAGACTCCCATCAGGAGCCCCTTACATCAGAAACCCATCAGAATCCCCTTACATCAGAGTCCCATCAGCAGCCCCTTACAGAGAGTCTCATCACCAGCCCCCTTACATCAGGCTCCCATCAACAGCCCCTAACATCAGAGTCCCATGAGCACCCCCTTACCTCAGAGTCCCATCAACAGCCTCTTACATCAGAGTCCTATCAGCAGCCCCTTACATCAAAGTTCCATCACCAGTTCACATACATCGGAGTCCCATCAGCAGCCCCTTACATCAAAGACCAATCACCAGCCCTTTTCATGAGAGTCCCATCAGCAGCCCCTTACATCAGAGTCCCATCAGTAACCCCTTACTTCAGAATCCCATCAGCAACCCCTTACTTTAGAGTCCCATCAGCAGCCACTTACATCAGAGTCCATTCAGCAACCCCTTACATCAGAGTCCCATCACCAGCCTCCTTACATCTGAGTCCCATCACCAGACCCTTACAAAGAATCATCACCTGTTCCCTTACATCAGAGTCCCATTAGCAGTCTCTAACATTAGAGTTCCACCAGCAGCCCCTTACATCAGAGTCCCATCCCCAGCCCCTTACATCAGAGTCCCATCAGCAGCCTCTTACTTCAGAGTCCCACCACCAGCCCCTTACATCAAACTCCCATCACATCAGAGTACCATCAAAAGCCCCTTACATCAGAGTCCCATCAGGAGCCCCTTACATCAGAAACCCATCAGAATCCCCTTACATCAGAGTCCCATCAGCAGCCCCTTACAGAGAGTCTCATCACCAGCCCCCTTACATCAGGCTCCCATCAACAGCCCCTAACATCAGAGTCCCATCAGCACCCCCTTACCTCAGAGTCCCATCAACAGCCTCTTACATCAGAGTCCTATCAGCAGCCCCTTACATCAAAGTTCCATTACCAGTTCACATACATCGGAGTCCCATCAGCAGCCCCTTACATCAAAGACCAATCACCAGCCCTTTTCATGAGAGTCCCATCAGCAGCCCCTTACATCAGAGTCCCATCAGCAGCCTCTTACTTCAGAGTCCCACCACCAGCCCCTTACATCAAACTCATATCACATCAGAGTACCATCACCAGCCCCTTACATCAGAGTCCCATCAGGAGCCCCTTACATCAGAAACCCATCAGAATCCCCTTACATCAGAGTCCCATCAGCAGCCCCTTACAGAGAGTCTCATCACCAGCCCCCTTACATCAGGCTCCCATCAACAGCCCCTAACATCAGAGTCCCATCAGCACCCCCTTACCTCAGAGTCCCATCAACAGCCTATTACATCAGAGTCCTATCAGCAGCCCCTTACATCAAAGTTCCATTACCAGTTCACATACATCGGAGTCCCATCAGCAGCCCCTTACATCAAAGACCAATCAACAGCCCTTTTCATGAGAGTCCCATCAGCAGCCCCTTACATCAGAGTCCCATCAGAAACCCCTTACTTCAGAATCCCATCAGCAACTCCTTACTTTGAGAGTCCCATCAGCAGCCCCTTACATCAGAGTCCATTCAGCAACCCCTTACATCAGAGTCCCATCACAAGCCCCCTTACATCAGAGTCCCATCACCAGCCCCTTACAATGTATCATCACCTGTTCCCTTACATCAGAGTCCCATTAGCAGTCTCTTGCATTAGAGTTCCACCAGCAGCCCCTTACATCAGAGTCCCATCACCAGCCCCTTACATCAGAGTCCCATCAGCAGCCCCTTACATCAAAGTCCCATCACTAGGCCCTTTTACATCAGAGTCCGATCAAAAGCTCCTTACATCAGTGTTCCATCAGCAGCCCCTTACATCAGAGTCCCATCAGCAGCCCCTTACATCAGAGTCCCATCAACAGCCCCCTTACATCAGAGTCCCATCAACAGTCCTTAACATCAGAGACCCATCAGCAGCCTCTTACTTCAGAGTCCCACTACCAGCCCCTTACATCAAAGTAACATCACATCAGAGTACCATCACCAGCCCCTTACATCAGAGTCCCATCACAGGCCCCTTACATCAGAGTCCCATCAGGAGCCCCTTACATCAGAAACCCATCAGAATCCCCTTACATCAGAGTCCCATCAGCAGCCCCTTACAGAGAGTCTCATCACCAGCCCCCTTACATCAGGCTCCCATCAACAGCCCCTAACATCAGAGTCCCATCAGCACCCCCTTACCTCAGAGTCCCATCAACAGCCTCTTACATCAGAGTCCTATCAGCAGCCCCTTACATCAAAGTTCCATCACCAGTTCACATACATCGGAGTCCCATTAGCAGCCCCTTACATCAAAGACCAATCACCAGCCCTTTTCATGAGAGTCTCATCAGCAGCCCCTTACATCAGAGTCCCATCAGTAACCCCTTACTTCAGAATCCCATCAGCAACCCCTTACTTTAGAGTCCCATCAGCAGCCACTTACATCAGAGTCCATTCAGCAACCCCTTACATCAGAGTCCCATCACCAGCCTCCTTACATCTGAGTCCCATCACCAGACCCTTACAAAGAATCATCACCTGTTCCCTTACATCAGTGTCCCATCCCCAGCCCCTTACATCAGAGTCCCATCAGCAGCCTCTTACTTCAGAGTCCCACCACCAGCCCCTTACATCAAACTCCCATCACATCAGAGTCCCATCCCCAGCCCCTTACATCAGAGTCCCATCAGGAGCCCCTTACATCAGAAACCCATCAGAATCCCCTTACATCAGAGTCCCATTAGCAGCCCCTTACAGAGAGTCTCATCACCAGCCCCCTTACATCAGGCTCCCATCAACAGCCCCTAACATCAGAGTCCCATCAGCACCCCCTTACCTCAGAGTCCCATCAACAGCCTCTTACATCAGAGTCCTATCAGCAGCCCCTTACATCAAAGTTCCATCACCAGTTCACATACATCAGAGTCCCATCAGCAGCCCCTTACAGAGAGTCTCATCACCAGCCCCCTTACATCAGGCTCCCATCAACAGCCCCTAACATCAGAGTCCCATCAGCAGCCCCTTACATCGGAGTCCATTCAGCAACCCCTTACATCAGAGTCCCATCACCAGCCACCTTACATCAGAGTCCCATCACCAGCCCCTTACAAAGTATCATCACCTGTTCCCTTACATCAGAGTCCCATTAGCAGTCTCTTACATTAGAGTTCCACCAGCAGCCCCTTACATCAGAGTCCCATTACCAGCCCCTTACATCAGAGTCCCATCAGCAGCCCCTTACTTCAGAGTACCATCACAGGCCCCTTACATCAGAGTCCCATCAGGAGCCCCTTACATCAGAAACCCATCAGAATCCCCTTACATCAGAGTCCCATCAGCAGCCCCTTACAGAGAGTCTCATCACCAGCCCCCTTACATCAGGCTCCCATCATCAGCCCCTAACATCAGAGTCCCACCAGCACCCCCTTACCTCAAAGTCCCATCAACAGCCTCTTACATCAGAGTCCTATCAGCAGCCCCTTACATCAAAGTTCCATCACCAGTTCACATACATCAGAGTCCCATCAGCAGCCCCTTACATCAAAGACCAATCACCAGCCCTTTTCGTGAGAGTCCCATCAGCAGCCCCTTACATCAGAGTCCCATCAGAAACCCCTTACTTCAGAATCCCATCAGCAACCCCTTACTTCAGAGTCCCATCAGCAGTCCCTTACATCAGTGTCCATTTAGCAACCCCTTATATCAGAGTCCCATCACCAGCCCACTTACATCAGAGTCCCATCACCAGCCCCTTACAAAGTATCATCACCTGTTCCCTTACATCACAGTCCCATTAGCAGTCTCTTACATTAGAGTTCCACCAGCAGCCCCTTACATCAGAGTCCCATCACCAGCCCCTTACATCAGAGTCCCATCAACAGCCCCTTACATCAAAGTCCCATCACCAGCCCCTTTTACATCAGAGTCCGATCAAAAGCTCCTTACATCAGTGTTCCATCAGCAGCCCCTTACATCAGAGTCCCATCAGCAGCCCCTTACATCAGAGTCCCATCAACAGCCTCCTTACATCAGAGTCCCATCAACAGTCCTTAACATCAGAGACCCATCAGCAGCCCCTTACCTTAGAGTCCCATCAGCAGCCCCTTACATCAGAGTCCCATCAACAGCCTCCTTACATCAGAGTCCCATCAACAGTCCTTAACATCAGAGTCCCATCAGCAGCCCCCTTACATCAGAGTCCCATCAGCAGCCCCCTTCCATCAGAGTGCCATCAACAGCCCCTACATCAGAGTCCCATCAGAAACCCCTTACATCAGGATCCAATCTGCAGCCCCCTTACATCATGGTCCCATTACCAGCCCCTTACATAAGGGTCCCATCAGCAGCCCCTTATATCAGAGTGTCCCATCATCAGCCCTTTACATCAGAATGTCCCATCATCAGCCCTTTACATCAGAATGTCCCATCACCAGCCCCTTAGATCAGAGTCCCATCACAGGCCCCTTAGATCAGAGTCCCATCAGGAGCCCCTTACATTAAGAGTCCCATCACCAGCCCCTTACAGAGTCTCATCACCAGCCCCCTTACATCAGGCTCCCATTAACAGCCCCTTACATCAGAGTCCCATCAGCACCACCTTACTTCAGAGTCCCATCAGCAGCCCCTTACATCAGAGTCCCATCAGCAGCCCCCTTACATCAGAGTCCCATCAGCAGCCCCTTACATCAGAGTCCATTCAGCAGCCCCTTACATCAGAGTCCAATCAGCGGCCCCTTACTTAAGACTCACATCACCAGCCCCCTTATATCAGAGTCCCATCACCAGCCCCTCACATCAGAGTACAATCACCAGCCCCTTACATCAGAGTCCCATCACAGGCCCCTTACATCAGAGTCCCATCAGCAGTCATTTACATGAGAGTCCCATCAGCAGCCCCCTTACATCAGAGTCCCATCAGCAGCCCCCTTCCATCAGAGTCCCATCAACAGCCCCTACATCAGAGTCCCATCAGCAGCCCCCTTACATCAGGGTCCAATCTGCAGCCCCCTTACATCAGGGTCCAATCTGCATCCCCCTTACATCAAGATCCAATCTGCAGCCCCCTTACATCATGGTCCCATTACCAGCCACTTACATAAGGGTCCCATCAGCAGCCCCTTATATCAGAGTGTCCCATCGTCAGCCCTTTACATCAGAATGTCCCATCACCAGCCCCTTAGATCAGAGTCCCATCACAGGCCCCTTAGATCAGAGTCCCATCAGGAGCCCCTTACATAAGAGTCCCATCACCAGCCCCCTTACATCAGGCTCCTATCAACAGCCCCTTACATCAGAGTCCCATCAGCACCCCCTTACTTCAGAGTCCCATCAGCAGCCCCTTACATCAGAGTCCCATCAGCAGCCCCCTTACATCAGAGTCCCATCGGCAGCCCCTTACATCAGAGTCCATTCAGCAGACCCTTACATCAGAGTCCAATCAGCGGCCCCTTACTTAAGACTCACATCACCAGCCCCCTTACATCAGAGTCCCCTAAGCAGCCTTTTACATCAGAGTCCGATCACCAGCCCCTCACATCAGAGTACCATCACCAGTTCCTTACATCAGAGTCCCATCACAGGCCCCTTACATCAGAGTCCCATCAGGAGCCCTTTACATCAGAAACCCATCAGAATCCCCTTACATCAGAGTCCCATCAGCAGCCCCTTACAGAGAGTCTCATCACCAGCCCCCTTACATCAGGCTCCCATCAACTGCCCCTAAAATCAGAGTCCCATCAGCACCCCCTTACTTCAGAGTCCCATCAGCAGTCCCTTACATAAGAGTCCCATCAGCAGCCCCCTTACATCAGAGTCCCATCGGCAGCCCCTTACATCAGAGTCCATTCAGCAGCCCCTTACACCAGAGTCCAATGAGCGGCCCCTTACTTAAGACTCACATCACCAGCCCCCTTACATCAGAGTCCCATAAGCAGCCTTTTACATCAGAGTCCGATCACCAGCCCCTCACATCAGAGTACCATCACCAGCCCCTTACATCAGAGTCCCATCACAGGCCCCTTACATCAAAGTCCCATCAGGAGCCCCTTACATCAGAAACCCATCAGAATCCCCTTACATCAGAGTCCCATCAGCAGCCCCTTACAGAGAGTCTCATCACCAGCCCCCTTACATCAGGCTCCCATCAACAGCCCCTAACATCAGAGTCCTATCAGCACCCCCTTACCTCAGAGTCCCATCAACAGCCTCTTACATCAGAGTACTATCAGCAGCCCCTTACATCAAAGTTCCATCACCAGTTCACATACATCGGAGTCCCATCAGCAGCCCCCTACATCAAAGACCAATCACCAGCCCTTTTCATGAGAGTCCCATCAGCAACCCCTTACATCAGAGACCCATCAGAAACCCCTTACTTCAGAATCCCATCAGCAACCCTTTACTTCAGAGTCCCATCAGCAGCCCCCTTACATCAGAGTCCCATCACCAGCCCCTTACAAAGTATCATCACCTGTTCCCTTACATCAGAGTCCCATTAGCAGTCTCTTACATTAGAGTTCCACCAGCTGCCCCTTATATCAGAGTCCCATCACCAGCCCCTTACATCAGAGTGCCATCAGCAGCCTCTTACTTCAGAGTCCCACCACCAGCCCCTTACATCAAAGTCCCATCACATCAGAGTCCCATCAGCAGCCCCTTACATCAGAGTCCCATCAGCAGTCATTTACATGAGAGTCCCATCAGCAGCCCCCTTCCATCAGAGTCCCATCAGCAGCCCCCTTACATCAGGGTCCAATCTGCAGCCCCCTTACATCAGGGTCCAATCTGCAGCCCCCTTACATCAGGATCCAATCTGCAGCCCCCTTACATCATGGTCCCATTACCAGCCCCTTACATAAGGGTCCCATCAGCAGCCCCTTATATCAGAGTGTCCCATCATCAGCCCTTTACATCAGAATGTCCCATCACCAGCCCCTTAGATCAGAGTCCCATCACAGGCCCCTTAGATCAGAGTCCCATCAGGAGCCCCTTACATAAGAGCCGCATCACCAGCCCCTTACAGAGTCTCATCACCAGCCCCCTTACATCAGGCTCCCATCAACAGCCCCTTACATCAGAGTCCCATCAGCACCCCTTACTTCAGAGTCCCATCAGCAGCCCCTTACATCAGAGTCCCATCAGCAGCCCCTTACATCAGAGTCCCATCGGCAGCCCCTTACATCAGAGTCCATTCAGCAGCCCCTTACATCAGAGTCCAATCAGCGGCCCCTTACTTAAGACTCACATCACCAGCCCCCTTACATCAGAGTCCCCTAAGCAGCCTTTTACATCAGAGTCCGATCACCAGCCCCTCACATCAGAGTACCATCACCAGCCCCTTACATCAGAGTCCCATCACAGGCCCCTTACATCAGAGTCCCATCAGGAGCCCCTTACATCAGAAACCCATCAGAATCCCCTTACATCAGAGTCCCATCAGCAGCCCCTTACAGACAGTCTCATCACCAGCCCCCTTACATCAGGCTCCCATCAACAGCCCCTGACATCAGAGTCCCATCAGCACCCCCTTACCTCAGAGTCCCATCAACAGCCTCTTACATCAGAGTACTATCAGCAGCCCCTTACATCAAAGTTCCATCACCAGTTCACATACATTGGAGTCCCATCAGCAGCCCCTTACATCAAAGACCAATCACCAGCCCTTTTCATGAGAGTCCCATCAGCAGCCCCTTACATCAGAGTCCCATCAGAAACCCCTTACTTCAGAATCCCATCAGCAACCCCTTACTTCAGAGTCCCATCAGCAGCCCCCTTACATCAGAGTCCCATCACCAGCCCCTTACAAAGTATCATCACCTGTTCCCTTACATCAGAGTCCCATTAGCAGTCTCTTACATTAGAGTTCCACCAGCAGCCCCTTATATCAGAGTCCCATCACCAGCCCCTTACATCAGAGTGCCATCAGCAGCCTCTTACTTCAGAGTCCCACCACCAGCCCCTTACATCAAACTCCCATCACATCAGAGTACCATCACCAGCCCCTTACATCAGAGTCCCATCACAGGCCCCTTACATCAGAGTCCCATCAGGAGCCCCTTACATCAGAAACCCATCAGAATCCCCTTACATCAGAGTCCCATCAGCAGCTACTTACAGAGAGTCTCATCACCAGCCCCCTTACATCAGGCTCCCATCAACAGCCCCTAACATCAGAGTCCCATCAGCACCCCCTTACCTCAGAGTCCCATCAACAGCCTCTTACATCAGAGTCCTATCAGCAGCCCCTTACATCAAAGTTCCATCACCAGTTCACATACATCGGAGTCCCATCAGCAGCCCCTTACATGAAAGACCAATCACCAGCCCTTTTCATGAGAGTCCCATCAGCAGCCCCTTACATCAGAGTCCCATAATAAACCCCTTACTTCAGAATCCCATCAGCAACCCCTTACTTCAGAGTCCCATCAGCAGCCCCTTACATCAGAGTCCATTCAGCAACCCCTTATATCAGAGTCCCATAACCAGCCCCCTTACATCAGAGTCCCATCACCAGCCCTTTACAAAGTATCATCACCTGTTCCCTTACATCAGAGTCCCATTAGCAGTCTCTTTTACATTAGAGTTCCACCAGCAGCCCCTTACATCAGAGTCCCATCACCAGCCCCTTACATCAGAGTCCCATCAGCAGCCCCTTACTTCAGAGTCCCACCACCAGCCCCTTACATCGAAGTCCCATCAGCAGCCCCCTTACATCAGAGTCCCATCGGCAGCCCCTTACATCAGAGTCCATTCAGCAGCCCCTTACATCAGCGTCCAATCAGCGGCCCCTTACTTAAGACTCACATCACCAGCCCCCTTACATCAGAGTCCCCTAAGCAGCCTTTTACATCAGAGTCCGATCACCAGCCCCTCACATCAGAGTACCATCACCAGCCCCTTATATCAGAGTCCCATCACAGGCCCCTTACATCAGAGTCCCATCAGGAGCCCCTTACATCAGAAACCCATCAGAATCCCCTTACATCAGAGTCCCATCAGCAGCCCCTTACAGAGAGTCTCATCACCAGCCCCCTTACATCAGGCTCCCATCAACAGCCCCTAACATCAGAGTCCCATTAGCACCCCCTTACCTCAGAGTCCCATCAACAGCCTCTTACATCAGAGTCCAATCAGCAGCCCCTTACATCAAAGACCAATCACCAGCCCTTTTCATGAGAGTCCCATCACCAGCCCCTTACATCAGAGTCCCATCAGCCTCCCCTTACTTCAGAGTCCCACCACCAGCCCCTTACATCAAAGTCCCATCACCAGTTCCCTTACATCAGAGTTCCATCAACAGTCCCTTACATCAGCATCCCATCAACAGCCCCCTAACCCCCTTAGCCCCCTTACATCAGAGTCCAATCTGCAGCCCCTTATATCAGAGTGTCCCATCACCAGCCCTTTACATCAGAGTCCTATCACAGGCTCCTTACATCAGAGTCCCATCAGGAGCCTCTTGCAGAGTCTCATCGCCAGCCCCCTTACATCAGGCTCCCATCAACAGCCCCTTACATCAGAGTCCCATCAGAAACCCCTTACATCAGAGTCCCATCAGCAACCCCTTACTTCAGAGTCCCATCAGAAGCCCCTTACATCAGAGTCCCATCAGCAGCCCCCTTACATCAGAGTCCCATCAGCAGCCCCTTACATCAGAGTCCATTCAGCAGCCCCTTACATCAGAGTCCAATCAGTGGCCCCTTACTTAGGACTCCCATCACCAGCCCCCTTACATCAGAGTCCCCTAAGCAGCCTTTTACATCAGAGTCCCATCACCAGCCCCTCACATCAGAGTACCATCACAAGCCCCTTACATCAGAGTCCCATCACAGGCCCCTTACATCAGAGTCCCACCAGGAGCCCCTTACATCAGAAACCCATCAGAATCCCCTTACATCAGAGTCCCATCAGCAGCCCCTTACAGAGAGTCTCATCACCAGCCCCCTTACATCAGGCTCCCATCAACTGCCCCTAACATCAGAGTCCCATTAGCACCCCCTTACCTCAGAGTCCCATCAACAGCCTCTTACATCAGAGTCCAATCAGCAGCCCCTTACATCAAAGACCAATCACCAGCCCTTTTCATGAGAGTCCCATCAGCACTCCCTTACATCAGAGTCCCATCAGAAACCCCTTACTTCAAAATCCCATCAGCAACCCCTTACTTCAGAGTCCCATCAGCAGCCCCTTACATCAGAGTCCATTCGGCAACCCCTTACATCAGAGTCCCATCACCAGCCCCCTTACATCAGAGTCCCATCACCAGCCCTTACAAAAAATCATCACCTGTTCCCTTACATCAGAGTCCCATTAGCAGTCTCTTACATTAGAGTTCCACCAGCAACCCCTTACATCAGAGTCCCATCCCCAGCCCCTTACATCAGAGTCCCATCAGCAGCCTCTTACTTCAGAGTCCCACCACCAGCCCCTTACATCAAAGTCCCATCACATCAGAGTACCATCAACAGCCCCTTACATCAGAGTCCCATCACAGGCCCCTTACATCAGAGTCCCATCAGGAGCCCCTTACATCAGAAACCCATCAGAATCCCCTTATATCATAGTCCCATCAGCAGCCCCTTACAGAGAGTCTCATCACCAGCCCCCTTACATCAGGCTCCCATCAACAGCCCCTAACATCAGAGTCCCATCAGTACCCCCTTACCTCAGAGTCCCATCAACAGCCTCTTACATCAGAGTCCTATCAGCAGCCCCTTACATCAAAGTTCCATCACCAGTTCACATACATCAGAGTCCCATCACCAGCCCCTTACAAAGTATCATCACCTGTTCCCTTACATCAGAGTCCCATTAGCAGTCTCTTACATTAGAATTCCACCAGCAGCCCCTTACATCAGAGTCCCATCACCAGCCCCTTACATCAGAGTCCCATGAGCAGCCCCTTACATCAAAGTCCCATCACCAGCCCCTTTTACATCAGAGTCCGATCAAAAGCTCCTTACATCAGTGTTCCATCAGCAGCCCCTTACATCAGAGTCCCATCAGCAGCCCCTTACATCAGAGTCCCATCAACAGCCCCCTTACATTAGAGTCCCATCAACAGTCCTTAACATCAGAGACCCATCAGCAGCCCCTTACCTTAGAGTCCCATCAGCAGTCATTTACATGAGAGTCCCATCAGCAGCCCCCTTACATCAGAGTCCCATCAGCAGCCCCCTTCCATCAGAGTCCCATCATCAGCCCCTACATCAGAGTCCCATCAGCAGCCCCCTTACATCAGGGTCCAATCTGCAGCCCCCTTACATCAGGATCCAATCTGCAGCCCCCTTACCTCATGGTCCCATTACCAGCCCCTTACATAAGGGTACCATCAGCAGCCCCTTATATCAGAGTGTCCCATTGTCAGCCCTTTACATCAGAATGTCCCATCACCAGCCCCTTAGATCAGAGTCCCTTCACAGGCCCCTTAGATCAGAGTCCCATCAGGAGCCCCTTACATAAGAGTCCCATCACCAGCCCCTTACAGAGTCTCATCACCAGCCCCCTTACATCAGGCTCCCATCAACATCCCCTAACATCAGAGTCCCATCAGCACCCCCTTACCTCAGAGTCCCATCAACAGCCTCTTACATCAGAGTCCCATCAGCAGCCCCTTACATCAAAGACCAATCACCAGACCTTTTCATGAGAGTCCCATCAGCAGCCCCTTACATCAGAGTCCCATCAGAAACCCCTTATTTCAGAATCCCATCAGCAACCCCTTACTTCAGAGTCCCATCAGCAGCCCCTTACATCAGAGTCCATTCAGCAACCCCTTACATCAGAGTCCCATCACCAGCCCCCTTACATCAGAGTCCCATCACCAGCCCCTTACAAAGAATCATCACCTGTTCCCTTACATCAGAGTCCTATTAGCAGTCTCTTACATTAGAGTTCCACCAGCAGCCCCTTACGTCAGAGTCCCATCCCCAGCCCCTTACATCAGAGTCCCATCAGCAGCCTCTTACTTCAGAGTCCCACCACTAGCCCCTTACATCAAAGTCCCATCACATCAGAGTACCATCAACAGCCCCTTACATCAGAGTCTCATCACAGGCCCCTTACATCAGAGTCCCATCTGGAGCCCCTTACATCAGAAACCCATCAGAATCCCCTTACATCAGAGTCCCATCAGCAGCCCCTTACAGAGAGTCTCATCACCAGCCCCCTTACATCAGGCTCCCATCAACAGCCCCTAACATCAGAGTCCCATCAGAGGCCCCTTACATCAGCGTCCCATCAGCAGCCCCCTTACATCAGAGTCCCATCAGTACCCCCTTACCTCAGAGTCCCATCAACAGCCTCTTACATCAGAGTCCTATCAGCAGCCCCTTACATCAAAGTTCCATCACCAGTTCACATACATCAGAGTCCCATCACCAGCCCCTTACAAAGTATCATCACCTGTTCCCTTACATCAGAGTCCCATTAGCAGTCTCTTACATTAGAATTCCACCAGCAGCCCCTTACATCAGAGTCCCATCACCAGCCCCTTACATCAGAGTCCCATGAGCAGCCCCTTACATCAAAGTCCCATCACCAGCCCCTTTTACATCAGAGTCCGATCAAAAGCTCCTTACATCAGTGTTCCATCAGCAGCCCCTTACATCAGAGTCCCATCAGCAGCCCCTTACATCAGAGTCCCATCAACAGCCCCCTTACATCAGAGTCCCATCAACAGTCCTTAACATCAGAGACCCATCAGCAGCCCCTTACCTTAGAGTCCCATCAGCAGTCATTTACATGAGAGTCCCATCAGCAGCCCCCTTACATCAGAGTCCCATCAGCAGCCCCCTTCCATCAGAGTCCCATCATCAGCCCCTACATCAGAGTCCCATCAGCAGCCCCCTTACATCAGGGTCCAATCTGCAGCCCCCTTACATCAGGATCCAATCTGCAGCCCCCTTACCTCATGGTCCCATTACCAGCCCCTTACATTAGGGTACCATCAGCAGCCCCTTATATCAGAGTGTCCCATCGTCAGCCCTTTACATCAGAATGTCCCATCACCAGCCCCTTAGATCAGAGTCCCTTCACAGGCCCCTTAGATCAGAGTCCCATTCAGGAGCCCCTTACATAAGAGTCCCATCACCAGCCCCTTACAGAGTCTCATCACCAGCCCCCTTACATCAGGCTCCCATCAACATCCCCTAACATCAGAGTCCCATCAGCACCCCCTTACCTCAGAGTCCCATCAACAGCCTCTTACATCAGAGTCCCATCAGCAGCCCCTTACATCAAAGACCAATCACCAGACCTTTTCATGAGAGTCCCATCAGCAGCCCCTTACATTAGAGTCCCATCAGAAACCCCTTATTTCAGAATCCCATCAGCAACCCCTTACTTCAGAGTCCCATCAGCAGCCCCTTACATCAGAGTCCATTCAGCAACCCCTTACATCAGAGTCCCATCACCAGCCCCCTTACATCAGAGTCCCATCACCAGCCCCTTACAAAGAATCATCACATGTTCCCTTACATCAGAGTCCTATTAGCAGTCTCTTACATTAGAGTTCCACCAGCAGCCCCTTACGTCAGAGTCCCATCCCCAGCCCCTTACATCAGAGTCCCATCAGCAGCCTCTTACTTCAGAGTCCCACCACTAGCCCCTTACATCAAAGTCCCATCACATCAGAGTACCATCAACAGCCCCTTACATCAGAGTCTCATCACAGGCCCCTTACATCAGAGTCCCATCTGGAGCCCCTTACATCAGAAACCCATCAGAATCCCCTTACATCAGAGTCCCATCAGCAGCCCCTTACAGAGAGTCTCATCACCAGCCCCCTTACATCAGGCTCCCATCAACAGCCCCTAACATCAGAGTCCCATCAGAGGCCCCTTACATCAGAGTCCCATCAGCAGCCCCCTTACATCAGAGTCCCATCAGCAGCCCCTTACATCAGAGTCCCATCAGGAGCCCCTTACATCAGAAACCCATCAGAATCCCCTTACATCAGAGTCCCATCAGCAGCCCCTTACAGAGAGTCTCATCACCAGCCCCCTTACATCAGGCTCCCATCAACAGCCCCTAACATCAGAGTCCCATCAGCATCCCCTTACCTCAGAGTCCCATCAACAGCCTCTTGCATCAGAGTCCTATCAGCAGCCCCTTACATCAAAGTTCCATCACCAGTTCACATACATCGGAGTCCCATCAGCAGCCACTTACATCAAAGACCAATCACCAGCCCTTTTCATGAGAGTCCCATCAGCAGCCCCTTACATCAGAGTCCCATCAGAAACCCCTTACTTCAGAATCCCATCAGCAACCCCTTACTTCAGAGTCCCATCAGCAGCCCCTTACATCATAGTCCATTCAGCAACCCCTTACATCAGAGTCCCATCACCAGCCCCCTTACATCAGAGTCCCATCACCAGCCCCTTACAAAGTATCATCACCTGTTCCCTTACATCAGAGTCCCATTAGCAGTCTCTTACATTAGAGTTCCACCAGCAGCCCCTTACATCAGAGTCCCATTACCAGCCCCTTACATCAGAGTCCCATCAGCAGCCTCTTACTTCAGAGTCCCACCACCAGCCCCTTACATCAAAGTCCCATCACATCAGAGTACCATCACCAGCCCCTTACATCAGAGTCCCATCACAGGCCCCTTACATCAGAGTCCCATCAGGAGCCCCTTACATCAGAAACACATCAGAATCCCCTTACATCAGAGTCCCATCAGCAGCCCCTAACAGAGAGTCTCATCACCAGCCCCCTTACATCAGGCTCCCATCAACAGCCCCTAACATCAGCACCCCCTTTCCTCAGAGTCCCATCAACAGCCTCTTACATCAGAGTCCTATCAGCAGCCCCTTACATCAAAGTTCCATCAGCAGTTCACATACATCGGAGTCCCATCAGCAGCCCCTTACATCGAAGACCAATCACCAGCCCTTTTTATGAGAGTCCCATCAGCAGCCCCTTACATCAGAGTCCCATCAGAAACCCCTTACATCAGAATCCCATCAGCAACCCCTTACTTCAAAGTCCCATCAGCAGCCCCTTACATCAGAGTCCATTCAGCAACCCCTTACATCAGAGTCCCATCACCAGCCCCCTTACATCGGAGTCCCTTCACCAGCCCCTTACAAAGTATCATCACCTGTTCCCTTACATCAGAGTCCCATTAGCAGTCTCTTACATTAGAGTTCCACCAGCAGCCCCTTACATCAGAGTCCCATCACCGGCCCCTTACATCAGAGTCCCATCAGCAGCCCCTTACTTCAGAGTCCCACCACCAGCCCCTTACATCAAAATCCCATCACCAGTTCCCTTACATCAGAGTCCCATCAACAGTCCCTTACATCAGCGTCCCATCAACAGCCCCCTAACCCCCATAGCCCCCTTACATCAAAGTCCAATCTGCAGCTCCTTATATCAGAGTGTCCCATCAACAGCCCTTTACATCAGAGTGTCCTATAAGCAGCCCCTTACATCAGAGTCCCATCATAGGCCCCTTACATCAGAGTCCCATCAGGAGTCCCTTACAGAGTCTCATCACCAGCCCCCTTACATCAGGCTCCCATCAACAGACTTTTACATCAGAGTCCCATGAGAAACCCCTTACTTCAAAGTCCCATCAGCAACCCCTTACTTCAGAGTCCCATTAGCTGCCCCTTACATCAGAGTCCCATCACAAGCCCCCTTACATCAGAGTCCCATCAGCAGCCCCTTACATCAGAGTCCATTCAGCAGCCCCTTACATCAGAGTCCAATCAGCGGCCTCTTACATCAGAGTCCCATCACCAGCCCCTCACATCAGAGTCCTATCAGCAGCCCCTTACATCAAAGTTCCATCACCAGTCCACATACATTGGAGTCCCATCAGCAGCCCCTTACATCAGAGTCCAATCACCAGCCCTTTTCATTAGAGTCCCATCAGCAGCCCCTTACATCAGAGTCTCCTCAGAAACCCCTTACATCAGAATCCCATCAGCAACCCCTTACTTAAGAGTCCCATCAGCAGTCCCTTACATCAGAGTCCCATTACCAGCCCCCTTACATCAGAGTCCCATCAGCAGCCCCTTACATCAGAGTCCCATCAGTAGCCCCTTACATCAGAGTCCAATTAACAGCCCCCATACATCAGTGTACCATTAACAGCCCCCTTACATCAGAGTCCCTTCAGCAGCCCTTTACATCAGAGTCCTATCAGCAACCCCTTACATCAGAGTCCCATCGCCAGCCCCTTACAAAGTCTCATCACCTGTCCCCTTACATCAGAGTCCAATCAGCAGACTCTTACATTAGACCTTCTAGGGTCTAGGGTATGACCTTCTCTCCAGTCAGCAATATGGATGAATTCACGGTTTTTAAAGACATTACTCTATTCCTGAGGAATGTTTATTTACGGTCACTCTATGAGAGTAGTACGACAACCCCGACAACAATCCTAGGAGTAGATGATCAAAAAGCTATTGAGATACTGAATTCTCTATTAGAAGAGAATGAAGGACCACTAATGACAGCTGCCCCAATACGGAGACAGGCTAACTTAAGAATAAGATCACAAAAAATGCCTCCCCTGTCCAAGAACAGGTGGCTTAAGCTGTTCTTGGACATGGTGCAAACTGACTTGACTAAAATAGACTGGACCAAAAGATCACCAGACAATTTGACAGCGGGCGAACGGGCCGCCCTCCTGGACCTTCAGAAAAGTCGCAATATAGTATTGAAGAAAAGTGACAAGGGGGGCAACGTTGTCCTTCTAAACCAACAAGATTATGAGAGGGAAGCAAAGCGACTCCTAAATGACGCCACAACATACGAAAGACTCGAAAATAATCCGTTTCCTGTGTTAGTTTTTGAACTAAACAGAAAATTACTGGAGGCAAAGGATGAGGGATTACTAACAAATCGTGAGTTCCAGCATCTCCTGGTGAGAGAGTTCAACGTGCCCACATTCTACATCATTCCTAAGGTCCATAAAAACCTAAAAAACCCTCCAGGCAGACCAATTGTCTCTGCCTGTCAGGGCCCTCTGGAAAGAGTGGGTCGCTATTTGGACTCTCTTCTACAGGACATGGTAAAAAATCTAAAATCCTTTGTTCAAGATACAAGACACGTATTAGCTAAAGTTACGGAAATCAATAAGACCATGCAACTAGAGGGGGTTCTTTTGGTTAGTGTAGACATCGAGTCACTTTATACCTCAATACCTCACAACAAGGGACTTCAAGCAGTCGAATGGTTTTTGAGGGAAACTTACCCAGAGTCTGAACCACAAAATGAGTTCTTGGTTGAACTCCTAGATTTCACCTTGTCAAATAACTTTTTCCAATTTCTGAGTTCATACTATCACCAAATACGAGGTACCTCCATGGGTGCTGCATGGGCACCAGCCTACGCATGCCTACATCTGGGCCTTTGGGAGGAGGTGGACGTTTACACCTCGCCACTGTACCGCAGCCACGTGAAAACGTGGTTGCGATACATTGACGATGTCCTGGTGATCTGGAGGGGCAGCCTCGATGAACTGCATCTGTTCATGAATGAATTGAATAACAATGATCGGAATATACGATTAACGTACCAATTTGACCAGAAGAGGCTGTCCTTCCTGGATCTACAGATTACACTGGATGAAGGCCAACTCAACACCAGCACGTTCCGAAAGGAAACGGCTGCCAACACACTACTGGAAGCAACAAGCCACCACCCACACTGGCTAAAAAATGGAATACCAGTAGGACAGTTCCTTCGAATTAAAAGGAACTGTACTAACGTACCCGACTACAAACGGGAAAGTAGTGAACTCTACACGAGATTTCGTGAACGGGGGTACTCCCATAGGCAACTCAGGAGGGCTAGAAAGAAGGCAGCCGTTAGGAATAGGGAGAGCCTCTTGCAGGGGACAAAAACAACAAAGGGGTCACAGATACAGACGAATGAGCCAGTACGAGTTATAACAGCATATGGCTCCCAGTGGAATAACGTTTTTTCCATTCTAAAAAAACACTGGGGAATCTTGACCAATACCCCTGAGTTGGCTAAAATTGTCAGCACCTCTCCCAAGATGGTAGCTCACCGAGCCCCAAATTTGGGTGATATGCTGATCCAATCCGAATTTGTTAAAGAACCAGACCCTACCTGGCTATCAAAGTACCCACGAGCAAAGGGTATGTTCCCCTGTAATAAATGCCAAATGTGCCCCTTTGTTCACCGAACCTCCACATTTTCAGATGCTCTCAATGAAAGGACATATGAAAACCTCATTAACTGTTCAACATCAAGAGTGATTTATTTAATCACGTGCCCGTGTCCTAAGATATACATTGGCAAAACTAAGAGACCTCTGAGAATACGATTTGGTGAACACTTAAGGGAAATCAACACTAAAGGCAAGATACCTGAAAAACCCCTGGCCAAACATTTTGCTCTGTGCCATGGAGGTTCCTCAGAGGGGCTAACAATTAAAGGTATATACGCCTTAAAGTTGCCCACCAGACGAGGAGACTTTGACCGTACACTCCTCCAAAAAGAGAAGTGGTGGGTATACAGGTTAAAGTCCCTGGTTCCGGTGGGGTTAAACACCGAACTGAACCTACAAGTGTTCCTGGAACCCTGAAACTGATTTAAGCTACACCATAGTGAGCATCTCCTTTAACATACTATATGGTGGGAGCCAAGATTCTTATACTGCTTTGCAACTTATTTCTAGCTATTCATTACCTTCAATTTGCTTAACTAAATACGGTGGTGACAGCAACAGCGAAACCATGTATTTAGATCATAATGTCTCACGGACAAAGTATAGGCTACCCTATACTTACACCATGGCTGGGTGTCACTTATATAGTGAATAGAGATCAACTCACTTTAGGAATAACTACAATGAGATCTCTGAATAACTGCCACCCCGTCTTGCTAAAACTGATGTATATATATGTACATGTAAACACTCGGCATGACACCGGGGTGTTGTGGCTTTCCCCTCTATTCTATTTCTATTTTTATCCTGTTACCACTTAACAACCCTGGTGATGGCCCCTTTTCCGCCATTATGCCTATCCTTTCTTCTTTCTTTCTCACCCACATTAGACCATTTTCTCCCTACTACCTCCACTAAAAGGCAAGGAGGTTCTCAATACCGTTAGGATATTTTCCTAAGAGAAATGACCGAGCAACGGTTGCGTTCAAAATAATCACAATGCTTACATTGGCAGATAGGCCGTTATGAACAACCAGCCACTTATGATTGGCTTAAAATCCCTTCAATCACTTTACAACCTTCCATTGGCGGCGATCCTCAGCAAAAGATACTATAAGAAGGGTGTGAGGTAACCGACCAATGAACGTCCAGAGATGAAGCTACGTCATTGAGTCACGGCGAAACACGTTGACGTCACTACGCTACCCGGTACGTGCGCTCAGGGCAGTGAGGGAGACACCTAGCAAAGGAGCTGATACGAGGAGGACACAGCCGCAGCTCTGAAAGGGGCAATCAAAGGCCCGCCAAACGCCTCCGAGAGACGGGAACCCTTACCTACACTGACAAGCGGAATACCGCAACGTACAGAAGCATTTTGTGGATATCCCGTGCTTGAAATAGGAACGCAATGGCAGTCATGGCTACCAGGACTAACGGACTACAGTACCCCTGAGTAAGAGTGGCGTGGAAGACAGTGGTAATGTACAGCTAATAACAACACAATTCAATACCAATAGCAGCTGTATGCCAACTATACAACTAGATCATGATTTGAGTGATTGCACTGCCGCTCGAACACCAATTTAGACAGATTATTGTCTGTTTATGGTACCACAGCATACCTGGCATCAGCTTGAATTTGCATCTCTAACATCACTACAGGTTATCAAGGACTTCCGAATAAATATATAGGGACAATACGGCTATAAGACCAATTGCATATACTGCCCCATATCCAAATCAGAGGGATAGTTCACTCCTAATATTTTAATAACAACGGAATTCCATCCTGCTTTATACACCACTGGTATCCTTTTTCTTCCACTGTGTCCAACACTCTCCCATTGCATTATGCCACAGGGGCCCACACTATAGTTTAAACACCAAATTGGAATCCCCATTTGGGTGGAAAGCAATCCAATACAATTTGACTGATTGACCTCACCAAATAGGCCAATGTGGCAAACTGCAATATGCCCTGACCGGGTAGCACTATATGTTTATTAGATGTATTGTTTGTCAAGTCTGTCCTGTCTGGTATATTCTAGGCCTAATATACTACACATTTCTAGTAATTAGTAAATTTATTGTGTTTTATTTTTATGCAAAAGTCCAATAAAATTGCTTTTATCACTATACCCTCTCTATAATCTATTGTTGCACGAAGTAACCCCTTTTTGAACCCACCCTATCGGGTTCTTCCCTCCCCCTACCCCACATGTGATACTGTATAGTTATGGTTACAGCAACAATACCCTAACGGGTTAAACTACTAAACAATAACCTACGATTCAATATAGGTATACTCACGCCTTCCCTTTTCCCCTCCCATCCCTCATCCCCTCCCCCCCACACCTCCTTCCCCTCTCCCCCTCATTCTTACATTAGAGTCCCACCAGCAGCCCCTTACATCAGAGTCCCATCACCAGCCCCTTACATCAGAGTAAAATCAGCAGGCCCTTACTTCAGAGTCCCACCACCAGCCCCTTACATAAATGTCCCATCACCTGTCCCCTTACATCAGAGTCCCATCAACAGTCCCTTACATCAGAGTCCCATCAGCAGCCCCTTACATCAAAGTTCCATCACCAGTCCCCATACATCAGAGTCCCATCAGCAGCCCCTTACATCAGAGTCCCATCAGCAGCCCCTTACATCAGAGTCCCATCACCAGCCCTTTTCATTAAAGTCCCATCAGCAGCCCCCTTACATCAGAGTCCATTAAGCAACCCCTTACATCAATATTCCATCACCAGCCCCCTTACATCAGAGTAACATCAGAAGCCCCTTACATCAGAATCCCATCAGCAACCCCTTACTTTAGAGTCCCATCAGCAGCCCCTTACATCAGAGTCCATTCAGCAACCCCTTACATCAGAGTCCCATCACCAGCCCCCTTACATCAGAGTCCCATCACCAGCCCCTTACAAAGAATCATCACCTGTTCCCTTACATCAGAGTCCCATTAGCAGTCTCTTACATTAGAGTTCCACCAGCAGCCCCTTACGTCAGAGTCCCATCCCCAGCCCCTTACATCAGAGTCCCATCAGCAGCCTCTTACTTCAGAGTCCCACCACCAGCCCCTTACATCAAAGTCCCATCACATCAGAGTACCATCAACAGCCCCTTACATCAGAGTTTCATCACAGGCCCCTTACATCAGAGTCCCATCAGGAGCCCCTTACATCAGAAACCCATCAGAATCCCCTTACATCAAAGTCCCATCAGCAGCCCCTTACAGAGAGTCTCATCACCAGCCCCCTTACATCAGGTTCCCATCAACAGCCCCTAACATCAGAGTCCCATCAGCACCCCCTTACCTCAGAGTCCCATCAACAGCCTCTTACATCAGAGTCCTATCAGCAGCCCCTTACATCAAAGTTCCATCACCAGTTCACATACATCAGAGTATCATCAGCAGCCCCTTACATCAAAGACCAATCACCAGCCGTATTCATGAGAGTCCCATCAGCAGCCCCTTACATCAGAGTCCCATCAGAAACCCCTTACTTCAGAATCCCATCAGCAACCCCTTACTTCAGAGTCCCATCAGCAGCCCCTTACATCAGAGTCCCATTAGCAGTCTCTTACATAAGAGTTCCACCAGCAGCCCCTTACATCAGAGTCCCATCACCAGCCCCTTACATCAGAGTCCCATCAGCAGCCCCTTACTTCAGAGTCCCATCAGAATCCCCTTATATCAGAGTCCCATCAGCAGCCCCTTACAGAGAGTCTCATCGCCAGCCCCCTTACATCAGGCTCCCATCAACAGCCCCTTACATCAGAGTCCCATCAGAAACCCCTTACATCAGAGTCCCATCAGCAACCCCTTACTTCAGAGTCCCATCAGAAGCCCCTTACATCAGAGTCCCATCAGCAGCCCCCTTACATCAGAGTCCCATCAGCAGCCCCTTACATCAGAGTCCATTCAGCAGCCCCTTACATCAGAGTCCAATCAGCGGCCCCTTACTTAGGACTCCCATCACCAGCCCTCTTACATCAGAGTCCCCTAAGCAGCCTTTTACATCAGAGTCCCATCACCAGCCCCTCACATCAGAGTACCATCACCAGCCCCTTACATCAGAGTCCCATCACAGGCCCCTTACATCAGAGTCCCACCAGGAGCCCCTTACAGAGTCTCATCACCAGCCCCCTTACATCAGGCTCCCATCAACAGCCCCTTACATCAGAGTCCCATCAGAAACCCCTTACATCAGAGTCCCATCAGCAACCCCTTACTTCAGAGTCCCATCAGAAGCCCCTTACATCAGAGTCCCATCAGCAGCCCCCTTACATCAGAGTCCCATCAGCAGCCCCTTACATCAGAGTCCATTCAGCAGCCCCTTACATCAGAGTCCAATCAGTGGCCCCTTACTTAGGACTCCCATCACCAGCCCCCTTACATCAGAGTCCCCTAAGCAGCCTTTTACATCAGAGTCCCATCACCAGCCCCTCACATCAGAGTACTATCACCAGCCCCTTACATCAGAGTCCCATCACAGGCCCCTTACATCAGAGTCCCACCAGGAGCCCCTTACATCAGAAACCCATCAGAATCCCCTTACATCAGAGTCCCATCAGCAGCCCCTTACAGAGAGTCTCATCACCAGCCCCCTTACATCAGGCTCCCATCAACAGCCCCTAACATCAGAGTCCCATTAGCACCCCCTTACCTCAGAGTCCCATCAACAGCCTCTTACATCAGAGTCCAATCAGCAGCCCCTTACATCAAAGACCAATCACCAGCCCTTTTCATGAGAGTCCCATCACCAGCCCCTTACATCAGAGTCCCATCAGGCTCCCCTTACTTCAGAGTCCCACCACCAGCCCCTTACATCAAAGTCCCATCACCAGTTCCCTTACATCAGCATCCCATCAACAGCCCCCTAACCCCCTTAGCCCCCTTACATCAGAGTCCAATCTGCAGCCCCTTATATCAGAGTGTCCCATCACCAGCCCTTTACATCAGAGTCCTATCACAGGCCCCTTACATCAGAGTCCCATCAGGAGCCTCTTGCAGAGTCTCATCGCCAGCCCCCTTACATCAGGCTCCCATCAACAGCCCCTTACATCAGAGTCCCATCAGAAACCCCTTACATCAGAGTCCCATCAGCAACCCCTTACTTCAGAGTCCCATCAGAAGCCCCTTACATCAGAGTCCCATCAGCAGCCCCCTTACATCAGAGTCCCATCAGCAACCCCTTACTTCAGAGTCCCATCAGCAGCCCCTTACATCAGAGTCCATTCAGCAGCCCCTTACATCAGAGTCCAATCAGCGGCCCCTTACTTAGGACTCCCATCACCAGCCCCCTTACATCAGAGTCCCCTAAGCAGCCTTTTACATCAGAGTCCCATCACCAGCCCCTCACATCAGAGTACCATCACCAGCCCCTTACATCAGAGTCCCATCACAGGCCCCTTACATCAGAGTCCCACCAGGAGCCCCTTACAGAGTCTCATCACCAGCCCCCTTACATCAGGCTCCCATCAACAGCCCCTTACATCAGAGTCCCATCAGAAACCCCTTACATCAGAGTCCCATCAGCAACCCCTTACTTCAGAGTCCCATCAGAAGCCCCTTACATCAGAGTCCCATCAGCAGCCCCCTTACATCAGAGTCCCATCAGCAGCCCCTTACATCAGAGTCCATTCAGCAGCCCCTTACATCAGAGTCCAATCAGTGGCCCCTGTCGCGGACACTGGCTGCAAGGACCTTTTTCTGTCCACATTCACCCTGTTATTTGGTATTTCTATATTAATCTTTTATTTTTTTGAACTTGCCAAAGAATATTCTCAGTTGTTTATTTTGAACAATACATGACTCTTGAAAGAGCTGATCACATTAACCTGCAGAGACGAACTGTCTGGTCACCAGGTCTGCCTTAAGTGTTGTGTTAATTAACATGTTAATTATATTATTGTCTTTTAAGTTTTTGCTAGAGGGGAGGGGGGGAGTGTCCATGAGTCAGCCCTACCTCGTTATCTAACCCCTTGTGTTAAATGTGTATAAAAAGGCTGTGTTCTGCCCAATAAAGGAGTCAAGATTCTACAAGCTATTATCGACTAGACTTGTATTTAATGCAGCTATAATATTATATCTGTCTGATGGTCATACTGGAGGAAGCGGTGTTATTGACGGAGGCACTCAGTGGAGTGTGGGATTGGATCCGTCACAGCCCCTTACTTAGGACTCCCATCACCAGCCCCCTTACATCAGAGTCCCCTAAGCAGCCTTTTACATCAGAGTCCCATCACCAGCGCCTCACATCAGAGTACCATCACCAGCCCCTTACATCAGAGTCCCATCACAGGCCCCTTACATCAGAGTCCCACCAGGAGCCCCTTACATCAGAAACCCATCAGAATCCCCTTACATCAGAGTCCCATCAGCAGCCCCTTACAGAGAGTCTCATCACCAGCCCCCTTACATCAGGCTCCCATCAACAGCCCCTAACATCAGAGTCCCATTAGCACCCCCTTACCTCAGAGTCCCATCAACAGCCTCTTACATCAGAGTCCAATCAGCAGCCCCTTACATCAAAGACCAATCACCAGCCCTTTTCATGAGAGTCCCATCAGCACTCCCTTACATCAGAGTCCCATCAGAAAGCCCTTACTTCAGAATCCCATCAGCAACCCCTTACTTCAGAGTCCCATCAGCAGCCCCTTACATCAGAGTCCATTCGGCAACCCCTTACATCAGAGTCCCATCACCAGCCCCCTTACATCAGAGTCCCATCACCAGCCCCTTACAAAAAATCATCACCTGTTCCCTTACATCAGAGTCCCATTAGCAGTCTCTTACATTAGAGTTCCACCAGCAGCCCCTTACATCAGAGTCCCATCCCCAGGCCCTTACATCAGAGTCCCATCAGCAGCCTCTTACTTCAGAGTCCCACCACCAGCCCCTTACATCAAAGTCCCATCACATCAGAGTACCATCAACAGCCCCTTACATCAGAGTCCCATCACAGGCCCCTTACATCAGAGTCCCATCAGGAGCCCCTTACATCAGAAACCCATCAGAATCCCCTTACATCATAGTCCCATCAGCAGCCCCTTACAGAGAGTCTCATCACCAGCCCCCTTACATCAGGCTCCCATCAACAGCCCCTAACATCAGAGTCCCATCAGTACCCCCTTACCTCAGAGTCCCATCAACAGCCTCTTACATCAGAGTCCTATCAGCAGCCCCTTACATCAAAGTTCCATCACCAGTTCACATACATCAGAGTCCCATCACCAGCCCCTTACAAAGTATCATCACCTGTTCCCTTACATCAGAGTCCCATTAGCAGTCTCTTACATTAGAGTTCCACCAGCAGCCCCTTACATCAGAGTCCCATCACCAGCCCCTTACATCAGAGTCCCATGAGCAGCCCCTTACATCAAAGTCCCATCACCAGCCCCTTTTACATCAGAGTCCGATCAAAAGCTCCTTACATCAGTGTTCCATCAGCAGCCCCTTACATCAGAGTCCCATCAGCAGCCCCTTACATCAGAGTCCCATCAACAGCCCACTTACATCAGAGTCCCATCAACAGTCCTTAACATCAGAGATCCATCAGCAGCCCCTTACCTTAGAGTCCCATCAGCAGTCATTTACATGAGAGTCTCATCAGCAGCCCCCTTACATCAGAGTCCCATCAGCAGCCCCCTTCCATCAGAGTCCCATCATCAGCCCCTACATCAGAGTCCCATCAGCAGCCCCCTTACATCAGGGTCCAATCTGCAGCCCCCTTACATCAGGATCCAATCTGCAGCCCCCTTACCTCATGGTCCCATTACCAGCCCCCTTACATCAGGCTCCCATCAACAGCCCCTAACATCAGAGTCCCATCAGCACCCCCTTACCTCAGAGTCCCATCAACAGCCTCTTACATCAGAGTCCCATCAGCAGCCCCTTACATCAAAGACCAATCACCAGACCTTTTCATGAGAGTCCCATCAGCAGCCCCTTACATCAGAGTCCCATCAGAAACCCCTTATTTCAGAATCCCATCAGCAACCCCTTACTTCAGAGTCCCATCAGCAGCCCCTTACATCAGAGTCCATTCAGCAACCCCTTACATCAGAGTCCCATCACCAGCCCCCTTACATCAGAGTCCCATCACCAGCCCCTTACAAAGAATCATCACCTGTTCCCTTACATCAGAGTCCCATTAGCAGTCTCTTACATTAGAGTTCCACCAGCAGCCCCTTACGTCAGAGTCCCATCCCCAGCCCCTTACATCAGAGTCCCATCAGCAGCCTCTTACTTCAGAGTCCCACCACTAGCCCCTTACATCAAAGTCCCATCACATCAGAGTACCATCAACAGCCCCTTACATCAGAGTCTCATCACAGGCCCCTTACATCAGAGTCCCATCAGAGGCCCCTTACATCAGAGTCCCATCAGCAGCCCCCTTACATCAGAGTCCCATCAGCAACCCCTTACATCAGAGTCCCATCAGGAGCCCCTTACATCAGAAACCCATCAGAATCCCCTTACATCAGAGTCCCATCAGCAGCCCCTTACAGAGAGTCTCATCACCTGCCCCCTTACATCAGGCTCCCATCAACAGCCCCCTTACATCAGGCTCCCATCAACAGCCCCTAACATCAGAGTCCCATCAGCACCCCCTTACCTCAGAGTCCCATCAACAGCCTGTTACATCAGAGTCCTATCAGCAGCCACTTACATCAAAGTTCCTTTACCAGTTCACATACATCGGAGTCCCATCAGCAGCCCCTTACATCAAAGATCAATCACCAGCCCTTTTCATGAGAGTCCCATCAGCAGCCCCTTACATCAGAGTCCCATCAGAAACCCCTTACTTCAGAATCCCATCAGCAACCCCTTACTTCAGAGTCCCATCAGCAGCCCCTTACATCAGAGTCCATTCAGCAACCCCTTACATCAGAGTCCCATCACCAGCCCCCTTACATCAGAGTCCCATCACCAGCCCCTTACAAAGTATCATTACCTGTTCCCTTACATCAGAGTACCATTAGCAGTCTCTTACATTAGAGTTCCACCAGCAGCCCCTTACATCAGAGTCCCATTACCAGCCCCTTACATCAGAGTCCCATCAGCAGCCCCTTACTTCAGA
Source organism: Lithobates septentrionalis (assembly GCA_037952835.1). Lineage (NCBI taxonomy): Eukaryota > Metazoa > Chordata > Amphibia > Anura > Ranidae > Lithobates > Lithobates septentrionalis. Next base: position 5,102,446 of record JBBDGP010001120.1, read on the forward strand.
GTCCCATCACAGGCCCCTTACATCAGAGTCCCATCAGGAGCCCCTTACATCAGAAACCCATCAGAATCCCCTTATATCAGAGTCCCATCAGGAGCCCCTTACATCAGAAACCCATCAGAATCCCCTTATATCAGAGTCCCATCAGCAGCCCCTTACAGAGAGTCTCATCACCAGCCCCCTTACATCAGGCTCCCATCATCAGCCCCTAACATCAGAGTCCCACCAGCACCCCCTTACCTCAGAGTCCCATCAAAAGCCTCTTACATCAGAGTCCTATCAGCAGCCCCTTACATCAAAGTTCCATCACCAGTTCACATACATCAGAGTCCCATCAGCAGCCCCTTACATCAAAGACCAATCACCAGCCCTTTTCGTGAGAGTCCCATCAGCAGCCCCTTACATCAGAGTCCCATCAGAAACCCCTTACTTCAGAATCCCATAAGCAACCCCTTACTTCAGAGTCCCATCAGCAGCCCCTTACATCAGTGTCCATTTAGCAACCCCTTATATCAGAGTCCCATCACCAGCCCCCTTACATCAGAGTCCCATCACCAGCCCCTTACAAAGTGTCATCACCTGTTCCCTTACATCAGAGTCCCATTAGCAGTCTCTTACATTAGAGATCCACCAGCAGCCCCTTACATCAGAGTCCCATCACCAGCCCCTTACATCAGAGTCCCATCAGCAGCCCCTTACATCAAAGTTCCATCACTAGCCCCTTTTACATCAGAGTCTGATCAAAAGCTCCTTACATCAGTGTTCCATCAGCAGCCCCTTACATCAGAGTCCCATCAGCAGCCCCTTACATCAGAGTCCCATCAACAGCCCCCTTACATCAGAGTCCCATCAACAGTCCTTAACATCAGAGACCCATCAGCAACCTCTTATTTCAGAGTCCCACCACCAGCCCCTTACATCAAAGTCCCATCACATCAGAGTACCATCACCAGCCCCTTACATCAGAGTCCCATCACAGGCCCCTTACATCAGAGTCCCATCAGGAGCCCCTTACATCAGAAACCCATCAGAATCCCCTTACATCAGAGTCCCATCAGCAGCCCCTTACAGAGAGTCTCATCACCAGCCCCCTTTCATCAGGCTCCCATCAACAGCCCCTAACATCAGAGTCCCATCAGCACCCCCTTACCTCAGAGTCCCATCAACAGCCTCTTACATCAGAGTCCTATCAGCAGCCCCTTACATCAAAGTTCCATCACCAGTTCACATACATCGGAGTCCCATCAGCAGCCCCTTACATCAAAGACCAATCACCAGCCCTTTTCATGAGAGTCCCATCAGCAGCCCCTTACATCAGAGTCCCATCAGTAACCCCTTACTTCAGAATCCCATCAACAACCCCTTACTTTAGTGTCCCATCAGCAGCCACTTACATCAGAGTCCATTCAGCAACCCCTTACATCAGAGTCCCATCACCAGCCCCCTTACATCAGAGTCCCATCACCAGCCCCTTACAAAGAATCATCACCTGTTCCCTTACATCAGAGTCCCATCACCAGCAACTTACAAAGAATCATCACCTGTTCCCTTACATCAGAGTCCCAATCGCAGTCTCTTACATTAGAGTTCCACCAGCAGCCCCTTACATCAGAGTCCCATCCCCAGCCCCTTACATCAGAGTCCCATCAGCAGCCTCTTACTTCAGAGTCCCACCACCAGCCCCTTACATCAAACTCCCATCACATCAGAGTACCATCACCAGCCACTTACATCAGAGTCCCATCATAGGCCCCTTACATCAGAGTCCCATCAGGAGCCCCTTACATCAGAAACCCATCAGAATCCCCTTACATCAGAGTCCCATCAGCAGCCCCTTACAGAGAGTCTCATCACCAGCCCCCTTACATCAGGCTCCCATCAACAGCCCCTAACATCAGAGTCCCATCAGCACCCCCTTACCTCAGAGTCCCATCAACAGCCTCTTACATCAGAGTCCTATCAGCAGCCCCTTACATCAAAGTTCCATCACCAGTTCACATACATCGGAGTCCCATCAGCAGCCCCTTACATCAAAGACCAATCACCAGCCCTTTTCATGAGAGTCCCATCAGCAGCCCCTTACATCAGAGTCCCATCAGTAACCCCTTACTTCAGAATCCCATCAACAACCCCTTACTTTAGAGTCCCATCAGCAGCCACTTACATCAGAGTCCATTCAGCAACCCCTTACATCAGAGTCCCATCACCAGCCCCCTTACATCAGAGTCCCATCACCAGCCCCTTACAAAGAATCATCACCTGTTCCCTTACATCAGAGTCCCAATCGCAGTCTCTTACATTAGAGTTCCACCAGCAGCCCCTTACATCAGAGTCCCATCCCCAGCCCCTTACATCAGAGTCCCATCAGCAGCCTCTTACTTCAGAGTCCCACCACCAGCCCCTTACATCAAACTCCCATCACATCAGAGTACCATCACCAGCCCCTTACATAAGAGTCCCATCATAGGCCCCTTACATCAGAGTCCCATCAGGAGCCCCTTACATCAGAAACCCATCAGAATCCCCTTACATCAGAGTCCCATCATCAGCCCCTTACAGAGAGTCTCATCACCAGCCCCCTTACATCAGGCTCCCATCAACAGCCCCTAACATCAGAGTCCCATCACCAGCCCCTTACAAAGAATCATCACCTGTTCCCTTACATCAGAGTCCCAATCGCAGTCTCTTACATTAGAGTTCCACCAGCAGCCCCTTACATCAGAGTCCCATCCCCAGCCCCTTACATCAGAGTCCCATCAGCAGCCTCTTACTTCAGAGTCCCACCACCAGCCCCTTACATCAAACTCCCATCACATCAGAGTACCATCACCAGCCCCTTACATAAGAGTCCCATCATAGGCCCCTTACATCAGAGTCCCATCAGGAGCCCCTTACATCAGAAACCCATCAGAATCCCCTTACATCAGAGTCCCATCAGCAGCCCCTTACAGAGAGTCTCATCACCAGCCCCCTTACATCAGGCTCCCATCAACAGCCCCTAACATCAGAGTCCCATCAGCACCCCCTTACCTCAGAGTCCCATCAACAGCCTCTTACATCAGAGTCCTATCAGCAGCCCCTTACATCAAAGTTCCATCACCAGTTCACATACATCGGAGTCCCATCAGCAGCCCCTTACATCAAAGACCAATCACCAGCCCTTTTCATGAGAGTCCCATCAGCAGCCCCTTACATCAGAGTCCCATCAGTAATCCCTTACTTCAGAATCCCATCAACAACCCCTTACTTTAGAGTCCCATCAGCAGCCACTTACATCAGAGTCCATTCAGCAACCCCTTACATCAGAGTCCCATCACCAGCCCCCTTACATCAGAGTCCCATCACCAGCCCCTTACAAAGAATCATCACCTGTTCCCTTACATCAGAGTCCCAATCGCAGTCTCTTACATTAGAGTGCCACCAGCAGCCCCTTACATCAGAGTCCCATCCCCAGCCCCTTACATCAGAGTCCCATCAGCAGCCTCTTACTTCAGAGTCCCACCACCAGCCCCTTACATCAAACTCCCATCACATCAGAGTACCATCACCAGCCCCTTACATCAGAGTCCCATCATAGGCCCCTTACATCAGAGTCCCATCAGGAGCCCCTTACATCAGAAACCCATCAGAATTCCCTTACATCAGAGTCCCATCAGCAGCCCCTTACTTCAGAGTCCCATCAGCAGCCCCTTACATCAGAGTCCCATCAACAGCCCCCTTACATCAGAGTCCCATCAACAGTCCTTAACATCAGAGACCCATCAGCAACCTCTTACTTCAGAGTCCCACCACCAGCCCCTTACATCAAAGTCCCATCACATCAGAGTACCATCACCAGCCTCTTACATCAGAGTCCCATCACAGGCCCCTTACATCAGAGTCCCATCAGGAGCCCCTTACATCAGAAACCCATCAGAATCCCCTTACATCAGAGTCCCATCAGCAGCCCCTTACAGAGAGTCTCATCACCAGCCCCCTTACATCAGGCTCCCATCAACAGCCCCTAACATCAGAGTCCCATCAGCACCCTCTTACCTCAGAGTCCCATCAACAGCCTCTTACATCAGAGTCCTATCAGCAGCCCCTTACATCAAAGTTCCATCACCAGTTCACATACATCGGAGTCCCATCAGCAGCCCCTTACATCAAAGACCAATCACCAGCCCTTTTCATGAGAGTCCCATCAGCAGCCCCTTACATCAGAGTCCCATCAGTAACCCCTTACTTCAGAATCCCATCAACAACCCCTTAATTTAGTGTCCCATCAGCAGCCACTTACATCAGAGTCCATTCAGCAACCCCTTACATCAGAGTCCCATCACCAGCCCCCTTACATCAGAGTCCCATCACCAGCCCCTTACAAAGAATCATCACCTGTTCCCTTACATCAGAGTCCCATCACCAGCCCCTTACAAAGAATCATCACCTGTTCCCTTACATCAGAGTCCCAATCGCAGTCTCTTACATTAGAGTTCCACCAGCAGCCCCTTACATCAGAGTCCCATCCCCAGCCCCTTACATCAGAGTCCCATCAGCAGCCTCTTACTTCAGAGTCCCACCACCAGCCCCTTACATCAAACTCCCATCACATCAGAGTACCATCACCAGCCCCTTACATCAGAGTCCCATCATAGGCCCCTTACATCAGAGTCCCATCAGGAGCCCCTTACATCAGAAACCCATCAGAATCCCCTTACATCAGAGTCCCATCAGCAGCCCCTTACAGAGAGTCTCATCACCAGCCCCCTTACATCAGGCTCCCATCAACAGCCCCTAACATCAGAGTCCCATCAGCACCCCCTTACCTCAGAGTCCCATCAACAGCCTCTTACATCAGAGTCCTATCAGCAGCCCCTTACATCAAAGTTCCATCACCAGTTCACATACATTGGAGTCCCATCAGCAGCCCCTTACATCAAAGACCAATCACCAGCCCTTTTCATGAGAGTCCCATCAGCAGCCCCTTACATCAGAGTCCCATCAGTAACCCCTTACTTCAGAATCCCATCAACAACCCCTTACTTTAGAGTCCCATCAGCAGCCACTTACATCAGAGTCCATTCAGCAACCCCTTACATCAGAGTCCCATCACCAGCCCCCTTACATCAGAGTCCCATCACCAGCCCCTTACAAAGAATCATCACCTGTTCCCTTACATCAGAGTCCCAATCGCAGTCTCTTACATTAGAGTTCCACCAGCAGCCCCTTACATCAGAGTCCCATCCCCAGCCCCTTACATCAGAGTCCCATCAGCAGCCTCTTACTTCAGAGTCCCACCACCAGCCCCTTACATCAAACTCCCATCACATCAGAGTACCATCACCAGCCCCTTACATAAGAGTCCCATCATAGGCCCCTTACATCAGAGTCCCATCAGGAGCCCCTTACATCAGAAACCCATCAGAATCCCCTTACATCAGAGTCCCATCAGCAGCCCCTTACAGAGAGTCTCATCACCAGCCCCCTTACATCAGGCTCCCATCAACAGCCCCTAACATCAGAGTCCCATCAGCACCCCCTTACCTCAGAGTCCCATCAACAGCCTCTTACATCAGAGTCCTATCAGCAGCCCCTTACATCAAAGTTCCATCACCAGTTCACATACATCGGAGTCCCATCAGCAGCCCCTTACATCAAAGACCAATCACCAGCCCTTTTCATGAGAGTCCCATCAGCAGCCCCTTACATCAGAGTCCCATCAGTAACCCCTTACTTCAGAATCCCATCAACAACCCCTTACTTTAGAGTCCCATCAGCAGCCACTTACATCAGAGTCCATTCAGCAACCCCTTACATCAGAGTCCCATCACCAGCCCCCTTACATCAGAGTCCCATCACCAGCCCCTTACAAAGAATCATCACCTGTTCCCTTACATCAGAGTCCCAATCGCAGTCTCTTACATTAGAGTGCCACCAGCAGCCCCTTACATCAGAGTCCCATCCCCAGCCCCTTACATCAGAGTCCCATCAGCAGCCTCTTACTTCAGAGTCCCACCACCAGCCCCTTACATCAAACTCCCATCACATCAGAGTACCATCACCAGCCCCTTACATCAGAGTCCCATCATAGGCCCCTTACATCAGAGTCCCATCAGGAGCCCCTTACATCAGAAACCCATCAGAATCCCCTTACATCAGAGTCCCATCAGCAGTCCCTTACTTCAGAGTCCCATCAGCAGCCCCTTACATCAGAGTCCCATCAACAGCCCCCTTACATCAGAGTCCCATCAACAGTCCTTAACATCAGAGACCCATCAGCAACCTCTTACTTCAGAGTCCCACCACCAGCCCCTTACATCAAAGTCCCATCACATCAGAGTACCATCACCAGCCCCTTACATCAGAGTCCCATCACAGGCCCCTTACATCAGAGTCCCATCAGGAGCCCCTTACATCAGAAACCCATCAGAATCCCCTTACATCAGAGTCCCATCAGCAGCCCCTTACAGAGAGTCTCATCACCAGCCCCCTTACATCAGGCTCCCATCAACAGCCCCTAACATCAGAGTCCCATCAGCACCCCCTTACCCCAGAGTCCCATCAACAGCCTCTTACATCAGAGTCCTATCAGCAGCCCCTTACATCAAAGTTCCATCACCAGTTCACATACATCGGAGTCCCATCAGCAGCCCCTTACATCAAAGACCAATCACCAGCCCTTTTCATGAGAGTCCCATCAGCAGCCCCTTACATCAGAGTCCCATCAGTAACCCCTTACTTCAGAATCCCACCAACAACCCCTTACTTTAGAGTCCCATCAGCAGCCACTTACATCAGAGTCCATTCAGCAACCCCTTACATCAGAGTCCCATCACCAGCCCCCTTACATCAGAGTCCCATCACCAGCCCCTTACAAAGAATCATCACCTGTTCCCTTACATCAGAGTCCCAATCGCAGTCTCTTACATTAGAGTTCCACCAGCAGCCCCTTACATCAGAGTCCAATCCCCAGCCCCTTACATCAGAGTCCCATCAGCAGCCTCTTACTTCAGAGTCCCACCACCAGCCCCTTACATCAAACTCCCATCACATCAGAGTACCATCACCAGCCCCTTACATCAGAGTCCCATCATAGGCCCCTTACATAAGAGTCCCATCAGGAGCCCCTTACATCAGAAACCCATCAGAATCCACTTACATCAGAGTCCCATCAGCAGCCCCTTACAGAGAGTCTCATCACCAGCCCCCTTACATCAGGCTCCCATCAACAGCCCCTAACATCAGAGTCCCATCAGCACCCCCTTACCTCAGAGTCCCATCAACAGCCTCTTACATCAGAGTTCTATCAGCAGCCCCTTACATCAAAGTTCCATCACCAGTTCACAAACATCGGAGTCCCATCAGCAGCCCCTTACATCAAAGACCAATCACCAGCCCTTTTCATGAGAGTCCCATCAGCAGCCCCTTACATCAGAGTCCCATCAGTAACCCCTTACTTCAGAATCCCATCAACAAACCCTTACTTTAGAGTCCCATCAGCAGCCACTTACATCAGAGTCCATTCAGCAACCCCTTACATCAGAGTCCCATCACCAGCCCCCTTAAATCAGAGTCCCATCACCAGCCCCTTACAAAGAATCATCACCTGTTCCCTTACATCAGAGTCCCAATCGCAGTCTCTTACATTAGAGTTCCACCAGCAGCCCCTTACATCAGAGTCCCATCCCCAGCCCCTTACATCAGAGTCCCATCAGCAGCCTCTTACTTCAGAGTCCCACCACCAGCCCCTTACATCAAACTCCCATCACATCAGAGTACCATCACCAGCCCCTTACATCAGAGTCCCATCATAGGCCCCTTACATCAGAGTCCCATCAGGAGCCCCTTACATCAGAAACCCATCAGAATCCCCTTACATCAGAGTCCCATCAGCAGCCCCTTACAGAGAGTCTCATCACCAGCCCCCTTACATCAGGCTCCCATCAACAGCCCCTAACATCAGAGTCCCATCAGCACCCCTTACCTCAGAGTCCCATCAACAGCCTCTTACATCAGAGTCCTATCAGCAGCCCCTTACATCAAAGTTCCATCACCAGTTCACATACATCGGAGTCCCATCAGCAGCCCCTTACATCAAAGACCAATCACCAGCCCTTTTCATGAGAGTCCCATCAGCAGCCCCTTACATCAGAGTCCCATCAGTAACCCCTTACTTCAGAATCCCATCAACAACCCCTTACTTTAGTGTCCCATCAGCAGCCACTTACATCAGAGTCCATTCAGCAACCCCTTACATCAGAGTCCCATCACCAGCCCCCTTACATCAGAGTCCCATCACCAGCCCCTTACAAAGAATCATCACCTGTTCCCTTACATCAGAGTCCCATCACCAGCCCCTTACAAAGAATCATCACCTGTTCCCTTACATCAGAGTCCCAATCGCAGTCTCTTACATTAGAGTTCCACCAGCAGCCCCTTACATCAGAGTCCCATCCCCAGCCCCTTACATCAGAGTCCCATCAGCAGCCTCTTACTTCAGAGTCCCACCACCAGCCCCTTACATCAAAGGCCCATCACATCAGAGTACCATCACCAGCCCCTTACATCAGAGTCCCATCACAGGCCCCTTACATCAGAGTCCCATCAGGAGCCCCTTACATCAGAAACCCATCAGAATCCCCTTACATCAGAGTCCCATCAGCAGCCCCTTACAGAGAGTCTCATCACCAGCCCCCTTACATCAGGCTCCCATCAACAGCCCCTAACATCAGAGTCCCATCAGCACCCTCTTACCTCAGAGTCCCATCAACAGCCTCTTACATCAGAGTCCTATCAGCAGCCCCTTACATCAAAGTTCCATCACCAGTTCACATACATCGGAGTCCCATCAGCAGCCCCTTACATCAAAGACCAATCACCAGCCCTTTTCATGAGAGTCCCATCAGCAGCCCCTTACATCAGAGTCCCATCAGTAACCCCTTACTTCAGAATCCCATCAACAACCCCTTACTTTAGTGTCCCATCAGCAGCCACTTACATCAGAGTCCATTCAGCAACCCCTTACATCAGAGTCCCATCACCAGCCCCCTTACATCAGAGTCCCATCACCAGCCCCTTACAAAGAATCATCACCTGTTCCCTTACATCAGAGTCCCATCACCAGCCCCTTACAAAGAATCATCACCTGTTCCCTTACATCAGAGTCCCAATCGCAGTCTCTTACATTAGAGTTCCACCAGCAGCCCCTTACATCAGAGTCCCATCCCCAGCCCCTTACATCAGAGTCCCATCAGCAGCCTCTTACTTCAGAGTCCCACCACCAGCCCCTTACATCAAACTCCCATCACATCAGAGTACCATCACCAGCCCCTTACATCAGAGTCCCATCATAGGCCCCTTACATCAGAGTCCCATCAGGAGCCCCTTACATCAGAAACCCATCAGAATCCCCTTACATCAGAGTCCCATCAGCAGCCCCTTACAGAGAGTCTCATCACCAGCCCCCTTACATCAGGCTCCCATCAACAGCCCCTAACATCAGAGTCCCATCAGCACCCCCTTACCTCAGAGTCCCATCAACAGACTCTTACATCAGAGTCCTATCAGCAGCCCCTTACATCAAAGTTCCATCACCAGTTCACATACATCGGAGTCCCATCAGCAGCCCCTTACATCAAAGACCAATCACCAGCCCTTTTCATGAGAGTCCCATCAGCAGCCCCTTACATCAGAGTCCCATCAGTAACCCCTTACTTCAGAATCCCATCAACAACCCCTTACTTTAGAGTCCCATCAGCAGCCACTTACATCAGAGTCCATTCAGCAACCCCTTACATCAGAGTCCCATCACCAGCCCCCTTACATCAGAGTCCCATCACCAGCCCCTTACAAAGAATCATCACCTGTTCCCTTACATCAGAGTCCCAATCGCAGTCTCTTACATTAGAGTTCCACCAGCAGCCCCTTACATCAGAGTCCCATCCCCAGCCCCTTACATCAGAGTCCCATCAGCAGCCTCTTACTTCAGAGTCCCACCACCAGCCCCTTACATCAAACTCCCATCACATCAGAGTACCATCACCAGCCCCTTACATCAGAGTCCCATCATAGGCCCCTTACATCAGAGTCCCATCAGGAGCCCCTTACATCAGAAACCCATCAGAATCCACTTACATCAGAGTCCCATCAGCAGCACCTTACAGAGAGTCTCATCACCAGCCCCCTTACATCAGGCTCCCATCAACAGCCCCTAACATCAGAGTCCCATCAGCACCCCCTTACCTCAGAGTCCCATCAACAGCCTCTTACATCAGAGTCCTATCAGCAGCCCCTTACATCAAAGTTCCATCACCAGTTCACAAACATCGGAGTCCCATCAGCAGCCCCTTACATCAAAGACCAATCACCAGCCCTTTTCATGAGAGTCCCATCAGCAGCCCCTTACATCAGAGTCCCATCAGTAACCCCTTACTTCAGAATCCCATCAACAAACCCTTACTTTAGAGTCCCATCAGCAGCCACTTACATCAGAGTCCATTCAGCAACCCCTTACATCAGAGTCCCATCACCAGCCCCCTTAAATCAGAGTCCCATCACCAGCCCCTTACAAAGAATCATCACCTGTTCCCTTACATCAGAGTCCCAATCGCAGTCTCTTACATTAGAGTTCCACCAGCAGCCCCTTACATCAGAGTCCCATCCCCAGCCCCTTACATCAGAGTCCCATCAGCAGCCTCTTACTTCAGAGTCCCACCACCAGCCCCTTACATCAAACTCCCATCACATCAGAGTACCATCACCAGCCCCTTACATTAGAATCCCATCATAGGCCCCTTACATCAGAGTCCCATCAGGAGCCCCTTACATCAGAAACCCATCAGAATCCCCTTACATCAGAGTCCCATCAGCAGCCCCTTACAGAGAGTCTCATCACCAGCCCCCTTACATCAGGCTCCCATCAACAGCCCCTAACATCAGAGTCCCATCAGCACCCCCTTACCTCAGAGTCCCATCAACAGCCTCTTACATCAGAGTCCTATCAGCAGCCCCTTACATCAAAGTTCCATCACCAGTTCACATACATCAGAGTCCCATCAGCAGCCCCTTACATCAAAGACCAATCACCAGCCCTTTTCATGAGAGTCCCATCAGCAGCCCCTTACATCAGAGTCCCATCAGTAACCCCTTACTTCAGAATCCCATCAACAACCCCTTACTTTAGTGTCCCATCAGCAGCCACTTACATCAGAGTCCATTCAGCAACCCCTTACATCAGAGTCCCATCACCAGCCCCCTTACATCAGAGTCCCATCACCAGCCCCTTACAAAGAATCATCACCTGTTCCCTTACATCAGAGTCCCGTCACCAGCCCCTTACAAAGAATCATCACCTGTTCCCTTACATCAGAGTCCCAATCGCAGTCTCTTACATTAGAGTTCCACCAGCAGCCCCTTACATCAGAGTCCCATCCCCAGCCCCTTACATCAGAGTCCCATCAGCAGCCTCTTACTTCAGAGTCCCACCACCAGCCCCTTACATCAAAGTCCCATCACATCAGAGTACCATCACCAGCCCCTTACATCAGAGTCCCATCACAGGCCCCTTACATCAGAGTCCCATCAGGAGCCCCTTACATCAGAAACCCATCAGAATCCCCTTACATCAGAGTCCCATCAGCAGCCCCTTACAGAGAGTCTCATCACCAGCCCCCTTACATCAGGCTCCCATCAACAGCCCCTAACATCAGAGTCCCACCAGCACCCTCTTACCTCAGAGTCCCATCAACAGCCTCTTACATCAGAGTCCTATCAGCAGCCCCTTACATCAAAGTTCCATCACCAGTTCACATACATCGGAGTCCCATCAGCAGCCCCTTACATCAAAGACCAATCACCAGCCCTTTTCATGAGAGTCCCATCAGCAGCCCCTTACATCAGAGTCCCATCAGTAACCCCTTACTTCAGAATCCCATCAACAACCCCTTACTTTAGTGTCCCATCAGCAGCCACTTACATCAGAGTCCATTCAGCAACCCCTTACATCAGAGTCCCATCACCAGCCCCCTTACATCAGAGTCCCATCACCAGCCCCTTACAAAGAATCATCACCTGTTCCCTTACATCAGAGTCCCAATCGCAGTCTCTTACATTAGAGTTCCACCAGCAGCCCCTTACATCAGAGTCCCATCCCCAGCCCCTTACATCAGAGACCCATCAGCAACCTCTTACTTCAGAGTCCCACCACCAGCCCCTTACATCAAAGTCCCATCACATCAGAGTACCATCACCAGCCCCTTACATCAGAGTCCCATCACAGGCCCCTTACATCAGAGTCCCATCAGGAGCCCCTTACATCAGAAACCCATCAGAATCCCCTTACATCAGAGTCCCATCAGCAGCCCCTTACAGAGAGTCTCATCACCAGCCCCTTACATAAGAGTCCCATCATAGGCCCCTTACATCAGAGTCCCATCAGGAGCCCCTTACATCAGAAACCCATCAGAATCCCCTTACATCAGAGTCCCATCACCAGCCCCCTTACATCAGAGTCCCATCACCAGCCCCTTACAAAGAATCATCACCTGTTCCCTTACATCAGAGTCCCAATCGCAGTCTCTTACATTAGAGTTCCACCAGCAGCCCCTTACATCAGAGTCCCATCCCCAGCCCCTTACATCAGAGACCCATCAGCAACCTCTTACTTCAGAGTCCCACCACCAGCCCCTTACATCAAAGTCCCATCACATCAGAGTACCATCACCAGCCCCTTACATCAGAGTCCCATCACAGGCCCCTTACATCAGAGTCCCATCAGGAGCCCCTTACATCAGAAACCCATCAGAATCCCCTTACATCAGAGTCCCATCAGCAGCCCCTTACAGAGAGTCTCATCACCAGCCCCTTACATAAGAGTCCCATCATAGGCCCCTTACATCAGAGTCCCATCAGGAGCCCCTTACATCAGAAACCCATCAGAATCCCCTTACATCAGAGTCCCATCAGCAGCCCCTTACAGAGAGTCTCATCACCAGCCCCCTTACATCAGGCTCCCATCAATAGCCCCTAACATCAGAGTCCCATCAGCACCCCCTTACCCCAGAGTCCCATCAACAGCCTCTTACATCAGAGTCCTATCAGCAGCCCCTTACATCAAAGTTCCATCACCAGTTCACATACATTGGAGTCCCATCAGCAGCCCCTTACATCAAAGACCAATCACCAGCCCTTTTCATGAGAGTCCCATCAGCAGCCCCTTACATCAGAGTCCCATCAGTAACCCCTTACTTCAGAATCCCATCAACAACCCTTTACTTTAGAGTCCCATCAGCAGCCACTTACATCAGATTCCATTCAGCAACCCCTTACATCAGAGTCCCATCACCAGCCCCCTTACATCAGAGTCCCATCACCAGCCCCTTACAAAGAATCATCACCTGTTCCCTTACATCAGAGTCCCAATCGCAGTCTCTTACATTAGAGTTCCACCAGCAGCCCCTTACATCAGAGTTCCATCCCCAGCCCCTTACATCAGAGTCCCATCAGCAGCCTCTTACTTCAGAGTCCCACCACCAGCCCCTTACATCAAACTCCCATCACATCAGAGTACCATCACCAGCCCCTTACATCAGAGTCCCATCATAGTCCCTTTACATCAGAGTCCCATCAGGAGCCCCTTACATCAGAAACCCATCAGAATCCACTTACATCAGAGTCCCATCAGCAGCCCCTTAAAGAGAGTCTCATCACCAGCCCCCTTACATCAGGCTCCCATCAACAGCCCCTAACATCAGAGTCCCATCAGCACCCCCTTACCTCAGAGTCCCATCAACAGCCTCTTACATCAGAGTCCTATCAGCAGCCCCTTACATCAAAGTTCCATCACCAGTTCACATACATCGGAGTCCCATCAGCAGCCCCTTACATCAAAGACCAATCACCAGCCCTTTTCATGAGAGTCCCATCAGCAGCCCCTTACATCAGAGTCCCATCAGTAACCCCTTACTTCAGAATCCCATCAACAACCCCTTACTTTAGTGTCCCATCAGCAGCCACTTACATCAGAGTCCATTCAGCAACCCCTTACATCAGAGTCCCATCACCAGCCCCCTTACATCAGAGTCCCATCACCAGCCCCTTACAAAGAATCATCACCTGTTCCCTTACATCAGAGTCCCATCACCAGCCCCTTACAAAGAATCATCACCTGTTCCCTTACATCAGAGTCCCAATCGCAGTCTCTTACATTAGAGTTCCACCAGCAGCCCCTTACATCAGAGTCCCATCCCCAGCCCCTTACATCAGAGTCCCATCAGCAGCCTCTTACTTCAGAGTCCCACCACCAGCCCCTTACATCAAAGTCCCATCACATCAGAGTACCATCACCAGCCCCTTACATCAGAGTCCCATCACAGGCCCCTTACATCAGAGTCCCATCAGGAGCCCCTTACATCAGAAACCCATCAGAATCCCCTTACATCAGAGTCCCATCAGCAGCCCCTTACAGAGAGTCTCATCACCAGCCCCCTTACATCAGGCTCCCATCAACAGCCCCTAAAATCAGAGTCCCATCAGCACCCTCTTACCTCAGAGTCCCATCAACAGCCTCTTACATCAGAGTCCTATCAGCAGCCCCTTACATCAAAGTTCCATCACCAGTTCACATACATCGGAGTCCCATCAGCAGCCCCTTACATCAAAGACCAATCACCAGCCCTTTTCATGAGAGTCCCATCAGCAGCCCCTTACATCAGAGTCCCATCAGTAACCCCTTACTTCAGAATCCCATCAACAACCCCTTACTTTAGTGTCCCATCAGCAGCCACTTACATCAGAGTCCATTCAGCAACCCCTTACATCAGAGTCCCATCACCAGCCCCCTTACATCAGAGTCCCATCACCAGCCCCTTACAAAGAATCATCACCTGTTCCCTTACATCAGAGTCCCATCACCAGCCCCTTACAAAGAATCATCACCTGTTCCCTTACATCAGAGTCCCAATCGCAGTCTCTTACATTAGAGTTCCACCAGCAGCCCCTTACATCAGAGTCCCATCCCCAGCCCCTTACATCAGAGTCCCATCAGCAGCCTCTTACTTCAGAGTCCCACCACCAGCCCCTTACATCAAACTCCCATCACATCAGAGTACCATCACCAGCCCCTTACATCAGAGTCCCATCATAGGCCCCTTACATCAGAGTCCCATCAGGAGCCCCTTACATCAGAAACCCATCAGAATCCCCTTACATCAGAGTCCCATCAGCAGCCCCTTACAGAGAGTCTCATCACCAGCCCCCTTACATCAGGCTCCCATCAACAGCCCCTAACACCAGAGTCCCATCAGCACCCCCTTACCTCAGAGTCCCATCAAAAGCCTCTTACATCAGAGTCCTATCAGCAGCCCCTTACATCAAAGTTCCATCACCAGTTCACATACATCGGAGTCCCATCAGCAGCCCCTTACATCAAAGACCAATCACCAGCCCTTTTCATGAGAGTCCCATCAGCAGCCCCTTACATCAGAGTCCCATCAGTAACCCCTTACTTCAGAATCCCATCAACAACCCCTTACTTTAGAGTCCCATCAGCAGCCACTTACATCAGAGTCCATTCAGCAACCCCTTACATCAGAGTCCCATCACCAGCCCCCTTACATCAGAGTCCCATCACCAGCCCCTTACAAAGAATCATCACCTGTTCCCTTACATCAGAGTCCCAATCGCAGTCTCTTACATTAGAGTTCCACCAGCAGCCCCTTACATCAGAGTCCCATCCCCAGCCCCTTACATCAGAGTCCCATCAGCAGCCTCTTACTTCAGAGTCCCACCACCAGCCCCTTACATCAAACTCCCATCACATCAGAGTACCATCACCAGCCCCTTACATAAGAGTCCCATCATAGGCCCCTTACATCAGAGTCCCATCAGGAGCCCCTTACATCAGAAACCCATCAGAATCCCCTTACATCAGAGTCCCATCAGCAGCCCCTTACAGAGAGTCTCATCACCAGCCCCCTTACATCAGGCTCCCATCAACAGCCCCTAACATCAGAGTCCCATCAGCACCCCCTTACCTCAGAGTCCCATCAACAGCCTCTTACATCAGAGTCCTATCAGCAGCCCCTTACATCAAAGTTCCATCACCAGTTCACAAACATCGGAGTCCCATCAGCAGCCCCTTACATCAAAGACCAATCACCAGCCCTTTTCATGAGAGTCCCATCAGCAGCCCCTTACATCAGAGTCCCATCAGTAACCCCTTACTTCAGAATCCCATCAACAAACCCTTACTTTAGAGTCCCATCAGCAGCCACTTACATCAGAGTCCATTCAGCAACCCCTTACATCAGAGTCCCATCACCAGCCCCCTTAAATCAGAGTACCATCACCAGCCCCTTACAAAGAATCATCACCTGTTCCCTTACATCAGAGTCCCAATCGCAGTCTCTTACATTAGAGTTCCACCAGCAGCCCCTTACATCAGAGTCCCATCCCCAGCCCCTTACATCAGAGTCCCATCAGCAGCCTCTTACTTCAGAGTCCCACCACCAGCCCCTTACATCAAACTCCCATCACATCAGAGTACCATCACCAGCCCCTTACATCAGAGTCCCATCATAGGCCCCTTACATCAGAGTCCCATCAGGAGCCCCTTACATCAGAAACCCATCAGAATCCCCTTACATCAGAGTCCCATCAGCAGCCCCTTACAGAGAGTCTCATCACCAGCCCCCTTACATCAGGCTCCCATCAACAGCCCCTAACATCAGAGTCCCATCAGCACCCCCTTACCTCAGAGTCCCATCAACAGCCTCTTACATCAGAGTCCTATCAGCAGCCCCTTACATCAAAGTTCCATCACCAGTTCACATACATCGGAGTCCCATCAGCAGCCCCTTACATCAAAGATCAATCACCAGCCCTTTTCATGAGAGTCCCATCAGCAGCCCCTTACATCAGAGTCCCATCAGTAACCCCTTACTTCAGAATCCCATCAACAACCCCTTACTTTAGTGTCCCATCAGCAGCCACTTACATCAGAGTCCATTCAGCAACTCCTTACATCAGAGTCCCATCACCAGCCCCCTTACATCAGAGTCCCATCACCAGCCCCTTACAAAGAATCATCACCTGTTCCCTTACATCAGAGTCCCATCACCAGCCCCTTACAAAGAATCATCACCTGTTCCCTTACATCAGAGTCCCAATCGCAGTCTCTTACATTAGAGTTCCACCAGCAGCCCCTTACATCAGAGTCCCATCCCCAGCCCCTTACATCAGAGTCCCATCAGCAGCCTCTTACTTCAGAGTCCCACCACCAGCCCCTTACATCAAAGTCCCATCACATCAGAGTACCATCACCAGCCCCTTACATCAGAGTCCCATCATAGGCCCCTTACATCAGAGTCCCATCAGGAGCCCCTTACATCAGAAACCCATCAGAATCCCCTTACATCAGAGTCCCATCAGCAGCCCCTTACAGAGAGTCTCATCACCAGCCCCCTTACATCAGGCTCCCATCAACAGCCCCTAACATCAGAGTCCCATCAGCACGCCCTTACCTCAGAGTCCCATCAACAGCCTCTCACATCAGAGTCCTATCAGCAGCCCCTTACATCAAAGTTCCATCACCAGTTCACATACATCAGAGTCCCATCACCAGCCCCTTACAAAGAATCCTTACCTGTTCCCTTACATCAGAGTCCCATTAGCAGTCTCTTACTTCAGAGTCCCACCACCAGCCCCTTACATCAAACTCCCATCACATCAGAGTACCATCACCAGCCCCTTACATCAGAGTCCCATCAAAGACCCCTTACATCAGAGTCCCATCAGGAGCCCCTTACATCAGAAACCCATCAGAATCCCCTTACATCAGAGTCCCATCAGCAGCCCCTTACAGAGAGTCTCATCACCAGCCCCCTTACATCAGGCTCCCATCAACAGCCCCTAACATCAGAGTCGAATCAGCACCCCCTTACCTCAGAGTCCCATCAACAGCCTCTTACATCAGAGTCCTATCAGCAGCCCCTTACATCAAAGTTCCATCACCAGTTCACATACATCGGAGTCCCATCAGCAGCCCCTTACATCAAAGACCAATCACCAGCCCTTTTCATGAGAGTCCCATCAGCAGCCCCTTACATCAGAGTCCCATCAGAAACCCCTTACTTCAGAATCCCATCAGCACCCCCTTACCTCAGAGTCCCATCAACAGCCTCTTACATCAGAGTCCTATCAGCAGCCCCTTACATCAAAGTTCCATCACCAGTTCACATACATCGGAGTCCCATCAGCAGCCCCTTACATCAAAGACCAATCACCAGCCCTTTTCATGAGAGTCCCATCAGCAGCCCCTTACATCAGAGTCCCATCAGAAACCCCTTACTTCAGAATTCCATCAGCAACCCCTTACTTTAGAGTCCCATCAGCAGCCACTTACATCAGAGTCCATTCAGCAACCCCTTACATCAGAGTCCCATCACCAGCCCCCTTACATAACAGTCCCATCACCAGCCCCTTACAAAGAATCATCACCTGTTCCCTTACATCAGAGTCCCATTAGCAGTCTCTTACATTAGAGTTCCACCAGCAGCCCCTTACATCAGAGTCCCATCCCCAGCCCCTTACATCAGAGTCCCATCAGCAGCCTCTTACTTCAGAGTCCCACCACCAGCCCCTTACATCAAAGTCCCATCACATCAGAGTACCATCACCAGCCCCTTACATCAGAGTTCCATCACAGGCCCCTTACATCAGACTCCCATCAGGAGCCCCTTACATCAGAAACCCATCAGAATCCCCTTACATCAGAGTCCCATCAGCAGCCCCTTACAGAGAGTCTCATCACCAGCCCCCTTACATCAGGCTCCCATCAACAGTCCCTAACATCAGAGTCCCATCAGCACCCCCTTACCTCAGAGTCCCATCAACAGCCTCTTACATCAGAGTCCTATCAGCAGCCCCTTACATCAAAGTTCCAATACCAGTTCACATACATCGGAGTCCCATCAGCAGCCCCTTACATCAAAGACCAATCACCAGCCCTTTTCATGAGAGTCCCATCAGCAGCCCCTTACATCAGAGTCCCATCAGAAACCCCTTACTTCAGAATCCCATCAGCAACCCCTTACTTTAGAGTCCCATCAGCAGCCACTTACATCAGAGTCCATTCAGCAACCCCTTAAATCAGAGTCCCATCACCAGCCCCCTTACATCAGAGTCCCATCACCAGCCCCTTACAAAGAATCATCACCTGTTCCCTTACATCAGAGTCCCATTAGCAGTCTCTTACATTAGAGTTCCACCAGCAGCCCCTTACATCAGAGTCCCATCCCCAGCCCCTTACATCAGAGTCCCATCAGCAGCCTCTTACTTCAGAGTCCCACCACCAGCCCCTTACATCAAACTCCCATCACATCAGAGTACCATCACCAGCCCCTTACATCAGAGTCCCATCATAGGCCCCTTACATCAGAGTCCCATCAGGAGCCCCTTACATCAGAAACCCATCAGAATCCCCTTACATCAGAGTCCCATCAGCAGCCCCTTACAGAGAGTCTCATCACCAGCCCCCTTACATCAGGCTCCCATCAACAGCCCCTAACATCAGAGTCCCATCAGCACCCCCTTACCTCAGAGTCCCATCAACAGCCTCTTACATCAGAGTCCTATCAGCAGCCCCTTACATCAAAGTTCCATCACCAGTTCAACATACATCAGAGTCCCATCACCAGCCCCTTACAAAGTATCATCACCTGTTCCCTTACATCAGAGTCCCATTAGCAGTCTCTTACATTAGAGTTCCACCAGCAGCCCCTTACATCAGAGTCCCATCCCCAGTCCCTTACATCAGAGTCCCATCAGCAGCCTCTTAGTTCAGAGTTCCACCACCAGCCCCTTACATCAAAGTCCCATCACATCAGAGTACCATCACCAGCCCCTTACATCAGAGTCCCATCACAGGCCCCTTACATCAGACTTCCATAAGGAGCCCCTTACATCAGAAACCCATCAGAATCCCCTTACATCAGAGTCCCATCAGCAGCCCCTTACAGAGAGTCTCATCACCAGCCCCCTTACATCAGGCTCCCATCAACAGTCCCTAACATCAGAGTCCCATCAGCACTCCCTTACCTCAGAGTCCCATCAGAAACCCCTTACTTCAGAATGCCATCACCAACCCCTTACTTCAGAGTCCCATCAGCAGCCACTTACATCAGAGTCCATTCAGCAACCCCTTAAATCAGAGTCCCATCACCAGCCCCCTTACATCAGAGTCCCATCACCAGCCCCTTACAAAGAATCATCACCTGTTCCCTTACATCAGAGTCCCATTAGCAGTCTCTTACATCAGAGTCCCATCACCAGCCCCTTACATCAGAGTCCCATCAGCAGCCCCTTACATCAAAGACCAATCACCAGCCCTTTTCATGAGAGTCCCATCAGCAGCCCCTTACATCAGAGTCCCATCAGAAACCCCTTACTTCAGAATCCCATCAGCAACCCCTTACTTCAGAGTCCCATCAGCAGCCACTTACATCAGAGTCCATTCAGCAACCCCTTAAATCAGAGTCCCATCACCAGCCCCCTTACATCAGAGTCCCATCAACAGCCCCTTACAAAGAATCATCACCTGTTCCCTTACATCAGAGTCCTATTAGCAGTCTCTTACATCAGAGTCCCATCACCAGCCCCTTACATCAGAGTCCCATCAGCAGCCCCTTACATCAGAGTCCCATCACCAGCCCCTTTTACATCAGAGTCCATTCAGCAACCCCGTACATCAGAGTCCCATCACCAGCCCCCTTACATCAGAGTCCCATCACCAGCCCCTTACAAAGTATCATCACCTGTTCCCTTACATCAGAGTCCCATTAGCAGTCTCTTACATTAGAGTTCCACCAGCAGCCCCTTACATCAGAGTCCCATCACCAGCCCCTTACATCAGAGTCCATTCAGCAACCCCTTACATCAGAGTCCCATCACCAGCCCCCTTACATCAGAGTCCCATCACCAGCCCCTTACAAAGTATCATCACCTGTTCCCTTACATCAGAGTCCCATTAGCAGTCTCTAACATTAGAGTTCCACCAGCAGCCCCTTACATCAGGGTCCCATCACCAGCCCCTTACATCAGAGTCCCATCAGCAGCCCCTTACATCAGAGTCCCATCACCAGCCCCTTTTACATCAGAGTCTGATCAAAAGCTCCTTACATCAGTGTTCCATCAGCAGCCCCTTATATCAGAGTCCCATCAGCAGCCCCTTACATCAGAGTCCCATCAACAGCCCCCTTACATCAGAGTCCCATCAACAGTCCTTAACATCAGAGACCCATCAGCAGCCCCTTACCTTAGAGTCCCATCAGCAGTCCCTTACATCAGAGTTCCATCAGAAACCCCTTACTTCAGAATCCCATCAGCAACCCCTTACTTCAGAGTCCCATCAGCAGCCCCTTACATCAGAGTCCATTTAGCAACCCCTTATATCAGAGTCCCATCACCAGCCCCCTTACATCAGAGTCCCATCACCAGCCCCTTACAAAGTATCATCACCTGTTCCCTTACATCAGAGTCCCATTAGCAGTCTCTTACATTAGAGTTCCACCAGCAGCCCCTTACATCAGAGTCCCATCACCAGCCCCTTACATCAGAGTCCCATCAGCAGCCCCTTACATCAGAGTCCCATCAGCAGCCCCTTACATCAGAGTCCCATCAACAGCCCCCTTACATCAGAGTCCCATCAACAGTCCTTAACATCCGAGACCCATCAGCAGCCTCTTACTTCAGAGTCCCACCACCAGCCCCTTACATCAAAGTCCCATCACATCAGAGTACCATCACCAGCCCCTTACATCAGAGTCCCATCAAAGGCCCCTTACATCAGAGTCCCATCAGGAGCCCCTTACATCAGAAACCCATCAGAATCCCCTTACATCAGAGTCCCATCAGCAGCCCCTTACAGAGAGTCTCATCACCAGCCCCCTTACATCAGGCTCCCATCAATAGCCCCTAACATCAGAGTCCCATCAGCACCCCCTTACCTCAGAGTCCCATCAACAGCCTCTTACATCAGAGTCCTATCAGCAGCCCCTTACATCAAAGTTCCATCACCAGTTCACATACATCGGAGTCCCATCAGCAGCCCCTTACATGAAAGACCAATCACCAGCCCTTTTCATGAGAGTCCCATCAGCAGCCCCTTACATCAGAGTCCCATCAGAAACCCCTTACTTCAGAATTCCATCAGCAACCCATTACTTCAGGGTCCCATCAGCAGCCACTTACATCACAGTCCATTCAGCAACCCCTTACATCAGAGTCCCATCACCAGCCCCCTTACATAAGAGTCCCATCACCAGCCCCTTACAAAGAATCATCACCTGTTCCCTTACATCAGAGTCCCATTAGCAGTCTCTTACATTAGAGTTCCACCAGCAGCCCCTTACATCAGAGTCCCATCCCCAGCCCCTTACATCAGAGTCCCATCAGCAGCCTCTTACTTCAGAGTCCCACCACCAGCCCCTTACATCAAAGTCCCATCACATCAGAGTACCATCACCAGCCCCTTACATCAGAGTCCCATCACAGGCCCCTTACATCAGACTCCCATCAGGAGCCCCTTACATTAGAAACCCATCAGAATCCCCTTACATCAGAGTCCCATCAGCAGCCCCTTACAGAGAGTCTCATCACCAGCCCCCTTACATCAGGCTCCCATCAACAGTCCCTAACATCAGAGTCCCATCAGCACCCCCTTACCTCAGAGTCCCATCAACAGCCTCTTACATCAGAGTCCTATCAGCAGCCCCTTACATCAAAGTTCCAATACCAGTTCACATACATCGGAGTCCCATCAGCAGCCCCTTACATCAAAGACCAATCACCAGCCCTTTTCATGAGAGTCCCATCAGCAGCCCCTTACATCAGAGTCCCATCAGAAACCCCTTACTTCAGAATCCCATCAGCAACCCCTTACTTTAGAGTCCCATCAGCAGCCACTTACATCAGAGTCCATTCAGCAACCCCTAAAAAATGAGAGTCCCATCACCAGCCCCCTTACATCAGAGTCCCATCACCAGCCCCTTACAAAGAATCATCACCTGTTCCCTTACATCAGAGTCCCATTAGCAGTCTCTTACATTAGAGTTCCACCAGCAGCCCCTTACATCAGAGTCCCATCCCCAGCCCCTTACATCAGAGTCCCATCAGCAGCCTCTTACTTCAGAGTCCCACCACCAGCCCCTTACATCAAACTCCCATCACATCAGAGTACCATCACCAGCCCCTTACATCAGAGTCCCATCATAGGCCCCTTACATCAGAGTCCCATCAGGAGCCCCTTACATCAGAAACCCATCAGAATCCCCTTACATCAGAGTCCCATCAGCAGCCCCTTACAGAGAGTCTCATCACCAGCCCCCTTACATCAGGCTCCCATCAACAGCCCCTAACATCAGAGTCCCATCAGCACTCCCTTACCTCAGAGTCCCATCAACAGCCTCTTACATCAGAGTCCTATCAGCAGCCCCTTACATCAAAGTTCCATCACCAGTTCACATACATCAGAGTCCCATCAGCAGCCCCTTACAAAGTATCATCACCTGTTCCCTTACATCAGAGTCCCATTAGCAGTCTCTTACATTAGAGTTCCACCAGCAGCCCCTTACATCAGAGTCCCATCCCCAGCCCCTTACATCAGAGTCCCATCAGCAGCCTCTTACTTCAGAGTCCCACCACCAGCCCCTTACATCAAAGTCCCATCACATCAGAGTACCATCACCAGCCCCTTACATCAGAGTCCCATCACAGGCCCCTTACATCAGACTCCCATCAGGAGCCCCTTACATCAGAAACCCATCAGAATCCCCTTACATCAGAGTCCCATCAGCACCCCCTTACCTCAGAGTCCCATCAACAGCCTCTTACATCAGAGTCCTATCAGCAGCCCCTTACATCAAAGTTCCAATACCAGTTCACATATATCGGAGTCCCATCAGCAGCCCCTTACATCAAAGACCAATCACCAGCCCTTTTCATGAGAGTCCCATCAGCAGCCCCTTACATCAGAGTCCCCTCAGAAACCCCTTACTTCAGAGTCCCACCACCAGCCCCTTACATCAAAGTCCCATCACATCAGAGTACCATCACCAGCCCCTTACATCAGAGTCCCATCACAGGCCCCTTACATCAGACTCCCATCAGGAGCCCCTTACATCAGAAACCCATCAGCAACCCCTTACTTCAGAGTCCCATCAGCAGCCACTTACATCAGAGTCCATTCAGCAACCCCTAAAAAATGAGAGTCCCATCACCAGCCCCCTTACATCAGAGTCCCATCACCAGCCCCTTACAAAGAATCATCACCTGTTCCCTTACATCAGAGTCCCATTAGCAGTCTCTTACATTAGAGTTCCACCAGCAGCCCCTTACATCAGAGTCCCATCCCCAGCCCCTTACATCAGAGTCCCATCAGCAGCCTCTTACTTCAGAGTCCCACCACCAGCCCCTTACATCAAACTCCCATCACATCAGAGTACCATCACCAGCCCCTTACATCAGAGTCCCATCATAGGCCCCTTACATCAGAGTCCCATCAGGAGCCCCTTACATCAGAAACCCATCAGAATCCCCTTACATCAGAGTCCCATCAGCAGCCCCTTACAGAGAGTCTCATCACCAGCCCCCTTACATCAGGCTCCCATCAACAGCCCCTAACATCAGAGTCCCATCAGCACTCCCTTACCTCAGAGTCCCATCAACAGCCTCTTACATCAGAGTCCTATCAGCAGCCCCTTACATCAAAGTTCCATCACCAGTTCACATACATCAGAGTCCCATCAGCAGCCCCTTACAAAGTATCATCACCTGTTCCCTTACATCAGAGTCCCATTAGCAGTCTCTTACATTAGAGTTCCACCAGCAGCCCCTTACATCAGAGTCCCATCCCCAGCCCCTTACATCAGAGTCCCATCAGCAGCCTCTTACTTCAGAGTCCCACCACCAGCCCCTTACATCAAAGTCCCATCACATCAGAGTACCATCACCAGCCCCTTACATCAGAGTCCCATCACAGGCCCCTTACATCAGACTCCCATCAGGAGCCCCTTACATTAGAAACCCATCAGAATCCCCTTACATCAGAGTCCCATCAGCAGCCCCTTACAGAGAGTCTCATCACCAGCCCCCTTACATCAGGCTCCCATCAACAGTCCCTAACATCAGAGTCCCATCAGCACCCCCTTACCTCAGAGTCCCATCAACAGCCTCTTACATCAGAGTCCTATCAGCAGCCCCTTACATCAAAGTTCCAATACCAGTTCACATACATCGGAGTCCCATCAGCAGCCCCTTACATCAAAGACCAATCACCAGCCCTTTTCATGAGAGTCCCATCAGCAGCCCCTTACATCAGAGTCCCATCAGAAACCCCTTACTTCAGAATCCCATCAGCAACCCCTTACTTTAGAGTCCCATCAGCAGCCACTTACATCAGAGTCCATTCAGCAACCCCTAAAAAATGAGAGTCCCATCACCAGCCCCCTTACATCAGAGTCCCATCACCAGCCCCTTACAAAGAATCATCACCTGTTCCCTTACATCAGAGTCCCATTAGCAGTCTCTTACATTAGAGTTCCACCAGCAGCCCCTTACATCAGAGTCCCATCCCCAGCCCCTTACATCAGAGTCCCATCAGCAGCCTC
Organism: Lithobates septentrionalis; assembly: GCA_037952835.1. Taxonomy (NCBI): domain Eukaryota; kingdom Metazoa; phylum Chordata; class Amphibia; order Anura; family Ranidae; genus Lithobates; species Lithobates septentrionalis. Next base: position 5,128,083 of record JBBDGP010001120.1, read on the forward strand.
TTACTTCAGAGTCCCACCACCAGCCCCTTACATCAAACTCCCATCACATCAGAGTACCATCACCAGCCCCTTACATCAGAGTCCCATCATAGGCCCCTTACATCAGAGTCCCATCAGGAGCCCCTTACATCAGAAACCCATCAGAATCCCCTTACATCAGAGTCCCATCAGCAGCCCCTTACAGAGAGTCTCATCACCAGCCCCCTTACATCAGGCTCCCATCAACAGCCCCTAACATCAGAGTCCCATCAGCACTCCCTTACCTCAGAGTCCCATCAACAGCCTCTTACATCAGAGTCCTATCAGCAGCCCCTTACATCAAAGTTCCATCACCAGTTCACATACATCAGAGTCCCATCAGCAGCCCCTTACAAAGTATCATCACCTGTTCCCTTACATCAGAGTCCCATTAGCAGTCTCTTACATTAGAGTTCCACCAGCAGCCCCTTACATCAGAGTCCCATCCCCAGCCCCTTACATCAGAGTCCCATCAGCAGCCTCTTACTTCAGAGTCCCACCACCAGCCCCTTACATCAAAGTCCCATCACATCAGAGTACCATCACCAGCCCCTTACATCAGAGTCCCATCACAGGCCCCTTACATCAGACTCCCATCAGGAGCCCCTTACATCAGAAACCCATCAGAATCCCCTTACATCAGAGTCCCATCAGCACCCCCTTACCTCAGAGTCCCATCAACAGCCTCTTACATCAGAGTCCTATCAGCAGCCCCTTACATCAAAGTTCCAATACCAGTTCACATATATCGGAGTCCCATCAGCAGCCCCTTACATCAAAGACCAATCACCAGCCCTTTTCATGAGAGTCCCATCAGCAGCCCCTTACATCAGAGTCCCATCAGAAACCCCTTACTTCAGAGTCCCACCACCAGCCCCTTACATCAAAGTCCCATCACATCAGAGTACCATCACCAGCCCCTTACATCAGAGTCCCATCACAGGCCCCTTACATCAGACTCCCATCAGGAGCCCCTTACATCAGAAACCCATCAGAATCCCCTTACATCAGAGTCCCATCAGCACCCCCTTACCTCAGAGTCCCATCAACAGCCTCTTACATCAGAGTCCTATCAGCAGCCCCTTACATCAAAGTTCCAATACCAGTTCACATACATCGGAGTCCCATCAGCAGCCCCTTACATCAAAGACCAATCACCAGCCCTTTTCATGAGAGTCCCATCAGCAGCCCCTTACATCAGAGTCCCATCAGAAACCCCTTACTTCAGAATCCCATCAGCAACCCCTTACTTCAGAGTCCCATCAGCAGCCACTTACATCAGAGTCCATTCAGCAACCCCTAAAAAATGAGAGTCCCATCACCAGCCCCCTTACATCAGAGTCCCATCACCAGCCCCTTACAAAGAATCATCACCTGTTCCCTTACATCAGAGTCCCATTAGCAGTCTCTTACATTAGAGTTCCACCAGCAGCCCCTTACATCAGAGTCCCATCCCCAGCCCCTTACATCAGAGTCCCATCAGCAGCCTCTTACTTCAGAGTCCCACCACCAGCCCCTTACATCAAACTCCCATCACATCAGAGTACCATCACCAGCCCCTTACATCAGAGTCCCATCATAGGCCCCTTACATCAGAGTCCCATCAGGAGCCCCTTACATCAGAAACCCATCAGAATCCCCTTACATCAGAGTCCCATCAGCAGCCTCTTAAAGAGAGTCTCATCACCAGCCCCCTTACATCAGGCTCCCATCAACAGCCCTTAACATCAGAGTCCCATCAGCACTCCCTTACCTCAGAGTCCCATCAACAGCCTCTTACATCAGAGTCCTATCAGCAGCCCCTTACATCAAAGTTCCATCACCAGTTCACATACATCAGAGTCCCATCAGCAGCCCCTTACAAAGTATCATCACCTGTTCCCTTACATCAGAGTCCCATTAGCAGTCTCTTACATTAGAGTTCCACCAGCAGCCCCTTACATCAGAGTCCCATCCCCAGCCCCTTACATCAGAGTCCCATCAGAAACCCCTTACTTCAGAGTCCCACCACCAGCCCCTTACATCAAAGTCCCATCACATCAGAGTACCATCACCAGCCCCTTACATCAGAGTCCCATCACAGGCCCCTTACATCAGACTCCCATCAGGAGCCCCTTACATCAGAAACCCATCAGAATCCCCTTACATCAGAGTCCCATCAGCACCCCCTTACCTCAGAGTCCCATCAACAGCCTCTTACATCAGAGTCCTATCAGCAGCCCCTTACATCAAAGTTCCAATACCAGTTCACATACATCGGAGTCCCATCAGCAGCCCCTTACATCAAAGACCAATCACCAGCCCTTTTCATGAGAGTCCCATCAGCAGCCCCTTACATCAGAGTCCCATCAGAAACCCCTTACTTCAGAATCCCATCAGCAACCCCTTACTTCAGAGTCCCATCAGCAGCCACTTACATCAGAGTCCATTCAGCAACCCCTAAAAAATGAGAGTCCCATCACCAGCCCCCTTACATCAGAGTCCCATCACCAGCCCCTTACAAAGAATCATCACCTGTTCCCTTACATCAGAGTCCCATTAGCAGTCTCTTACATTAGAGTTCCACCAGCAGCCCCTTACATCAGAGTCCCATCCCCAGCCCCTTACATCAGAGTCCCATCAGCAGCCTCTTACTTCAGAGTCCCACCACCAGCCCCTTACATCAAACTCCCATCACATCAGAGTACCATCACCAGCCCCTTACATCAGAGTCCCATCATAGGCCCCTTACATCAGAGTCCCATCAGGAGCCCCTTACATCAGAAACCCATCAGAATCCCCTTACATCAGAGTCCCATCAGCAGCCTCTTACAGAGAGTCTCATCACCAGCCCCCTTACATCAGGCTCCCATCAACAGCCCCTAACATCAGAGTCCCCATCAGCACTCCCTTACCTCAGAGTCCCATCAACAGCCTCTTACATCAGAGTCCTATCAGCAGCCCCTTACATCAAAGTTTCCATCACCAGTTCACATACATCAGAGTCCCATCAGCAGCCCCTTACAAAGTATCATCACCTGTTCCCTTACATCAGAGTCCCATTAGCAGTCTCTTACATTAGAGTTCCACCAGCAGCCCCTTACATCAGAGTCCCATCCCCAGCCCCTTACATCAGAGTCCCATCAGCAGCCTCTTACTTCAGAGTCCCACCACCAGCCCCTTACATCAAAGTCCCATCACATCAGAGTACCATCACCAGCCCCTTACATCAGAGTCCCATCACAGGCCCCTTACATCAGACTCCCATCAGGAGCCCCTTACATCAGAAACCCATCAGAATCCCCTTACATCAGAGTCCCATCAGCACCCCCTTACCTCAGAGTCCCATCAACAGCCTCTTACATCAGAGTCCTATCAGCAGCCCCTTACATCAAAGTTCCAATACCAGTTCACATACATCGGAGTCCCATCAGCAGCCCCTTACATCAAAGACCAATCACCAGCCCTTTTCATGAGAGTCCCATCAGCAGCCCCTTACATCAGAGTCCCATCAGAAACCCCTTACTTCAGAGTCCCACCACCAGCCCCTTACATCAAAGTCCCATCACATCAGAGTACCATCACCAGCCCCTTACATCAGAGTCCCATCACAGGCCCCTTACATCAGACTCCCATCAGGAGCCCCTTACATCAGAAACCCATCAGCAACCCCTTACTTCAGAGTCCCATCAGCAGCCACTTACATCAGAGTCCATTCAGCAACCCCTAAAAAATGAGAGTCCCATCACCAGCCCCCTTACATCAGAGTCCCATCACCAGCCCCTTACAAAGAATCATCACCTGTTCCCTTACATCAGAGTCCCATTAGCAGTCTCTTACATTAGAGTTCCACCAGCAGCCCCTTACATCAGAGTCCCATCCCCAGCCCCTTACATCAGAGTCCCATCAGCAGCCTCTTACTTCAGAGTCCCACCACCAGCCCCTTACATCAAACTCCCATCACATCAGAGTACCATCACCAGCCCCTTACATCAGAGTCCCATCATAGGCCCCTTACATCAGAGTCCCATCAGGAGCCCCTTACATCAGAAACCCATCAGAATCCCCTTACATCAGAGTCCCATCAGCAGCCCCTTACAGAGAGTCTCATCACCAGCCCCCTTACATCAGGCTCCCATCAACAGCCCCTAACATCAGAGTCCCATCAGCACTCCCTTACCTCAGAGTCCCATCAACAGCCTCTTACATCAGAGTCCTATCAGCAGCCCCTTACATCAAAGTTCCATCACCAGTTCACATACATCAGAGTCCCATCAGCAGCCCCTTACAAAGTATCATCACCTGTTCCCTTACATCAGAGTCCCATTAGCAGTCTCTTACATTAGAGTTCCACCAGCAGCCCCTTACATCAGAGTCCCATCCCCAGCCCCTTACATCAGAGTCCCATCAGCAGCCTCTTACTTCAGAGTCCCACCACCAGCCCCTTACATCAAAGTCCCATCACATCAGAGTACCATCACCAGCCCCTTACATCAGAGTCCCATCACAGGCCCCTTACATCAGACTCCCATCAGGAGCCCCTTACATTAGAAACCCATCAGAATCCCCTTACATCAGAGTCCCATCAGCAGCCCCTTACAGAGAGTCTCATCACCAGCCCCCTTACATCAGGCTCCCATCAACAGTCCCTAACATCAGAGTCCCATCAGCACCCCCTTACCTCAGAGTCCCATCAACAGCCTCTTACATCAGAGTCCTATCAGCAGCCCCTTACATCAAAGTTCCAATACCAGTTCACATACATCGGAGTCCCATCAGCAGCCCCTTACATCAAAGACCAATCACCAGCCCTTTTCATGAGAGTCCCATCAGCAGCCCCTTACATCAGAGTCCCATCAGAAACCCCTTACTTCAGAATCCCATCAGCAACCCCTTACTTTAGAGTCCCATCAGCAGCCACTTACATCAGAGTCCATTCAGCAACCCCTAAAAAATGAGAGTCCCATCACCAGCCCCCTTACATCAGAGTCCCATCACCAGCCCCTTACAAAGAATCATCACCTGTTCCCTTACATCAGAGTCCCATTAGCAGTCTCTTACATTAGAGTTCCACCAGCAGCCCCTTACATCAGAGTCCCATCCCCAGCCCCTTACATCAGAGTCCCATCAGCAGCCTCTTACTTCAGAGTCCCACCACCAGCCCCTTACATCAAACTCCCATCACATCAGAGTACCATCACCAGCCCCTTACATCAGAGTCCCATCATAGGCCCCTTACATCAGAGTCCCATCAGGAGCCCCTTACATCAGAAACCCATCAGAATCCCCTTACATCAGAGTCCCATCAGCAGCCCCTTACAGAGAGTCTCATCACCAGCCCCCTTACATCAGGCTCCCATCAACAGCCCCTAACATCAGAGTCCCATCAGCACTCCCTTACCTCAGAGTCCCATCAACAGCCTCTTACATCAGAGTCCTATCAGCAGCCCCTTACATCAAAGTTCCATCACCAGTTCACATACATCAGAGTCCCATCAGCAGCCCCTTACAAAGTATCATCACCTGTTCCCTTACATCAGAGTCCCATTAGCAGTCTCTTACATTAGAGTTCCACCAGCAGCCCCTTACATCAGAGTCCCATCCCCAGCCCCTTACATCAGAGTCCCATCAGCAGCCTCTTACTTCAGAGTCCCACCACCAGCCCCTTACATCAAAGTCCCATCACATCAGAGTACCATCACCAGCCCCTTACATCAGAGTCCCATCACAGGCCCCTTACATCAGACTCCCATCAGGAGCCCCTTACATCAGAAACCCATCAGAATCCCCTTACATCAGAGTCCCATCAGCACCCCCTTACCTCAGAGTCCCATCAACAGCCTCTTACATCAGAGTCCTATCAGCAGCCCCTTACATCAAAGTTCCAATACCAGTTCACATATATCGGAGTCCCATCAGCAGCCCCTTACATCAAAGACCAATCACCAGCCCTTTTCATGAGAGTCCCATCAGCAGCCCCTTACATCAGAGTCCCATCAGAAACCCCTTACTTCAGAGTCCCACCACCAGCCCCTTACATCAAAGTCCCATCACATCAGAGTACCATCACCAGCCCCTTACATCAGAGTCCCATCACAGGCCCCTTACATCAGACTCCCATCAGGAGCCCCTTACATCAGAAACCCATCAGAATCCCCTTACATCAGAGTCCCATCAGCACCCCCTTACCTCAGAGTCCCATCAACAGCCTCTTACATCAGAGTCCTATCAGCAGCCCCTTACATCAAAGTTCCAATACCAGTTCACATACATCGGAGTCCCATCAGCAGCCCCTTACATCAAAGACCAATCACCAGCCCTTTTCATGAGAGTCCCATCAGCAGCCCCTTACATCAGAGTCCCATCAGAAACCCCTTACTTCAGAATCCCATCAGCAACCCCTTACTTCAGAGTCCCATCAGCAGCCACTTACATCAGAGTCCATTCAGCAACCCCTAAAAAATGAGAGTCCCATCACCAGCCCCCTTACATCAGAGTCCCATCACCAGCCCCTTACAAAGAATCATCACCTGTTCCCTTACATCAGAGTCCCATTAGCAGTCTCTTACATTAGAGTTCCACCAGCAGCCCCTTACATCAGAGTCCCATCCCCAGCCCCTTACATCAGAGTCCCATCAGCAGCCTCTTACTTCAGAGTCCCACCACCAGCCCCTTACATCAAACTCCCATCACATCAGAGTACCATCACCAGCCCCTTACATCAGAGTCCCATCATAGGCCCCTTACATCAGAGTCCCATCAGGAGCCCCTTACATCAGAAACCCATCAGAATCCCCTTACATCAGAGTCCCATCAGCAGCCTCTTACAGAGAGTCTCATCACCAGCCCCCTTACATCAGGCTCCCATCAACAGCCCCTAACATCAGAGTCCCATCAGCACTCCCTTACCTCAGAGTCCCATCAACAGCCTCTTACATCAGAGTCCTATCAGCAGCCCCTTACATCAAAGTTCCATCACCAGTTCACATACATCAGAGTCCCATCAGCAGCCCCTTACAAAGTATCATCACCTGTTCCCTTACATCAGAGTCCCATTAGCAGTCTCTTACATTAGAGTTCCACCAGCAGCCCCTTAAATCAGAGTCCCATCCCCAGCCCCTTACATCAGAGTCCCATCAGAAACCCCTTACTTCAGAGTCCCACCACCAGCCCCTTACATCAAAGTCCCATCACATCAGAGTACCATCACCAGCCCCTTACATCAGAGTCCCATCACAGGCCCCTTACATCAGACTCCCATCAGGAGCCCCTTACATCAGAAACCCATCAGAATCCCCTTACATCAGAGTCCCATCAGCACCCCCTTACCTCAGAGTCCCATCAACAGCCTCTTACATCAGAGTCCTATCAGCAGCCCCTTACATCAAAGTTCCAATACCAGTTCACATACATCGGAGTCCCATCAGCAGCCCCTTACATCAAAGACCAATCACCAGCCCTTTTCATGAGAGTCCCATCAGCAGCCCCTTACATCAGAGTCCCATCAGAAACCCCTTACTTCAGAATCCCATCAGCAACCCCTTACTTCAGAGTCCCATCAGCAGCCACTTACATCAGAGTCCATTCAGCAACCCCTAAAAAATGAGAGTCCCATCACCAGCCCCCTTACATCAGAGTCCCATCACCAGCCCCTTACAAAGAATCATCACCTGTTCCCTTACATCAGAGTCCCATTAGCAGTCTCTTACATTAGAGTTCCACCAGCAGCCCCTTACATCAGAGTCCCATCCCCAGCCCCTTACATCAGAGTCCCATCAGCAGCCTCTTACTTCAGAGTCCCACCACCAGCCCCTTACATCAAACTCCCATCACATCAGAGTACCATCACCAGCCCCTTACATCAGAGTCCCATCATAGGCCCCTTACATCAGAGTCCCATCAGGAGCCCCTTACATCAGAAACCCATCAGAATCCCCTTACATCAGAGTCCCATCAGCAGCCTCTTACAGAGAGTCTCATCACCAGCCCCCTTACATCAGGCTCCCATCAACAGCCCCTAACATCAGAGTCCCATCAGCACTCCCTTACCTCAGAGTCCCATCAACAGCCTCTTACATCAGAGTCCTATCAGCAGCCCCTTACATCAAAGTTCCATCACCAGTTCACATACATCAGAGTCCCATCAGCAGCCCCTTACAAAGTATCATCACCTGTTCCCTTACATCAGAGTCCCATTAGCAGTCTCTTACATTAGAGTTCCACCAGCAGCCCCTTACATCAGAGTCCCATCCCCAGCCCCTTACATCAGAGTCCCATCAGCAGCCTCTTACTTCAGAGTCCCACCACCAGCCCCTTACATCAAAGTCCCATCACATCAGAGTACCATCACCAGCCCCTTACATCAGAGTCCCATCACAGGCCCCTTACATCAGACTCCCATCAGGAGTCCCTTACATCAGAAACCCATCAGAATCCCCTTACATCAGAGTCCCATCAGCACCCCCTTACCTCAGAGTCCCATCAACAGCCTCTTACATCAGAGTCCTATCAGCAGCCCCTTACATCAAAGTTCCAATACCAGTTCACATACATCGGAGTCCCATCAGCAGCCCCTTACATCAAAGACCAATCACCAGCCCTTTTCATGAGAGTCCCATCAGCAGCCCCTTACATCAGAGTCCCATCAGAAACCCCTTACTTCAGAGTCCCACCACCAGCCCCTTACATCAAAGTCCCATCACATCAGAGTACCATCACCAGCCCCTTACATCAGAGTCCCATCATAGGCCCCTTACATCAGAGTCCCATCAGGAGCCCCTTACATCAGAAACCCATCAGAATCCCCTTACATCAGAGTCCCATCAGCAGCCCCTTACAGAGAGTCTCATCACCAGCCCCCTTACATCAGGCTCCCATCAACAGCCCCTAACATCAGAGTCCCATCAGCACCCCCTTACCTCAGAGTCCCATCAACAGCCTCTTACATCAGAGTCCTATCAGCAGTCCCTTACATCAAAGTTCCATCACCAGTTCACATACATCAGAGTCCCATCAGCAGCCCCTTACAAAGTATCATCACCTGTTCCCTTACATCAGAGTCCCATTAGCAGTCTCTTACATTAGAGTTCCACCAGCAGCCCCTTACATCAGAGTCCCATCCCCAGCCCCTTACATCAGAGTCCCATCAGCAGCCTCTTACTTCAGAGTCCCACCACCAGCCCCTTACATCAGAGTCCCATCAGGAGCCCCTTACATCAGAAACCCATCAGAATCCCCTTACATCAGAGTCCCATCAGCAGCCCCTTACAGAGAGTCTCATCACTAGCCCCCTTACATTAGGCTCCCATCATCAGCCCCTAAAATCAGAGTCCCACCAGCACCCCCTTACCTCAGAGTCCCATCAACAGCCTCTTACATCAGAGTCCTATCAGCAGCCCCTTACATCAAAGTTCCATCACCAGTTCACATACATCAGAGTCCCATCAGCAGCCCCTTACATCAAAGACCAATCACCAGCCCTTTTCATGAGAGTCCCATCAGCAGCCCCTTACATCAGAGTCCCATCAGAAACCCCTTACTTCAGAATCCCATCAGCAACCCCTTACTTCAGAGTACCATCAGCAGCCCCTTACATCAGAGTCCATTTAGCAACCCCTTATATCAGAGTCCCATCACCAGCCCCCTTACATCAGAGTCCCATCACCAGCCCCTTACAAAGTATCATCACCTGTTCCCTTACATCAGAGTCCGATTAGCAGTCTCTTACATTAGAGTTCCACCAGCAGCCCCTTACATCAGAGTCCCATCACCAGCCCCTTACATCAGAGTCCCATCACCAGCCCCTTACATCAAAGTCCCATCACCAGCCCCTTTTACATCAGAGTCCGATCAAAAGCTCCTTACATCAGTGTTCCATCAGCAGCCCCTTACATCAGAGTCCAATCAACAGCCCCCTTACATCAGAGTCCCATCAACAGTCCTTAACATCAGAGACCCATCAGCAGCCTCTTACTTCAGAGTCCCACCACCAGCCCCTTACATCAAAGTCCCATCACATCAGAGTACCATCACCAGCCCCTTACATCAGAGTCCCATCACAGGCCCCTTACATCAGAGTCCCATCAGGAGCCCCTTACATCAGAAACCAATCAGAATCCCCTTACATCAGAGTCCCATCAGCAGCCCCTTACAGAGAGTCTCATCACCAGCCCCCTTACATCAGGCTCCCATCAACAGCCCCTAACATCAGAGTCCCAACAGCACCCCCTTACCTCAGAGTCCCATCAACAGCCTCTTACATCAGAGTCCTATCAGCAGCCCCTTACATCAAAGTTCCATCACCAGTTCACATACATCAGAGTCCCATCAGCAGCCCCATACATCAAAGACCAATCACCAGCCCTTTTCATGAGAGTCCCATCAGCAGCCCCTTACATCAGAGTCCCATCAGAAACCCCTTACTTCAGAATCCCATCAGCAACCCCTTACTTTAGAGTCCCATCAGCAGCCACTTACATCAGAGTCCATTCAGCAACCCCTTACATCAGAGTCCCATCACCAGCCCCCTTACATCAGAGTCCCATCACCAGCCCATTACAAAGAATCATCACCTGTTCCCTTACATCAGAGTCCCATTAGCAGTCTATTACATTAGAGTTCCACCAGCAGCCCCTTACATCAGAGTCCCATCCCCAGCCCCTTACATCAGAGTCCCATCAGCAGCCTCTTACTTCAGAGTCCCACCACCAGCCCCTTACATCAAAGTCCCATCACATCAGAGTACCATCACCAGCCCCTTACATCAGAGTCCCATCAGGAGCCCCTTACATCAGAAACCCATCAGAATCCCCTTACATCAGAGTCCCATCAGCAGCCCCTTACTTCATAGTCCCATCACAGGCCCCTTAGATCAGAGTCCCATCAGGAGCCCCTTACATCAGAAACCCATCAGAATCCCCTTACATCAGAGTCCCATCAGCAGCCCCTTACAGAGAGCCTCATCACCAGCCCCCTTACATCAGGCTCCCATCATCAGCCCCTAACATCAGAGTCCCACCAGCACCCCCTTACCTCAGAGTCCCATCAACAGCCTCTTACATCAGAGTCCTATCAGCAGCCCCTTACATCAAAGTTCCATCACCAGTTCACATACATCAGAGTCCCATCAGCAGCCCCTTACATCAAAGACCAATCACCAGCCCTTTTCGTGAGAGTCCCATCAGCAGCCCCTTATATCAGAGTCCCATCAGAAACCCCTTACTTCAGAATCCCATCAGCAACCCCTTACTTCAGAGTCCCATCAGCAGCCCCTTACATCAGTGTCCATTTAGCAACCCCTTACATCAGAGTACCATCACCAGCCCCTTACATCAGAGTCCCATCACAGGCCCCTTACATCAGAGTCCCATCAGGAGCCCCTTACATCAGAAACCCATCAGAATCCCCTTACATCAGAGTCCCATCAGCAGCCCCTTACAGAGAGTCTCATCACCAGCCCCCTTACATCAGGCTCCCATCAACAGCCCCTAACATCAGAGTCCCACCAGCACCCCCTTACCTCAGAGTCCCATCAACAGCCTCTTACATCAGAGTCCTATCAGCAGCCCCTTACATCAAAGTTCCATCACCAGTTCACATACATCAGAGTCCCATCAGCAGCCCCTTACATCAAAGACCAATCACCAGCCCTTTTCGTGAGAGTCCCATCAGCAGCCCCTTATATCAGAGTCCCATCAGAAACCCCTTACTTCAGAATCCCATCAGCAACCCCTTACTTCAGAGTCCCATCAGCAGCCCCTTACATCAGTGTCCATTTAGCAACCCCTTACATCAGAGTACCATCACCAGCCCCTTACATCAGAGTCCCATCACAGGCCCCTTACATCAGAGTCCCATCAGGAGCCCCTTACATCAGAAACCCATCAGAATCCCCTTACATCAGAGTCCCATCAGCAGCCCCTTACAGAGAGTCTCATCACCAGCCCCCTTACATCAGGCTCCCATCAACAGCCCCTAACATCAGAGTCCCATCAGCACCCCCTTACCTCAGAGTCCCATCAACAGCCTCTTACATCAGAGTCCTATCAGCAGCCCCTTACATCAAAGTTCCATCACCAGTTCACATACATCGGAGTCCCATCAGCAGCCCCTTACATCAACGACCAATCACCAGCCCTTTTCATGAGAGTCCCATCAGCAGCCCCTTACATCAGAGTCCCATCAGAAACCCCTTACTTCAGAATCCCATCAGCAACCCCTTACTTTAGAGTCCCATCAGCAGCCACTTACATCAGAGTCCATTCAGCAACCCCTTACATCAGAGTCCCATCACCAGCCCCCTTACATCAGAGTCCCATCACCAGCCCATTACAAAGAATCATCACCTGTTCCCTTACATCAGAGTCCCATTAGCAGTCTCTTACATTAGAGTTCCACCAGCAGCCCCTTACATCAGAGTCCCATCCCCAGCCCCTTACATCAGAGTCCCATCAGCAGCCTCTTACTTCAGAGTCCCACCACCAGCCCCTTACATCAAAGTCCCATCAGGAGCCCCTTACATCAGAAACCCATCAGAATCCCCTTACATCAGAGTCCCATCAGCAGACCCTTACTTCATAGTCCCATCACAGGCCCCTTAGATCAGAGTCCCATCAGGAGCCCCTTACATCAAAGTCCCATCACCAGCCCCTTTTACATCAGAGTTCGATCAAAAGCTCCTTGCATCAGTGTTCCATCAGCAGCCCCTTACATCAGAGTCCCATCAGCAGCCCCTTACATCAGAGTCCCATCAACAGTCCCCTTACATCAGAGTCCCATCAACAGTCCTTAACATCAGAGACCCATCAGCAGCCCCTTACCTTAGAGTCCCATCAGCAGTCATTTACATGAGAGTCCCATCAGCAGCCCCTTTCCATCAGAGTCCCATCAACAGCCCCTACATCAGAGTCCCATCAGCAGCCCCCTTACATCAGGGTCTAATCTGCAGCCCCCTTACATAAGGATCCAATCTGCAGCCCCCTTACATCATGGTCCCATTACCAGCCCCTTACATAAGGGTCCCATCAGCAGCCCCTTATATCAGAGTGTCCCATCGTCAGCCCTTTACATCAGAATGTCCCATCACCAGCCCCTTAGATCAGAGTCCCATCACAGGCCCCTTAGATCAGAGTCCCATCAGGAGCCCCTTACATAAGAGTCCCATCACCAGCCCCTTACAGAGTCTCATCACCAGCCCCCTTACATCAGGCTCCCATCAACAGCCCCTTACATCAGAGTCCCATCAGCACCCCCTTACTTCAGAGTCCCATCAGCAGCCCCTTACATCAGAGTCCCATCAGCAGCCCCCTTACATCAGAGTCCCATTGGCAGCCCCTTACATCAGAGTTCATTCAGCAGCCCCTTACTTAAGACTCACATCACCAGCCCCCTTACATCAGAGACCAATCAGCGGCCCCTTACTTAAGACTCACATCACCAGCCCCCTTACATCAGAGACCAATCAGCGGCCCCTTACTTAAGACTCACATCACCAGCCCCCTTACATCAGAGTCCCATCACAGGCCCCTTACATCAGAGTCCCATCAGGAGCCCCTTACATCAGAAACCCATCAGAATCCCCTTACATCAGAGTCCCATCAGCAGCCCCTTACAGAGAGTCTCATCACCAGCCCCCTTACATCAGGCTCCCATCAACAGCCCCTTACATCAGAGTCCCATCAGCACCCCCTTACCTCAGAGTCCCATCAACAGCCTTTTACATCAGAGTCCTGTCAGCAGCCCCTTACATCAAAGTTCCATCACCAGTTCACATACATCAGAGTCCCATCAGCAGCCCCTTACAAAGTATCATCACCTGTTCCCTTACATCAGAGTCCCATTAGCAGTCTCTTACATTAGAGTTCCACCAGCAGCCCCTTACATCAGAGTCCCATCAACAGCCCCTTACATCAGAGTCCCATCAGCAGCCCCCTTCCATCAGAGTCCCATCAACAGCCCCTACATCAGAGTCCCATCAGCAGCCCCCTTACATCAGGGTCCAATCTGCAGCCCCCTTACATCAGGGTCCAATCTGCAGCCCCCTTACATCATGGTCCCATTACCACCCCCTTACGTAAGGGTCCCATCAGCAGCCCCTTATATCAGAGTGTCCCATTGTCAGCCCTTTACATCAGAATGTCCCATCACCAGCCCCTTAGATCAGAGTCCCATCACAGGCCCCTTAGATCAGAGTCCCATCAGGAGCCCCTTACATAAGAGTCCCATCACCAGCCCCTTACAGAGTCTCATCACCAGCCCCCTTACATCAGGCTCCCATCAACAGCCCCTTACATCAGAGTCCCATCAGCACCCCCTTACTTCAGAGTCCCATCAGCAGCCCCCTTACATCAGGGTCCAATCTGCAGCCCCCTTACATCAGGGTCCAATCTGCAGCCCCCTTACATCATGGTCCCATTACCACCCCCTTACATCAGAGTCCCATCAGCAGTCCCTTACATCAAAGACCACTCACCAGCCCTTTTCATGAGAGTCCCATCAGCAGCCCCTTACATCAGAGTCCCATCAGAAACCCCTTACTTCAGAATCTATTGAACCCAGGTGGAAGACACCTAAATGCCCTGAGTCTGTTGCTGCTCCTAGATCCAGTTTATAATATATATATATATATATATACTTTGACTACCCATCCATAATATGACATGTTTTTTTGTAGGTGACTCCCCTTTTCCACTTGCGGACCTGGCTCCATGTGTGTGGCTCTCGGTTTTTTTTTGGGGGGGCGGTTCTTTTTCCCCCCCGGGAGCTGCGATGCATAAATGGGGTTTATCTTCCCCTGCTGTCTCCGCCTCTCCATTATAGAGGGGGCGGAGCCACCAGTGCATCGGCGTCATGCCGTGTGCTACAGTGAGAGACTTCCGCATTCAGCGGTGTCCCTTCCTCCTGAGCACAGTCAACATCCGGACGATGGGCGGGTACCTCTGCTGCGTCCCGCCGCACACTGGCGGGCGCGGTGTGTGCGGTCCCCCCCACCGACGTTTGTATGACGTTGGGGGCGGAGGCTACGGCAGACGTCCGGATATTTAGGTGCGGGTTTTGGCATGGTCAGTTGTCTTTCTATTTGGCTCCCTCTACACACTGGCGAGAGACTATACTGGTAGGCATCACCACTATATTTATATATATTTTTACATGTCACCCCACCAATGTATTTACCACTTGTATAGGCACACCCCGCAATTCACCATTATACTTTCTTGTCTGTCTGCACCTTTTTCTTTCCTTCACTTTCTGCAGTCTTTCTTGCCTTTTTTTGTTGCTATCTTCTCTTATTCTCGTTTTTCTTTTCTTCTTTTCTTTCTTTCCTCCTTTCCCCTTCTTTCACCATTCCCTCCCACTCTCTCTTCCACACTTCCCTTTCTCACACACACCCCCCCCTCCCCCCATGCTCTGCAGGACGCTTTTATATTTCCTATACCATAGCCTAATACCTTATACTCCCATTACATGGCCATTTAAGTTAAACAATACATATATTCAAGTACCTTATCATGATATACATGCCATGTAGGACTTTTAGGTTATTTAGGAGATCATACTATCCACCACCTTTTTTTATATATATACATCTATATATTTCATTACAGAGACCAAGCCCTGCTAGATTCATGGAGAACACCTGGGCTCACATTCTTTTTACCCCCTTTTTTTCAGTTTCTGCTCTGCTCTCACTCTCTTTTTCATGCTCTGCTGGACACCCTGCACCCACCATACTCAATTTTATTACTACAAACCCTTTTAGGATATGGGTACTATTATTATTTTAGATACATATACTTTTGTCATATCTTATTACAGTGAACACGCCCTGTAACCATCGTGGGTGACTATCGGGTCCATCCTTTTTCATTTCATTTCGCCATGCCTGACCTATGCCTGATTCTGGACCTCCAGTCCATGGTCTCCTCCCCCTCAGCTCCCGAGGGAGATGTATTTCCGCCGCCCTCTGCCTGAGGCCGCCCTCTTTGGGGTCTAGCGCCCGTCAAGTAGGTATCGGATTACTAGCCTCAGGCTTCATGTTGTTGTCCAATTACAAGCTATACTTCAATACATTTTTACTTGTTATTACAGACATCAGATATACACATCAGCCCCTGATGAAGCGAGGAGAACTTGCGAAACACGTCGGGTTAGAGATGTATCATGTATATCTGTACTTTTTATACTTTGATGTTATGTCATGATGGTTATGTTTTAGGACCATTTTATCATGTTGCTGTTCCTATGTAATTGTCACCTATGCTTATGACTTGTACTGGATGATATTTTATTTCAATAAAATTTGTTACTTCTACACTCTCTCTATTTATATGGGATCACTATGGACACTTCATTTAAAGTCCCACGGGTGAATTTTTCTGTTTCTGTATGCAATTTAGGGATGGAGGTGTCTCATGTTAGGGAGCAGCTCTCAGACTTTCTCCTTTTTTTTTTTTACTTCAGAATCCCATCAGCAACCCCTTACTTTAGAGTCCCATCAGCAGCCACTTACATCAGAGTCCATTCAGCAACCCCTTACATCAGAGTCCCATCACCAGCCCCCTTACATCAGAGTCCCATCACCGGCCCCTTACAAAGAATCATCACCCGTTGCCTTACATCAGAGTCCCATTAGCAGTCTCTTACATTAGAGTTCCACCAGCAGCCCCTTACATCAGAGTCCCATCCCCAGCCCCTTACATTAGAGTCCCATCAGCAGCCTCTTACTTCAGAGTCCCATCAGCAGCCTCTTACTTCAGAGTCCCATCAGCAGCCTCTTACTTCAGAGTCCCACCACCAGCCCCTTACATCAAACTCCCATCACATCAGAGTACCATCACCAGCCCCTTACATCAGAGTCCCATCATAGGCCCCTTAATTCAGAGTCCCATCAGGAGCCCCTTACATCAGAAACCCATCAGAATCCCCTTACATCAGAGTCCCATCAGCAGCCCCTTACAGAGAGTCTCATCACCAGCCCCATTACATCAGGCTCCCATCAACAGCTCCTAACATCAGAGTCCCATCAGCACCCCCTTACCTCAGAGTCCCATCAACAGCCTCTTACATCAGAGTCCTATCAGCAGCCCCTTACATCAAAGTTCCATCACCAGTTCACATACATCAGAGTCCCATCAGCAGCCCCTTACAAAGTATCATCACCTGTTCCCTTACATCAGAGTCCCATTAGCAGTCTCTTACATTAGAGTTCCAACAGCAGCCCCTTACATCAGAGTCCCATCAACAGCCCCTTACATCAGAGTCCCATCAGCAGCCCCCTTCCATCAGAGTCCCATCAACAGCCCCTACATCAGAGTCCCATCAGCAGCCCCCTTACATCAGGGTCCAATCTGCAGCCCCCTTACATCAGGGTCCAATCTGCAGCCCCCTTACATCATGGTCCCATTACCACCCCCTTACATCAGGCTCCCATCAACAGCCCCTTACATCAGAGTCCCATCAGCACCCCCTTACTTCAGAGTCCCATCAGCAGCCTCTTACATCAGAGTCCTATCAGCAGCCCCTTACATCAAAGTTCCATCACCAGTTCACATACATCAGAGTCCCAGCAGCAGCCCCTTACATCAAAGACCAATCACCTTTTTTTTTCATGAGAGTCCCATCAGCAGCCCCTTACATCAGAGTCCCATCAGAAGCCCCTTACTTCAGAATCCGATCAGCAACCCCTTACTTCAGAGTACCATCAGCAGCCCCTTACATCAGAGTCCATTCAGCAACCCCTTATATCAGAGTCCCATCAGCAGCCTCTTACTTCAGAGTCCCACCACCAGCCCCTTACATCAAAGTCCCATCACATCAGAGTACCATCACCAGCCCCTTACATCAGAGTCCCATCACAGGCCCCTTACATCAGAGTCCCATCAGGAGCCCCTTACATCAGAAACCCATCAGAATCCCCTTACATCAGAGTCCCATCAGCAGCCCCTTACAGAGAGTCTCATCACCAGCCCCCTTACATCAGGCTCCCATCATCAGCCCCTAACATCAGAGTCCCACCAGCACCCCCTTACCTCAGAGTCCCATCAACAGCCTCTTACATCAGAGTCCTATCAGCAGCACCTTAAATCAAAGTTCCAACACCAGTTCACATACATCAGAGTCCCATCAGCAGCCCCTTACATCAAAGACCAATCACCAGCCCCTTACATCAGAGTCCCATCAACAGCCCCCTTACATCAGAGTCCCATAAACAGCCCCCTTCCATCAGAGTCCCACCAACAGTCCTTAACATCAGAGACCCATCAGCAGTCCCTTACCTTAGAGTCCCATCAGCAGTCATTTACATGAGAGTCCCATCAGCAGCCCCCTTACATCAGAGTTCCATCAGCAGCCCCCTTCCATCAGAGTCCCATCAACAGCCCCTACATCAGAGTCCCATCAGCAGCCCCCTTACATCAGGGTCCAATCTGCAGCCCCCTTACATCAGGGTCCAATCTGCAGCCCCCTTACATCATGGTCCCATTACCACCCCCTTACATAAGGGTCCCATCAGCAGCCCCTTATATCAGAGTGTCCCATCATCAGCCCTTTACATCAGAATGCCCCATCACCAGCCCCTTAGATCAGAGTCCCATCACAGGCCCCTTAGATCAGAGTCCCATCAGGAGCCCCTTACATAAGAGTCCCATCACCAGCCCCTTACAGAGTCTCATCACCAGCCCCATTACATCAGGCTCCCATCAACAGCCCCTTACATCAGAGTCCCATCAGCACCCCCTTACTTCAGAGTCCCATCAGCAGCCCCTTACATCAGAGTCCCATCAGCAGCCTCTTACTTCAGAGTCCCACCACCAGCCCCTTACATCAAAGTCCCATCACATCAGAGTACCATCATCACGATTGGCACAACAGAGGTATAAAATTTATCACGGATTTATATTCCAATAACTCCCTCATCCCCTTCACTACACTGCAGGACCAATATAATCTATGCTCTGCAGATCAATATAAATATAACCAAATAGCTCATCTCCTACGCTCTATTAAATCACACCATATATACCTACCAAAAGAGGCGTGGAAATATCTCACCTCGAAACCCACTCCTCCAAAAGGTATCTCTCTGTTCTACAATATTTTTCAAAACAAACTTGATTTTATCAAATCTCAACCTTTCCAGAAATGGGAAACAGATCTAAACGTGCGCATTGCGAACTCACAGTGGCAGTGTGCATTTAGATCACTCTATAAAGCCTCAAAATGTGTCAACCACTGGGAACTTTCCCAGAAAATTGCATTACGCTGGTATCTTACACCTTACAGGATTTCAAAATTTGGAAACAATGGCTCCCCGCTATGCTGGAGGAAATGTGGCTCCATAGGTAACCTTTTACATATGTTCTGGTCCTGTAGGCACCTAACTAGCTTTTGGAACTCTGTCTTCCGGATTATTTCTAGCATCACGGGGATTCTGACCCGCCCTAAACCAAGCTTGGCAATTTTAAATGTGGGTATTGAGAAATTCCCTCCTGAATTCAAAACTGTAATCACACACATTCTTCTAGCTGCTAGAACACTAATAGCCAAACACTGGAAGGCAGACAGAGCTCCAAATGTATCTGAAGTCCTCGCAAACACCCAGACACACTATGTATATGAATCTCTGATAGCCATCAAGAATGGCCAGAAAGAAAAGTTTGATAAAAATTGGAAAATTTGGACAACATGGTTTAAAGGTAACTGACTTTAACAAATAATAGATGAACTATTCAAAATCTAGATGCTTCCACTATGTCCACATGAGATCAGACCATGGATGAACCTTCTTCAACCTTTCCCCCTCCCCCCCCTACTCCCCTCCCTTCCTCCCTCCTACCTTTCTTCCCTTTATGTTATTTTGTTCTTTATACGTTAAACTTCAAGCAACATTATATCCGCATACGGATAACATGTTATTCAGTTATAACTATAATAATGATGTTAATACGCCTCACGAGACCATTACCTTAATAACATCTTGATATTACATTGTCTAAATAAAATAGATATACCTATGTTAATGTAATATGGTACAACATAACGGTGTAACACTGTACTCTATGTATAACATGCAATACTCAATAAAAATCATTTAAAAAAAAAAAAAAGAGTACCATCATCACCAGCCCCTTACATCAGAGTCCCATCACAGGCCCCTTACATCAGACTCCCATCAGGAGCCCCTTACATCAGAAACCCATCAGAATCCCCTTACATCAGAGTCCCATCAGCACCCCCTTACCTCAGAGTCCCATCAACAGCCTCTTACATCAGAGTCCTATCAGCAGCCCCTTACATCAAAGTTCCATCACCAGTTCACATACATCAGAGTCCCAGCAGCAGCCCCTTACATCAAAGACCAATCACCAGCCCTTTTCATGAGAGTCCCATCAGCAGCCCCTTACATCAGAGTCCCATCAGAAGCCCCTTACTTCAGAATCTGATCAGAAACCCCTTACTTCAGAGTACCATCAGCAGCCCCTTACATCAGAGTCCATTCAGCAACCCCTTATATCAGAGTCCCATCAGCAGCCTCTTACTTCAGAGTCCCACCACCAGCCCCTTACATCAAAGTCCCATCACATCAGAGTACCATCACCAGCCCCTTACATCAGAGTCCCATCACAGGCCCCTTACATCAGAGTCCCATCAGGAGCCCCTTACATCAGAAACCCATCAGAATCCCCTTACATCAGAGTCCCATCAGCAGCCCCTTACAGAGAGTCTCATCACCAGCCCCCTTACATCAGGCTCCCATCATCAGCCCCTAACATCAGAGTCCCACCAGCACCCCCTTACCTCAGAGTCCCATCAACAGCCTCTTATATCAGAGTCCTATCAGCAGCCCCTTAAATCAAAGTTCCAACACCAGTTCACATACATCAGAGTCCCATCAGCAGCCCCTTACATCAAAGACCAATCACCAGCCCCTTACATCAGTGTCCCATCAACAGCCCCCTTACATCAGAGTCCCATCAACAGCCCCCTTACATCAGAGTCCCACCAACAGTCCTTAACATCAGAGACCCATCAGCAGCCCCTTACCTTAGAGTCCCATCAGCAGTCATTTACATGAGAGTCCCATCAGCAGCCCCCTTACATCAGAGTCCCATCAGCAGCCCCCTTCCATCAGAGTCCCATCAACAGCCCCTACATCAGAGTCCCATCAGCAGCCCCCTTACATCAGGGTCCAATCTGCAGCCCCCTTACATCAGGATCCAATCTGCAGCCACCTTTCACCATGGTCCCATTACCAGCCCCTTACATAAGGGTCCCATCAGCAGCCCCTTATATCAGAGTGTCCCATCGTCAGCCCTTTACATCAGAATGTCCCATCACCAGCCCCTTAGATCAGAGTCCCATCACAGGCCCCTTAGATCAGAGTCCCATCAGGAGCCCCTTACATAAGAGTCCCATCACCAGCCCCTTACAGAGTCTCATCACCAGCCCCCTTACATCAGGCTTCCATCAACAGCCCCTTACATCAGAGTCCCATCAGCACCCCCTTACTTCAGAGTCCCATCAGCAGCCCCTTACATCAGAGTCCCATCAGCAGCCCCCTTACATCAGAGTCCCATCGGCAGCCCTTTACATCAGAGTCCATTCAGCAGCCCCTTACATCAGAGTCCAATCAGCGGTCCCTTACTTAAGACTCACATCACCAGCCCCCTTACATCAGAGTCCCCTAAACAGCCTTTTACATCAGAGCCCCATCACCAGCCCCTCACATCAGAGTCCCATCAGGAGCCCCCTTACATCAGAAACCCATCAGAATCCCCTTACATCAGAGTCCCATCAGCAGCCCCTTACAGAGAGTCTCATCACCAGCCCCCTTACATTAGGCTCCCATCAACAGCCCCTAACATCAGAGTCCCATCAGCACCCCCTTACCTCAGAGTCCCATCAACAGCCTCTTACATCAGAGTCCTATCAGCAGCCCCTTACATCAAAGTTCCATCACCAGTTCACATACATCGGAGTCCCATCAGCAGCCCCTTACATCAAAGACCAATAACCAGCCCTTTTCATGAGAGTCCCATCAGCAGCCCCTTACATCAGAGTCCCATCAGTAACCTCTTACTTCAGAATCCCATCAGCAACCCCTTACTTCAGAGTACCATCAGCAGCCCCTTACATCAGAGTCCATTCAGCAACCCCTTACATCAGAGTTCCATCACCAGTTCACATACATCAGAGTCCCATCAGCAGCCCCTTACATCAAAGACCAATCACCAGCCCTTTTCATGAGAGTCCCATCAGCAGCCCCTTACATCAGAGTCCCATCAGAAGCCCCTTACTTCAGAATCCGATCAGCAACCCCTTACTTCAGAGTACCATCAGCAGCCCCTTACATCAGAGTCCATTCAGCAACCCCTTACATCAGAGTCCCATCAGCAGCCTCTTACTTCAGAGTCCCACCACCAGCCCCTTACATCAAAGTCCCATCACATCAGAGTACCATCACCAGCCCCTTACATCAGAGTCCCATCACAGGCCCCTTACATCAGAGTCCCATCAGGAGCCCCTTACATCAGAAACCCATCAGAATCCCCTTACATCAGAGTCCCATCAGCAGCCCCTTACAGAGAGTCTCATCACCAGCCCCCTTACATCAGGCTCCCATCAACAGCCCCTAACATCAGAGTCCCATCAGCACCCCCTTACCTCAGAGTCCCATCAACAGCCTCTTACATCAGAATCCTATCAACAGCCCGTTACATCAAAGTTCCATCACCAGTTCACATACACCGGAGTCCCATCAGCAGCCCCTGACATCAAAGACAAATCATCAGCCCTTTTCATGAGAGTCCCATCAGCAGCCCCTTACATCAGAGTCCATTCAGCAGCCCCTTACATCAGAGTCCCATCACCAGCCCCTTACATCAGAGTCCCATCAGCAGCCCCTTACATCAGAGTCCCATCATCTGTCCCCTTACATCAGAGTCCCATCACCAGCCTCCTTACATCAGAGTCCCATCAGCAGCCCATTACATCAGAGTCCCATCAGCAGCCCCTTACATCTGAGTCTTATCAGAATCCCCTTACATCAGAGTCCCATCAGCAGCCCCTTACAGAGTCTCAACACTAGCCCCCTTACATCAGAGTCCTATCACATGCTCCTTACATCAGAGTCCCACCACCAGTCCCTTACATCAAAGTCCAATCAACAGTCCCATACATCAGAGTCCCATCAGCAGCCCCTTACATCAAAGTCCCATCACCAGCCCCCTTACATCAGAGTCCCATCACAAGCTCCTTACATCAGAGTCCCATCAACAGCCCCCTTACATCAGAGTCCCATCAACAGTCCTTAACATAAGAGTCCCATCACCAGCCCCTTACATCAGAGTCCATTCAGCAGCCCCTTACATCAGAGTCCCATCACCAGCCCCTTACATCAGAGTCCCATCAGCAGCCCCTTACATCAGAGTCCCATCATCTGTCCCCTTACATCAGAGTCCCATCACCAGCCTCCTTACATCAGAGTCCCATCAGCAGCCCATTACATCAGAGTCCCATCAGCAGCCCCTTACATCAGAGTCTTATCAGAATCCCCTTACATCAGAGTCCCATCAGCAGCCCCTTACAGAGTCTCATCACTAGCCCCCTTACATCAGAGTCCTATCACATGCTCCTTACATCAGAGTCCCACCACCAGTCCCTTACATCAAAGTCCAATCAACAGTCCCATACATCAGAGTCCCATCAGCAGCCCCTTACATCAAAGTCCCATCACCAGCCCCCTTACATCAGAGTCCCATCACAAGCTCCTTACATCAGAGTCCCATCAACAGCCCCCTTACATCAGAGTCCCATCAACAGTCCTTAACATAAGAGTCCCATCACCAGCCCCTTACATTAGAGTTCCTTCAGAGCCCCTTACATCAGAGTCCTATCAGAATCCCTTTACATCAGAGTCCCATCAGCAGCCCCTTGCAGAGTCTCATCACCTGCCCCCTTACATCAGAGTCCAATCAGCAGCCTCTTACATTAGAGTTCCACCACCAGCCCCTTACATCAAGGTCCCATCAACAGTCCCTTATATCAGGGTCCCATCAGCAGCCCCTTACATCGAAGTCCCATCACCAGCCCCCTTACTTTAGAGTCCAATCACAAGCTCCTTACATCAGAGTCCCATCAGCAGCCCCTTACATCAGAGTCCATTCAGCAGCCCCTTACATCAGAGTCCAATGAGCAGTCCCTTACATCAGCGTCCCATTAACAGCCCCCTACATCAGAGTCCCATCATCAGCCCCCTTACATCAGAGTCCCATCAGCAGCCCCTTACATCAGAGTCCAATCAGCAACCCCTTACATCAGAGTACCAACACCAGCCCCCTTACATCAGAGTCCCCTAAGCAGCCTTTTACATCAGAGTCCCATCACCAACCCCTCACATCAGAGTCCCATCAGCAGCCCCTTACTTCAGAGTGTTATCAGAATCCCCTTACATCAGAGTCCCATCAGCAGCCCCTTACATCAGAGTCCCATCACATGCTCCTTACATCAGAGTCCCATCAGCAGCCCCTTACATCAGAGTCCCATCACCAGCCCCTCACATCAGAGTCCCATCACAGGCCCCTTACATCAGAGTCCTATCAGAATCCCCTTACATCAGAGTCCCATCAGCAGCCCCTTACAGAGTCTCATCACCAGCCCCCTTACATCAGGCTCCCATCAACAGCCCCTTGCATCAGAATCCCATCAGAAACCCCTTACATCAGAGTCCCATCAGCAACCCCTTACTTCAGAGTCCCATCAGCAGCCCCTTACATCAGAGTCCCACCACCAGCCCCCTTACATCACAGTCCCATCAGCAGCCCCTTACATCACAGTCCATTCAGCAGCCCCTTACATCAGAGTCCCATCACCAGCCCCTTACATCAGAGTCCCATCACCAGCCCCTTACATCAGAGTCCCATCAGCAACCCCTTACAGAGTCTCATCACCAGCCCCCTTACATCAGGCTCCCATCAACAGCCCCTTGCATCAGAATCCCATCAGAAACCCCTTACATCAGAGTCCCATCAGCAACCCCTTACTTCAGAGTCCCATCAGCAGACCCTTACATCAGAGTCCCACCACCAGCCCCCTTACATCACAGTCCCATCAGCAGCCCCTTACATCACAGTCCAATCAGCGTTCCCTTACTTCAGACACTCATCACAAGCCCCTTACATCAGAGTCCCATCAGAGCCCCTTACATCAGATTCCTTTCAGAATCCCCTTACATCAGAGTCCCATCAGCAGCCCCTTACAGAGTCTCATCACCAGCCCCCTTAAATCAGGCTCCCATCAACAGCCCTATACATCAGAATCCCATCAGAAACCCCCTACATCAGAGTCCCATCAGCAACCCCTTACTTCAGAGTCCCATCAGCAGCCCATTACATCAGAGTACCATCACCAGCTCCTTACATCAGAGTCCCATCAGCACCCCCTTACATCAGAGTCCCATTAGACGCCCCTAACATCAGAGTCCTATCAGCAGCCCCTTACATCAGAGTCTATTCAGCAGCCCCTTACATCAGAGTCCAATCAGCAGCCCCTTACATCAGAAAGTCCCATCACAAGCCCCTTACATCAGAGTCCCATCAGAGCCCCTTACATCAGATTCCTTTCAGAATCCCCTTACATCAGAGTCCCATCACCAGCCCCTTACAAAGTCTCATCACCTGTTCCCTTACTTCAGAATCCCACCACCAGCCCCTTACATCAAAGTCCCATCAACAGCCCGCTAACCCCCATAGTACATCAGAGTCCATACTGCAGTCCCTTATATCAGATTGTCCAATCACCAGCCCTTTACATCAGAGTGTCCCATCACCAGCCCCTTACATCAGAGTCCCATCAGGAGCCCCTTACATCAGAGTCCCTTCACCAGCCCCTTACAGAGTCTCATCACCAGCACCCTTACATCAGGCTCCCATCAACAGCCCCTTACATCAGAATCCCATCAGAAAACTCTTACATCAGAGTCCCATCAGCAACCCCTTACTTCAGAGTCCTATCACCAGCCCCCTTACATCAGAGTCCCATCAGCTGCCCCTTACATCAGAGTCCAATCAGCAGCCCCTTACATCAGAGTCCAATCAGCGGCCCCTTACTTAAGACTCCCATCACCAGCCCCCTTACATCAGAGTCCCCTAAGCAGCCTTTTACATCAGAGTCCCATCAGCAGCCCCTTACATCAGAGTCCCATCACAAGCCCCCTAACATCAGAGTCCCATTAGCAGCCCCTTACATCGGAGTCCATTCAGCAGCCCCTTTTATCAGAGTCCAATCAGCGGCCCCTTACTTCAGACTCCCATTACCAGCCCCCTTACATTTGAGTCCCCTAAGCAGCCTTTTACATCAGAGTCCCATCACAAGCCCCCTAACATCAGAGTCCCATCAGCACCCCCTTACATCAGAGTCCCATCAGCACCCCCTTACATCAGAGTCCCATCAACAGCCCCCTTACATCAGAGTCCCATCAACAGTCCCTTACATCAGAGTCCCATCAGCAGCCCCTTACATCAAAGTCCCAGTAACAGCCCCCTACATCAGAGTCCCATCATCAGCCCCCTTACATCAGAGTCCCATCAGCAGCCCCTTACATCAGAGTCCAATCAGCAACCCCTTACATCAGAGTCCCATCTCCAGCCCCCTTACATCAGAGTCCCATCACATGCTCCTTACATCAGAGTCCCATCAACAGCACCCTTACATCAGAGTCCCATCAACAGTCCTTAACATCAGAGTCCCATCACCAGCCCCTTAAATTAGAATCTCATCAGCAGTCCAATACAGAGTGTCCCAACACCAGGACCTTACATCAGAGACCTATCAGCAGTCCCATCACATGCTCCTTACATCAGAGTCCCATCAGCAGCCCCATTACATCAGACTCCATTCAGCAGCCCATTACATCAGCGTCCCATTAACAGCCCCTTACATCAGAGTCCCATCACAGGCCCCTTACATTAGAGTTCCTTCAGAGCCCCTTACATCAGAGTCCTATCAGAATCCCTTTACATCAGGGTCCCATCAGCAGCCCCTTACAGAGTCCCATCTCCAGCCCCCTTACATCAGAGTCCCATCACATGCTCCTTACATCAGAGTCCCATCAACAGCACCCTTACATCAGAGTCCATTCAGCAGCCCCTTACATCAGAGTCACATCACCAGCCCCTTACATCAGAGTCCCGTCAGCAGCCCCTTACATCAGAGTCCCATCATCTGTCCCCTTACATCAGAGTCCCATCACCAGCCCCCTTACATCAGAGTCCCATCAGCAGCCCATTACATCAGAGTCCTATCAGCAGCCCCTTACATCAGAGTCTTATCAGAATCCCCTTACATCAGAGTCCCATCAGCAGCCCCTTACAGAGTCTCATCACCAGCCCCCTTACATCAGAGTCCTATCACATGCTCCTTACATCAGAGTCCCACCACCAGTCCCTTACATGAAAGTCCAATCAACAGTCCCATACATCAGAGTCCCATCAGCAGCCCCTTACATCAAAGTCCCATCACCAGCCCCCTTACATCAGAGTCCCATCACAAGCTCCTTACATCAGAGTCCCATCAACAGCCCCCTTACATCAGAGTCCCATCAACAGTCCTTAACATAAGAGTCCCATCACCAGCCCCTTACATCAGAGTCCCATCACAGCCCCCTTACATTAGAGTTCCTTCAGAGCCCCTTACATCAGAGTCCTATCAGAATCCCTTTACATCAGAGTCCCATCAGCAGCCCCTTACAGAGTCTCATCACCAGCCCCCTTACATCAGAGTCCAATCAGCAGCCTCTTACATTAGAGTTCCACCACCAGCCCCTTACATCAAGGTCCCATCAACAGTCCCTTACATCAGGGTCCCATCAGCAGCCCCTTACATCGAAGTCCCATCACCAGCCCCCTTACTTTAGAGTCCAATCACAAGCTCCTTACATCAGAATCCCATCAGCAGCCCCTTACATCAGAGTCCATTCAGCAGCCCCTTACATCAGAGTCCAATCAGCAGTCCCTTACATCAGCGTCCCATTAACAGCCCCCTACATCAGAGTCCCATCATCAGCCCCCTTACATCAGAGTCCCATCAGCAGCCCCTTACATCAGAGTCCAATCAGCAACCCCTTACATCAGAGTACCAACACCAGCCCCCTTACATCAGAGTCCCCTAAGCAGCCTTTTACATCAGAGTCCCATCACCAACCCCTCACATCAGAGTCCCATCAGCAGCCCCTTACTTCAGAGTGTTATCAGAATCCCCTTACATCAGAGTCCCATCAGCAGCCCCTTACATCAGAGTCCCATCACATGCTCCTTACATCAGAGTCCCATCAGCAGCCCCTTACATCAGAGTCCCATCACCAGCCCCTCACATCAGAGTCCCATCACAGGCCCCTTACATCAGAGTCCTATCAGAATCCCCTTACATCAGTGTCCCATCAGCAGCCCCTTACCAAGTCTCATCACCAGCCCCCTTACATCAGGCTCCCATCAACAGCCCCTTGCATCAGAATCCCATTAGAAACCCCTTACATCAGAGTCCCATCAGCAACCCCTTACTTCAGAGTCCCATCAGCAGCCCCTTACATCAGAGTCCCATCACCAGCCCCCTTACATCACAGTCCCATCAGCAGCCCCTTACATCACAGTCCATTCAGCAGCCCCTTACATCAGAGTCCAATCAGCGTTCCCTTACTTCAGACACTTCAGAGTCCCACCACCAGCCCCTTACATCAAAGTCCCATCACATCAGAGTACCATCATCACGATTGGCACAACAGAGGTATAAAATTTATCACGGATTTATATTCCAATAACTCCCTCATCCCCTTCACTACACTGCAGGACCAATATAATCTATGCTCTGCAGATCAATATAAATATAACCAAATAGCTCATCTCCTACGCTCTATTAAATCACACCATATATACCTACCAAAAGAGGCGTGGAAATATCTCACCTCGAAACCCACTCCTCCAAAAGGTATCTCTCTGTTCTACAATATTTTTCAAAACAAACTTGATTTTATCAAATCTCAACCTTTCCAGAAATGGGAAACAGATCTAAACGTGCGCATTGCGAACTCACAGTGGCAGTGTGCATTTAGATCACTCTATAAAGCCTCAAAATGTGTCAACCACTGGGAACTTTCCCAGAAAATTGCATTACGCTGGTATCTTACACCTTACAGGATTTCAAAATTTGGAAACAATGGCTCCCCGCTATGCTGGAGGAAATGTGGCTCCATAGGTAACCTTTTACATATGTTCTGGTCCTGTAGGCACCTAACTAGCTTTTGGAACTCTGTCTTCCGGATTATTTCTAGCATCACGGGGATTCTGACCCGCCCTAAACCAAGCTTGGCAATTTTAAATGTGGGTATTGAGAAATTCCCTCCTGAATTCAAAACTGTAATCACACACATTCTTCTAGCTGCTAGAACACTAATAGCCAAACACTGGAAGGCAGACAGAGCTCCAAATGTATCTGAAGTCCTCGCAAACACCCAGACACACTATGTATATGAATCTCTGATAGCCATCAAGAATGGCCAGAAAGAAAAGTTTGATAAAAATTGGAAAATTTGGACAACATGGTTTAAAGGTAACTGACTTTAACAAATAATAGATGAACTATTCAAAATCTAGATGCTTCCACTATGTCCACATGAGATCAGACCATGGATGAACCTTCTTCAACCTTTCCCCCTCCCCCCCCTACTCCCCTCCCTTCCTCCCTCCTACCTTTCTTCCCTTTATGTTATTTTGTTCTTTATACGTTAAACTTCAAGCAACATTATATCCGCATACGGATAACATGTTATTCAGTTATAACTATAATAATGATGTTAATACGCCTCACGAGACCATTACCTTAATAACATCTTGATATTACATTGTCTAAATAAAATAGATATACCTATGTTAATGTAATATGGTACAACATAACGGTGTAACACTGTACTCTATGTATAACATGCAATACTCAATAAAAATCATTTAAAAAAAAAAAAAGAGTACCATCATCACCAGCCCCTTACATCAGAGTCCCATCACAGGCCCCTTACATCAGACTCCCATCAGGAGCCCCTTACATCAGAAACCCATCAGAATCCCCTTACATCAGAGTCCCATCAGCACCCCCTTACCTCAGAGTCCCATCAACAGCCTCTTACATCAGAGTCCTATCAGCAGCCCCTTACATCAAAGTTCCATCACCAGTTCACATACATCAGAGTCCCAGCAGCAGCCCCTTACATCAAAGACCAATCACCAGCCCTTTTCATGAGAGTCCCATCAGCAGCCCCTTACATCAGAGTCCCATCAGAAGCCCCTTACTTCAGAATCCGATCAGAAACCCCTTACTTCAGAGTACCATCAGCAGCCCCTTACATCAGAGTCCATTCAGCAACCCCTTATATCAGAGTCCCATCAGCAGCCTCTTACTTCAGAGTCCCACCACCAGCCCCTTACATCAAAGTCCCATCACATCAGAGTACCATCACCAGCCCCTTACATCAGAGTCCCATCACAGGCCCCTTACATCAGAGTCCCATCAGGAGCCCCTTACATCAGAAACCCATCAGAATCCCCTTACATCAGAGTCCCATCAGCAGCCCCTTACAGAGAGTCTCATCACCAGCCCCCTTACATCAGGCTCCCATCATCAGCCCCTAACATCAGAGTCCCACCAGCACCCCCTTACCTCAGAGTCCCATCAACAGCCTCTTATATCAGAGTCCTATCAGCAGCCCCTTAAATCAAAGACCAATCACCAGCCCCTTACATCAGTGTCCCATCAACAGCCCCCTTACATCAGAGTCCCATCAACAGCCCCCTTACATCAGAGTCCCACCAACAGTCCTTAACATCAGAGACCCATCAGCAGCCCCTTACCTTAGAGTCCCATCAGCAGTCATTTACATGAGAGTCCCATCAGCAGCCCCCTTACATCAGAGTCCCATCAGCAGCCCCCTTCCATCAGAGTCCCATCAACAGCCCCTACATCAGAGTCCCATCAGCAGCCCCCTTACATCAGGGTCCAATCTGCAGCCCCCTTACATCAGGATCCAATCTGCAGCCCCCTTTCACCATGGTCCCATTACCAGCCCCTTACATAAGGGTCCCATCAGCAGCCCCTTATATCAGAGTGTCCCATCGTCAGCCCTTTACATCAGAATGTCCCATCACCAGCCCCTTAGATCAGAGTCCCATCACAGGCCCCTTAGATCAGAGTCCCATCAGGAGCCCCTTACATAAGAGTCCCATCACCAGCCCCTTACAGAGTCTCATCACCAGCCCCCTTACATCAGGCTTCCATCAACAGCCCCTTACATCAGAGTCCCATCAGCACCCCCTTACTTCAGAGTCCCATCAGCAGCCCCTTACATCAGAGTCCCATCAGCAGCCCCCTTACATCAGAGTCCCATCGGCAGCCCTTTACATCAGAGTCCATTCAGCAGCCCCTTACATCAGAGTCCAATCAGCGGTCCCTTACTTAAGACTCACATCACCAGCCCCCTTACATCAGAGTCCCCTAAACAGCCTTTTACATCAGAGCCCCATCACCAGCCCCTCACATCAGAGTCCCATCAGGAGCCCCCTTACATCAGAAACCCATCAGAATCCCCTTACATCAGAGTCCCATCAGCAGCCCCTTACAGAGAGTCTCATCACCAGCCCCCTTACATTAGGCTCCCATCAACAGCCCCTAACATCAGAGTCCCATCAGCACCCCCTTACCTCAGAGTCCCATCAACAGCCTCTTACATCAGAGTCCTATCAGCAGCCCCTTACATCAAAGTTCCATCACCAGTTCACATACATCGGAGTCCCATCAGCAGCCCCTTACATCAAAGACCAATAACCAGCCCTTTTCATGAGAGTCCCATCAGCAGCCCCTTACATCAGAGTCCCATCAGTAACCTCTTACTTCAGAATCCCATCAGCAACCCCTTACTTCAGAGTACCATCAGCAGCCCCTTACATCAGAGTCCATTCAGCAACCCCTTACATCAGAGTTCCATCACCAGTTCACATACATCAGAGTCCCATCAGCAGCCCCTTACATCAAAGACCAATCACCAGCCCTTTTCATGAGAGTCCCATCAGCAGCCCCTTACATCAGAGTCCCATCAGAAGCCCCTTACTTCAGAATCCGATCAGCAACCCCTTACTTCAGAGTACCATCAGCAGCCCCTTACATCAGAGTCCATTCAGCAACCCCTTACATCAGAGTCCCATCAGCAGCCTCTTACTTCAGAGTCCCACCACCAGCCCCTTACATCAAAGTCCCATCACATCAGAGTACCATCACCAGCCCCTTACATCAGAGTCCCATCACAGGCCCCTTACATCAGAGTCCCATCAGGAGCCCCTTACATCAGAAACCCATCAGAATCCCCTTACATCAGAGTCCCATCAGCAGCCCCTTACAGAGAGTCTCATCACCAGCCCCCTTACATCAGGCTCCCATCAACAGCCCCTAACATCAGAGTCCCATCAGCACCCCCTTACCTCAGAGTCCCATCAACAGCCTCTTACATCAGAATCCTATCAACAGCCCGTTACATCAAAGTTCCATCACCAGTTCACATACACCGGAGTCCCATCAGCAGCCCCTGACATCAAAGACAAATCATCAGCCCTTTTCATGAGAGTCCCATCAGCAGCCCCTTACATCAGAGTCCATTCAGCAGCCCCTTACATCAGAGTCCCATCACCAGCCCCTTACATCAGAGTCCCATCAGCAGCCCCTTACATCAGAGTCCCATCATCTGTCCCCTTACATCAGAGTCCCATCACCAGCCTCCTTACATCAGAGTCCCATCAGCAGCCCATTACATCAGAGTCCCATCAGCAGCCCCTTACATCTGAGTCTTATCAGAATCCCCTTACATCAGAGTCCCATCAGCAGCCCCTTACAGAGTCTCATCACTAGCCCCCTTACATCAGAGTCCTATCACATGCTCCTTACATCAGAGTCCCACCACCAGTCCCTTACATCAAAGTCCAATCAACAGTCCCATACATCAGAGTCCCATCAGCAGCCCCTTACATCAAAGTCCCATCACCAGCCCCCTTACATCAGAGTCCCATCACAAGCTCCTTACATCAGAGTCCCATCAACAGCCCCCTTACATCAGAGTCCCATCAACAGTCCTTAACATAAGAGTCCCATCACCAGCCCCTTACATCAGAGTCCATTCAGCAGCCCCTTACATCAGAGTCCCATCACCAGCCCCTTACATCAGAGTCCCATCAGCAGCCCCTTACATCAGAGTCCCATCATCTGTCCCCTTACATCAGAGTCCCATCACCAGCCTCCTTACATCAGAGTCCCATCAGCAGCCCATTACATCAGAGTCCCATCAGCAGCCCCTTACATCAGAGTCTTATCAGAATCCCCTTACATCAGAGTCCCATCAGCAGCCCCTTACAGAGTCTCATCACTAGCCCCCTTACATCAGAGTCCTATCACATGCTCCTTACATCAGAGTCCCACCACCAGTCCCTTACATCAAAGTCCAATCAACAGTCCCATACATCAGAGTCCCATCAGCAGCCCCTTACATCAAAGTCCCATCACCAGCCCCCTTACATCAGAGTCCCATCACAAGCTCCTTACATCAGAGTCCCATCAACAGCCCCCTTACATCAGAGTCCCATCAACAGTCCTTAACATAAGAGTCCCATCACCAGCCCCTTACATTAGAGTTCCTTCAGAGCCCCTTACATCAGAGTCCTATCAGAATCCCTTTACATCAGAGTCCCATCAGCAGCCCCTTGCAGAGTCTCATCACCTGCCCCCTTACATCAGAGTCCAATCAGCAGCCTCTTACATTAGAGTTCCACCACCAGCCCCTTACATCAAGGTCCCATCAACAGTCCCTTATATCAGGGTCCCATCAGCAGCCCCTTACATCGAAGTCCCATCACCAGCCCCCTTACTTTAGAGTCCAATCACAAGCTCCTTACATCAGAGTCCCATCAGCAGCCCCTTACATCAGAGTCCATTCAGCAGCCCCTTACATCAGAGTCCAATGAGCAGTCCCTTACATCAGCGTCCCATTAACAGCCCCCTACATCAGAGTCCCATCATCAGCCCCCTTACATCAGAGTCCCATCAGCAGCCCCTTGCATCAGAGTCCAATCAGCAACCCCTTACATCAGAGTACCAACACCAGCCCCCTTACATCAGAGTCCCCTAAGCAGCCTTTTACATCAGAGTCCCATCACCAACCCCTCACATCAGAGTCCCATCAGCAGCCCCTTACTTCAGAGTGTTATCAGAATCCCCTTACATCAGAGTCCCATCAGCAGCCCCTTACATCAGAGTCCCATCACATGCTCCTTACATCAGAGTCCCATCAGCAGCCCCTTACATCAGAGTCCCATCACCAGCCCCTCACATCAGAGTCCCATCACAGGCCCCTTACATCAGAGTCCTATCAGAATCCCCTTACATCAGAGTCCCATCAGCAGCCCCTTACAGAGTCTCATCACCAGCCCCCTTACATCAGGCTCCCATCAACAGCCCCTTGCATCAGAATCCCATCAGAAACCCCTTACATCAGAGTCCCATCAGCAACCCCTTACTTCAGAGTCCCATCAGCAGCCCCTTACATCAGAGTCCCACCACCAGCCCCCTTACATCACAGTCCCATCAGCAGCCCCTTACATCACAGTCCATTCAGCAGCCCCTTACATCAGAGTCCCATCACCAGCCCCTTACATCAGAGTCCCATCACCAGCCCCTTACATCAGAGTCCCATCAGCAACCCCTTACAGAGTCTCATCACCAGCCCCCTTACATCAGGCTCCCATCAACAGCCCCTTGCATCAGAATCCCATCAGAAACCCCTTACATCAGAGTCCCATCAGCAACCCCTTACTTCAGAGTCCCATCAGCAGACCCTTACATCAGAGTCCCACCACCAGCCCCCTTACATCACAGTCCCATCAGCAGCCCCTTACATCACAGTCCAATCAGCGTTCCCTTACTTCAGACACTCATCACAAGCCCCTTACATCAGAGTCCCATCAGAGCCCCTTACATCAGATTCCTTTCAGAATCCCCTTACATCAGAGTCCCATCAGCAGCCCCTTACAGAGTCTCATCACCAGCCCCCTTAAATCAGGCTCCCATCAACAGCCCTATACATCAGAATCCCATCAGAAACCCCCTACATCAGAGTCCCATCAGCAACCCCTTACTTCAGAGTCCCATCAGCAGCCCATTACATCAGAGTACCATCACCAGCTCCTTACATCAGAGTCCCATCAGCACCCCCTTACATCAGAGTCCCATTAGACGCCCCTAACATCAGAGTCCTATCAGCAGCCCCTTACATCAGAGACTATTCAGCAGCCCCTTACATCAGAGTCCAATCAGCAGCCCCTTACATCAGAAAGTCCCATCACAAGCCCCTTACATCAGAGTCCCATCAGAGCCCCTTACATCAGATTCCTTTCAGAATCCCCTTACATCAGAGTCCCATCACCAGCCCCTTACAAAGTCTCATCACCTGTTCCCTTACTTCAGAATCCCACCACCAGCCCCTTACATCAAAGTCCCATCAACAGCCCGCTAACCCCCATAGTACATCAGAGTCCATACTGCAGTCCCTTATATCAGATTGTCCAATCACCAGCCCTTTACATCAGAGTGTCCCATCACCAGCCCCTTACATCAGAGTCCCATCAGGAGCCCCTTACATCAGAGTCCCTTCACCAGCCCCTTACAGAGTCTCATCACCAGCACCCTTACATCAGGCTCCCATCAACAGCCCCTTACATCAGAGTCCCATCAGAAAACTCTTACATCAGAGTCCCATCAGCAACCCCTTACTTCAGAGTCCTATCACCAGCCCCCTTACATCAGAGTCCCATCAGCTGCCCCTTACATCAGAGTCCAATCAGCAGCCCCTTACATCAGAGTCCAATCAGCGGCCCCTTACTTAAGACTCCCATCACCAGCCCCCTTACATCAGAGTCCCCTAAGCAGCCTTTTACATCAGAGTCCCATCAGCAGCCCCTTACATCAGAGTCCCATCACAAGCCCCCTAACATCAGAGTCCCATTAGCAGCCCCTTACATCGGAGTCCATTCAGCAGCCCCTTTTATCAGAGTCCAATCAGCGGCCCCTTACTTCAGACTCCCATTACCAGCCCCCTTACATTTGAGTCCCCTAAGCAGCCTTTTACATCAGAGTCCCATCACAAGCCCCCTAACATCAGAGTCCCATCAGCACCCCCTTACATCAGAGTCCCATCAGCACCCCCTTACATCAGAGTCCCATCAACAGTCCCCTTACATCAGAGTCCCATCAACAGTCCCTTACATCAGAGTCCCATCAGCAGCCCCTTACATCAAAGTCCCAGTAACAGCCCCCTACATCAGAGTCCCATCATCAGCCCCCTTACATCAGAGTCCCATCAGCAGCCCCTTACATCAGAGTCCAATCAGCAACCCCTTACATCAGAGTCCCATCTCCAGCCCCCTTACATCAGAGTCCCATCACATGCTCCTTACATCAGAGTCCCATCAACAGCACCCTTACATCAGAGTCCCATCAACAGTCCTTAACATCAGAGTCCCATCACCAGCCCCTTAAATTAGAATCTCATCAGCAGTCCAATACAGAGTGTCCCAACACCAGGACCTTACATCAGAGACCTATCAGCAGTCCCATCACATGCTCCTTACATCAGAGTCCCATCAGCAGCCCCATTACATCAGACTCCATTCAGCAGCCCATTACATCAGCGTCCCATTAACAGCCCCTTACATCAGAGTCCCATCACAGGCCCCTTACATTAGAGTTCCTTCAGAGCCCCTTACATCAGAGTCCTATCAGAATCCCTTTACATCAGGGTCCCATCAGCAGCCCCTTTCAGAGTCCCATCTCCAGCCCCCTTACATCAGAGTCCCATCAACAGCACCCTTACATCAAAGTCCATTCAGCAGCCCCTTACATCAGAGTCACATCACCAGCCCCTTACATCAGAGTCCCGTCAGCAGCCCCTTACATCAGAGTCCCATCATCTGTCCCCTTACATCAGAGTCCCATCACCAGCCCCCTTACATCAGAGTCCCATCAGCAGCCCATTACATCAGAGTCCTATCAGCAGCCCCTTACATCAGAGTCTTATCAGAATCCCCTTACATCAGAGTCCCATCAGCAGCCCCTTACAGAGTCTCATCACCAGCCCCCTTACATCAGAGTCCTATCACATGCTCCTTACATCAGAGTCCCACCACCAGTCCCTTACATGAAAGTCCAATCAACAGTCCCATACATCAGAGTCCCATCAGCAGCCCCTTACATCAAAGTCCCATCACCAGCCCCCTTACATCAGAGTCCCATCACAAGCTCCTTACATCAGAGTCCCATCAACAGCCCCCTTACATCAGAGTCCCATCAACAGTCCTTAACATAAGAGTCCCATCACCAGCCCCTTACATCAGAGTCCCATCACAGCCCCCTTACATTAGAGTTCCTTCAGAGCCCCTTACATCAGAGTCCTATCAGAATCCCTTTACATCAGAGTCCCATCAGCAGCCCCTTACAGAGTCTCATCACCAGCCCCCTTACATCAGAGTCCAATCAGCAGCCTCTTACATTAGAGTTCCACCACCAGCCCCTTACATCAAGGTCCCATCAACAGTCCCTTACATCAGGGTCCCATCAGCAGCCCCTTACATCGAAGTCCCATCACCAGCCCCCTTACTTTAGAGTCCAATCACAAGCTCCTTACATCAGAATCCCATCAGCAGCCCCTTACATCAGAGTCCATTCAGCAGCCCCTTACATCAGAGTCCAATCAGCAGTCCCTTACATCAGCGTCCCATTAACAGCCCCCTACATCAGAGTCCCATCATCAGCCCCCTTACATCAGAGTCCCATCAGCAGCCCCTTACATCAGAGTCCCATCAGCAACCCCTTACATCAGAGTACCAACACCAGCCCCCTTACATCAGAGTCCCCTAAGCAGCCTTTTACATCAGAGTCCCATCACCAACCCCTCACATCAGAGTCCCATCAGCAGCCCCTTACTTCAGAGTGTTATCAGAATCCCCTTACATCAGAGTCCCATCAGCAGCCCCTTACATCAGAGTCCCATCACATGCTCCTTACATCAGAGTCCCATCAGCAGCCCCTTACATCAGAGTCCCATCACCAGCCCCTCACATCAGAGTCCCATCACAGGCCCCTTACATCAGAGTCCTATCAGAATCCCCTTACATCAGTGTCCCATCAGCAGCCCCTTACCAAGTCTCATCACCAGCCCCCTTACATCAGGCTCCCATCAACAGCCCCTTGCATCAGAATCCCATCAGAAACCCCTTACATCAGAGTCCCATCAGCAACCCCTTACTTCAGAGTCCCATCAGCAGCCCCTTACATCAGAGTCCCATCACCAGCCCCCTTACATCACAGTCCCATCAGCAGCCCCTTACATCACAGTCCATTCAGCAGCCCCTTACATCAGAGTCCAATCAGCGTTCCCTTACTTCAGACACTCATCACAAGCCCCTTACATCAGAGTCCCATCAGAGCCCCTTACATCAGATTCCTTTCAGAATTCGCTTACATCAGAGTCCCATCAGCAGCCCCTTACAGAGTCTCATCACCAGCCCCCTTAAATCAGGCTCCCATCAACAGC
The DNA here is from genome assembly GCA_037952835.1 of Lithobates septentrionalis. Taxonomy (NCBI): domain Eukaryota; kingdom Metazoa; phylum Chordata; class Amphibia; order Anura; family Ranidae; genus Lithobates; species Lithobates septentrionalis. The sequence goes on from JBBDGP010001120.1 coordinate 5,166,739, forward strand.
CCCTTACATCAGAATCCCATCAGAAACCCCCTACATCAGAGTCCCATCAGCAACCCCTTACTTCAGAGTACCATCACCAGCTCCTTACATCAGAGTCCCATCAGCACCCCCTTACATCAGAGTCCCATTAGACACCCCTAACATCAGAGTCCTATCAGCAGCCCCTTACATCAGAGTCTATTCAGCAGCCCCTTACATCAGAGTCCAATCAGCAGCCCCTTACATCAGAAAGTCCCATCACAAGCCCCTTACATCAGAGTCCCATCAGAGCCCCTTACATCAGATTCCTTTCAGAATCCCCTTACATCAGAGTCCCATCACCAGCCCCTTACAAAGTCTCATCACCTGTTCCCTTACATCATAGTCCCATAAGCAGCCTCTTACATTAGAGTTCCACCTGCAGGCCCTTACTTCAGAATCCCACCACCAGCCCCTTACATCAAAGTCCCATCAACAGCCCCCTAACCCCCATAGTACATCAGAGTCCATACTGCAGTCCCTTATATCAGAGTGTCCAATCACCAGCCCTTTACATCAGAGTGTCCCATCACACGCCCCTTACATCAGAGTCCCATCAGGAGCCCCTTACATCAGAGTCCCTTCACCAGCCCCTTACAGAGTCTCATCACCAGCACCCTTACATCAGGCTCCCATCAACAGCCCCTTACATCAGAGTCCCATCAGAAACCTCTTACATCAGAGTGCCATCAGCAACCCCTTACTTCAGAGTCCTATCACCAGCCCCCTTACATCAGAATCCCATCAGCTGCCCCTTACATCAGAGTCCAATCAGCAGCCCCTTACATCAGAGTCCAATCAGCGGCCCCTTACTTAAGACTCCCATCACCAGCCCCCTTACATCAGGCTCCCATCAACAGCCCCTTGCATCAGAATCCCATCAGAAACCCCTTACATCAGAGTCCCATCAGCAACCCCTTACTTCAGAGTCCCATCAGCAGCCCCTTACATCAGAGTCCCACCACCAGCCCCCTTACATCACAGTCCCATCAGCAGCCCCTTACATCACAGTCCATTCAGCAGCCCCTTACATCAGAGTCCCATCACCAGCCCCTTACATCAGAGTCCCATCACCAGCCCCTTACATCAGAGTCCCATCAGCAACCCCTTACAGAGTCTCATCACCAGCCCCCTTACATCAGGCTCCCATCAACAGCCCCTTGCATCAGAATCCCATCAGAAACCCCTTACATCAGAGTCCCATCAGCAACCCCTTACTTCAGAGTCCCATCAGCAGCCCCTTACATCAGAGTCCCACCACCAGCCCCCTTACATCACAGTCCCATCAGCAGCCCCTTACATCACAGTCCAATCAGCGTTCCCTTACTTCAGACACTCATCACAAGCCCCTTACATCAGAGTCCCATCAGAGCCCCTTACATCAGATTCCTTTCAGAATCCCCTTACATCAGAGTCCCATCAGCAGCCCCTTACAGAGTCTCATCACCAGCCCCCTTAAATCAGGCTCCCATCAACAGCCCTATACATCAGAATCCCATCAGAAACCCCCTACATCAGAGTCCCATCAGCAACCCCTTACTTCAGAGTCCCATCAGCAGCCCATTACATCAGAGTACCATCACCAGCTCCTTACATCAGAGTCCCATCAGCACCCCCTTACATCAGAGTCCCATTAGACGCCCCTAACATCAGAGTCCTATCAGCAGCCCCTTACATCAGAGTCTATTCAGCAGCCCCTTACATCAGAGTCCAATCAGCAGCCCCTTACATCAGAAAGTCCCATCACAAGCCCCTTACATCAGAGTCCCATCAGAGCCCCTTACATCAGATTCCTTTCAGAATCCCCTTACATCAGAGTCCCATCACCAGCCCCTTACAAAGTCTCATCACCTGTTCCCTTACTTCAGAATCCCACCACCAGCCCCTTACATCAAAGTCCCATCAACAGCCCGCTAACCCCCATAGTACATCAGAGTCCATACTGCAGTCCCTTATATCAGAGTGTCCAATCACCAGCCCTTTACATCAGAGTGTCCCATCACCAGCCCCTTACATCATAGTCCCATCAGGAGCCCCTTACATCAGAGTCCCTTCACCAGCCCCTTACAGAGTCTCATCACCAGCACCCTTACATCAGGCTCCCATCAACAGCCCCTTACATCAGAGTCCCATCAGAAACCTCTTACATCAGAGTCCCATCAGCAACCCCTTACTTCAGAGTCCTATCACCAGCCCCCTTACATCAGAGTCCCATCAGCTGCCCCTTACATCAGAGTCCAATCAGCAGCCCCTTACATCAGAGTCCAATCAGCGGCCCCTTACTTAAGACTCCCATCACCAGCCCCCTTACATCAGAGTCCCCTAAGCAGCCTTTTACATCAGAGTCCCATCAGCAGCCCCTTACATCAGAGTCCCATCACAAGCCCCCTAACATCAGAGTCCCATTAGCAGCCCCTTACATCGGAGTCCATTCAGCAGCCCCTTTTATCAGAGTCCAATCAGCGGCCCCTTACTTCAGACTCCCATTACCAGCCCCCTTACATTTGAGTCCCCTAAGCAGCCTTTTACATCAGAGTCCCATCACCAGCCCCTCACATCAGAGTACCATCACCAACCCTTACATCAGAGTCCCATCAGCACCCCCTTACATCAGAGTCCCATCAGCACCCCCTTACATCAGAGTCCCATCAACAGCCCCCTTACATCAGAGTCCCATCAACAGTCCCTTACATCAGAGTCCCATCAGCAGCCCCTTACATCAAAGTCCCAGTAACAGCCCCCTACATCAGAGTCCCATCATCAGCCCCCTTACATCAGAGTCCCATCAGCAGCCCCTTACATCAGAGTCCAATCAGCAACCCCTTACATCAGAGTCCCATCTCCAGCCCCCTTACATCAGAGTCCCATCACATGCTCCTTACATCAGAGTCCCATCAACAGCACCCTTACATCAGAGTCCCATCAACAGTCCTTAACATCAGAGTCCCATCACCAGCCCCTTAAATTAGAATCTCATCAGCAGTCCAATACAGAGTGTCCCAACACCAGGACCTTACATCAGAGACCTATCAGCAGTCCCATCACATGCTCCTTACATCAGAGTCCCATCAGCAGCCCCATTACATCAGACTCCATTCAGCAGCCCATTACATCAGCGTCCCATTAACAGCCCCTTACATCAGAGTCCCATCACAGGCCCCTTACATTAGAGTTCCTTCAGAGCCCCTTACATCAGAGTCCTATCAGAATCCCTTTACATCAGGGTCCCATCAGCAGCCCCTTACAGAGTCCCATCTCCAGCCCCCTTACATCAGAGTCCCATCACATGCTCCTTACATCAGAGTCCCATCAACAGCACCCTTACATCAGAGTCCATTCAGCAGCCCCTTACATCAGAGTCCCATCACCAGCCCCTTACATCAGAGTCCCGTCAGCAGCCCCTTACATCAGAGTCCCATCATCTGTCCCCTTACATCAGAGTCCCATCACCAGCCCCCTTACATCAGAGTCCCATCAGCAGCCCATTACATCAGAGTCCTATCAGCAGCCCCTTACATCAGATTCTTATCAGAATCCCCTTACATCAGAGTCCCATCAGCAGCCCCTTACAGAGTCTCATCACCAGCCCCCTTACATCAGAGTCCTATCACATGCTCCTTACATCAGAGTCCCACCACCAGTCCCTTACATGAAAGTCCAATCAACAGTCCCATACATCAGAGTCCCATCAGCAGCCCCTTACATCAAAGTCCCATCACCAGCCCCCTTACATCAGAGTCCCATCACAAGCTCCTTACATCAGAGTCCCATCAACAGCCCCCTTACATCAGAGTCCCATCAACAGTCCTTAACATAAGAGTCCCATCACCAGCCCCTTACATCAGAGTCCCATCACAGCCCCCTTACATTAGAGTTCCTTCAGAGCCCCTTACATCAGAGTCCTATCAGAATCCCTTTACATCAGAGTCCCATCAGCAGCCCCTTACAGAGTCTCATCACCAGCCCCCTTACATCAGAGTCCAATCAGCAGCCTCTTACATTAGAGTTCCACCACCAGCCCCTTACATCAAGGTCCCATCAACAGTCCCTTACATCATTGTCCCATCAGCAGCCCCTTACATCGAAGTCCCATCACCAGCCCCCTTACTTTAGAGTCCAATCACAAGCTCCTTACATCAGAGTCCCATCATCAGCCCCCTTACATCAGAGTCCCATCAGCAGCCCCTTACATCAGAGTCCAATCAGCAACCCCTTACATCAGAGTACCAACACCAGCCCCCTTACATCAGAGTCCCCTAAGCAGCCTTTTACATCAGAGTCCCATCACCAACCCCTCACATCAGAGTCCCATCAGCAGCCCCTTACTTCAGAGTGTTATCAGAATCCCCTTACATCAGAGTCCCATCAGCAGCCCCTTACATCAGAGTCCCATCACATGCTCCTTACATCAGAGTCCCATCAGCAGCCCCTTACATCAGAATCTCATCACCAGCCCCTCACATCAGAGTCCCATCACAGGCCCCTTACATCAGAGTCCTATCAGAATCCCCTTACATCAGTGTCCCATCAGCAGCCCCTTACAGAGTCTCATCACCAGCCCCCTTACATCAGGCTCCCATCAACAGCCCCTTGCATCAGAATCCCATCAGAAACCCCTTACATCAGAGTCCCATCAGCAACCCCTTACTTCAGAGTCCCATCAGCAGCCCCTTACATCAGAGTCCCATCACCAGCCCCCTTACATCACAGTCCCATCAGCAGCCCCTTACATCACAGTCCATTCAGCAGCCCCTTACATCAGAGTCCAATCAGCGTTCCCTTACTTCAGACACTCATCACAAGCCCCTTACATCAGAGTCCCATCAGAGCCCCTTACATCAGATTCCTTTCAGAATCTGCTTACATCAGAGTCCCATCAGCAGCCCCTTACAGAGTCTCATCACCAGCCCCCTTAAATCAGGCTCCCATCAACAGCCCCTTACATCAGAATCCCATCAGAAACCCCCTACATCAGAGTCCCATCAGCAACCCCTTACTTCAGAGTACCATCACCAGCTCCTTACATCAGAGTCCCATCAGCACCCCCTTACATCAGAGTCCCATTAGACACCCCTAACATCAGAGTCCTATCAGCAGCCCCTTACATCAGAGTCTATTCAGCAGCCCCTTACATCAGAGTCCAATCAGCAGCCCCTTACATCAGAAAGTCCCATCACAAGCCCCTTACATCAGAGTCCCATCAGAGCCCCTTACATCAGATTCCTTTCAGAATCCCCTTACATCAGAGTCCCATCACCAGCCCCTTACAAAGTCTCATCACCTGTTCCCTTACATCATAGTCCCATAAGCAGCCTCTTACATTAGAGTTCCACCTGCAGGCCCTTACTTCAGAATCCCACCACCAGCCCCTTACATCAAAGTCCCATCAACAGCCCCCTAACCCCCATAGTACATCAGAGTCCATACTGCAGTCCCTTATATCAGAGTGTCCAATCACCAGCCCTTTACATCAGAGTGTCCCATCACCAGCCCCTTACATCAGAGTCCCATCAGGAGCCCCTTACATCAGAGTCCCTTCACCAGCCCCTTACAGAGTCTCATCACCAGCACCCTTACATCAGGCTCCCATCAACAGCCCCTTACATCAGAGTCCCATCAGAAACCTCTTACATCAGAGTCCCATCAGCAACCCCTTACTTCAGAGTCCTATCACCAGCCCCCTTACATCAGAATCCCATCAGCTGCCCCTTACATCAGAGTCCAATCAGCAGCCCCTTACATCAGAGTCCAATCAGCGGCCCCTTACTTAAGACTCCCATCACCAGCCCCCTTACATCAGAGTCCCCTAAGCAGCCTTTTACATCAGAGTCCCATCAGCAGCCCCTTACATCAGAGTCCCATCACAAGCCCCCTAACATCAGAGTCCCATCAGCAGCCCCTTACATCAGAGTCCATTCAGCAGCCCCTTATATCAGAATCCAATCAGCGGCCCCTTACTTCAGACTCCCATTAACGGCCCCCTTACATCTGAGTCCCCTAAGCAGCCTTTTACATCAGAGTCCCATCACCAGCCCCTCACATCAGAGTACCATCACCAACCCTTACATCAGAGTCCCATCAGCACCCTCTTACATCAGAGTCCCATCAACAGCCCCCTTACATCAGAGTCCCATCAACAGTCCCTTACATCAGAGTCCCATCAGCAGCCCCTTACATCAAAGTCCCAGTAACAGCCCCCTACATCAGAGTCCCATCATCAGCCCCCTTACATCAGAGTCCCATCAGCAGCCCCTTACATCAGAGTCCAATCAGCAACCCCTTACATCAGAGTCCCATCACCAGCCCCCTTACATCAGAGTCCCATCACATGCTCCTTACATCAGAGTCCCATCAACAGCACCCTTACATCAGAGTCCCATCAACAGTCCTTAACATCAGAGTCCCATCACCAGCCCCTTACATTAGAATCTCATCAGCAGTCCAATACAGAGTGTCCCAACACCAGGACCTTACATCAGAGACCTATCAGCAGTCCCATCACATGCTCCTTACATCAGAGTCCTATCAGCAGCCCCTTTACATCAGACTCCATTCAGCAGCCCATTACATCAGCGTCCCATTAACAGCCCCTTACATCAGAGTCCCATCACAGGCCCCTTACATTAGAGTTCCTTCAGAGCCCCTTACATCAGAGTCCTATCAGAATCCCTTTACATCAGAGTCCCATCAGCAGCCCCTTACAGAGTCTCATCACCAGCCCCCTTACATCAGAGTCCATTCAGCAGCCCCTTACATCAGAGTCCAATCAGCGGCCCCTTACTTAAGACTCCCATCACCAGCCCCCTTACATCAGAGTCCCCTAAGCAGCCTTTTACATCAGAGTCCCATCAGCAGCCCCTTACATCAGAGTCCCATCACAAGCCCCCTAACATCAGAGTCCCATCAGCAGCCCCTTACATCAGAGTCCATTCAGCAGCCCCTTATATCAGAATCCAATCAGCAGCCCCTTACTTCAGACTCCCATTACCAGCCCCCTTACATCTGAGTCCCCTAAGCAGCCTTTTACATCAGAGTCCCATCACCAGCCCCTCACATCAGAGTACCATCACCAACCCTTACATCAGAGTCCCATCAGCACCCCCTTACATCAGAGTCCCATCAACAGCCCCCTTACATCAGAGTCACATCAACAGTCCCTTACATCAGAGTCCCATCAGCAGCCCCTTACATCAAAGTCCCAGTAACAGCCCCCTACATCAGAGTCCCATCATCAGCCCCCTTACATCAGAGTCCCATCAGCAGCCCCTTACATCAGAGTCCCATCAGCAACCCCTTACTTCAGAGTCCCATCAGCAGCCCCTTACATCAGAGTCCCACCACCAGCCCCCTTACATCACAGTCCCATCAGCAGCCCCTTACATCACAGTCCAATCAGCGTTCCCTTACTTCAGACACTCATCACAAGCCCCTTACATCAGAGTCCCATCAGAGCCCCTTACATCAGATTCCTTTCAGAATCCCCTTACATCAGAGTCCCATCAGCAGCCCCTTACAGAGTCTCATCACCAGCCCCCTTAAATCAGGCTCCCATCAACAGCCCTATACATCAGAATCCCATCAGAAACCCCCTACATCAGAGTCCCATCAGCAACCCCTTACTTCAGAGTCCCATCAGCAGCCCATTACATCAGAGTACCATCACCAGCTCCTTACATCAGAGTCCCATCAGCACCCCCTTACATCAGAGTCCCATTAGACGCCCCTAACATCAGAGTCCTATCAGCAGCCCCTTACATCAGAGTCTATTCAGCAGCCCCTTACATCAGAGTCCAATCAGCAGCCCCTTACATCAGAAAGTCCCATCACAAGCCCCTTACATCAGAGTCCCATCAGAGCCCCTTACATCAGATTCCTTTCAGAATCCCCTTACATCAGAGTCCCATCACCAGCCCCTTACAAAGTCTCATCACCTGTTCCCTTACTTCAGAATCCCACCACCAGCCCCTTACATCAAAGTCCCATCAACAGCCCGCTAACCCCCATAGTACATCAGAGTCCATACTGCAGTCCCTTATATCAGAGTGTCCAATCACCAGCCCTTTACATCAGAGTGTCCCATCACCAGCCCCTTACATCATAGTCCCATCAGGAGCCCCTTACATCAGAGTCCCTTCACCAGTCCCTTACAGAGTCTCATCACCAGCACCCTTACATCAGGCTCCCATCAACAGCCCCTTACATCAGAGTCCCATCAGAAACCTCTTACATCAGAGTCCCATCAGCAACCCCTTACTTCAGAGTCCTATCACCAGCCCCCTTACATCAGAGTCCCATCAGCTGCCCCTTACATCAGAGTCCAATCAGCAGCCCCTTACATCAGAGTCCAATCAGCGGCCCCTTACTTAAGACTCCCATCACCAGCCCCCTTACATCAGAGTCCCCTAAGCAGCCTTTTACATCAGAGTCCCATCAGCAGCACCTTACATCAGAGTCCCATCACAAGCCCCCTAACATCAGAGTCCCATTAGCAGCCCCTTACATCGGAGTCCATTCAGCAGCCCCTTTTATCAGAGTCCAATCAGCGGCCCCTTACTTCAGACTCCCATTACCAGCCCCCTTACATTTGAGTCCCCTAAGCAGCCTTTTACATCAGAGTCCCATCACCAGCCCCTCACATCAGAGTACCATCACCAACCCTTACATCAGAGTCCCATCAGCACCCCCTTACATCAGAGTCCCATCAGCACCCCCTTACATCAGAGTCCCATCAACAGCCCCCTTACATCAGAGTCCCATCAACAGTCCCTTACATCAGAGTCCCATCAGCAGCCCCTTACATCAAAGTCCCAGTAACAGCCCCCTACATCAGAGTCCCATCATCAGCCCCCTTACATCAGAGTCCCATCAGCAGCCCCTTACATCAGAGTCCAATCAGCAACCCCTTACATCAGAGTCCCATCTCCAGCCCCCTTACATCAGAGTCCCATCACATGCTCCTTACATCAGAGTCCCATCAACAGCACCCTTACATCAGAGTCCCATCAACAGTCCTTAACATCAGAGTCCCATCACCAGCCCCATAAATTAGAATCTCATCAGCAGTCCAATACAGAGTGTCCCAACACCAGGACCTTACATCAGAGACCTATCAGCAGTCCCATCACATGCTCCTTACATCAGAGTCCCATCAGCAGCCCCATTACATCAGACTCCATTCAGCAGCCCATTATATCAGCGTCCCATTAACAGCCCCTTACATCAGAGTCCCATCACAGGCCCCTTACATTAGAGTTCCTTCAGAGCCCCTTACATCAGAGTCCTATCAGAATCCCTTTACATCAGGGTCCCATCAGCAGCCCCTTACAGAGTCCCATCTCCAGCCCCCTTACATCAGAGTCCCATCACATGCTCCTTACATCAGAGTCCCATCAACAGCACCCTTACATCAGAGTCCATTCAGCAGCCCCTTACATCAGAGTCCCATCACCAGCCCCTTACATCAGAGTCCCGTCAGCAGCCCCTTACATCAGAGTCCCATCATCTGTCCCCTTACATCAGAGTCCCATCACCAGCCCCCTTACATCAGAGTCCCATCAGCAGCCCATTACATCAGAGTCCTATCAGCAGCCCCTTACATCAGAGTCTTATCAGAATCCCCTTACATCAGAGTCCCATCAGCAGCCCCTTACAGAGTCTCATCACCAGCCCCCTTACATCAGAGTCCTATCACATGCTCCTTACATCAGAGTCCCACCACCAGTCCCTTACATGAAAGTCCAATCAACAGTCCCATACATCAGAGTCCCATCAGCAGCCCCTTACATCAAAGTCCCATCACCAGCCCCCTTACATCAGAGTCCCATCACAAGCTCCTTACATCAGAGTCCCATCAACAGCCCCCTTACATCAGAGTCCCATCAACAGTCCTTAACATAAGAGTCCCATCACCAGCCCCTTACATCAGAGTCCCATCACAGCCCCCTTACATTAGAGTTCCTTCAGAGCCCCTTACATCAGAGTCCTATCAGAATCCCTTTACATCAGAGTCCCATCAGCAGCCCCTTACAGAGTCTCATCACCAGCCCCCTTACATCAGAGTCCAATCAGCAGCCTCTTACATTAGAGTTCCACCACCAGCCCCTTACATCAAGGTCCCATCAACAGTCCCTTACATCAGGGTCCCATCAGCAGCCCCTTACATCGAAGTCCCATCACCAGCCCCCTTACTTTAGAGTCCAATCACAAGCTCCTTACATCAGAGTCCCATCATCAGCCCCCTTACATCAGAGTCCCATCAGCAGCCCCTTACATCAGAGTCCAATCAGCAACCCCTTACATCAGAGTACCAACACCAGCCCCCTTACATCAGAGTCCCCTAAGCAGCCTTTTACATCAGAGTCCCATCACCAACCCCTCACATCAGAGTCCCATCAGCAGCCCCTTACTTCAGAGTGTTATCAGAATCCCCTTACATCAGAGTCCCATCAGCAGCCCCTTACATCAGAGTCCCATCACATGCTCCTTACATCAGAGTCCCATCAGCAGACCCTTACATCAGAATCTCATCACCAGCCCCTCACATCAGAGTCCCATCACAGGCCCCTTACATCAGAGTCCTATCAGAATCCCCTTACATCAGTGTCCCATCAGCAGCCCCTTACAGAGTCTCATCACCAGCCCCCTTACATCAGGCTCCCATCAACAGCCCCTTGCATCAGAATCCCATCAGAAACCCCTTACATCAGAGTCCCATCAGCAACCCCTTACTTCAGAGTCCCATCAGCAGCCCCTTACATCAGAGTCCCATCACCAGCCCCCTTACATCACAGTCCCATCAGCAGCCCCTTACATCACAGTCCATTCAGCAGCCCCTTACATCAGAGTCCAATCAGCGTTCCCTTACTTCAGACACTCATCACAAGCCCCTTACATCAGAGTCCCATCAGAGCCCCTTACATCAGATTCCTTTCAGAATCCGCTTACATCAGAGTCCCATCAGCAGCCCCTTACAGAGTCTCATCACCAGCCCCCTTAAGTCAGGCTCCCATCAACAGCCCCTTACATCAGAATCCCATCAGAAACCCCCTACATCAGAGTCCCATCAGCAACCCCTTACTTCAGAGTACCATCACCAGCTCCTTACATCAGAGTCCCATCAGCACCCCCTTACATCAGAGTCCCATTAGACACCCCTAACATCAGAGTCCTATCAGCAGCCCCTTACATCAGAGTCTATTCAGCAGCCCCTTACATCAGAGTCCAATCAGCAGCCCCTTACATCAGAAAGTCCCATCACAAGCCCCTTACATCAGAGTCCCATCAGAGCCCCTTACATCAGATTCCTTTCAGAATCCCCTTACATCAGAGTCCCATCACCAGCCCCTTACAAAGTCTCATCACCTGTTCCCTTACATCATAGTCCCATAAGCAGCCTCTTACATTAGAGTTCCACCTGCAGGCCCTTACTTCAGAATCCCACCACCAGCCCCTTACATCAAAGTCCCATCAACAGCCCCCTAACCCCCATAGTACATCAGAGTCCATACTGCAGTCCCTTATATCAGAGTGTCCAATCACCAGCCCTTTACATCAGAGTGTCCCATCACCAGCCCCTTACATCAGAGTCCCATCAGGAGCCCCTTACATCAGAGTCCCTTCACCAGCCCCTTACAGAGTCTCATCACCAGCACCCTTACATCAGGCTCCCATCAACAGCCCCTTACATCAGAGTCCCATCAGAAACCTCTTACATCAGAGTCCCATCAGCAACCCCTTACTTCAGAGTCCTATCACCAGCCCCCTTACATCAGAATCCCATCAGCTGCCCCTTACATCAGAGTCCAATCAGCAGCCCCTTACATCAGAGTCCAATCAGCGGCCCCTTACTTAAGACTCCCATCACCAGCCCCCTTACATCAGAGTCCCCTAAGCAGCCTTTTACATCAGAGTCCATTCAGCAGCCCCTTATATCAGAATCCAATCAGCGGCCCCTTACTTCAGACTCCCATTACCAGCCCCCTTACATCTGAGTCCCCTAAGCAGCCTTTTACATCAGAGTCCCATCACCAGCCCCTCACATCAGAGTACCATCACCAACCCTTACATCAGAGTCCCATCAGCACCCCCTTACATCAGAGTCCCATCAACAGCCCCCTTACATCAGAGTCCCATCAACAGTCCCTTACATCAGAGTCCCATCAGCAGCCCCTTACATCAAAGTCCCAGTAACAGCCCCCTACATCAGAGTCCCATCATCAGCCCCCTTACATCAGAGTCCCATCAGCAGCCCCTTACATCAGAGTCCAATCAGCAACCCCTTACATCAGAGTCCCATCACCAGCCCCCTTACATCAGAGTCCCATCACATGCTCCTTACATCAGAGTCCCATCAACAGCACCCTTACATCAGAGTCCCATCAACAGTCCTTAACATCAGAGTCCCATCACCAGCCCCTTACATTAGAATCTCATCAGCAGTCCAATACAGAGTGTCCCAACACCAGGACCTTACATCAGAGACCTATCAGCAGTCCCATCACATGCTCCTTACATCAGAGTCCCATCAGCAGCCCCTTTACATCAGACTCCATTCAGCAGCCCATTACATCAGCGTCCCATTAACAGCCCCTTACATCAGAGTCCCATCACAGGCCCCTTACATTAGAGTTCCTTCAGAGCCCCTTACATCAGAGTCCTATCAGAATCCCTTTACATCTTACATCAGAGTCCATTCAGCAGCCCCTTACATCAGAGTCCCATCACCAGCCCCTTACATCAGAGTCCCATCAGCAGCCCCTTACATCAGAGTCCCATCATCTGTCCCCTTACATCAGAGTCCCATCACCAGCCCCCTTACATCAGAGTCCCATCAGCAGCTCATTACATCAGAGTCCTATCAGCAGCCCCTTACATCAGAGTCTTATCAGAATCCCCTTACATCAGGGTCCCATCAGCAGCCCCTTACAGAGTCTCATCACCAGCCCCCTTACATCAGAGTCCTATCACATGCTCCTTACATCAGAGTCCCACCACCAGTCCCTTACATCAAAGTCCAATCAACAGTCCCATACATCAGAGTCCCATCAGCAGCCCCTTACATCAAAGTCCCATCACCAGCCCCCTTACATCAGAGTCCCATCACAAGCTCCTTACATCAGAGTCCCATCAAAAGCCCCCTTACATCAGAGTCCCATAAACAGTCCTTAACATAAGAGTCCCATCACCAGCCCCTTACATCAGAGTCCCATCACAGGCCCCTTACATTAGAGTTCCTTCAGAGCCCCTTACATCAGAGTCCTATCAGAATCCCTTTACATCAGAGTCATATCAGCAGCCCCTTACATAGTCTCATCACCAGCCCCCTTACATCAGAGTCCAATCAGCAGCCTCTTACATTAGAGTTCCACCACCAGCCCCTTACATCAAGGTCCCATCAACAGTCCCTTACATCAGGGTCCCATCAGCAGCCCCTTACATCAAAGTCCCATCACCAGCCCCCTTACTTTAGAGTTCCAACACAAGCTCCTTACATCAGAGTCCCATCAGCAGCCCCTTACATCAGAGTCCATTCAGCAGCCCCTTACATCAGAGTCCAATCAGCAGCCCCTACATCAGCATCCCATTAACAGCCCCTTACATCAGAGTCCCATCATCAGCCCCCTTACATCAGAGTCCCATCAGCAGCCCCTTACATCAGAGTCCAATCAGCAACCCATTACATCAGAGTCCCAACACCAGCCCCCTTACATCAGAGTCCCCTAAGCAGCCTTTTACATCAGAGTCCCATCACCAACCCCTCACATCAGAGTCCCATCAGAAGCCCCTTACTTCAGAGTGTTATCAGAATCCCTTTACATCAGAGTCCCATCAGCAACCCCTTACATCAGAGTCCCATCACCAGCCCCCTTACATAAGAGTCCCATCACCAGCCCCTTACAAAGTATCATCATCTGTTCCCTTACATCAGAGTCCCATTAGCAGTCTCTTACATTGGAGTTCCACCAGCAGCCCCTTACATCAGAGTCCCATCCCCAGCCCCTTACATCAGAGTCCCATCAGCAGCCTCTTACTTCAGAGTCCCATCAGCAGCCTCTTACTTCAGAGTCCCACCACCAGCCCCTTACATCAAACTCCCATCACATCAGAGTACCATCACAGGCCCCTTACATCAGAGTCCCATCAGGAGCCCCTTACATCAGAAACCCATCAGAATCCCCTTACATTAGAGTCCCATCAGCAGCCCCTTACAGAGAGTCTCATCACCAGCCCCCTTACATCAGAGTACTATCAGCAGCCCCTTACATCAAAGTTCCATCACCAGTTCACATACATCAGAGTCCCATCAGCAGCCCCTTACATCAAAGACCAATCACCAGCCCTTTTCATGAGAGTCCCATCAGCAGCCCCTTACATCAGAGTCCCATCAGAAACCCCTTACTTCAGAATCCAATCATCAACCCCTTACTTCAGAGTCCCATCAGCAGCCCCTTACATCAGAGTCCATTTAGCAACCCCTTACTTCAGAGTCCCATCAGCAGCCCCTTACATCAGAGTCCATTTAGCAACCCCTTACTTCAGAGTCCCATCAGCAGCCCCTTACAACAGAGTCCATTTAGCAACCCCTTATATCAGAGTCCCATCACCAGCCCCCTTACATCAGAGTCCCATCACCAGCCCCTTACAAAGTATCATCACCTGTTCCCTTACATCAGAGTCCCATTAGCAGTCTCTTACATTAGAGTTCCACCAGCAGCCCCTTACATCAGAGTCCCATCACCAGCCCCTTACATCAGAGTCCCATCAGCAGCCCCTTACATCAAAGTTCCATCACCAGCCCCTTTTACATCAGAGTCCGATTAAAAGCTCCTTACATAAGTGTTACATCAGCAGCCCCTTACATCAGAGTCCCATCAGAAGCCCCTTACATCAGAGTCCCATCAACAGCCCCCTTACATCAGAGTCCCATCAACAGTCCTTAACATCAGATACCCATCAGCAGCCTCTTACTTCAGAGTCCCATTACCAGCCCCTTACATCAAAGTCCCATCACATCAGAGTACCATCACCAGCCCCTTACATCAGAGTCCCATCACAGGCCCCTTACATCAGAGTCCCATCAGGAGCCCCTTACATCAGAAACCCATCAGAATCCCCTTACATTAGAGTCCCATCAGCAGCCCCTTACAGAGAGTCTCATCACCAGCCCCCTTACATCAGGCTCCCATCAACAGCCCCTAACATCTGAGTCCCATCAGCACCCCCTTACCTCAGAGTCCCATCAACAGCCTCTTACATCAGAGTCCTATCAGCAGCCCCTTACATCAAAGTTCCATCACCAGTTCACATACATCGGAGTCCCATCAGCAGCCCCTTACATCAAAGACCAATCACCAGCCCTTTTCATGAGAGTCCCATCAGCAGCCCCTTACTTCAGAATCCCATCAGCAACCCCTTACTTTAGAGTCCCATCAGCAGCCCCTTACAGAGAGTCTCATCACCAGCCCCCTTACATCAGGCTCCCATCAACAGCCCCTAACATCTGAGTCCCATCAGCACCCCCTTACCTCAGAGTCCCATCAACAGCCTCTTACATCAGAGTCCTATCAGCAGCCCCTTACATCAAAGTTCCATCACCAGTTCACATACATCGGAGTCCCATCAGCAGCCCCTTACATCAAAGACCAATCACCAGCCCTTTTCATGAGAGTCCCATCAGTAACCCCTTACTTCAGAATCCCATCAGCAACCCCTTACTTTAGAGTCCCATCACCAGCCCCCTTACATTAGCAGCTACTTACATTAGAGTCCATTCAGCAACCCCTTACATCAGAGTCCCATCACCAGCCCCCTTACATCAGAGTCCCATCACCAGCCCCTTACAAAGAATCATCACCTGTTCCCTTACATCAGAGTCCCATTAGCAGTCTCTTACATTAGAGTTCCACCAGCAGCCCCTTACATCAGAGTCCCATCCCCAGCCCATTACATCAGAGTCCCATCAGCAGCCTCTTACTTCAGAGTCCCACCACCAGCCCCTTACATCAAACTCCCATCACATCAGAGTACCATCACCAGCCCCTTACATCAGAGTCCCATCATAGGCCCCTTACATCAGAGTCCCACCAGGAGCCCCTTACATCAGAAACCCATCAGAATCCCCTTACATCAGAGTCCCATCAGCAGCCCCTTACAGAGAGTCTCATCACCAGCCCCCTTACATCAGGCTCCCATCAACAGCCCCTAACATCAGAGTCCCATCAGCACCCCCTTACCTCAGAGTCCCATCAACAGCCTCTTACATCAGAGTCTTTTCAGCAGCCCCTTACATCAAAGTTCCATCACCAGTTCACATACATCGGAGTCCCATCAGCAGCCCCTTACATCAAAGACCAATCACCAGCCCTTTTCATGAGAGTCCCATCAGCAGCCCCTTACATCAGAGTCCCATCAGAAACCCCTTACATCAGAGTCCCATCAGCAACCCCTTACTTCAGAGTCCCATCAGCAGCCCCTTACATCAGAGTCCCATCACCAGCCCCCTTACATCACAGTCCCATCAGCAGCCCCTTACATCACAGTCCATTCAGCAGCCCCTTACATCAGAGTCCAATCAGCGTTCCCTTACTTCAGACACTCATCACAAGCCCCTTACATCAGAGTCCCATCAGAGCCCCTTACATCAGATTCCTTTCAGAATCCGCTTACATCAGAGTCCCATCAGCAGCCCCTTACAGAGTCTCATCACCAGCCCCCTTAAATCAGGCTCCCATCAACAGCCCCTTACATCAGAATCCCATCAGAAACCCCCTACATCAGAGTCCCATCAGCAACCCCTTACTTTAGAGTACCATCACCAGCTCCTTACATCAGAGTCCCATCAGCACCCCCTTACATCAGAGTCCCATTAGACACCCCTAACATCAGAGTCCTATCAGCAGCCCCTTACATCAGAGTCTATTCAGCAGCCCCTTACATCAGAGTCCAATCAGCAGCCCCTTACATCAGAAAGTCCCATCACAAGCCCCTTACATCAGAGTCCCATCAGAGCCCCTTACATCAGATTCCTTTCAGAATCCCCTTACATCAGAGTCCCATCACCAGCCCCTTACAAAGTCTCATCACCTGTTCCCTTACATCATAGTCCCATAAGCAGCCTCTTACATTAGAGTTCCACCTGCAGGCCCTTACTTCAGAATCCCACCACCAGCCCCTTACATCAAAGTCCCATCAACAGCCCCCTAACCCCCATAGTACATCAGAGTCCATACTGCAGTCCCTTATATCAGAGTGTCCAATCACCAGCCCTTTACATCAGAGTGTCCCATCACCAGCCCCTTACATCAGAGTCCCATCAGGAGCCCCTTACATCAGAGTCCCTTCACCAGCCCCTTACAGAGTCTCATCACCAGCACCCTTACATCAGGCTCCCATCAACAGCCCCTTACATCAGAGTCCCATCAGAAACCTCTTACATCAGAGTCCCATCAGCAACCCCTTACTTCAGAGTCCTATCACCAGCCCCCTTACATCAGAATCCCATCAGCTGCCCCTTACATCAGAGTCCAATCAGCAGCCCCTTACATCAGAGTCCAATCAGCGGCCCCTTACTTAAGACTCCCATCACCAGCCCCCTTACATCAGAGTCCCCTAAGCAGCCTTTTACATCAGAGTCCCATCAGCAGCCCCTTACATCAGAGTCCCATCACAAGCCCCCTAACATCAGAGTCCCATCAGCAGCCCCTTACATCAGAGTCCATTCAGCAGCCCCTTATATCAGAATCCAATCAGCGGCCCCATACTTCAGACTCCCATTACCAGCCCCCTTACATCTGAGTCCCCTAAGCAGCCTTTTACATCAGAGTCCCATCACCAGCCCCTCACATCAGAGTACCATCACCAACCCTTACATCAGAGTCCCATCAGCACCCTCTTACATCAGAGTCCCATCAACAGCCCCCTTACATCAGAGTCCCATCAACAGTCCCTTACATCAGAGTCCCATCAGCAGCCCCTTACATCAAAGTCCCAGTAACAGCCCCCTACATCAGAGTCCCATCATCAGCCCCCTTACATCAGAGTCCCATCAGCAGCCCCTTACATCAGAGTCCAATCAGCAACCCCTTACATCAGAGTCCCATCACCAGCCCCCTTACATCAGAGTCCCATCACATGCTCCTTACATCAGAGTCCCATCAACAGCACCCTTACATCAGAGTCCCATCAACAGTCCTTAACATCAGAGTCCCATCACCAGCCCCTTACATTAGAATCTCATCAGCAGTCCAATACAGAGTGTCCCAACACCAGGACCTTACATCAGAGACCTATCAGCAGTCCCATCACATGCTCCTTACATCAGAGTCCTATCAGCAGCCCCTTTACATCAGACTCCATTCAGCAGCCCATTACATCAGCGTCCCATTAACAGCCCCTTACATCAGAGTCCCATCACAGGCCCCTTACATTAGAGTTCCTTCAGAGCCCCTTACATCAGAGTCCTATCAGAATCCCTTTACATCAGAGTCCCATCAGCAGCCCCTTACAGAGTCTCATCACCAGCCCCCTTACATCAGAGTCCATTCAGCAGCCCCTTACATCAGAGTCCCATCACCAGCCCCTTACATCAGAGTCCCATCAGCAGCCCCTTACATCAGAGTCCCATCATCTGTCCCCTTACATCAGAGTCCCATCACCAGCCCCCTTACATCAGAGTCCCATAAGCAGCTCATTACATCAGAGTCCCATCAGCAGCCCCTTACATCAGAGTCCATTCAGCAGCCCCTTATATCAGAATCCAATCAGTGGCCCCTTACTTCAGACTCCCATTACCAGCCCCCTTACATCTGAGTCCCCTAAGCAGCCTTTTACATCAGAGTCCCATCACCAGCCCCTCACATCAGAGTACCATCACCAACCCTTACATCAGAGTCCCATCAGCACCCCCTTACATCAGAGTCCCATCAACAGCTCCCTTACATCAGAGTCCCATCAACAGTCCCTTACATCAGAGTCCCATCAGCAGCCCCTTACATCAAAGTCCCAGTAACAGCCCCCTACATCAGAGTCCCATCATCAGCCCCCTTACATCAGAGTCCCATCAGCAGCCCCTTACATCAGAGTCCAATCAGCAACCCCTTACATCAGAGTCCCATCACCAGCCCCCTTACATCAGAGTCCCATCACATGTTCCTTACATCAGAGTCCCATCAACAGCACCCTTACATCAGAGTCCCATCAACAGTCCTTAACATCAGAGTCCCATCACCAGCCCCTTACATTAGAATCTCATCAGCAGTCCAATACAGAGTGTCCCAACACCAGGACCTTACATCAGAGACCTATCAGCAGTCCCATCACATGCTCCTTACATCAGAGTCCCATCAGCAGCCCCTTTACATCAGACTCCATTCAGCAGCCCATTACATCAGCGTCCCATTAACAGCCCCTTACATCAGAGTCCCATCACAGGCCCCTCACATCAGAGTCCCATCAGGAGCCCCTTACATCAGAAACCCATCAGAATCCCCTTACATCAGAGTCCCATCAGCAGCCCCTTACAGAGAGTCTCATCACCAGCCCCCTTACATCAGGCTCCCATCATCAGCCCCTAACATCAGAGTCCCACCAGCACCCCCTTACCTCAGAGTCCCATCAACAGCCTCTTACATCAGAGTCCTATCAGCAGCACCTTAAATCAAAGTTCCAACACCAGTTCACATACATCAGAGTCCCATCAGCAGCCCCTTACATCAAAGACCAATCACCAGCCCCTTACATCAGAGTCCCATCAACAGCCCCCTTACATCAGAGTCCCATAAACAGCCCCCTTCCATCAGAGTCCCACCAACAGTCCTTAACATCAGAGACCCATCAGCAGTCCCTTACCTTAGAGTCCCATCAGCAGTCATTTACATGAGAGTCCCATCAGCAGCCCCCTTACATCAGAGTTCCATCAGCAGCCCCCTTCCATCAGAGTCCCATCAACAGCCCCTACATCAGAGTCCCATCAGCAGCCCCCTTACATCAGGGTCCAATCTGCAGCCCCCTTACATCAGGGTCCAATCTGCAGCCCCCTTACATCATGGTCCCATTACCACCCCCTTACATAAGGGTCCCATCAGCAGCCCCTTATATCAGAGTGTCCCATCGTCAGCCCTTTACATCAGAATGTCCCATCACCAGCCCCTTAGATCAGAGTCCCATCACAGGCCCCTTAGATCAGAGTCCCATCAGGAGCCCCTTACATAAGAGTCCCATCACCAGCCCCTTACAGAGTCTCATCACCAGCCCCATTACATCAGGCTCCCATCAACAGCCCCTTACATCAGAGTCCCATCAGCACCCCCTTACTTCAGAGTCCCATCAGCAGCCCCTTACATCAGAGTCCCATCAGCAGCCTCTTACTTCAGAGTCCCACCACCAGCCCCTTACATCAAAGTCCCATCACATCAGAGTACCATCATCACGATTGGCACAACAGAGGTATAAAATTTATCACGGATTTATATTCCAATAACTCCCTCATCCCCTTCACTACACTGCAGGACCAATATAATCTATGCTCTGCAGATCAATATAAATATAACCAAATAGCTCATCTCCTACGCTCTATTAAATCACACCATATATACCTACCAAAAGAGGCGTGGAAATATCTCACCTCGAAACCCACTCCTCCAAAAGGTATCTCTCTGTTCTACAATATTTTTCAAAACAAACTTGATTTTATCAAATCTCAACCTTTCCAGAAATGGGAAACAGATCTAAACGTGCACATTGCGAACTCACAGTGGCAGTGTGCATTTAGATCACTCTATAAAGCCTCAAAATGTGTCAACCACTGGGAACTTTCCCAGAAAATTGCATTACGCTGGTATCTTACACCTTACAGGATTTCAAAATTTGGAAACAATGGCTCCCCGCTATGCTGGAGGAAATGTGGCTCCATAGGTAACCTTTTACATATGTTCTGGTCCTGTAGGCACCTAACTAGCTTTTGGAACTCTGTCTTCCGGATTATTTCTAGCATCACGGGGATTCTGACCCGCCCTAAACCAAGCTTGGCAATTTTAAATGTGGGTATTGAGAAATTCCCTCCTGAATTCAAAACTGTAATCACACACATTCTTCTAGCTGCTAGAACACTAATAGCCAAACACTGGAAGGCAGACAGAGCTCCAAATGTATCTGAAGTCCTCGCAAACACCCAGACACACTATGTATATGAATCTCTGATAGCCATCAAGAATGGCCAGAAAGAAAAGTTTGATAAAAATTGGAAAATTTGGACAACATGGTTTAAAGGTAACTGACTTTAACAAATAATAGATGAACTATTCAAAATCTAGATGCTTCCACTATGTCCACATGAGATCAGACCATGGATGAACCTTCTTCAACCTTTCCCCCTCCCCCCCCTACTCCCCTCCCTTCCTCCCTCCTACCTTTCTTCCCTTTATGTTATTTTGTTCTTTATACGTTAAACTTCAAGCAACATTATATCCGCATACGGATAACATGTTATTCAGTTATAACTATAATAATGATGTTAATACGCCTCACGAGACCATTACCTTAATAACATCTTGATATTACATTGTCTAAATAAAATAGATATACCTATGTTAATGTAATATGGTACAACATAACGGTGTAACACTGTACTCTATGTATAACATGCAATACTCAATAAAAATCATTTAAAAAAAAAAAAAAGAGTACCATCATCACCAGCCCCTTACATCAGAGTCCCATCACAGGCCCCTTACATCAGACTCCCATCAGGAGCCCCTTACATCAGAAACCCATCAGAATCCCCTTACATCAGAGTCCCATCAGCACCCCCTTACCTCAGAGTCCCATCAACAGCCTCTTACATCAGAGTCCTATCAGCAGCCCCTTACATCAAAGTTCCATCACCAGTTCACATACATCAGAGTCCCAGCAGCAGCCCCTTACATCAAAGACCAATCACCAGCCCTTTTCATGAGAGTCCCATCAGCAGCCCCTTACATCAGAGTCCCATCAGAAGCCCCTTACTTCAGAATCCGATCAGAAACCCCTTACTTCAGAGTACCATCAGCAGCCCCTTACATCAGAGTCCATTCAGCAACCCCTTATATCAGAGTCCCATCAGCAGCCTCTTACTTCAGAGTCCCACCACCAGCCCCTTACATCAAAGTCCAAACTTGAAACAGAAGAAATTCCCCTAGCGGACTTTAAAGGCACATTTAAGAAAAATGTTTAAAGAGGTATATAAAGTAGATAACAATTTATTAATGACAAAAAATAATCAAATACATCACATAGTCACATGATTAAAAATAAGGAATGCAGTTCCATAAATATACAGACAAATGATACCAATGCATTGCACCCGACGCGTTTCGGAGTTACTTATGCCTCCTTCTTCAGGGGTGATTGTAGGGTTCGCAACAAGAATTTTATTGGTATCTATGGGTATAGATTATGCATTCCAAGACGAATTTAAAAGCAACAAAAAGGTACTGACATGCTGCCCATCGGACGCGTTCCCTGGTCGTAATGTGTGGAGCCTTAGTAAGGTGTGACAGCAGTATTCGCAAAGCCACTATCGAGGTGGAGGTGTAACAGTGGTTTTATTCTTCCTACCAATGGGAAGGAGGGCCCATCTGCTGCTGACAGGACGCTTTCGGTGTGAGGTGCTGCAAACACTTGTTATTTGGACCACACTCGATTTATATTCACCATCAGCTATTGTGCTTTACAATTGTAGGCGGACCAGGATACACATTTGGCCCCAGTGTGACCTCAGGTCAAAACTACTATACGCCCGTTTACATTGGGCCCTCCTTCCCATTGGTAGGAAGAATAAAACCACTGTTACACCTCCACCTCGATAGTGGCTTTGCGAATACTGCTGTCACACCTTACTAAGGCTCCACACATTACGACCAGGGAACGCGTCCGATGGGCAGCATGTCAGTACCTTTTTGTTGCTTTTAAATTCGTCTTGGAATGCATAATCTATACCCATAGATACCAATAAAATTCTTGTTGCGAACCCTACAATCACCCCTGAAGAAGGAGGCATAAGTAACTCCGAAACGCGTCGGGTGCAATGCATTGGTATCATTTGTCTGTATATTTATGGAACTGCATTCCTTATTTTTAATCATGTGACTATGTGATGTATTTGATTATTTTTTGTCATTAATAAATTGTTATCTACTTTATATACCTCTTTAAACATTTTTCTTAAACGTGCCTTTAAAGTCCGCTAGGGGAATTTCTTCTGTTTCAAGTTTGATATTCAGGATGTGGCACAACCAGTAGATAATTGTTCGATCAAAGTTTTTGCTCTTACATCAAAGTCCCATCACATCAGAGTACCATCACCAGCCCCTTACATCAGAGTCCCATCACAGGCCCCTTACATCAGAGTCCCATCAGGAGCCCCTTACATCAGAAACCCATCAGAATCCCCTTACATCAGAGTCCCATCAGCAGCCCCTTACAGAGAGTCTCATCACCAGCCCCCTTACATCAGGCTCCCATCATCAGCCCCTAACATCAGAGTCCCACCAGCACCCCCTTACCTCAGAGTCCCATCAACAGCCTCTTATATCAGAGTCCTATCAGCAGCCCCTTAAATCAAAGTTCCAACACCAGTTCACATACATCAGAGTCCCATCAGCAGCCCCTTACATCAAAGACCAATCACCAGCCCCTTACATCAGTGTCCCATCAACAGCCCCCTTACATCAGAGTCCCATCAACAGCCCCCTTACATCAGAGTCCCACCAACAGTCCTTAACATCAGAGACCCATCAGCAGCCCCTTACCTTAGAGTCCCATCAGCAGTCATTTACATGAGAGTCCCATCAGCAGCCCCCTTACATCAGAGTCCCATCAGCAGCCCCCTTCCATCAGAGTCCCATCAACAGCCCCTACATCAGAGTCCCATCAGCAGCCCCCTTACATCAGGGTCCAATCTGCAGCCCCCTTACATCAGGATCCAATCTGCAGCCCCCTTTCACCATGGTCCCATTACCAGCCCCTTACATAAGGGTCCCATCAGCAGCCCCTTATATCAGAGTGTCCCATCGTCAGCCCTTTACATCAGAATGTCCCATCACCAGCCCCTTAGATCAGAGTCCCATCACAGGCCCCTTAGATCAGAGTCCCATCAGGAGCCCCTTACATAAGAGTCCCATCACCAGCCCCTTACAGAGTCTCATCACCAGCCCCCTTACATCAGGCTTCCATCAACAGCCCCTTACATCAGAGTCCCATCAGCACCCCCTTACTTCAGAGTCCCATCAGCAGCCCCTTACATCAGAGTCCCATCAGCAGCCCCCTTACATCAGAGTCCCATCGGCAGCCCTTTACATCAGAGTCCATTCAGCAGCCCCTTACATCAGAGTCCAATCAGCGGTCCCTTACTTAAGACTCACATCACCAGCCCCCTTACATCAGAGTCCCCTAAACAGCCTTTTACATCAGAGCCCCATCACCAGCCCCTCACATCAGAGTCCCATCAGGAGCCCCCTTACATCAGAAACCCATCAGAATCCCCTTACATCAGAGTCCCATCAGCAGCCCCTTACAGAGAGTCTCATCACCAGCCCCCTTACATTAGGCTCCCATCAACAGCCCCTAACATCAGAGTCCCATCAGCACCCCCTTACCTCAGAGTCCCATCAACAGCCTCTTACATCAGAGTCCTATCAGCAGCCCCTTACATCAAAGTTCCATCACCAGTTCACATACATCGGAGTCCCATCAGCAGCCCCTTACATCAAAGACCAATAACCAGCCCTTTTCATGAGAGTCCCATCAGCAGCCCCTTACATCAGAGTCCCATCAGTAACCTCTTACTTCAGAATCCCATCAGCAACCCCTTACTTCAGAGTACCATCAGCAGCCCCTTACATCAGAGTCCATTCAGCAACCCCTTACATCAGAGTTCCATCACCAGTTCACATACATCAGAGTCCCATCAGCAGCCCCTTACATCAAAGACCAATCACCAGCCCTTTTCATGAGAGTCCCATCAGCAGCCCCTTACATCAGAGTCCCATCAGAAGCCCCTTACTTCAGAATCCGATCAGCAACCCCTTACTTCAGAGTACCATCAGCAGCCCCTTACATCAGAGTCCATTCAGCAACCCCT
This sequence comes from Lithobates septentrionalis, assembly GCA_037952835.1. Taxonomy (NCBI): domain Eukaryota; kingdom Metazoa; phylum Chordata; class Amphibia; order Anura; family Ranidae; genus Lithobates; species Lithobates septentrionalis. The sequence continues at coordinate 5,191,871 of JBBDGP010001120.1, forward strand.
TACATCAGAGTCCCATCAGCAGCCTCTTACTTCAGAGTCCCACCACCAGCCCCTTACATCAAAGTCCCATCACATCAGAGTACCATCACCAGCCCCTTACATCAGAGTCCCATCACAGGCCCCTTACATCAGAGTCCCATCAGGAGCCCCTTACATCAGAAACCCATCAGAATCCCCTTACATCAGAGTCCCATCAGCAGCCCCTTACAGAGAGTCTCATCACCAGCCCCCTTACATCAGGCTCCCATCAACAGCCCCTAACATCAGAGTCCCATCAGCACCCCCTTACCTCAGAGTCCCATCAACAGCCTCTTACATCAGAATCCTATCAACAGCCCGTTACATCAAAGTTCCATCACCAGTTCACATACACCGGAGTCCCATCAGCAGCCCCTGACATCAAAGACAAATCATCAGCCCTTTTCATGAGAGTCCCATCAGCAGCCCCTTACATCAGAGTCCATTCAGCAGCCCCTTACATCAGAGTCCCATCACCAGCCCCTTACATCAGAGTCCCATCAGCAGCCCCTTACATCAGAGTCCCATCATCTGTCCCCTTACATCAGAGTCCCATCACCAGCCTCCTTACATCAGAGTCCCATCAGCAGCCCATTACATCAGAGTCCCATCAGCAGCCCCTTACATCTGAGTCTTATCAGAATCCCCTTACATCAGAGTCCCATCAGCAGCCCCTTACAGAGTCTCATCACTAGCCCCCTTACATCAGAGTCCTATCACATGCTCCTTACATCAGAGTCCCACCACCAGTCCCTTACATCAAAGTCCAATCAACAGTCCCATACATCAGAGTCCCATCAGCAGCCCCTTACATCAAAGTCCCATCACCAGCCCCCTTACATCAGAGTCCCATCACAAGCTCCTTACATCAGAGTCCCATCAACAGCCCCCTTACATCAGAGTCCCATCAACAGTCCTTAACATAAGAGTCCCATCACCAGCCCCTTACATCAGAGTCCATTCAGCAGCCCCTTACATCAGAGTCCCATCACCAGCCCCTTACATCAGAGTCCCATCAGCAGCCCCTTACATCAGAGTCCCATCATCTGTCCCCTTACATCAGAGTCCCATCACCAGCCTCCTTACATCAGAGTCCCATCAGCAGCCCATTACATCAGAGTCCCATCAGCAGCCCCTTACATCAGAGTCTTATCAGAATCCCCTTACATCAGAGTCCCATCAGCAGCCCCTTACAGAGTCTCATCACTAGCCCCCTTACATCAGAGTCCTATCACATGCTCCTTACATCAGAGTCCCACCACCAGTCCCTTACATCAAAGTCCAATCAACAGTCCCATACATCAGAGTCCCATCAGCAGCCCCTTACATCAAAGTCCCATCACCAGCCCCCTTACATCAGAGTCCCATCACAAGCTCCTTACATCAGAGTCCCATCAACAGCCCCCTTACATCAGAGTCCCATCAACAGTCCTTAACATAAGAGTCCCATCACCAGCCCCTTACATTAGAGTTCCTTCAGAGCCCCTTACATCAGAGTCCTATCAGAATCCCTTTACATCAGAGTCCCATCAGCAGCCCCTTGCAGAGTCTCATCACCTGCCCCCTTACATCAGAGTCCAATCAGCAGCCTCTTACATTAGAGTTCCACCACCAGCCCCTTACATCAAGGTCCCATCAACAGTCCCTTATATCAGGGTCCCATCAGCAGCCCCTTACATCGAAGTCCCATCACCAGCCCCCTTACTTTAGAGTCCAATCACAAGCTCCTTACATCAGAGTCCCATCAGCAGCCCCTTACATCAGAGTCCATTCAGCAGCCCATTACATCAGAGTCCAATGAGCAGTCCCTTACATCAGCGTCCCATTAACAGCCCCCTACATCAGAGTCCCATCATCAGCCCCCTTACATCAGAGTCCCATCAGCAGCCCCTTACATCAGAGTCCAATCAGCAACCCCTTACATCAGAGTACCAACACCAGCCCCCTTACATCAGAGTCCCCTAAGCAGCCTTTTACATCAGAGTCCCATCACCAACCCCTCACATCAGAGTCCCATCAGCAGCCCCTTACTTCAGAGTGTTATCAGAATCCCCTTACATCAGAGTCCCATCAGCAGCCCCTTACATCAGAGTCCCATCACATGCTCCTTACATCAGAGTCCCATCAGCAGCCCCTTACATCAGAGTCCCATCACCAGCCCCTCACATCAGAGTCCCATCACAGGCCCCTTACATCAGAGTCCTATCAGAATCCCCTTACATCAGAGTCCCATCAGCAGCCCCTTACAGAGTCTCATCACCAGCCCCCTTACATCAGGCTCCCATCAACAGCCCCTTGCATCAGAATCCCATCAGAAACCCCTTACATCAGAGTCCCATCAGCAACCCCTTACTTCAGAGTCCCATCCGCAGCCCCTTACATCAGAGTCCCACCACCAGCCCCCTTACATCACAGTCCCATCAGCAGCCCCTTACATCACAGTCCATTCAGCAGCCCCTTACATCAGAGTCCCATCACCAGCCCCTTACATCAGAGTCCCATCACCAGCCCCTTACATCAGAGTCCCATCAGCAACCCCTTACAGAGTCTCATCACCAGCCCCCTTACATCAGGCTCCCATCAACAGCCCCTTGCATCAGAATCCCATCAGAAACCCCTTACATCAGAGTCCCATCAGCAACCCCTTACTTCAGAGTCCCATCAGCAGACCCTTACATCAGAGTCCCACCACCAGCCCCCTTACATCACAGTCCCATCAGCAGCCCCTTACATCACAGTCCAATCAGCGTTCCCTTACTTCAGACACTCATCACAAGCCCCTTACATCAGAGTCCCATCAGAGCCCCTTACATCAGATTCCTTTCAGAATCCCCTTACATCAGAGTCCCATCAGCAGCCCCTTACAGAGTCTCATCACCAGCCCCCTTAAATCAGGCTCCCATCAACAGCCCTATACATCAGAATCCCATCAGAAACCCCCTACATCAGAGTCCCATCCGCAACCCCTTACTTCAGAGTCCCATCAGCAGCCCATTACATCAGAGTACCATCACCAGCTCCTTACATCAGAGTCCCATCAGCACCCCCTTACATCAGAGTCCCATTAGACGCCCCTAACATCAGAGTCCTATCAGCAGCCCCTTACATCAGAGTCTATTCAGCAGCCCCTTACATCAGAGTCCAATCAGCAGCCCCTTACATCAGAAAGTCCCATCACAAGCCCCTTACATCAGAGTCCCATCAGAGCCCCTTACATCAGATTCCTTTCAGAATCCCCTTACATCAGAGTCCCATCACCAGCCCCTTACAAAGTCTCATCACCTGTTCCCTTACTTCAGAATCCCACCACCAGCCCCTTACATCAAAGTCCCATCAACAGCCCGCTAACCCCCATAGTACATCAGAGTCCATACTGCAGTCCCTTATATCAGATTGTCCAATCACCAGCCCTTTACATCAGAGTGTCCCATCACCAGCCCCTTACATCAGAGTCCCATCAGGAGCCCCTTACATCAGAGTCCCTTCACCAGCCCCTTACAGAGTCTCATCACCAGCACCCTTACATCAGGCTCCCATCAACAGCCCCTTACATCAGAGTCCCATCAGAAAACTCTTACATCAGAGTCCCATCAGCAACCCCTTACTTCAGAGTCCTATCACCAGCCCCCTTACATCAGAGTCCCATCAGCTGCCCCTTACATCAGAGTCCAATCAGCAGCCCCTTACATCAGAGTCCAATCAGCGGCCCCTTACTTAAGACTCCCATCACCAGCCCCCTTACATCAGAGTCCCCTAAGCAGCCTTTTACATCAGAGTCCCATCAGCAGCCCCTTACATCAGAGTCCCATCACAAGCCCCCTAACATCAGAGTCCCATTAGCAGCCCCTTACATCGGAGTCCATTCAGCAGCCCCTTTTATCAGAGTCCAATCAGCGGCCCCTTACTTCAGACTCCCATTACCAGCCCCCTTACATTTGAGTCCCCTAAGCAGCCTTTTACATCAGAGTCCCATCACAAGCCCCCTAACATCAGAGTCCCATCAGCACCCCCTTACATCAGAGTCCCATCAGCACCCCCTTACATCAGAGTCCCATCAACAGCCCCCTTACATCAGAGTCCCATCAACAGTCCCTTACATCAGAGTCCCATCAGCAGCCCCTTACATCAAAGTCCCAGTAACAGCCCCCTACATCAGAGTCCCATCATCAGCCCCCTTACATCAGAGTCCCATCAGCAGCCCCTTACATCAGAGTCCAATCAGCAACCCCTTACATAAGAGTCCCATCTCCAGCCCCCTTACATCAGAGTCCCATCACATGCTCCTTACATCAGAGTCCCATCAACAGCACCCTTACATCAGAGTCCCATCAACAGTCCTTAACATCAGAGTCCCATCACCAGCCCCTTAAATTAGAATCTCATCAGCAGTCCAATACAGAGTGTCCCAACACCAGGACCTTACATCAGAGACCTATCAGCAGTCCCATCACATGCTCCTTACATCAGAGTCCCATCAGCAGCCCCATTACATCAGACTCCATTCAGCAGCCCATTACATCAGCGTCCCATTAACAGCCCCTTACATCAGAGTCCCATCACAGGCCCCTTACATTAGAGTTCCTTCAGAGCCCCTTACATCAGAGTCCTATCAGAATCCCTTTACATCAGGGTCCCATCAGCAGCCCCTTACAGAGTCCCATCTCCAGCCCCCTTACATCAGAGTCCCATCACATGCTCCTTACATCAGAGTCCCATCAACAGCACCCTTACATCAGAGTCCATTCAGCAGCCCCTTACATCAGAGTCACATCACCAGCCCCTTACATCAGAGTCCCGTCAGCAGCCCCTTACATCAGAGTCCCATCATCTGTCCCCTTACATCAGAGTCCCATCACCAGCCCCCTTACATCAGAGTCCCATCAGCAGCCCATTACATCAGAGTCCTATCAGCAGCCCCTTACATCAGAGTCTTATCAGAATCCCCTTACATCAGAGTCCCATCAGCAGCCCCTTACAGAGTCTCATCACCAGCCCCCTTACATCAGAGTCCTATCACATGCTCCTTACATCAGAGTCCCACCACCAGTCCCTTACATGAAAGTCCAATCAACAGTCCCATACATCAGAGTCCCATCAGCAGCCCCTTACATCAAAGTCCCATCACCAGCCCCCTTACATCAGAGTCCCATCACAAGCTCCTTACATCAGAGTCCCATCAACAGCCCCCTTACATCAGAGTCCCATCAACAGTCCTTAACATAAGAGTCCCATCACCAGCCCCTTACATCAGAGTCCCATCACAGCCCCCTTACATTAGAGTTCCTTCAGAGCCCCTTACATCAGAGTCCTATCAGAATCCCTTTACATCAGAGTCCCATCAGCAGCCCCTTACAGAGTCTCATCACCAGCCCCCTTACATCAGAGTCCAATCAGCAGCCTCTTACATTAGAGTTCCACCACCAGCCCCTTACATCAAGGTCCCATCAACAGTCCCTTACATCAGGGTCCCATCAGCAGCCCCTTACATCGAAGTCCCATCACCAGCCCCCTTACTTTAGAGTCCAATCACAAGCTCCTTACATCAGAATCCCATCAGCAGCCCCTTACATCAGAGTCCATTCAGCAGCCCCTTACATCAGAGTCCAATCAGCAGTCCCTTACATCAGCGTCCCATTAACAGCCCCCTACATCAGAGTCCCATCATCAGCCCCCTTACATCAGAGTCCCATCAGCAGCCCCTTACATCAGAGTCCAATCAGCAACCCCTTACATCAGAGTACCAACACCAGCCCCCTTACATCAGAGTCCCCTAAGCAGCCTTTTACATCAGAGTCCCATCACCAACCCCTCACATCAGAGTCCCATCAGCAGCCCCTTACTTCAGAGTGTTATCAGAATCCCCTTACATCAGAGTCCCATCAGCAGCCCCTTACATCAGAGTCCCATCACATGCTCCTTACATCAGAGTCCCATCAGCAGCCCCTTACATCAGAGTCCCATCACCAGCCCCTCACATCAGAGTCCCATCACAGGCCCCTTACATCAGAGTCCTATCAGAATCCCCTTACATCAGTGTCCCATCAGCAGCCCCTTACCAAGTCTCATCACCAGCCCCCTTACATCAGGCTCCCATCAACAGCCCCTTGCATCAGAATCCCATTAGAAACCCCTTACATCAGAGTCCCATCAGCAACCCCTTACTTCAGAGTCCCATCAGCAGCCCCTTACATCAGAGTCCCATCACCAGCCCCCTTACATCACAGTCCCATCAGCAGCCCCTTACATCACAGTCCATTCAGCAGCCCCTTACATCAGAGTCCAATCAGCGTTCCCTTACTTCAGACACTTCAGAGTCCCACCACCAGCCCCTTACATCAAAGTCCCATCACATCAGAGTACCATCATCACGATTGGCACAACAGAGGTATAAAATTTATCACGGATTTATATTCCAATAACTCCCTCATCCCCTTCACTACACTGCAGGACCAATATAATCTATGCTCTGCAGATCAATATAAATATAACCAAATAGCTCATCTCCTACGCTCTATTAAATCACACCATATATACCTACCAAAAGAGGCGTGGAAATATCTCACCTCGAAACCCACTCCTCCAAAAGGTATCTCTCTGTTCTACAATATTTTTCAAAACAAACTTGATTTTATCAAATCTCAACCTTTCCAGAAATGGGAAACAGATCTAAACGTGCGCATTGCGAACTCACAGTGGCAGTGTGCATTTAGATCACTCTATAAAGCCTCAAAATGTGTCAACCACTGGGAACTTTCCCAGAAAATTGCATTACGCTGGTATCTTACACCTTACAGGATTTCAAAATTTGGAAACAATGGCTCCCCGCTATGCTGGAGGAAATGTGGCTCCATAGGTAACCTTTTACATATGTTCTGGTCCTGTAGGCACCTAACTAGCTTTTGGAACTCTGTCTTCCGGATTATTTCTAGCATCACGGGGATTCTGACCCGCCCTAAACCAAGCTTGGCAATTTTAAATGTGGGTATTGAGAAATTCCCTCCTGAATTCAAAACTGTAATCACACACATTCTTCTAGCTGCTAGAACACTAATAGCCAAACACTGGAAGGCAGACAGAGCTCCAAATGTATCTGAAGTCCTCGCAAACACCCAGACACACTATGTATATGAATCTCTGATAGCCATCAAGAATGGCCAGAAAGAAAAGTTTGATAAAAATTGGAAAATTTGGACAACATGGTTTAAAGGTAACTGACTTTAACAAATAATAGATGAACTATTCAAAATCTAGATGCTTCCACTATGTCCACATGAGATCAGACCATGGATGAACCTTCTTCAACCTTTCCCCCTCCCCCCCCTACTCCCCTCCCTTCCTCCCTCCTACCTTTCTTCCCTTTATGTTATTTTGTTCTTTATACGTTAAACTTCAAGCAACATTATATCCGCATACGGATAACATGTTATTCAGTTATAACTATAATAATGATGTTAATACGCCTCACGAGACCATTACCTTAATAACATCTTGATATTACATTGTCTAAATAAAATAGATATACCTATGTTAATGTAATATGGTACAACATAACGGTGTAACACTGTACTCTATGTATAACATGCAATACTCAATAAAAATCATTTAAAAAAAAAAAAAAGAGTACCATCATCACCAGCCCCTTACATCAGAGTCCCATCACAGGCCCCTTACATCAGACTCCCATCAGGAGCCCCTTACATCAGAAACCCATCAGAATCCCCTTACATCAGAGTCCCATCAGCACCCCCTTACCTCAGAGTCCCATCAACAGCCTCTTACATCAGAGTGCTATCAGCAGCCCCTTACATCAAAGTTCCATCACCAGTTCACATACATCAGAGTCCCAGCAGCAGCCCCTTACATCAAAGACCAATCACCAGCCCTTTTCATGAGAGTCCCATCAGCAGCCCCTTACATCAGAGTCCCATCAGAAGCCCCTTACTTCAGAATCCGATCAGAAACCCCTTACTTCAGAGTACCATCAGCAGCCCCTTACATCAGAGTCCATTCAGCAACCCCTTATATCAGAGTCCCATCAGCAGCCTCTTACTTCAGAGTCCCACCACCAGCCCCTTACATCAAAGTCCCATCACATCAGAGTACCATCACCAGCCCCTTACATCAGAGTCCCATCACAGGCCCCTTACATCAGAGTCCCATCAGGAGCCCCTTACATCAGAAATCCATCAGAATCCCCTTACATCAGAGTCCCATCAGCAGCCCCTTACAGAGAGTCTCATCACCAGCCCCCTTACATCAGGCTCCCATCATCAGCCCCTAACATCAGAGTCCCACCAGCACCCCCTTACCTCAGAGTCCCATCAACAGCCTCTTATATCAGAGTCCTATCAGCAGCCCCTTAAATCAAAGACCAATCACCAGCCCCTTACATCAGTGTCCCATCAACAGCCCCCTTACATCAGAGTCCCATCAACAGCCCCCTTACATCAGAGTCCCACCAACAGTCCTTAACATCAGAGACCCATCAGCAGCCCCTTACCTTAGAGTCCCATCAGCAGTCATTTACATGAGAGTCCCATCAGCAGCCCCCTTACATCAGAGTCCCATCAGCAGCCCCCTTCCATCAGAGTCCCATCAACAGCCCCTACATCAGAGTGCCATCAGCAGCCCCCTTACATCAGGGTCCAATCTGCAGCCCCCTTACATCAGGATCCAATCTGCAGCCCCCTTTCACCATGGTCCCATTACCAGCCCCTTACATAAGGGTCCCATCAGCAGCCCCTTATATCAGAGTGTCCCATCGTCAGCCCTTTACATCAGAATGTCCCATCACCAGCCCCTTAGATCAGAGTCCCATCACAGGCCCCTTAGATCAGAGTCCCATCAGGAGCCCCTTACATAAGAGTCCCATCACCAGCCCCTTACAGAGTCTCATCACCAGCCCCCTTACATCAGGCTTCCATCAACAGCCCCTTACATCAGAGTCCCATCAGCACCCCCTTACTTCAGAGTCCCATCAGCAGCCCCTTACATCAGAGTCCCATCAGCAGCCCCCTTACATCAGAGTCCCATCGGCAGCCCTTTACATCAGAGTCCATTCAGCAGCCCCTTACATCAGAGTCCAATCAGCGGTCCCTTACTTAAGACTCACATCACCAGCCCCCTTACATCAGAGTCCCCTAAACAGCCTTTTACATCAGAGCCCCATCACCAGCCCCTCACATCAGAGTCCCATCAGGAGCCCCCTTACATCAGAAACCCATCAGAATCCCCTTACATCAGAGTCCCATCAGCAGCCCCTTACAGAGAGTCTCATCACCAGCCCCCTTACATTAGGCTCCCATCAACAGCCCCTAACATCAGAGTCCCATCAGCACCCCCTTACCTCAGAGTCCCATCAACAGCCTCTTACATCAGAGTCCTATCAGCAGCCCCTTACATCAAAGTTCCATCACCAGTTCACATACATCGGAGTCCCATCAGCAGCCCCTTACATCAAAGACCAATAACCAGCCCTTTTCATGAGAGTCCCATCAGCAGCCCCTTACATCAGAGTCCCATCAGTAACCTCTTACTTCAGAATCCCATCAGCAACCCCTTACTTCAGAGTACCATCAGCAGCCCCTTACATCAGAGTCCATTCAGCAACCCCTTACATCAGAGTTCCATCACCAGTTCACATACATCAGAGTCCCATCAGCAGCCCCTTACATCAAAGACCAATCACCAGCCCTTTTCATGAGAGTCCCATCAGCAGCCCCTTACATCAGAGTCCCATCAGAAGCCCCTTACTTCAGAATCCGATCAGCAACCCCTTACTTCAGAGTACCATCAGCAGCCCCTTACATCAGAGTCCATTCAGCAACCCCTTACATCAGAGTCCCATCAGCAGCCTCTTACTTCAGAGTCCCACCACCAGCCCCTTACATCAAAGTCCCATCACATCAGAGTACCATCACCAGCCCCTTACATCAGAGTCCCATCACAGGCCCCTTACATCAGAGTCCCATCAGGAGCCCCTTACATCAGAAACCCATCAGAATCCCCTTACATCAGAGTCCCATCAGCAGCCCCTTACAGAGAGTCTCATCACCAGCCCCCTTACATCAGGCTCCCATCAACAGCCCCTAACATCAGAGTCCCATCAGCACCCCCTTACCTCAGAGTCCCATCAACAGCCTCTTACATCAGAATCCTATCAACAGCCCGTTACATCAAAGTTCCATCACCAGTTCACATACACCGGAGTCCCATCAGCAGCCCCTGACATCAAAGACAAATCATCAGCCCTTTTCATGAGAGTCCCATCAGCAGCCCCTTACATCAGAGTCCATTCAGCAGCCCCTTACATCAGAGTCCCATCACCAGCCCCTTACATCAGAGTCCCATCAGCAGCCCCTTACATCAGAGTCCCATCATCTGTCCCCTTACATCAGAGTCCCATCACCAGCCTCCTTACATCAGAGTCCCATCAGCAGCCCATTACATCAGAGTCCCATCAGCAGCCCCTTACATCTGAGTCTTATCAGAATCCCCTTACATCAGAGTCCCATCAGCAGCCCCTTACAGAGTCTCATCACTAGCCCCCTTACATCAGAGTCCTATCACATGCTCCTTACATCAGAGTCCCACCACCAGTCCCTTACATCAAAGTCCAATCAACAGTCCCATACATCAGAGTCCCATCAGCAGCCCCTTACATCAAAGTCCCATCACCAGCCCCCTTACATCAGAGTCCCATCACAAGCTCCTTACATCAGAGTCCCATCAACAGCCCCCTTACATCAGAGTCCCATCAACAGTCCTTAACATAAGAGTCCCATCACCAGCCCCTTACATCAGAGTCCATTCAGCAGCCCCTTACATCAGAGTCCCATCACCAGCCCCTTACATCAGAGTCCCATCAGCAGCCCCTTACATCAGAGTCCCATCATCTGTCCCCTTACATCAGAGTCCCATCACCAGCCTCCTTACATCAGAGTCCCATCAGCAGCCCATTACATCAGAGTCCCATCAGCAGCCCCTTACATCAGAGTCTTATCAGAATCCCCTTACATCAGAGTCCCATCAGCAGCCCCTTATAGAGTCTCATCACTAGCCCCCTTACATCAGAGTCCTATCACATGCTCCTTACATCAGAGTCCCACCACCAGTCCCTTACATCAAAGTCCAATCAACAGTCCCATACATCAGAGTCCCATCAGCAGCCCCTTACATCAAAGTCCCATCACCAGCCCCCTTACATCAGAGTCCCATCACAAGCTCCTTACATCAGAGTCCCATCAACAGCCCCCTTACATCAGAGTCCCATCAACAGTCCTTAACATAAGAGTCCCATCACCAGCCCCTTACATTAGAGTTCCTTCAGAGCCCCTTACATCAGAGTCCTATCAGAATCCCTTTACATCAGAGTCCCATCAGCAGCCCCTTGCAGAGTCTCATCACCTGCCCCCTTACATCAGAGTCCAATCAGCAGCCTCTTACATTAGAGTTCCACCACCAGCCCCTTACATCAAGGTCCCATCAACAGTCCCTTATATCAGGGTCCCATCAGCAGCCCCTTACATCGAAGTCCCATCACCAGCCCCCTTACTTTAGAGTCCAATCACAAGCTCCTTACATCAGAGTCCCATCAGCAGCCCCTTACATCAGAGTCCATTCAGCAGCCCCTTACATCAGAGTCCAATGAGCAGTCCCTTACATCAGCGTCCCATTAACAGCCCCCTACATCAGAGTCCCATCATCAGCCCCCTTACATCAGAGTCCCATCAGCAGCCCCTTACATCAGAGTCCAATCAGCAGCCCCTTACATCAGAGTCCAATCAGCAACCCCTTACATCAGAGTACCAACACCAGCCCCCTTACATCAGAGTCCCCTAAGCAGCCTTTTACATCAGAGTCCCATCACCAACCCCTCACATCAGAGTCCCATCAGCAGCCCCTTACTTCAGAGTGTTATCAGAATCCCCTTACATCAGAGTCCCATCAGCAGCCCCTTACATCAGAGTCCCATCACATGCTCCTTACATCAGAGTCCCATCAGCAGCCCCTTACATCAGAGTCCCATCACCAGCCCCTCACATCAGAGTCCCATCACAGGCCCCTTACATCAGAGTCCTATCAGAATCCCCTTACATCAGAGTCCCATCAGCAGCCCCTTACAGAGTCTCATCACCAGCCCCCTTACATCAGGCTCCCATCAACAGCCCCTTGCATCAGAATCCCATCAGAAACCCCTTACATCAGAGTCCCATCAGCAACCCCTTACTTCAGAGTCCCATCAGCAGCCCCTTACATCACAGTCCATTCAGCAGCCCCTTACATCAGAGTCCCATCACCAGCCCCTTACATCAGAGTCCCATCACCAGCCCCTTACATCAGAGTCCCATCAGCAACCCCTTACAGAGTCTCATCACCAGCCCCCTTACATCAGGCTCCCATCAACAGCCCCTTGCATCAGAATCCCATCAGAAACCCCTTACATCAGAGTCCCATCAGCAACCCCTTACTTCAGAGTCCCATCAGCAGCCCCTTACATCAGAGTCCCACCACCAGCCCCCTTACATCACAGTCCCATCAGCAGCCCCTTACATCACAGTCCAATCAGCATTCCCTTACTTCAGACACTCATCACAAGCCCCTTACATCAGAGTCCCATCAGAGCCCCTTACATCAGATTCCTTTCAGAATCCCCTTACATCAGAGTCCCATCAGCAGCCCCTTACAGAGTCTCATCACCAGCCCCCTTAAATCAGGCTCCCATCAACAGCCCTATACATCAGAATCCCATCAGAAACCCCCTACATCAGAGTCCCATCAGCAACCCCTTATTTCAGAGTCCCATCAGCAGCCCATTACATCAGAGTACCATCACCAGCTCCTTACATCAGAGTCCCATCAGCACCCCCTTACATCAGAGTCCCATTAGACGCCCCTAACATCAGAGTCCTATCAGCAGCCCCTTACATCAGAGACTATTCAGCAGCCCCTTACATCAGAGTCCAATCAGCAGCCCCTTACATCAGAAAGTCCCATCACAAGCCCCTTACATCAGAGTCCCATCAGAGCCCCTTACATCAGATTCCTTTCAGAATCCCCTTACATCAGAGTCCCATCACCAGCCCCTTACAAAGTCTCATCACCTGTTCCCTTACTTCAGAATCCCACCACCAGCCCCTTACATCAAAGTCCCATCAACAGCCCGCTAACCCCCATAGTACATCAGAGTCCATACTGCAGTCCCTTATATCAGATTGTCCAATCACCAGCCCTTTACATCAGAGTGTCCCATCACCAGCCCCTTACATCAGAGTCCCATCAGGAGCCCCTTACATCAGAGTCCCTTCACCAGCCCCTTACAGAGTCTCATCACCAGCACCCTTACATCAGGCTCCCATCAACAGCCCCTTACATCAGAGTCCCATCAGAAAACTCTTACATCAGAGTCCCATCAGCAACCCCTTACTTCAGAGTCCTATCACCAGCCCCCTTACATCAGAGTCCCATCAGCTGCCCCTTACATCAGAGTCCAATCAGCAGCCCCTTACATCAGAGTCCAATCAGCGGCCCCTTACTTAAGACTCCCATCACCAGCCCCCTTACATCAGAGTCCCCTAAGCAGCCTTTTACATCAGAGTCCCATCAGCAGCCCCTTACATCAGAGTCCCATCACAAGCCCCCTAACATCAGAGTCCCATTAGCAGCCCCTTACATCGGAGTCCATTCAGCAGCCCCTTTTATCAGAGTCCAATCAGCGGCCCCTTACGTCAGACTCCCATTACCAGCCCCCTTACATTTGAGTCCCCTAAGCAGCCTTTTACATCAGAGTCCCATCACAAGCCCCCTAACATCAGAGTCCCATCAGCACCCCCTTACATCAGAGTCCCATCAGCACCCCCTTACATCATAGTCCCATCAACAGCCCCCTTACATCAGAGTCCCATCAACAGTCCCTTACATCAGAGTCCCATCAGCAGCCCCTTACATCAAAGTCCCAGTAACAGCCCCCTACATCAGAGTCCCATCATCAGCCCCCTTACATCAGAGTCCCATCAGCAGCCCCTTACATCAGAGTCCAATCAGCAACCCCTTACATCAGAGTCCCATCTCCAGCCCCCTTACATCAGAGTCCCATCACATGCTCCTTACATCAGAGTCCCATCAACAGCACCCTTACATCAGAGTCCCATCAACAGTCCTTAACATCAGAGTCCCATCACCAGCCCCTTAAATTAGAATCTCATCAGCAGTCCAATACAGAGTGTCCCAACACCAGGACCTTACATCAGAGACCTATCAGCAGTCCCATCACATGCTCCTTACATCAGAGTCCCATCAGCAGCCCCATTACATCAGACTCCATTCAGCAGCCCATTACATCAGCGTCCCATTAACAGCCCCTTACATCAGAGTCCCATCACAGGCCCCTTACATTAGAGTTCCTTCAGAGCCCCTTACATCAGAGTCCTATCAGAATCCCTTTACATCAGGGTCCCATCAGCAGCCCCTTTCAGAGTCCCATCTCCAGCCCCCTTACATCAGAGTCCCATCACATGCTCCTTACATCAGAGTCCCATCAACAGCACCCTTACATCAGAGTCCATTCAGCAGCCCCTTACATCAGAGTCACATCACCAGCCCCTTACATCAGAGTCCCGTCAGCAGCCCCTTACATCAGAGTCCCATCATCTGTCCCCTTACATCAGAGTCCCATCACCAGCCCCCTTACATCAGAGTCCCATCAGCAGCCCATTACATCAGAGTCCTATCAGCAGCCCCTTACATCAGAGTCTTATCAGAATCCCCTTACATCAGAGTCCCATCAGCAGCCCCTTACAGAGTCTCATCACCAGCCCCCTTACATCAGAGTCCTATCACATGCTCCTTACATCAGAGTCCCACCACCAGTCCCTTACATGAAAGTCCAATCAACAGTCCCATACATCAGAGTCCCATCAGCAGCCCCTTACATCAAAGTCCCATCACCAGCCCCCTTACATCAGAGTCCCATCACAAGCTCCTTACATCAGAGTCCCATCAACAGCCCCCTTACATCAGAGTCCCATCAACAGTCCTTAACATAAGAGTCCCATCACCAGCCCCTTACATCAGAGTCCCATCACAGCCCCCTTACATTAGAGTTCCTTCAGAGCCCCTTACATCAGAGTCCTATCAGAATCCCTTTACATCAGAGTCCCATCAGCAGCCCCTTACAGAGTCTCATCACCAGCCCCCTTACATCAGAGTCCAATCAGCAGCCTCTTACATTAGAGTTCCACCACCAGCCCCTTACATCAAGGTCCCATCAACAGTCCCTTACATCAGGGTCCCATCAGCAGCCCCTTACATCGAAGTCCCATCACCAGCCCCCTTACTTTAGAGTCCAATCACAAGCTCCTTACATCAGAATCCCATCAGCAGCCCCTTACATCAGAGTCCATTCAGCAGCCCCTTACATCAGAGTCCAATCAGCAGTCCCTTACATCAGCGTCCCATTAACAGCCCCCTACATCAGAGTCCCATCATCAGCCCCCTTACATCAGAGTCCCATCAGCAGCCCCTTACATCAGAGTCCAATCAGCAACCCCTTACATCAGAGTACCAACACCAGCCCCCTTACATCAGAGTCCCCTAAGCAGCCTTTTACATCAGAGTCCCATCACCAACCCCTCACATCAGAGTCCCATCAGCAGCCCCTTACTTCAGAGTGTTATCAGAATCCCCTTACATCAGAGTCCCATCAGCAGCCCCTTACATCAGAGTCCCATCACATGCTCCTTACATCAGAGTCCCATCAGCAGCCCCTTACATCAGAGTCCCATCACCAGCCCCTCACATCAGAGTCCCATCACAGGCCCCTTACATCAGAGTCCTATCAGAATCCCCTTACATCAGTGTCCCATCAGCAGCCCCTTACCAAGTCTCATCACCAGCCCCCTTACATCAGGCTCCCATCAACAGCCCCTTGCATCAGAATCCCATCAGAAACCCCTTACATCAGAGTCCCATCAGCAACCCCTTACTTCAGAGTCCCATCAGCAGCCCCTTACATCAGAGTCCCATCACCAGCCCCCTTACATCACAGTCCCATCAGCAGCCCCTTACATCACAGTCCATTCAGCAGCCCCTTACATCAGAGTCCAATCAGCGTTCCCTTACTTCAGACACTCATCACAAGCCCCTTACATCAGAGTCCCATCAGAGCCCCTTACATCAGATTCCTTTCAGAATTCGCTTACATCAGAGTCCCATCAGCAGCCCCTTACAGAGTCTCATCACCAGCCCCCTTAAATCAGGCTCCCATCAACAGCCCCTTACATCAGAATCCCATCAGAAACCCCCTACATCAGAGTCCCATCAGCAACCCCTTACTTCAGAGTACCATCACCAGCTCCTTACATCAGAGTCCCATCAGCACCCCCTTACATCAGAGTCCCATTAGACACCCCTAACATCAGAGTCCTATCAGCAGCCCCTTACATCAGAGTCTATTCAGCAGCCCCTTACATCAGAGTCCAATCAGCAGCCCCTTACATCAGAAAGTCCCATCACAAGCCCCTTACATCAGAGTCCCATCAGAGCCCCTTACATCAGATTCCTTTCAGAATCCCCTTACATCAGAGTCCCATCACCAGCCCCTTACAAAGTCTCATCACCTGTTCCCTTACATCATAGTCCCATAAGCAGCCTCTTACATTAGAGTTCCACCTGCAGGCCCTTACTTCAGAATCCCACCACCAGCCCCTTACATCAAAGTCCCATCAACAGCCCCCTAACCCCCATAGTACATCAGAGTCCATACTGCAGTCCCTTATATCAGAGTGTCCAATCACCAGCCCTTTACATCAGAGTGTCCCATCACACGCCCCTTACATCAGAGTCCCATCAGGAGCCCCTTACATCAGAGTCCCTTCACCAGCCCCTTACAGAGTCTCATCACCAGCACCCTTACATCAGGCTCCCATCAACAGCCCCTTACATCAGAGTCCCATCAGAAACCTCTTACATCAGAGTGCCATCAGCAACCCCTTACTTCAGAGTCCTATCACCAGCCCCCTTACATCAGAATCCCATCAGCTGCCCCTTACATCAGAGTCCAATCAGCAGCCCCTTACATCAGAGTCCAATCAGCGGCCCCTTACTTAAGACTCCCATCACCAGCCCCCTTACATCAGGCTCCCATCAACAGCCCCTTGCATCAGAATCCCATCAGAAACCCCTTACATCAGAGTCCCATCAGCAACCCCTTACTTCAGAGTCCCATCAGCAGCCCCTTACATCAGAGTCCCACCACCAGCCCCCTTACATCACAGTCCCATCAGCAGCCCCTTACATCACAGTCCATTCAGCAGCCCCTTACATCAGAGTCCCATCACCAGCCCCTTACATCAGAGTCCCATCACCAGCCCCTTACATCAGAGTCCCATCAGCAACCCCTTACAGAGTCTCATCACCAGCCCCCTTACATCAGGCTCCCATCAACAGCCCCTTGCATCAGAATCCCATCAGAAACCCCTTACATCAGAGTCCCATCAGCAACCCCTTACTTCAGAGTCCCATCAGCAGCCCCTTACATCAGAGTCCCACCACCAGCCCCCTTACATCACAGTCCCATCAGCAGCCCCTTACATCACAGTCCAATCAGCGTTCCCTTACTTCAGACACTCATCACAAGCCCCTTACATCAGAGTCCCATCAGAGCCCCTTACATCAGATTCCTTTCAGAATCCCCTTACATCAGAGTCCCATCAGCAGCCCCTTACAGAGTCTCATCACCAGCCCCCTTAAATCAGGCTCCCATCAACAGCCCTATACATCAGAATCCCATCAGAAACCCCCTACATCAGAGTCCCATCAGCAACCCCTTACTTCAGAGTCCCATCAGCAGCCCATTACATCAGAGTACCATCACCAGCTCCTTACATCAGAGTCCCATCAGCACCCCCTTACATCAGAGTCCCATTAGACGCCCCTAACATCAGAGTCCTATCAGCAGCCCCTTACATCAGAGTCTATTCAGCAGCCCCTTACATCAGAGTCCAATCAGAAGCCCCTTACATCAGAAAGTCCCATCACAAGCCCCTTACATCAGAGTCCCATCAGAGCCCCTTACATCAGATTCCTTTCAGAATCCCCTTACATCAGAGTCCCATCACCAGCCCCTTACAAAGTCTCATCACCTGTTCCCTTACTTCAGAATCCCACCACCAGCCCCTTACATCAAAGTCCCATCAACAGCCCGCTAACCCCCATAGTACATCAGAGTCCATACTGCAGTCCCTTATATCAGAGTGTCCAATCACCAGCCCTTTACATCAGAGTGTCCCATCACCAGCCCCTTACATCATAGTCCCATCAGGAGCCCCTTACATCAGAGTCCCTTCACCAGCCCCTTACAGAGTCTCATCACCAGCACCCTTACATCAGGCTCCCATCAACAGCCCCTTACATCAGAGTCCCATCAGAAACCTCTTACATCAGAGTCCCATCAGCAACCCCTTACTTCAGAGTCCTATCACCAGCCCCCTTACATCAGAGTCCCATCAGCTGCCCCTTACATCAGAGTCCAATCAGCAGCCCCTTACATCAGAGTCCAATCAGCGGCCCCTTACTTAAGACTCCCATCACCAGCCCCCTTACATCAGAGTCCCCTAAGCAGCCTTTTACATCAGAGTCCCATCAGCAGCCCCTTACATCAGAGTCCCATCACAAGCCCCCTAACATCAGAGTCCCATTAGCAGCCCCTTACATCGGAGTCCATTCAGCAGCCCCTTTTATCAGAGTCCAATCAGCGGCCCCTTACTTCAGACTCCCATTACCAGCCCCCTTACATTTGAGTCCCCTAAGCAGCCTTTTACATCAGAGTCCCATCACAAGCCCCCTAACATCAGAGTCCCATCAGCACCCCCTTACATCAGAGTCCCATCAGCACCCCCTTACATCAGAGTCCCATCAACAGCCCCCTTACATCAGAGTCCCATCAACAGTCCCTTACATCAGAGTCCCATCAGCAGCCCCTTACATCAAAGTCCCAGTAACAGCCCCCTACATCAGAGTCCCATCATCAGCCCCCTTACATCAGAGTCCCATCAGCAGCCCCTTACATCAGAGTCCAATCAGCAACCCCTTACATCAGAGTCCCATCTCCAGCCCCCTTACATCAGAGTCCCATCACATGCTCCTTACATCAGAGTCCCATCAACAGCACCCTTACATCAGAGTCCCATCAACAGTCCTTAACATCAGAGTCCCATCACCAGCCCCTTAAATTAGAATCTCATCAGCAGTCCAATACAGAGTGTCCCAACACCAGGACCTTACATCAGAGACCTATCAGCAGTCCCATCACATGCTCCTTACATCAGAGTCCCATCAGCAGCCCCATTACATCAGACTCCATTCAGCAGCCCATTACATCAGCGTCCCATTAACAGCCCCTTACATCAGAGTCCCATCACAGGCCCCTTACATTAGAGTTCCTTCAGAGCCCCTTACATCAGAGTCCTATCAGAATCCCTTTACATCAGGGTCCCATCAGCAGCCCCTTTCAGAGTCCCATCTCCAGCCCCCTTACATCAAAGTCCCATCACATGCTCCTTACATCAGAGTCCCATCAACAGCACCCTTACATCAGAGTCCATTCAGCAGCCCCTTACATCAGAGTCACATCACCAGCCCCTTACATCAGAGTCCCGTCAGCAGCCCCTTACATCAGAGTCCCATCATCTGTCCCCTTACATCAGAGTCCCATCACCAGCCCCCTTACATCAGAGTCCCATCAGCAGCCCATTACATCAGAGTCCTATCAGCAGCCCCTTACATCAGAGTCTTATCAGAATCCCCTTACATCAGAGTCCCATCAGCAGCCCCTTACAGAGTCTCATCACCAGCCCCCTTACATCAGAGTCCTATCACATGCTCCTTACATCAGAGTCCCACCACCAGTCCCTTACATGAAAGTCCAATCAACAGTCCCATACATCAGAGTCCCATCAGCAGCCCCTTACATCAAAGTCCCATCACCAGCCCCCTTACATCAGAGTCCCATCACAAGCTCCTTACATCAGAGTCCCATCAACAGCCCCCTTACATCAGAGTCCCATCAACAGTCCTTAACATAAGAGTCCCATCACCAGCCCCTTACATCAGAGTCCCATCACAGCCCCCTTACATTAGAGTTCCTTCAGAGCCCCTTACATCAGAGTCCTATCAGAATCCCTTTACATCAGAGTCCCATCAGCAGCCCCTTACAGAGTCTCATCACCAGCCCCCTTACATCAGAGTCCAATCAGCAGCCTCTTACATTAGAGTTCCACCACCAGCCCCTTACATCAAGGTCCCATCAACAGTCCCTTACATCAGGGTCCCATCAGCAGCCCCTTACATCGAAGTCCCATCACCAGCCCCCTTACTTTAGAGTCCAATCACAAGCTCCTTACATCAGAATCCCATCAGCAGCCCCTTACATCAGAGTCCATTCAGCAGCCCCTTACATCAGAGTCCAATCAGCAGTCCCTTACATCAGCGTCCCATTAACAGCCCCCTACATCAGAGTCCCATCATCAGCCCCCTTACATCAGAGTCCCATCAGCAGCCCCTTACATCAGAGTCCAATCAGCAACCCCTTACATCAGAGTACCAACACCAGCCCCCTTACATCAGAGTCCCCTAAGCAGCCTTTTACATCAGAGTCCCATCACCAACCCCTCACATCAGAGTCCCATCAGCAGCCCCTTACTTCAGAGTGTTATCAGAATCCCCTTACATCAGAGTCCCATCAGCAGCCCCTTACATCAGAGTCCCATCACATGCTCCTTACATCAGAGTCCCATCAGCAGCCCCTTACATCAGAGTCCCATCACCAGCCCCTCACATCAGAGTCCCATCACAGGCCCCTTACATCAGAGTCCTATCAGAATCCCCTTACATCAGTGTCCCATCAGCAGCCCCTTACCAAGTCTCATCACCAGCCCCCTTACATCAGGCTCCCATCAACAGCCCCTTGCATCAGAATCCCATCAGAAACCCCTTACATCAGAGTCCCATCAGCAACCCCTTACTTCAGAGTCCCATCAGCAGCCCCTTACATCAGAGTCCCATCACCAGCCCCCTTACATCACAGTCCCATCAGCAGCCCCTTACATCACAGTCCATTCAGCAGCCCCTTACATCAGAGTCCAATCAGCGTTCCCTTACTTCAGACACTCATCACAAGCCCCTTACATCAGAGTCCCATCAGAGCCCCTTACATCAGATTCCTTTCAGAATTCGCTTACATCAGAGTCCCATCAGCAGCCCCTTACAGAGTCTCATCACCAGCCCCCTTAAATCAGGCTCCCATCAACAGCCCCTTACATCAGAATCCCATCAGAAACCCCCTACATCAGAGTCCCATCAGCAACCCCTTACTTCAGAGTACCATCACCAGCTCCTTACATCAGAGTCCCATCAGCACCCCCTTACATCAGAGTCCCATTAGACACCCCTAACATCAGAGTCCTATCAGCAGCCCCTTACATCAGAGTCTATTCAGCAGCCCCTTACATCAGAGTCCAATCAGCAGCCCCTTACATCAGAAAGTCCCATCACAAGCCCCTTACATCAGAGTCCCATCAGAGCCCCTTACATCAGATTCCTTTCAGAATCCCCTTACATCAGAGTCCCATCACCAGCCCCTTACAAAGTCTCATCACCTGTTCCCTTACATCATAGTCCCATAAGCAGCCTCTTACATTAGAGTTCCACCTGCAGGCCCTTACTTCAGAATCCCACCACCAGCCCCTTACATCAAAGTCCCATCAACAGCCCCCTAACCCCCATAGTACATCAGAGTCCATA
Source organism: Lithobates septentrionalis (assembly GCA_037952835.1). Taxonomy (NCBI): domain Eukaryota; kingdom Metazoa; phylum Chordata; class Amphibia; order Anura; family Ranidae; genus Lithobates; species Lithobates septentrionalis. Next base: position 5,213,687 of record JBBDGP010001120.1, read on the forward strand.
CTGCAGTCCCTTATATCAGAGTGTCCAATCACCAGCCCTTTACATCAGAGTGTCCCATCACACGCCCCTTACATCAGAGTCCCATCAGGAGCCCCTTACATCAGAGTCCCTTCACCAGCCCCTTACAGAGTCTCATCACCAGCACCCTTACATCAGGCTCCCATCAACAGCCCCTTACATCAGAGTCCCATCAGAAACCTCTTACATCAGAGTGCCATCAGCAACCCCTTACTTCAGAGTCCTATCACCAGCCCCCTTACATCAGAATCCCATCAGCTGCCCCTTACATCAGAGTCCAATCAGCAGCCCCTTACATCAGAGTCCAATCAGCGGCCCCTTATTTAAGACTCCCATCACCAGCCCCCTTACATCAGGCTCCCATCAACAGCCCCTTGCATCAGAATCCCATCAGAAACCCCTTACATCAGAGTCCCATCAGCAACCCCTTACTTCAGAGTCCCATCAGCAGCCCCTTACATCAGAGTCCCACCACCAGCCCCCTTACATCACAGTCCCATCAGCAGCCCCTTACATCACAGTCCATTCAGCAGCCCCTTACATCAGAGTCCCATCACCAGCCCCTTACATCAGAGTCCCATCACCAGCCCCTTACATCAGAGTCCCATCAGCAACCCCTTACAGAGTCTCATCACCAGCCCCCTTACATCAGGCTCCCATCAACAGCCCCTTGCATCAGAATCCCATCAGAAACCCCTTACATCAGAGTCCCATCAGCAACCCCTTACTTCAGAGTCCCATCAGCAGCCCCTTACATCAGAGTCCCACCACCAGCCCCCTTACATCACAGTCCCATCAGCAGCCCCTTACATCACAGTCCAATCAGCGTTCCCTTACTTCAGACACTCATCACAAGCCCCTTACATCAGAGTCCCATCAGAGCCCCTTACATCAGATTCCTTTCAGAATCCCCTTACATCAGAGTCCCATCAGCAGCCCCTTACAGAGTCTCATCACCAGCCCCCTTAAATCAGGCTCCCATCAACAGCCCTATACATCAGAATCCCATCAGAAACCCCCTACATCAGAGTCCCATCAGCAACCCCTTACTTCAGAGTCCCATCAGCAGCCCATTACATCAGAGTACCATCACCAGCTCCTTACATCAGAGTCCCATCAGCACCCCCTTACATCAGAGTCCCATTAGACGCCCCTAACATCAGAGTCCTATCAGCAGCCCCTTACATCAGAGTCTATTCAGCAGCCCCTTACATCAGAGTCCAATCAGCAGCCCCTTACATCAGAAAGTCCCATCACAAGCCCCTTACATCAGAGTCCCATCAGAGCCCCTTACATCAGATTCCTTTCAGAATCCCCTTACATCAGAGTCCCATCACCAGCCCCTTACAAAGTCTCATCACCTGTTCCCTTACTTCAGAATCCCACCACCAGCCCCTTACATCAAAGTCCCATCAACAGCCCGCTAACCCCCATAGTACATCAGAGTCCATACTGCAGTCCCTTATATCAGAGTGTCCAATCACCAGCCCTTTACATCAGAGTGTCCCATCACCAGCCCCTTACATCATAGTCCCATCAGGAGCCCCTTACATCAGAGTCCCTTCACCAGCCCCTTACAGAGTCTCATCACCAGCACCCTTACATCAGGCTCCCATCAACAGCCCCTTACATCAGAGTCCCATCAGAAACCTCTTACATCAGAGTCCCATCAGCAACCCCTTACTTCAGAGTCCTATCACCAGCCCCCTTACATCAGAGTCCCATCAGCTGCCCCTTACATCAGAGTCCAATCAGCAGCCCCTTACATCAGAGTCCAATCAGCGGCCCCTTACTTAAGACTCCCATCACCAGCCCCCTTACATCAGAGTCCCCTAAGCAGCCTTTTACATCAGAGTCCCATCAGCAGCCCCTTACATCAGAGTCCCATCACAAGCCCCCTAACATCAGAGTCCCATTAGCAGCCCCTTACATCGGAGTCCATTCAGCAGCCCCTTTTATCAGAGTCCAATCAGCGGCCCCTTACTTCAGACTCCCATTACCAGCCCCCTTACATTTGAGTCCCCTAAGCAGCCTTTTACATCAGAGTCCCATCACCAGCCCCTCACATCAGAGTACCATCACCAACCCTTACATCAGAGTCCCATCAGCACCCCCTTACATCAGAGTCCCATCAGCACCCCCTTACATCAGAGTCCCATCAACAGCCCCCTTACATCAGAGTCCCATCAACAGTCCCTTACATCAGAGTCCCATCAGCAGCCCCTTACATCAAAGTCCCAGTAACAGCCCCCTACATCAGAGTCCCATCATCAGCCCCCTTACATCAGAGTCCCATCAGCAGCCCCTTACATCAGAGTCCAATCAGCAACCCCTTACATCAGAGTCCCATCTCCAGCCCCCTTACATCAGAGTCCCATCACATGCTCCTTACATCAGAGTCCCATCAACAGCACCCTTACATCAGAGTCCCATCAACAGTCCTTAACATCAGAGTCCCATCACCAGCCCCTTAAATTAGAATCTCATCAGCAGTCCAATACAGAGTGTCCCAACACCAGGACCTTACATCAGAGACCTATCAGCAGTCCCATCACATGCTCCTTACATCAGAGTCCCATCAGCAGCCCCATTACATCAGACTCCATTCAGCAGCCCATTACATCAGCGTCCCATTAACAGCCCCTTACATCAGAGTCCCATCACAGGCCCCTTACATTAGAGTTCCTTCAGAGCCCCTTACATCAGAGTCCTATCAGAATCCCTTTACATCAGGGTCCCATCAGCAGCCCCTTACAGAGTCCCATCTCCAGCCCCCTTACATCAGAGTCCCATCACATGCTCCTTACATCAGAGTCCCATCAACAGCACCCTTACATCAGAGTCCATTCAGCAGCCCCTTACATCAGAGTCCCATCACCAGCCCCTTACATCAGAGTCCCGTCAGCAGCCCCTTACATCAGAGTCCCATCATCTGTCCCCTTACATCAGAGTCCCATCACCAGCCCCCTTACATCAGAGTCCCATCAGCAGCCCATTACATCAGAGTCCTATCAGCAGCCCCTTACATCAGATTCTTATCAGAATCCCCTTACATCAGAGTCCCATCAGCAGCCCCTTACAGAGTCTCATCACCAGCCCCCTTACATCAGAGTCCTATCACATGCTCCTTACATCAGAGTCCCACCACCAGTCCCTTACATGAAAGTCCAATCAACAGTCCCATACATCAGAGTCCCATCAGCAGCCCCTTACATCAAAGTCCCATCACCAGCCCCCTTACATCAGAGTCCCATCACAAGCTCCTTACATCAGAGTCCCATCAACAGCCCCCTTACATCAGAGTCCCATCAACAGTCCTTAACATAAGAGTCCCATCACCAGCCCCTTACATCAGAGTCCCATCACAGCCCCCTTACATTAGAGTTCCTTCAGAGCCCCTTACATCAGAGTCCTATCAGAATCCCTTTACATCAGAGTCCCATCAGCAGCCCCTTACAGAGTCTCATCACCAGCCCCCTTACATCAGAGTCCAATCAGCAGCCTCTTACATTAGAGTTCCACCACCAGCCCCTTACATCAAGGTCCCATCAACAGTCCCTTACATCAGGGTCCCATCAGCAGCCCCTTACATCGAAGTCCCATCACCAGCCCCCTTACTTTAGAGTCCAATCACAAGCTCCTTACATCAGAGTCCCATCATCAGCCCCCTTACATCAGAGTCCCATCAGCAGCCCCTTACATCAGAGTCCAATCAGCAACCCCTTACATCAGAGTACCAACACCAGCCCCCTTACATCAGAGTCCCCTAAGCAGCCTTTTACATCAGAGTCCCATCACCAACCCCTCACATCAGAGTCCCATCAGCAGCCCCTTACTTCAGAGTGTTATCAGAATCCCCTTACATCAGAGTCCCATCAGCAGCCCCTTACATCAGAGTCCCATCACATGCTCCTTACATCAGAGTCCCATCAGCAGCCCCTTACATCAGAATCTCATCACCAGCCCCTCACATCAGAGTCCCATCACAGGCCCCTTACATCAGAGTCCTATCAGAATCCCCTTACATCAGTGTCCCATCAGCAGCCCCTTACAGAGTCTCATCACCAGCCCCCTTACATCAGGCTCCCATCAACAGCCCCTTGCATCAGAATCCCATCAGAAACCCCTTACATCAGAGTCCCATCAGCAACCCCTTACTTCAGAGTCCCATCAGCAGCCCCTTACATCAGAGTCCCATCACCAGCCCCCTTACATCACAGTCCCATCAGCAGCCCCTTACATCACAGTCCATTCAGCAGCCCCTTACATCAGAGTCCAATCAGCGTTCCCTTACTTCAGACACTCATCACAAGCCCCTTACATCAGAGTCCCATCAGAGCCCCTTACATCAGATTCCTTTCAGAATCTGCTTACATCAGAGTCCCATCAGCAGCCCCTTACAGAGTCTCATCACCAGCCCCCTTAAATCAGGCTCCCATCAACAGCCCCTTACATCAGAATCCCATCAGAAACCCCCTACATCAGAGTCCCATCAGCAACCCCTTACTTCAGAGTACCATCACCAGCTCCTTACATCAGAGTCCCATCAGCACCCCCTTACATCAGAGTCCCATTAGACACCCCTAACATCAGAGTCCTATCAGCAGCCCCTTACATCAGAGTCTATTCAGCAGCCCCTTACATCAGAGTCCAATCAGCAGCCCCTTACATCAGAAAGTCCCATCACAAGCCCCTTACATCAGAGTCCCATCAGAGCCCCTTACATCAGATTCCTTTCAGAATCCCCTTACATCAGAGTCCCATCACCAGCCCCTTACAAAGTCTCATCACCTGTTCCCTTACATCATAGTCCCATAAGCAGCCTCTTACATTAGAGTTCCACCTGCAGGCCCTTACTTCAGAATCCCACCACCAGCCCCTTACATCAAAGTCCCATCAACAGCCCCCTAACCCCCATAGTACATCAGAGTCCATACTGCAGTCCCTTATATCAGAGTGTCCAATCACCAGCCCTTTACATCAGAGTGTCCCATCACCAGCCCCTTACATCAGAGTCCCATCAGGAGCCCCTTACATCAGAGTCCCTTCACCAGCCCCTTACAGAGTCTCATCACCAGCACCCTTACATCAGGCTCCCATCAACAGCCCCTTACATCAGAGTCCCATCAGAAACCTCTTACATCAGAGTCCCATCAGCAACCCCTTACTTCAGAGTCCTATCACCAGCCCCCTTACATCAGAATCCCATCAGCTGCCCCTTACATCAGAGTCCAATCAGCAGCCCCTTACATCAGAGTCCAATCAGCGGCCCCTTACTTAAGACTCCCATCACCAGCCCCCTTACATCAGAGTCCCCTAAGCAGCCTTTTACATCAGAGTCCCATCAGCAGCCCCTTACATCAGAGTCCCATCACAAGCCCCCTAACATCAGAGTCCCATCAGCAGCCCCTTACATCAGAGTCCATTCAGCAGCCCCTTATATCAGAATCCAATCAGCGGCCCCTTACTTCAGACTCCCATTACCAGCCCCCTTACATCTGAGTCCCCTAAGCAGCCTTTTACATCAGAGTCCCATCACCAGCCCCTCACATCAGAGTACCATCACCAACCCTTACATCAGAGTCCCATCAGCACCCTCTTACATCAGAGTCCCATCAACAGCCCCCTTACATCAGAGTCCCATCAACAGTCCCTTACATCAGAGTCCCATCAGCAGCCCCTTACATCAAAGTCCCAGTAACAGCCCCCTACATCAGAGTCCCATCATCAGCCCCCTTACATCAGAGTCCCATCAGCAGCCCCTTACATCAGAGTCCAATCAGCAACCCCTTACATCAGAGTCCCATCACCAGCCCCCTTACATCAGAGTCCCATCACATGCTCCTTACATCAGAGTCCCATCAACAGCACCCTTACATCAGAGTCCCATCAACAGTCCTTAACATCAGAGTCCCATCACCAGCCCCTTACATTAGAATCTCATCAGCAGTCCAATACAGAGTGTCCCAACACCAGGACCTTACATCAGAGACCTATCAGCAGTCCCATCACATGCTCCTTACATCAGAGTCCTATCAGCAGCCCCTTTACATCAGACTCCATTCAGCAGCCCATTACATCAGCGTCCCATTAACAGCCCCTTACATCAGAGTCCCATCACAGGCCCCTTACATTAGAGTTCCTTCAGAGCCCCTTACATCAGAGTCCTATCAGAATCCCTTTACATCAGAGTCCCATCAGCAGCCCCTTACAGAGTCTCATCACCAGCCCCCTTACATCAGAGTCCATTCAGCAGCCCCTTACATCAGAGTCCAATCAGCGGCCCCTTACTTAAGACTCCCATCACCAGCCCCCTTACATCAGAGTCCCCTAAGCAGCCTTTTACATCAGAGTCCCATCAGCAGCCCCTTACATCAGAGTCCCATCACAAGCCCCCTAACATCAGAGTCCCATCAGCAGCCCCTTACATCAGAGTCCATTCAGCAGCCCCTTATATCAGAATCCAATCAGCGGCCCCTTACTTCAGACTCCCATTACCAGCCCCCTTACATCTGAGTCCCCTAAGCAGCCTTTTACATCAGAGTCCCATCACCAGCCCCTCACATCAGAGTACCATCACCAACCCTTACATCAGAGTCCCATCAGCACCCCCTTACATCAGAGTCCCATCAACAGCCCCCTTACATCAGAGTCCCATCAACAGTCCCTTACATCAGAGTCCCATCAGCAGCCCCTTACATCAAAGTCCCAGTAACAGCCCCCTACATCAGAGTCCCATCATCAGCCCCCTTACATCAGAGTCCCATCAGCAGCCCCTTACATCAGAGTCCCATCAGCAACCCCTTACTTCAGAGTCCCATCAGCAGCCCCTTACATCAGAGTCCCACCACCAGCCCCCTTACATCACAGTCCCATCAGCAGCCCCTTACATCACAGTCCAATCAGCGTTCCCTTACTTCAGACACTCATCACAAGCCCCTTACATCAGAGTCCCATCAGAGCCCCTTACATCAGATTCCTTTCAGAATCCCCTTACATCAGAGTCCCATCAGCAGCCCCTTACAGAGTCTCATCACCAGCCCCCTTAAATCAGGCTCCCATCAACAGCCCTATACATCAGAATCCCATCAGAAACCCCCTACATCAGAGTCCCATCAGCAACCCCTTACTTCAGAGTCCCATCAGCAGCCCATTACATCAGAGTACCATCACCAGCTCCTTACATCAGAGTCCCATCAGCACCCCCTTACATCAGAGTCCCATTAGACGCCCCTAACATCAGAGTCCTATCAGCAGCCCCTTACATCAGAGTCTATTCAGCAGCCCCTTACATCAGAGTCCAATCAGCAGCCCCTTACATCAGAAAGTCCCATCACAAGCCCCTTACATCAGAGTCCCATCAGAGCCCCTTACATCAGATTCCTTTCAGAATCCCCTTACATCAGAGTCCCATCACCAGCCCCTTACAAAGTCTCATCACCTGTTCCCTTACTTCAGAATCCCACCACCAGCCCCTTACATCAAAGTCCCATCAACAGCCCGCTAACCCCCATAGTACATCAGAGTCCATACTGCAGTCCCTTATATCAGAGTGTCCAATCACCAGCCCTTTACATCAGAGTGTCCCATCACCAGCCCCTTACATCATAGTCCCATCAGGAGCCCCTTACATCAGAGTCCTTTCACCAGCCCCTTACAGAGTCTCATCACCAGCACCCTTACATCAGGCTCCCATCAACAGCCCCTTACATCAGAGTCCCATCAGAAACCTCTTACATCAGAGTCCCATCAGCAACCCCTTACTTCAGAGTCCTATCACCAGCCCCCTTACATCAGAGTCCCATCAGCTGCCCCTTACATCAGAGTCCAATCAGCAGCCCCTTACATCAGAGTCCAATCAGCGGCCCCTTACTTAAGACTCCCATCACCAGCCCCCTTACATCAGAGTCCCCTAAGCAGCCTTTTACATCAGAGTCCCATCAGCAGCCCCTTACATCAGAGTCCCATCACAAGCCCCCTAACATCAGAGTCCCATTAGCAGCCCCTTACATCGGAGTCCATTCAGCAGCCCCTTTTATCAGAGTCCAATCAGCGGCCCCTTACTTCAGACTCCCATTACCAGCCCCCTTACATTTGAGTCCCCTAAGCAGCCTTTTACATCAGAGTCCCATCACCAGCCCCTCACATCAGAGTACCATCACCAACCCTTACATCAGAGTCCCATCAGCACCCCCTTACATCAGAGTCCCATCAGCACCCCCTTACATCAGAGTCCCATCAACAGCCCCCTTACATCAGAGTCCCATCAACAGTCCCTTACATCAGAGTCCCATCAGCAGCCCCTTACATCAAAGTCCCAGTAACAGCCCCCTACATCAGAGTCCCATCATCAGCCCCCTTACATCAGAGTCCCATCAGCAGCCCCTTACATCAGAGTCCAATCAGCAACCCCTTACATCAGAGTCCCATCTCCAGCCCCCTTACATCAGAGTCCCATCACATGCTCCTTACATCAGAGTCCCATCAACAGCACCCTTACATCAGAGTCCCATCAACAGTCCTTAACATCAGAGTCCCATCACCAGCCCCTTAAATTAGAATCTCATCAGCAGTCCAATACAGAGTGTCCCAACACCAGGACCTTACATCAGAGACCTATCAGCAGTCCCATCACATGCTCCTTACATCAGAGTCCCATCAGCAGCCCCATTACATCAGACTCCATTCAGCAGCCCATTACATCAGCGTCCCATTAACAGCCCCTTACATCAGAGTCCCATCACAGGCCCCTTACATTAGAGTTCCTTCAGAGCCCCTTACATCAGAGTCCTATCAGAATCCCTTTACATCAGGGTCCCATCAGCAGCCCCTTACAGAGTCCCATCTCCAGCCCCCTTACATCAGAGTCCCATCACATGCTCCTTACATCAGAGTCCCATCAACAGCACCCTTACATCAGAGTCCATTCAGCAGCCCCTTACATCAGAGTCCCATCACCAGCCCCTTACATCAGAGTCCCGTCAGCAGCCCCTTACATCAGAGTCCCATCATCTGTCCCCTTACATCAGAGTCCCATCACCAGCCCCCTTACATCAGAGTCCCATCAGCAGCCCATTACATCAGAGTCCTATCAGCAGCCCCTTACATCAGAGTCTTATCAGAATCTCCTTACATCAGAGTCCCATCAGCAGCCCCTTACAGAGTCTCATCACCAGCCCCCTTACATCAGAGTCCTATCACATGCTCCTTACATCAGAGTCCCACCACCAGTCCCTTACATGAAAGTCCAATCAACAGTCCCATACATCAGAGTCCCATCAGCAGCCCCTTACATCAAAGTCCCATCACCAGCCCCCTTACATCAGAGTCCCATCACAAGCTCCTTACATCAGAGTCCCATCAACAGCCCCCTTACATCAGAGTCCCATCAACAGTCCTTAACATAAGAGTCCCATCACCAGCCCCTTACATCAGAGTCCCATCACAGCCCCCTTACATTAGAGTTCCTTCAGAGCCCCTTACATCAGAGTCCTATCAGAATCCCTTTACATCAGAGTCCCATCAGCAGCCCCTTACAGTGTCTCATCACCAGCCCCCTTACATCAGAGTCCAATCAGCAGCCTCTTACATTAGAGTTCCACCACCAGCCCCTTACATCAAGGTCCCATCAACAGTCCCTTACATCAGGGTCCCATCAGCAGCCCCTTACATCGAAGTCCCATCACCAGCCCCCTTACTTTAGAGTCCAATCACAAGCTCCTTACATCAGAGTCCCATCATCAGCCCCCTTACATCAGAGTCCCATCAGCAGCCCCTTACATCAGAGTCCAATCAGCAACCCCTTACATCAGAGTACCAACACCAGCCCCCTTACATCAGAGTCCCCTAAGCAGCCTTTTACATCAGAGTCCCATCACCAACCCCTCACATCAGAGTCCCATCAGCAGCCCCTTACTTCAGAGTGTTATCAGAATCCCCTTACATCAGAGTCCCATCAGCAGCCCCTTACATCAGAGTCCCATCACATGCTCCTTACATCAGAGTCCCATCAGCAGCCCCTTACATCAGAATCTCATCACCAGCCCCTCACATCAGAGTCCCATCACAGGCCCCTTACATCAGAGTCCTATCAGAATCCCCTTACATCAGTGTCCCATCAGCAGCCCCTTACAGAGTCTCATCACCAGCCCCCTTACATCAGGCTCCCATCAACAGCCCCTTGCATCAGAATCCCATCAGAAACCCCTTACATCAGAGTCCCATCAGCAACCCCTTACTTCAGAGTCCCATCAGCAGCCCCTTACATCAGAGTCCCATCACCAGCCCCCTTACATCACAGTACCATCAGCAGCCCCTTACATCACAGTCCATTCAGCAGCCCCTTACATCAGAGTCCAATCAGCGTTCCCTTACTTCAGACACTCATCACAAGCCCCTTACATCAGAGTCCCATCAGAGCCCCTTACATCAGATTCCTTTCAGAATCCGCTTACATCAGAGTCCCATCAGCAGCCCCTTACAGAGTCTCATCACCAGCCCCCTTAAATCAGGCTCCCATCAACAGCCCCTTACATCAGAATCCCATCAGAAACCCCCTACATCAGAGTCCCATCAGCAACCCCTTACTTCAGAGTACCATCACCAGCTCCTTACATCAGAGTCCCATCAGCACCCCCTTACATCAGAGTCCCATTAGACACCCCTAACATCAGAGTCCTATCAGCAGCCCCTTACATCAGAGTCTATTCAGCAGCCCCTTACATCAGAGTCCAATCAGCAGCCCCTTACATCAGAAAGTCCCATCACAAGCCCCTTACATCAGAGTCCCATCAGAGCCCCTTACATCAGATTCCTTTCAGAATCCCCTTACATCAGAGTCCCATCACCAGCCCCTTACAAAGTCTCATCACCTGTTCCCTTACATCATAGTCCCATAAGCAGCCTCTTACATTAGAGTTCCACCTGCAGGCCCTTACTTCAGAATCCCACCACCAGCCCCTTACATCAAAGTCCCATCAACAGCCCCCTAACCCCCATAGTACATCAGAGTCCATACTGCAGTCCCTTATATCAGAGTGTCCAATCACCAGCCCTTTACATCAGAGTGTCCCATCACCAGCCCCTTACATCAGAGTCCCATCAGGAGCCCCTTACATCAGAGTCCCTTCACCAGCCCCTTACAGAGTCTCATCACCAGCACCCTTACATCAGGCTCCCATCAACAGCCCCTTACATCAGAGTCCCATCAGAAACCTCTTACATCAGAGTCTTATCAGCAACCCCTTACTTCAGAGTCCTATCACCAGCCCCCTTACATCAGAATCCCATCAGCTGCCCCTTACATCAGAGTCCAATCAGCAGCCCCTTACATCAGAGTCCAATCAGCGGCCCCTTACTTAAGACTCCCATCACCAGCCCCCTTACATCAGAGTCCCCTAAGCAGCCTTTTACATCAGAGTCCCATCAGCAGCCCCTTACATCAGAGTCCCATCACAAGCCCCCTAACATCAGAGTCCCATCAGCAGCCCCTTACATCAGAGTCCATTCAGCAGCCCCTTATATCAGAATCCAATCAGCGGCCCCTTACTTCAGACTCCCATTACCAGCCCCCTTACATCTGAGTCCCCTAAGCAGCCTTTTACATCAGAGTCCCATCACCAGCCCCTCACATCAGAGTACCATCACCAACCCTTACATCAGAGTCCCATCAGCACCCCCTTACATCAGAGTCCCATCAACAGCCCCCTTACATCAGAGTCCCATCAACAGTCCCTTACATCAGAGTCCCATCAGCAGCCCCTTACATCAAAGTCCCAGTAACAGCCCCCTACATCAGAGTCCCATCATCAGCCCCCTTACATCAGAGTCCCATCAGCAGCCCCTTACATCAGAGTCCAATCAGCAACCCCTTACATCAGAGTCCCATCACCAGCCCCCTTACATCAGAGTCCCATCACATGCTCCTTACATCAGAGTCCCATCAACAGCACCCTTACATCAGAGTCCCATCAACAGTCCTTAACATCAGAGTCCCATCACCAGCCCCTTACATTAGAATCTCATCAGCAGTCCAATACAGAGTGTCCCAACACCAGGACCTTACATCAGAGACCTATCAGCAGTCCCATCACATGCTCCTTACATCAGAGTCCCATCAGCAGCCCCTTTACATCAGACTCCATTCAGCAGCCCATTACATCAGCGTCCCATTAACAGCCCCTTACATCAGAGTCCCATCACAGGCCCCTTACATTAGAGTTCCTTCAGAGCCCCTTACATCAGAGTCCTATCAGAATCCCTTTACATCTTACATCAGAGTCCATTCAGCAGCCCCTTACATCAGAGTCCCATCACCAGCCCCTTACATCAGAGTCCCATCAGCAGCCCCTTACATCAGAGTCCCATCATCTGTCCCCTTACATCAGAGTCCCATCACCAGCCCCCTTACATCAGAGTCCCATCAGCAGCTCATTACATCAGAGTCCTATCAGCAGCCCCTTACATCAGAGTCTTATCAGAATCCCCTTACATCAGGGTCCCATCAGCAGCCCCTTACAGAGTCTCATCACCAGCCCCCTTACATCAGAGTCCTATCACATGCTCCTTACATCAGAGTCCCACCACCAGTCCCTTACATCAAAGTCCAATCAACAGTCCCATACATCAGAGTCCCATCAGCAGCCCCTTACATCAAAGTCCCATCACCAGCCCCCTTACATCAGAGTCCCATCACAAGCTCCTTACATCAGAGTCCCATCAAAAGCCCCCTTACATCAGAGTCCCATAAACAGTCCTTAACATAAGAGTCCCATCACCAGCCCCTTACATCAGAGTCCCATCACAGGCCCCTTACATTAGAGTTCCTTCAGAGCCCCTTACATCAGAGTCCTATCAGAATCCCTTTACATCAGAGTCATATCAGCAGCCCCTTACATAGTCTCATCACCAGCCCCCTTACATCAGAGTCCAATCAGCAGCCTCTTACATTAGAGTTCCACCACCAGCCCCTTACATCAAGGTCCCATCAACAGTCCCTTACATCAGGGTCCCATCAGCAGCCCCTTACATCAAAGTCCCATCACCAGCCCCCTTACTTTAGAGTTCCAACACAAGCTCCTTACATCAGAGTCCCATCAGCAGCCCCTTACATCAGAGTCCATTCAGCAGCCCCTTACATCAGAGTCCAATCAGCAGCCCCTACATCAGCATCCCATTAACAGCCCCTTACATCAGAGTCCCATCATCAGCCCCCTTACATCAGAGTCCCATCAGCAGCCCCTTACATCAGAGTCCAATCAGCAACCCATTACATCAGAGTCCCAACACCAGCCCCCTTACATCAGAGTCCCCTAAGCAGCCTTTTACATCAGAGTCCCATCACCAACCCCTCACATCAGAGTCCCATCAGAAGCCCCTTACTTCAGAGTGTTATCAGAATCCCTTTACATCAGAGTCCCATCAGCAACCCCTTACATCAGAGTCCCATCACCAGCCCCCTTACATAAGAGTCCCATCACCAGCCCCTTACAAAGTATCATCATCTGTTCCCTTACATCAGAGTCCCATTAGCAGTCTCTTACATTGGAGTTCCACCAGCAGCCCCTTACATCAGAGTCCCATCCCCAGCCCCTTACATCAGAGTCCCATCAGCAGCCTCTTACTTCAGAGTCCCATCAGCAGCCTCTTACTTCAGAGTCCCACCACCAGCCCCTTACATCAAACTCCCATCACATCAGAGTACCATCACAGGCCCCTTACATCAGAGTCCCATCAGGAGCCCCTTACATCAGAAACCCATCAGAATCCCCTTACATTAGAGTCCCATCAGAAGCCCCTTACAGAGAGTCTCATCACCAGCCCCCTTACATCAGAGTACTATCAGCAGCCCCTTACATCAAAGTTCCATCACCAGTTCACATACATCAGAGTCCCATCAGCAGCCCCTTACATCAAAGACCAATCACCAGCCCTTTTCATGAGAGTCCCATCAGCAGCCCCTTACATCAGAGTCCCATCAGAAACCCCTTACTTCAGAATCCAATCATCAACCCCTTACTTCAGAGTCCCATCAGCAGCCCCTTACATCAGAGTCCATTTAGCAACCCCTTACTTCAGAGTCCCATCAGCAGCCCCTTACAACAGAGTCCATTTAGCAACCCCTTATATCAGAGTCCCATCACCAGCCCCCTTACATCAGAGTCCCATCACCAGCCCCTTACAAAGTATCATCACCTGTTCCCTTACATCAGAGTCCCATTAGCAGTCTCTTACATTAGAGTTCCACCAGCAGCCCCTTACATCAGAGTCCCATCACCAGCCCCTTACATCAGAGTCCCATCAGCAGCCCCTTACATCAAAGTTCCATCACCAGCCCCTTTTACATCAGAGTCCGATTAAAAGCTCCTTACATAAGTGTTACATCAGCAGCCCCTTACATCAGAGTCCCATCAGAAGCCCCTTACATCAGAGTCCCATCAACAGCCCCCTTACATCAGAGTCCCATCAACAGTCCTTAACATCAGATACCCATCAGCAGCCTCTTACTTCAGAGTCCCATTACCAGCCCCTTACATCAAAGTCCCATCACATCAGAGTACCATCACCAGCCCCTTACATCAGAGTCCCATCACAGGCCCCTTACATCAGAGTCCCATCAGGAGCCCCTTACATCAGAAACCCATCAGAATCCCCTTACATTAGAGTCCCATCAGCAGCCCCTTACAGAGAGTCTCATCACCAGCCCCCTTACATCAGGCTCCCATCAACAGCCCCTAACATCTGAGTCCCATCAGCACCCCCTTACCTCAGAGTCCCATCAACAGCCTCTTACATCAGAGTCCTATCAGCAGCCCCTTACATCAAAGTTCCATCACCAGTTCACATACATCGGAGTCCCATCAGCAGCCCCTTACATCAAAGACCAATCACCAGCCCTTTTCATGAGAGTCCCATCAGCAGCCCCTTACATCAGAGTCCCATCAGTAACCCCTTACTTCAGAATCCCATCAGCAACCCCTTACTTTAGAGTCCCATCACCAGCCCCCTTACATTAGCAGCTACTTACATTAGAGTCCATTCAGCAACCCCTTACATCAGAGTCCCATCACCACCCCCGTTACATCAGAGTCCCATCACCAGCCCCTTACAAAGAATCATCACCTGTTCCCTTACATCAGAGTCCCATTAGCAGTCTCTTACATTAGAGTTCCACCAGCAGCCCCTTACATCAGAGTCCCATCCCCAGCCCATTACATCAGAGTCCCATCAGCAGCCTCTTACTTCAGAGTCCCACCACCAGCCCCTTACATCAAACTCCCATCACATCAGAGTACCATCACCAGCCCCTTACATCAGAGTCCCATCATAGGCCCCTTACATCAGAGTCCCACCAGGAGCCCCTTACATCAGAAACCCATCAGAATCCCCTTACATCAGAGTCCCATCAGCAGCCCCTTACAGAGAGTCTCATCACCAGCCCCCTTACATCAGGCTCCCATCAACAGCCCCTAACATCAGAGTCCCATCAGCACCCCCTTACCTCAGAGTCCCATCAACAGACTCTTACATCAGAGTCTTTTCAGCAGCCCCTTACATCAAAGTTCCATCACCAGTTCACATACATCGGAGTCCCATCAGCAGCCCCTTACATCAAAGACCAATCACCAGCCCTTTTCATGAGAGTCCCATCAGCAGCCCCTTACATCAGAGTCCCATCAGAAACCCCTTACTTCAGAATCCCATCAGCAACCCCTTACTTCAGAGTCCCATCAGCAGCCCCTTACATCAGAGTCCATTCAGCAACCCTTTACATCAGAGTCCCATCACCAGCCCCCTTACATCAGAGTCCCATCACCAGCCCCTTACAAAGTATCATCACCTGTTCCCTTACATCAGAGTCCCATTAGCAGTCTCTTACATTAGAGTTCCACCAGCAGCCCCTTACATCAGAGTCCCATCCCCAGCCCCTTACATCAGAGTCCCATCAGCAGCCTCTTACTTCAGAGTCCCACCACCAGCCCCTTATATCAAACTCCCATCACATCAGAGTACCATCACCAGCCCCTTACATCAGAGTCCCATCACAGGCCCCTTACATCAGAGTCCCATCAGGAGCCCCTTACATCAGAAACCCATCAGAATCCCCTTACATCAGAGTCCCATCAGCAGCCCCTTACAGAGAGTCTCATCACCAGCCCCCTTACATCAGGCTCCCATCATCAGCCCCTAACATCAGAGTCCCACCAGCACCCCCTTTCCTCAGAGTCCCATCAACAGCCTCTTACATCAGAGTCCTATCAGCAGCCCCCTACATCAAAGTTCCATCACCAGTTCACATACATCAGAGTCCCATCAGCAGCCCCTTACATCAAAGACCAATCACCAGCCCTTTTCGTGAGAGTCCCATCAGCAGCCCCTTACATCAGAGTCCCATCAGAAACCCCTTACTTCAGAATCCCATCAGCAACCCCTTACTTCAGAGTCCCATCAGCAGCCCCTTACATCAGTGTCCATTTAGCAACCCCTTATATCAGAGTCCCATCACCAGCCCCCTTACATCAGAGTCCCATCACCAGCCCCTTACAAAGTATCATCACCTGTTCCCTTACATCAGAGTCCCATTAGCAGTCTCTTACATTAGAGTTCCACCAGCAGCCCCTTACATCAGAGTCCCATCACCAGCCCCTTACATCAGAGTCCCATCAGCAGCCCCTTACATCAGAGTCCCATCAACAGCCCCCTTACATCAGAGTCCCATCAACAGTCCTTAACATCAGAGTCCCATCACCAGCCCCTTACAAAGTATCATCACCTGTTCCCTTACATCAGAGTCCCATTAGCAGTCTCTTACATTAGAGTTCCACCAGCAGCCCCTTACTTCAGAATCCCATCAGCAACCCCTTACTTCAGAGTCCCATCAGCAGCCCCTTACATCAGTGTCCATTTAGCAACCCCTTATATCAGAGTCCCATCACCAGCCCCCTTACATCAGAGTCCCATCACCAGCCCCTTACAAAGTATCATCACCTGTTCCCTTACATCAGAGTCCAATCAGCAGTCATTTACATGAGAGTTCCATCAGCAGCCCCCTTCCATCAGAGTCCCATCAGCAGCCCCCTTCCATCAGAGTCCCATCAACAGCCCTTACATCAGAGTCCCATCAGCAGCCCCCTTACATCAGGGTCCAATCTGCAGCCCCCTTACATCAGGATCCAATCTGCAGCCCCCTTACATCATGGTCCCATTACCAGCCCCTTACATAAGGGTCCCATCAGCAGCCCCTTATATCAGAGTGTCCCATCACAGGCCCCTTAGATCAGAGTCCCATCAGAAGCCCCTTACATAAGAGTCCCATCATCAGCCTATTACAGAGTCTCATCACCAGCCCCCTTACATCAGGCTCCCATCAACAGCCCCTTACATCAGAGTCCCATCAGCACCCCCTTACTTCAGAGTCCCATCAGCAGCCCCTTACACCAGAGTCCCATCAGCAGCCCCCTTACATCAGAGTCCCATCGGCAGCCCCTTACATCAGAGTCCATTCAGCAGCCCCTAACATCAGAGTCCAATCAGCGGCCCCTTACTTAAGACTCACATCACCAGCCCCCTTACATCAGAGTCCCCTAAGCAGCCTTTTACATCAGAGTCCCATCACCAGCCCCTTACATCAGAGTCCCATCACAGGCCCCTTACATCAGAGTCCCATCAGGAGCCACCTTACATCAGAAACCCATCAGAATCCCCTTACATCAGAGTCCCATCAGCAGCCCCTTACAGAGAGTCTCATCACCAGCCCCCTTACATTAGGCTCCCATCAACAGCCCCTAACATCAGAGTCCCCTCAGCACCCCCTTACCTAAGAGTCCCATCAACAGCCTCTTACATCAGAGTCCTATCAGCAGCCCCTTTCATCAAGTTCCATCACCAGTTCACATACATTGGAGTCCGATCAGCAGCCCCTTACATCAAAGACCAATCACCAGCCCTTTTCATGAGAGTCCCATAAGCAGCCCCTTACATCAGAGTCCCATCAACAGCCTCTTACATCAGAGTCCTATCAGCAGCCCCTTACATCAAAGTTCCATCACCAGTTCACATACATCGGAGTCCCATCAGCAGCCCCTTACATCAAAGACCAATCACCAGCCCTTTTCATGAGAGTCCCATCAGCAGCCCCTTACATCAGAGTCCCATCAGAAACCCCTTACTTCAGAATCCCATCAGCAACCCCTTACTTCAGAGTCCCATCAGCAGCCCCTTACATCAGAGTCCATTCAGCAACCCCTTACATCAGAGTCCCATCACCAGTCCCCTTACATCAGAGTCCCATGACCAGCCCCTTACAAAGTATCATCACCTGTTCCCTTACATCAGAGTCCCATTAGCAGTCTCTTACATTAGAGTTCCAACAGCAGCCCCTTACATCAGAGTCCCATCAGCAGCCCCTTACATCAGAGTCCCATCAGCAGCCTCTTACTTCAGAGTCTCACCACCAGCCCCTTACATCAAAGTCCCATCACATCAGAGTACCATCACCAGCCCCTTACATCAGAGTCCCATCACAGGCCCCTTACATCAGACTCCCATCAGGAGCCCCTTACATCAGAAACCCATCAGAATCCCCTTACATCAGAGTCCCATCAGCAGCCCCTTACAGAGAGTCTCATCACCAGCCCCCTTACATCAGGCTCCCATCAACAGCCCCTAACATCAGAGTCCCATGAGCACCCCCTTACCTCAGAGTCCCATCAACAGCCTCTTACATCAGAGTCCTATCAGCAGCCCCTTACATCAAAGTTCCATCACCAGTTCACATACATCGGAGTCCCATCAGCAGCCCCTTACATCAAAGACCAATCACCAGCCCTTTTCATGAGAGTCCCATCAGCAGCCCCTTACATCAGAGTCCCATCAGTAACCCCTTACTTCAGAATCCCATCAGCAACCCCTTACTTTAGAGTCCCATCAGCAGCCACTTACATCAGAGTCCATTCAGCAACCCCTTATATCAGAGTCCCATCACCAGCCTCCTTACATCTGAGTCCCATCACCAGACCCTTACAAAGAATCATCACCTGTTCCCTTACATCAGAGTCCCATTAGCAGTCTCTTACATTAGAGTTCCACCAGCAGCCCCTTACATCAGAGTCCCATCCCCAGCCCCTTACATCAGAGTCCCATCAGCAGCCTCTTACTTCAGAGTCCCACCACCAGCCCCTTACATCAAACTCCCATCACATCAGAGTACCATCACCAGCCCCTTACATCAGAGTCCCATCAGGAGCCCCTTACATCAGAAACCCATCAGAATCCCCTTACATCAGAGTCCCATCAGCAGCCCCTTACAGAGAGTCTCATCACCAGCCCCCTTACATCAGGCTCCCATCAACAGCCCCTAACATCAGAGTCCCATCAGCACCCCCTTACCTCAGAGTCCCATCAACAGCCTCTTACATCAGAGTCCTATCAGCAGCCCCTTACATCAAAGTTCCATTACCAGTTCACATACATCGGAGTCCCATCACAGGCCCCTTACATCAGACTCCCATCAGGAGCCCCTTACATCAGAAACCCATCAGAATCCCCTTACATCAGAGTCCCATCAGCAGCCCCTTACAGAGAGTCTCATCACCAGCCCCCTTACATCAGGCTCCCATCAACAGCCCCTAACATCAGAGTCCCATGAGCACCCCCTTACCTCAGAGTCCCATCAACAGCCTCATACATCAGAGTCCTATCAGCAGCCCCTTACATCAAAGTTCCATCACCAGTTCACATACATCGGAGTCCCATCAGCAGCCCCTTACATCAAAGACCAATCTCCAGCCCTTTTCATGAGAGTCCCATCAGCAGCCCCTTACATCAGAGTCCCATCAGTAACCCCTTACTTCAGAATCCCATCAGCAACCCCTTACTTTAGAGTCCCATCAGCAGCCACTTACATCAGAGTCCATTCAGCAACCCCTTACATCAGAGTCCCATCACCAGCCTCCTTACATCTGAGTCCCATCACCAGACCCTTACAAAGAATCATCACCTGTTCCCTTACATCAGAGTCCCATTAGCAGTCTCTTACATTAGAGTTCCACCAGCAGCCCCTTACATCAGAGTCCCATCCCCAGCCCCTTACATCAGAGTCCCATCAGCAGCCTCTTACTTCAGAGTCCCACCACCAGCCCCTTACATCAAACTCCCATCACATCAGAGTACCATCACCAGCCCCTTACATCAGAGTCCCATCAGGAGTCCCTTACATCAGAAACCCATCAGAATCCCCTTACATCAGAGTCCCATCAGCAGCCCCTTACAGAGAGTCTCATCACCAGCCCCCTTACATCAGGCTCCCATCAACAGCCCCTAACATCAGAGTCCCATCAGCACCCCCTTACCTCAGAGTCCCATCAACAGCCTCTTACATCAGAGTCCTATCAGCAGCCCCTTACATCAAAGTTCCATTACCAGTTCACATACATCGGAGTCCCATCAGCAGCCCCTTACATCAAAGACCAATCACCAGCCCTTTTCATGAGAGTCCCATCAGCAGCCCCTTACATCAGAGTCCCATCAGAAACCCCTTACTTCAGAATCCCATCAGCAACTCCTTACTTTGAGAGTCCCATCAGCAGCCCCTTACATCAGAGTCCATTCAGCAACCCCTTACATCAGAGTCCCATCACCAGCCCCCTTACATCAGAGTCCCATCACCAGCCCCTTACAAAGTATCATCACCTGTTCCCTTACATCAGAGTCCCATTAGCAGTCTCTTGCATTAGAGTTCCACCAGCAGCCCCTTACATCAGAGTCCCATCACCAGCCCCTTACATCAGAGTCCCATCAGCAGCCCCTTACATCAAAGTCCCATCACTAGGCCCTTTTACATCAGAGTCCGATCAAAAGCTCCTTACATCAGTGTTCCATCAGCAGCCCCTTACATCAGAGTCCCATCAGCAGCCCCTTACTTCAGAGTCCCATCAACAGCCCCCTTACATCAGAGTCCCATCAACAGTCCTTAACATCAGAGACTCATCAGCAGCCTCTTACTTCAGAGTCCCACTACCAGCCCCTTACATCAAAGTAACATCACATCAGAGTACCATCACCAGCCCCTTACATCAGAGTCCCATCACAGGCCCCTTACATCAGAGTCCCATCAGGAGCCCCTTACATCAGAAACCCATCAGAATCCCCTTACATCAGAGTCCCATCAGCAGCCCCTTACAGAGAGTCTCATCACCAGCCCCCTTACATCAGGCTCCCATCATCAGCCCCTAACATCAGAGTCCCACCAGCACCCCCTTTCCTCAGAGTCCCATCAACAGCCTCTTACATCAGAGTCCTATCAGCAGCCCCCTACATCAAAGTTCCATCACCAGTTCACATACATCAGAGTCCCATCAGCAGCCCCTTACATCAAAGACCAATCACCAGCCCTTTTCGTGAGAGTCCCATCAGCAGCCCCTTACATCAGAGTCCCATCAGAAACCCCTTACTTCAGAATCCCATCAGCAACCCCTTACTTCAGAGTCCCATCAGCAGCCCCTTACATCAGTGTCCATTTAGCAACCCCTTATATCAGAGTCCCATCACCAGCCCCCTTACATCAGAGTCCCATCACCAGCCCCTTACAAAGTATCATCACCTGTTCCCTTACATCAGAGTCCCATTAGCAGTCTCTTACATTAGAGTTCCACCAGCAGCCCCTTACATCAGAGTCCCATCACCAGCCCCTTACATCAGAGTCCCATCAGCAGCCCCTTACATCAGAGTCCCATCAACAGCCCCCTTACATCAGAGTCCCATCAACAGTCCTTAACATCAGAGACCCATCAGCAGCCCCTTACCTTAGAGTCCAATCAGCAGTCATTTACATGAGAGTTCCATCAGCAGCCCCCTTCCATCAGAGTCCCATCAGCAGCCCCCTTCCATCAGAGTCCCATCAACAGCCCTTACATCAGAGTCCCATCAGCAGCCCCCTTACATCAGGGTCCAATCTGCAGCCCCCTTACATCAGGATCCAATCTGCAGCCCCCTTACATCATGGTCCCATTACCAGCCCCTTACATAAGGGTCCCATCAGCAGCCCCTTATATCAGAGTGTCCCATCACAGGCCCCTTAGATCAGAGTCCCATCAGAAGCCCCTTACATAAGAGTCCCATCATCAGCCCCTTACAGAGTCTCATCACCAGCCCCCTTACATCAGGCTCCCATCAACAGCCCCTTACATCAGAGTCCCATCAGCACCCCCTTACTTCAGAGTCCCATCAGCAGCCCCTTACATCAGAGTCCCATCAGCAGCCCCCTTACATCAGAGTCCCATCGGCAGCCCCTTACATCAGAGTCCATTCAGCAGCCCCTAACATCAGAGTCCAATCAGCGGCCCCTTACTTAAGACTCACATCACCAGCCCCCTTACATCAGAGTCCCCTAAGCAGCCTTTTACATCAGAGTCCCATCACCAGCCCCTTACATCAGAGTCCCATCACAGGCCCCTTACATCAGAGTCCCATCAGGAGCCCCCTTACATCAGAAACCCATCAGAATCCCCTTACATCAGAGTCCCATCAGCAGCCCCTTACAGAGAGTCTCATCACCAGCCCCCTTACATCAGGCTCCCATCAACAGCCCCTAACATCAGAGTCCCCTCAGCACCCCCTTACCTCAGAGTCCCATCAACAGCCTCTTACATCAGAGTCCTATCAGCAGCCCCTTTCATCAAGTTCCATCACCAGTTCACATACATTGGAGTCCGATCAGCAGCCCCTTACATCAAAGACCAATCACCAGCCCTTTTCATGAGAGTCCCATCAGCAGCCCCTTACATCAGAGTCCCATCAACAGCCTCTTACATCAGAGTCCTATCAGCAGCCCCTTACATCAAAGTTCCATCACCAGTTCACATACATCGGAGTCCCATCAGCAGCCCCTTACATCAAAGACCAATCACCAGCCCTTTTCATGAGAGTCCCATCAGCAGCCCCTTACATCAGAGTCCCATCAGAAACCCCTTACTTCAGAATCCCATCAGCAACCCCTTACTTCAGAGTCCCATCAGCAGCCCCTTACATCAGAGTCCATTCAGCAACCCCTTACATCAGAGTCCCATCACCAGTCCCCTTACATCAGAGTCCCATCACCAGCCCCTTACAAAGTATCATCACCTGTTCCCTTACATCAGAGTCCCATTAGCAGTCTCTTACATTAGAGGTCCAACAGCAGCACCTTACATCAGAGTCCCATCAGCAGCCCCTTACATCAGAGTCCCATCAGCAGCCTCTTACGTCAGAGTCTCACCACCAGCCCCTTACATCAAAGTCCCATCACATCAGAGTACCATCACCAGCCCCTTACATCAGAGTCCCATCACAGGCCCCTTACATCAGACTCCCATCAGGAGCCCCTTACATCAGAAACCCATCAGAATCCCCTTACATCAGAGTCCCATCAGCAGCCCCTTACAGAGAGTCTCATCACCAGCCCCCTTACATCAGGCTCCCATCAACAGCCCCTAACATCAGAGTCCCATGAGCACCCCCTTACCTCAGAGTCCCATCAACAGCCTCTTACATCAGAGTCCTATCAGCAGCCCCTTACATCAAAGTTCCATCACCAGTTCACATACATCGGAGTCCCATCAGCAGCCCCTTACATCAAAGACCAATCACCAGCCCTTTTCATGAGAGTCCCATCAGCAGCCCCTTACATCAGAGTCCCATCAGTAACCCCTTACTTCAGAATCCCATCAGCAACCCCTTACTTTAGAGTCCCATCAGCAGCCACTTACATCAGAGTCCATTCAGCAACCCCTTACATCAGAGTCCCATCACCAGCCTCCTTACATCTGAGTCCCATCACCAGACCCTTACAAAGAATCATCACCTGTTCCCTTACATCAGAGTCCCATTAGCAGTCTCTTACATTAGAGTTCCACCAGCAGCCCCTTACATCAGAGTCCCATCCCCAGCCCCTTACATCAGAGTCCCATCAGCAGCCTCTTACTTCAGAGTCCCACCACCAGCCCCTTACATCAAACTCCCATCACATCAGAGTACCATCACCAGCCCCTTACATCAGAGTCCCATCAGGAGCCCCTTACATCAGAAACCCATCAGAATCCCCTTACATCAGAGTCCCATCAGCAGCCCCTTACAGAGAGTCTCATCACCAGCCCCCTTACATCAGGCTCCCATCAACAGCCCCTAACATCAGAGTCCCATCAGCACCCCCTTACCTCAGAGTCCCATCAACAGCCTCTTACATCAGAGTCCTATCAGCAGCCCCTTACATCAAAGTTCCATTACCAGTTCACATACATCGGAGTCCCATCAGCAGCCCCTTACATCAAAGACCAATCACCAGCCCTTTTCATGAGAGTCCCATCAGCAGCCCCTTACATCAGAGTCCCATCAGAAACCCCTTACTTCAGAATCCCATCAGCAACTCCTTACTTTGAGAGTCCCATCAGCAGCCCCTTACATCAGAGTCCATTCAGCAACCCCTTACATCAGAGTCCCATCACCAGCCCCCTTACATCAGAGTCCCATCACCAGCCCCCTTACATCACAGTCCCATCAGCAGCCCCTTACATCACAGTCCATTCAGCAGCCCCTTACATCAGAGTCCAATCAGCATTCCCTTACTTCAGACACTCATCACAAGCCCCTTACATCAGAGTACCATCAGAGCCCCTTACATCAGATTCCTTTCAGAATCCGCTTACATCAGAGTCCCATCAGCAGCCCCTTACAGAGTCTCATCACCAGCCCCCTTAAATCAGGCTCCCATCAACAGCCCCTTACATCAGAATCCCATCAGAAACCCCCTACATCAGAGTCCCATCAGCAACCCCTTACTTCAGAGTACCATCACCAGCTCCTTACATCAGAGTCCCATCAGCACCCCCTTACATCAGAGTCCCATTAGACACCCCTAACATCAGAGTCCTATCTGCAGCCCCTTACATCAGAGTCTATTCAGCAGCCCCTTACATCAGAGTCCAATCAGCAGCCCCTTACATCAGAAAGTCCCATCACAAGCCCCTTACATCAGAGTCCCATCAGAGCCCCTTACATCAGATTCCTTTCAGAATCCCCTTACATCAGAGTCCCATCACCAGCCCCTTACAAAGTCTCATCACCTGTTCCCTTACATCATAGTCCCATAAGCAGCCTCTTACATTAGAGTTCCACCTGCAGGCCCTTACTTCAGAATCCCACCACCAGCCCCTTACATCAAAGTCCCATCAACAGCCCCCTAACCCCCATAGTACATCAGAGTCCATACTGCAGTCCCTTATATCAGAGTGTCCAATCACCAGCCCTTTACATCAGAGTGTCCCATCACCAGCCCCTTACATCAGAGTCCCATCAGGAGCCCCTTACATCAGAGTCCCTTCACCAGCCCCTTACAGAGTCTCATCACCAGCACCCTTACATCAGGCTCCCATCAACAGCCCCTTACATCAGAGTCCCATCAGAAACCTCTTACATCAGAGTCCCATCAGCAACCCCTTACTTCAGAGTCCTATCACCAGCCCCCTTACATCAGAATCCCATCAGCTGCCCCTTACATCAGAGTCCAATCAGCAGCGCCTTACATCAGAGTCCAATCAGCGGCCCCTTACTTAAGACTCCCATCACCAGCCCACTTACATCAGAGTCCCCTAAGCAGCCTTTTACATCAGAGTCCCATCAGCAGCCCCTTACATCAGAGTCCCATCACAAGCCCCCTAACATCAGAGTCCCATCAGCAGCCCCTTACATCAGAGTCCATTCAGCAGCCCCTTATGTCAGAATCCAATCAGCGGCCCCTTACTTCAGACTCCCATTACCAGCCCCCTTACATCTGAGTCCCCTAAGCAGCCTTTTACATCAGAGTCCCATCACCAGCCCCTCACATCAGAGTACCATCACCAACCCTTACATCAGAGTCCCATCAGCACCCCCTTACATCAGAGTCCCATCAACAGCCCCCTTACATCAGAGTCCCATCAACAGTCCCTTACATCAGAGTCCCATCAGCAGCCCCTTACATCAAAGTCCCAGTAACAGCCCCCTACATCAGAGTCCCATCATCAGCCCCCTTACATCAGAGTCCCATCAGCAGCCCCTTACATCAGAGTCCAATCAGCAACCCCTTACATCAGAGTCCCATCACCAGCCCCCTTACATCAGAGTCCCATCACATGCTCCTTACATCAGAGTCCCATCAACAGCACCCTTACATCAGAGTCCCATCAACAGTCCTTAACATCAGAGTCCCATCACCAGCCCCTTACATTAGAATCTCATCAGCAGTCCAATACAGAGTGTCCCAACACCAGGACCTTACATCAGAGACCTATCAGCAGTCCCATCACATGCTCCTTACATCAGAGTCCCATCAGCAGCCCCTTTACATCAGACTCCATTCAGCAGCCCATTACATCAGCGTCCCATTAACAGCCCCTTACATCAGAGTCCCATCACAGGCCCCTTACATTAGAGTTCCTTCAGAGCCCCTTACATCAGAGTCCTATCAGAATCCCTTTACATCAGAGTCCCATCAGCAGACCCTTACAGAGTCTCATCACCAGCCCCCTTACATCAGAGTCCATTCAGCAGCCCCTTACATCAGAGTCCCATCACCAGCCCCTTACATCAGAGTCCCATCAGCAGCCCCTTACATCAGAGTCCCATCATCTGTCCCCTTACATCAGAGTCCCATCACCAGCCCCCTTACATCAGAGTCCCATCAGCAGCTCATTACATCAGAGTCCTATCAGCAGCCCCTTACATCAGAGTCTTATCAGAATCCCCTTACATCAGGGTCCCATCAGCAGCCCCTTACAGAGTCTCATCACCAGCCCCCTTACATCAGAGTCCTATCACATGCTCCTTACATCAGAGTCCCACCACCAGTCCCTTACATCAAAGTCCAATCAACAGTCCCATACATCAGTGTCCCATCAGCAGCCCCTTACATCAAAGTCCCATCACCAGCCCCCTTACATCAGAGTCCCATCACAAGCTCCTTACATCAGAGTCCCATCAAAAGCCCCCTTACATCAGAGTCCCATAAACAGTCCTTAACATAAGAGTCCCATCACCAGCCCCTTACATCAGAGTCCCATCACAGGCCCCTTACATTAGAGTTCCTTCAGAGCCCCATACATCAGAGTCCTATCAGAATCCCTTTACATCAGAGTCATATCAGCAGCCCCTTACAGAGTCTCATCACCAGCCCCCTTACATCAGAGTCCAATCAGCAGCCTCTTACATTAGAGTTCCACCACCAGCCCCTTACATCAAGGTCCCATCAACAGTCCCTTACATCAGGGTCCCATCAGCAGCCCCTTACATCAAAGTCCCATCACCAGCCCCCTTACTTTAGAGTCCCAACACAAGCTCCTTACATCAGAGTCCCATCAGCAGCCCCTTACATCAGAGTCCATTCAGCAGCCCCTTACATCAGAGTCCAATCAGCAGCCCCTACATCAGCATCCCATTAACAGCCCCCTACATCAGAGTCCCATCATCAGCCCCCTTACATCAGAGTCCCATCAGCAGCCCCTTACATCAGAGTCCAATCAGCAACCCATTACATCAGAGTCCCAACACCAGCCACCTTACATCAGAGTCCCCTAAGCAGCCTTTTACATCAGAGTCCCATCACCAACCCCTCACATCAGAGTCCCATCAGAAGCCCCTTACTTCAGAGTGTTATCAGAATCCCTTTACATCAGAGTCCCATCAGCAACCCCTTACATCAGAGTCCCATCACCAGCCCCCTTACATAAGAGTCCCATCACCAGCCCCTTACAAAGTATCATCATCTGTTCCCTTACATCAGAGTCCCATTAGCAGTCTCTTACATTGGAGTTCCACCAGCAGCCCCTTACATCAGAGTCCCATCCCCAGCCCCTTACATCAGAGTCCCATCAGCAGCCTCTTATTTCAGAGTCCCATCAGCAGCCTCTTACTTCAGAGTCCCACCACCAGCCCCTTACATCAAACTCCCATCACATCAGAGTACCAACACAGGCCCCTTACATCAGAGTCCCATCAGGAGCCCCTTACATCAGAAACCCATCAGAATCCCCTTACATTAGAGTCCCATCAGCAGCCCCTTACAGAGAGTCTCATCACCAGCCCCCTTACATCAGAGTACTATCAGCAGCCCCTTACATCAAAGTTCCATCACCAGTTCACATACATCAGAGTCCCATCAGCAGCCCCTTACATCAAAGACCAATCACCAGCCCTTTTCATGAGAGTCCCATCAGCAGCCCCTTACATCAGAGTCCC
Source organism: Lithobates septentrionalis (assembly GCA_037952835.1). Taxonomy (NCBI): domain Eukaryota; kingdom Metazoa; phylum Chordata; class Amphibia; order Anura; family Ranidae; genus Lithobates; species Lithobates septentrionalis. The sequence continues at coordinate 5,241,947 of JBBDGP010001120.1, forward strand.
ATCAGAAACCCCTTACTTCAGAATCCAATCATCAACCCCTTACTTCAGAGTCCCATCAGCAGCCCCTTACATCAGAGTCCATTTAGCAACCCCTTACTTCAGAGTCCCATCAGCAGCCCCTTACAACAGAGTCCATTTAGCAACCCCTTATATCAGAGTCCCATCACCAGCCCCCTTACATCAGAGTCCCATCACCAGCCCCTTACAAAGTATCATCACCTGTTCCCTTACATCAGAGTCCCATTAGCAGTCTCTTACATTAGAGTTCCACCAGCAGCCCTTTACATCAGAGTCCCATCACCAGCCCCTTACATCAGAGTCCCATCAGCAGCCCCTTACATCAAAGTTCCATCACCAGCCCCTTTTACATCAGAGTCCGATTAAAAGCTCCTTACATAAGTGTTACATCAGCAGCCCCTTACATCAGAGTCCCATCAGAAGCCCCTTACATCAGAGTCCCATCAACAGCCCCCTTACATCAGAGTCCCATCAACAGTCCTTAACATCAGATACCCATCAGCAGCCTCTTACTTCAGAGTCCCATTACCAGCCCCTTACATCAAAGTCCCATCACATCAGAGTACCATCACCAGCCCCTTACATCAGAGTCCCATCACAGGCCCCTTACATCAGGGTCCCATCAGGAGCCCCTTACATCAGAAACCCATCAGAATCCCCTTAGATTAGAGTCCCATCAGCAGCCCCTTACAGAGAGTCTCATCACCAGCCCCCTTAAATCAGGCTCCCATCAACAGCCCCTAACATCTGAGTCCCATCAGCACCCCCTTACCTCAGAGTCCCATCAACAGCCTCTTACATCAGAGTCCTATCAGCAGCCCCTTACATCAAAGTTCCATCACCAGTTCACATACATCGGAGTCCCATCAGCAGCCCCTTACATCAAAGACCAATCACCAGCCCTTTTCATGAGAGTCCCATCAGCAGCCCCTTACATCAGAGTCCCATCAGTAACCCCTTACTTCAGAATCCCATCAGCAACCCCTTACTTTAGAGTCCCATCACCAGCCCCCTTACATTAGCAGCTACTTACATTAGAGTCCATTCAGCAACCCCTTACATCAGAGTCCCATCACCACCCCCATTACATCAGAGTCCCATCACCAGCCCCTTACAAAGAATCATCACCTGTTCCCTTACATCAGAGTCCCATTAGCAGTCTCTTACATTAGAGTTCCACCAGCAGCCCCTTACATCAGAGTCCCATCCCCAGCCCATTACATCAGAGTCCCATCAGCAGCCTCTTACTTCAGAGTCCCACCACCAGCCCCTTACATCAAACTCCCATCACATCAGAGTACCATCACCAGCCCCTTACATCAGAGTCCCATCATAGGCCCCTTACATCAGAGTCCCACCAGGAGCCCCTTACATCAGAAACCCATCAGAATCCCCTTACATCAGAGTCCCATCAGCAGCCCCTTACAGAGAGTCTCATCACCAGCCCCCTTACATCAGGCTCCCATCAACAGCCCCTAACATCAGAGTCCCATCAGCACCCCCTTACCTCAGAGTCCCATCAACAGCCTCTTACATCAGAGTCTTTTCAGCAGCCCCTTACATCAAAGTTCCATCACCAGTTCACATACATCGGAGTCCCATCAGCAGCCCCTTACATCAAAGACCAATCACCAGTGCTTTTCATGAGAGTCCCATCAGCAGCCCCTTACATCAGAGTCCCATCAGAAACCCCTTACTTCAGAATCCCATCAGCAACCCCTTACTTCAGAGTCCCATCAGCAGCCCCTTACATCAGAGTCCATTCAGCAACCCTTTACATCAGAGTCCCATCACCAGCCCCCTTACATCAGAGTCCCATCACCAGCCCCTTACAAAGTATCATCACCTGTTCCCTTACATCAGAGTCCCATTAGCAGTCTCTTACATTAGAGTTCCACCAGCAGCCCCTTACATCAGAGTCCCATCCCCAGCCCCTTACATCAGAGTCCCATCAGCAGCCTCTTACTTCAGAGTCCCACCACCAGCCCCTTATATCAAACTCCCATCACATCAGAGTACCATCACCAGCCCCTTACATCAGAGTCCCATCACAGGCCCCTTACATCAGAGTCCCATCAGGAGCCCCTTACATCAGAAACCCATCAGAATCCCCTTACATCAGAGTCCCATCAGCAGCCCCTTACAGAGAGTCTCATCACCAGCCCCCTTACATCAGGCTCCCATCATCAGCCCCTAACATCAGAGTCCCACCAGCACCCCCTTTCCTCAGAGTCCCATCAACAGCCTCTTACATCAGAGTCCTATCAGCAGCCCCCTACATCAAAGTTCCATCACCAGTTCACATACATCAGAGTCCCATCAGCAGCCCCTTACATCAAAGACCAATCACCAGCCCTTTTCATGAGAGTCCCATCAGCAGCCCCTTACATGAGAGTCCCATCAGAAACCCCTTACTTCAGAATCCCATCAGCAACCCCTTACTTCAGAGTCCCATCAGCAGCCCCTTACATCAGTGTCCATTTAGCAACCCCTTATATCAGAGTCCCATCACCAGCCCCCTTACATCAGAGTCCCATCACCAGCCCCTTACAAAGTATCATCACCTGTTCCCTTACATCAGAGTCCCATTAGCAGTCTCTTACATTAGAGTTCCACCAGCAGCCCCTTACATCAGAGTCCCATCACCAGCCCCTTACATCAGAGTCCCATCAGCAGCCCCTTACATCAGAGTCCCATCAACAGCCCCCTTACATCAGAGTCCCATCAACAGTCCTTAACATCAGAGACCCATCAGCAGCCCCTTACGTTAGAGTCCAATCAGCAGTCATTTACATGAGAGTTCCATCAGCAGCCCCCTTCCATCAGAGTCCCATCAGCAGCCCCCTTCCATCAGAGTCCCATCAACAGCCCTTACATCAGAGTCCCATCAGCAGCCCCCTTACATCAGGGTCCAATCTGCAGCCCCCTTACATCAGGATCCAATCTGCAGCCCCCTTACATCATGGTCCCATTACCAGCCCCTTACATAAGGGTCCCATCAGCAGCCCCTTATATCAGAGTGTCCCATCACAGGCCCCTTAGATCAGAGTCCCATCAGAAGCCCCTTACATAAGAGTCCCATCATCAGCCCCTTACAGAGTCTCATCACCAGCCCCCTTACATCAGGCTCCCATCAACAGCCCCTTACATCAGAGTCCCATCAGCACCCCCTTACTTCAGAGTCCCATCAGCAGCCCCTTACATCAGAGTCCCATCAGCAGCCCCCTTACATCAGAGTCCCATCGGCAGCCCCTTACATCAGAGTCCATTCAGCAGCCCCTAACATCAGAGTCCAATCAGCGGCCCCTTACTTAAGACTCACATCACCAGCCCCCTTACATCAGAGTCCCCTAAGCAGCCTTTTACATCAGAGTCCCATCACCAGCCCCTTACATCAGAGTCCCATCACAGGCCCCTTACATCAGAGTCCCATCAGGAGCCCCCTTACATCAGAAACCCATCAGAATCCCCTTACATCAGAGTCCCATCAGCAGCCCCTTACAGAGAGTCTCATCACCAGCCCCCTTACATCAGGCTCCCATCAACAGCCCCTAACATCAGAGTCCCCTCAGCACCCCCTTACCTCAGAGTCCCATCAACAGCCTCTTACATCAGAGTCCTATCAGCAGCCCCTTTCATCAAGTTCCATCACCAGTTCACATACATTGGAGTCCGATCAGCAGCCCCTTACATCAAAGACCAATCACCAGCCCTTTTCATGAGAGTCCCATCAGCAGCCCCTTACATCAGAGTCCCATCAACAGCCTCTTACATCAGAGTCCTATCAGCAGCCCCTTACATCAAAGTTCCATCACCAGTTCACATACATCGGAGTCCCATCAGCAGCCCCTTACATCAAAGACCAATCACCAGCCCTTTTCATGAGAGTCCCATCAGCAGCCCCTTACATCAGAGTCCCATCAGAAACCCCTTACTTCAGAATCCCATCAGCAACCCCTTACTTCAGAGTCCCATCAGCAGCCCCTTACATCAGAGTCCATTCAGCAACCCCTTACATCAGAGTCCCATCACCAGTCCCCTTACATCAGAGTCCCATGACCAGCCCCTTACAAAGTATCATCACCTGTTCCCTTACATCAGAGTCCCATTAGCAGTCTCTTACATTAGAGTTCCAACAGCAGCCCCTTACATCAGAGTCCCATCAGCAGCCCCTTACATCAGAGTCCCATCAGCAGCCTCTTACTTCAGAGTCTCACCACCAGCCCCTTACATCAAAGTCCCATCACATCAGAGTACCATCACCAGCCCCTTACATCAGAGTCCCATCACAGGCCCCTTACATCAGACTCCCATCAGGAGCCCCTTACATCAGAAACCCATCAGAATCCCCTTACATCAGAGTCCCATCAGCAGCCCCTTACAGAGAGTCTCATCACCAGCCCCCTTACATCAGGCTCCCATCAACAGCCCCTAACATCAGAGTCCCATGAGCACCCCCTTACCTCAGAGTCCCATCAACAGCCTCTTACATCAGAGTCCTATCAGCAGCCCCTTACATCAAAGTTCCATCACCAGTTCACATACATCGGAGTCCCATCAGCAGCCCCTTACATCAAAGACCAATCACCAGCCCTTTTCATGAGAGTCCCATCAGCAGCCCCTTACATCAGAGTCCCATCAGTAACCCCTTACTTCAGAATCCCATCAGCAACCCCTTACTTTAGAGTCCCATCAGCAGCCACTTACATCAGAGTCCATTCAGCAACCCCTTACATCAGAGTCCCATCACCAGCCTCCTTACATCTGAGTCCCATCACCAGACCCTTACAAAGAATCATCACCTGTTCCCTTACATCAGAGTCCCATTAGCAGTCTCTTACATTAGAGTTCCACCAGCAGCCCCTTACATCAGAGTCCCATCCCCAGCCCCTTACATCAGAGTCCCATCAGCAGCCTCTTACTTCAGAGTCCCACCACCAGCCCCTTACATCAAACTCCCATCACATCAGAGTACCATCACCAGCCCCTTACATCAGAGTCCCATCAGGAGCCCCTTACATCAGAAACCCATCAGAATCCCCTTACATCAGAGTCCCATCAGCAGCCCCTTACAGAGAGTCTCATCACCAGCCCCCTTACATCAGGCTCCCATCAACAGCCCCTAACATCAGAGTCCCATCAGCACCCCCTTACCTCAGAGTCCCATCAACAGCCTCTTACATCAGAGTCCTATCAGCAGCCCCTTACATCAAAGTTCCATTACCAGTTCACATACATCGGAGTCCCATCACAGGCCCCTTACATCAGACTCCCATCAGGAGCCCCTTACATCAGAAACCCATCAGAATCCCCTTACATCAGAGTCCCATCAGCAGCCCCTTACAGAGAGTCTCATCACCAGCCCCCTTACATCAGGCTCCCATCAACAGCCCCTAACATCAGAGTCCCATGAGCACCCCCTTACCTCAGAGTCCCATCAACAGCCTCTTACATCAGAGTCCTATCAGCAGCCCCTTACATCAAAGTTCCATCACCAGTTCACATACATCGGAGTCCCATCAGCAGCCCCTTACATCAAAGACCAATCACCAGCCCTTTTCATGAGAGTCCCATCAGCAGCCCCTTACATCAGAGTCTCATCAGTAACCCCTTACTTCAGAATCCCATCAGCAACCCCTTACTTTAGAGTCCCATCAGCAGCCACTTACATCAGAGTCCATTCAGCAACCCCTTACATCAGAGTCCCATCACCAGCCTCCTTACATCTGAGTCCCATCACCAGACCCTTACAAAGAATCATCACCTGTTCCCTTACATCAGAGTCCCATTAGCAGTCTCTAACATTAGAGTTCCACCAGCAGCCCCTTACATCAGAGTCCCATCCCCAGCCCCTTACATCAGAGTCCCATCAGCAGCCTCTTACTTCAGAGTCCCACCACCAGCCCCTTACATCAAACTCCCATCACATCAGAGTACCATCACCAGCCCCTTACATCAGAGTCCCATCAGGAGCCCCTTACATCAGAAACCCATCAGAATCCCCTTACATCAGAGTCCCATCAACAGCCCCTTACAGAGAGTCTCATCACCAGCCCCCTTACATCAGGCTCCCATCAACAGCCCCTAACATCAGAGTCCCATCAGCACCCCCTTACCTCAGAGTCCCATCAACAGCCTCTTACATCAGAGTCCTATCAGCAGCCCCTTACATCAAAGTTCCATTACCAGTTCACATACATCGGAGTCCCATCAGCAGCCCCTTACATCAAAGACCAATCACCAGCCCTTTTCATGAGAGTCCCATCAGCAGCCCCTTACATCAGAGTCCCATCAGAAACCCCTTACTTCAGAATCCCATCAGCAACTCCTTACTTTGAGAGTCCCATCAGCAGCCCCTTACATCAGAGTCCATTCAGCAACCCCTTACATCAGAGTCCCATCACCAGCCCCCTTACATCAGAGTCCCATCACCAGCCCCTTACAAAGTATCATCACCTGTTCCCTTACATCAGAGTCCCATTAGCAGTCTCTTGCATTAGAGTTCCACCAGCAGCCCCTTACATCAGAGTCCCATCACCAGCCCCTTACATCAGAGTCCCATCAGCAGCCCCTTACATCAAAGTCCCATCACTAGGCCCTTTTACATCAGAGTCCGATCAAAAGCTCCTTACATCAGTGTTCCATCAGCAGCCCCTTACATCAGAGTCCCATCAGCAGCCCCTTACATCAGAGTCCCATCAACAGCCCCCTTACATCAGAGTCCCATCAACAGTCCTTAACATCAGAGACCCATCAGCAGCCTCTTACTTCAGAGTCCCACTACCAGCCCCTTACATCAATGTAACATCACATCAGAGTACCATCACCAGCCCCTTACATCAGAGTCCCATCACAGGCCCCTTACATCAGAGTCCCATCAGGAGCCCCTTACATCAGAAACCCATCAGAATCCCCTTACATCAGAGTCCCATCAGCAGCCCCTTACAGAGAGTCTCATCACCAGCCCCCTTACATCAGGCTCCCATCATCAGCCCCTAACATCAGAGTCCCACCAGCACCCCCTTTCCTCAGAGTCCCATCAACAGCCTCTTACATCAGAGTCCTATCAGCAGCCCCCTACATCAAAGTTCCATCACCAGTTCACATACATCAGAGTCCCATCAGCAGCCCCTTACATCAAAGACCAATCACCAGCCCTTTTCGTGAGAGTCCCATCAGCAGCCCCTTACATCAGAGTCCCATCAGAAACCCCTTACTTCAGAATCCCATCAGCAAACCCTTACTTCAGAGTCCCATCAGCAGCCCCTTACATCAGTGTCCATTTAGCAACCCCTTATATCAGAGTCCCATCACCAGCCCCCTTACATCAGAGTCCCATCACCAGCCCCTTACAAAGTATCATCACCTGTTCCCTTACATCAGAGTCCCATTAGCAGTCTCTTACATTAGAGTTCCACCAGCAGCCCCTTACATCAGAGTCCCATCACCAGCCCCTTACATCAGAGTCCCATCAGCAGCCCCTTACATCAGAGTCCCATCAACAGCCCCCTTACATCAGAGTCCCATCAACAGTCCTTAACATCAGAGACCCATCAGCAGCCCCTTACCTTAGAGTCCAATCAGCAGTCATTTACATGAGAGTTCCATCAGCAGCCCCCTTCCATCAGAGTCCCATCAGCAGCCCCCTTCCATCAGAGTCCCATCAACAGCCCTTACATCAGAGTCCCATCAGCAGCCCCCTTACATCAGGGTCCAATCTGCAGCCCCCTTACATCAGGATCCAATCTGCAGCCCCATTACATCATGGTCCCATTACCAGCCCCTTACATAAGGGTCCCATCAGCAGCCCCTTATATCAGAGTGTCCCATCACAGGCCCCTTAGATCAGAGTCCTATCAGCAGCCCCTTACATCAAAGTTCCATCACCAGTTCACATACATCGGAGTCCCATCAGCAGCCCCTTACATCAAAGACCAATCACCAGCCCTTTTCATGAGAGTCCCATCAGCAGCCCCTTACATCAGAGTCTCATCAGTAACCCCTTACTTCAGAATCCCATCAGCAACCCCTTACTTTAGAGTCCCATCAGCAGCCACTTACATCAGAGTCCATTCAGCAACCCCTTACATCAGAGTCCCATCACCAGCCTCCTTACATCTGAGTCCCATCACCAGACCCTTACAAAGAATCATCACCTGTTCCCTTACATCAGAGTCCCATTAGCAGTCTCTAACATTAGAGTTCCACCAGCAGCCCCTTACATCAGAGTCCCATCCCCAGCCCCTTACATCAGAGTCCCATCAGCAGCCTCTTACTTCAGAGTCCCACCACCAGCCCCTTACATCAAACTCCCATCACATCAGAGTACCATCACCAGCCCCTTACATCAGAGTCCCATCAGGAGCCCCTTACATCAGAAACCCATCAGAATCCCCTTACATCAGAGTCCCATCAGCAGCCCCTTACAGAGAGTCTCATCACCAGCCCCCTTACATCAGGCTCCCATCAACAGCCCCTAACATCAGAGTCCCATCAGCACCCCCTTACCTCAGAGTCCCATCAACAGCCTCTTACATCAGAGTCCTATCAGCAGCCCCTTACATCAAAGTCCCATCACCAGCCCCTTACAAAGTATCATCACCTGTTCCCTTACATCAGAGTCCCATTAGCAGTCTCTTACATTAGAGTTCCACCAGCAGCCCCTTACATCAGAGTCCCATCACCAGCCCCTTACATCAGAGTCCCATCACAGGCCCCTTACATCAGAGTCCCATCAGGAGCCCCTTACATCAGAAACCCATCAGAATCCCCTTACATCAGAGTCCCATCAGCAGCCCCTTACAGAGAGTCTCATCACCAGCCCCCTTACATCAGGCTCCCATCAACAGCCCCTAACATCAGAGTCCCATCAGCACCCCCTTACCTCAGAGTCCCATCAACAGCCTCTTACATCAGAGTCCTATCAGCAGCCCCTTACATCAAAGTTCCATTACCAGTTCACATACATCGGAGTCCCATCAGCAGCCCCTTACATCAAAGACCAATCACCAGCCCTTTTCATGAGAGTCCCATCAGCAGCCCCTTACATCAGAGTCCCATCAGAAACCCCTTACTTCAGAATCCCATCAGCAACTCCTTACTTTGAGAGTCCCATCAGCAGCCCCTTACATCAGAGTCCATTCAGCAACCCCTTACATCAGAGTCCCATCACCAGCCCCCTTACATCAGAGTCCCATCACCAGCCCCTTACAAAGTATCATCACCTGTTCCCTTACATCAGAGTCCCATTAGCAGTCTCTTGCATTAGAGTTCCACCAGCAGCCCCTTACATCAGAGTCCCATCACCAGCCCCTTACATCAGAGTCCCATCAGCAGCCCCTTACATCAAAGTCCCATCACTAGGCCCTTTTACATCAGAGTCCGATCAAAAGCTCCTTACATCAGTGTTCCATCAGCAGCCCCTTACATCAGAGTCCCATCAGCAGCCCCTTACATCAGAGTCCCATCAACAGCCCCCTTACATCAGAGTCCCATCAACAGTCCTTAACATCAGAGACCCATCAGCAGCCTCTTACTTCAGAGTCCCACTACCAGCCCCTTACATCAATGTAACATCACATCAGAGTACCATCACCAGCCCCTTACATCAGAGTCCCATCACAGGCCCCTTACATCAGAGTCCCATCAGGAGCCCCTTACATCAGAAACCCATCAGAATCCCCTTACATCAGAGTCCCATCAGCAGCCCCTTACAGAGAGTCTCATCACCAGCCCCCTTACATCAGGCTCCCATCATCAGCCCCTAACATCAGAGTCCCACCAGCACCCCCTTTCCTCAGAGTCCCATCAACAGCCTCTTACATCAGAGTCCTATCAGCAGCCCCCTACATCAAAGTTCCATCACCAGTTCACATACATCAGAGTCCCATCAGCAGCCCCTTACATCAAAGACCAATCACCAGCCCTTTTCGTGAGAGTCCCATCAGCAGCCCCTTACATCAGAGTCCCATCAGAAACCCCTTACTTCAGAATCCCATCAGCAAACCCTTACTTCAGAGTCCCATCAGCAGCCCCTTACATCAGTGTCCATTTAGCAACCCCTTATATCAGAGTCCCATCACCAGCCCCCTTACATCAGAGTCCCATCACCAGCCCCTTACAAAGTATCATCACCTGTTCCCTTACATCAGAGTCCCATTAGCAGTCTCTTACATTAGAGTTCCACCAGCAGCCCCTTACATCAGAGTCCCATCACCAGCCCCTTACATCAGAGTCCCATCAGCAGCCCCTTACATCAGAGTCCCATCAACAGCCCCCTTACATCAGAGTCCCATCAACAGTCCTTAACATCAGAGACCCATCAGCAGCCCCTTACCTTAGAGTCCAATCAGCAGTCATTTACATGAGAGTTCCATCAGCAGCCCCCTTCCATCAGAGTCCCATCAGCAGCCCCCTTCCATCAGAGTCCCATCAACAGCCCTTACATCAGAGTCCCATCAGCAGCCCCCTTACATCAGGGTCCAATCTGCAGCCCCCTTACATCAGGATCCAATCTGCAGCCCCATTACATCATGGTCCCATTACCAGCCCCTTACATAAGGGTCCCATCAGCAGCCCCTTATATCAGAGTGTCCCATCACAGGCCCCTTAGATCAGAGTCCTATCAGCAGCCCCTTACATCAAAGTTCCATCACCAGTTCACATACATCGGAGTCCCATCAGCAGCCCCTTACATCAAAGACCAATCACCAGCCCTTTTCATGAGAGTCCCATCAGCAGCCCCTTACATCAGAGTCCCATCAGAAACCCCTTACTTTAGAATCCCATCAGCAACTCCTTACTTTGAGAGTCCCATCAGCAGCCCCTTACATCAGAGTCCATTCAGCAACCCCTTACATCAGAGTCCCATCACCAGCCCCCTTACATCAGAGTCCCATCACCAGCCCCTTACAAAGTATCATCACCTGTTCCCTTACATCAGAGTCCCATTAGCAGTCTCTTGCATTAGAGTTCCACCAGCAGCCCCTTACATCAGAGTCCCATCACCAGCCCCTTACATCAGAGTCCCATCAGCAGCCCCTTACATCAAAGTCCCATCACTAGGCCCTTTTACATCAGAGTCCGATCAAAAGCTCCTTACATCAGTGTTCCATCAGCAGCCCCTTACATCAGAGTCCCATCAGCAGCCCCTTACATCAGAGTCCCATCAACAGCCCCCTTACATCAGAGTCCCATCAACAGTCCTTAACATCAGAGACCCATCAGCAGCCTCTTACTTCAGAGTCCCACTACCAGCCCCTTACATCAATGTAACATCACATCAGAGTACCATCACCAGCCCCTTACATCAGAGTCCCATCACAGGCCCCTTACATCAGAGTCCCATCAGGAGCCCCTTACATCAGAAACCCATCAGAATCCCCTTACATCAGAGTCCCATCAGCAGCCCCTTACAGAGAGTCTCATCACCAGCCCCCTTACATCAGGCTCCCATCATCAGCCCCTAACATCAGAGTCCCACCAGCACCCCCTTTCCTCAGAGTCCCATCAACAGCCTCTTACATCAGAGTCCTATCAGCAGCCCCCTACATCAAAGTTCCATCACCAGTTCACATACATCAGAGTCCCATCAGCAGCCCCTTACATCAAAGACCAATCACCAGCCCTTTTCGTGAGAGTCCCATCAGCAGCCCCTTACATCAGAGTCCCATCAGAAACCCCTTACTTCAGAATCCCATCAGCAAACCCTTACTTCAGAGTCCCATCAGCAGCCCCTTACATCAGTGTCCATTTAGCAACCCCTTATATCAGAGTCCCATCACCAGCCCCCTTACATCAGAGTCCCATCACCAGCCCCTTACAAAGTATCATCACCTGTTCCCTTACATCAGAGTCCCATTAGCAGTCTCTTACATTAGAGTTCCACCAGCAGCCCCTTACATCAGAGTCCCATCACCAGCCCCTTACATCAGAGTCCCATCAGCAGCCCCTTACATCAGAGTCCCATCAACAGCCCCCTTACATCAGAGTCCCATCAACAGTCCTTAACATCAGAGACCCATCAGCAGCCCCTTACCTTAGAGTCCAATCAGCAGTCATTTACATGAGAGTTCCATCAGCAGCCCCCTTCCATCAGAGTCCCATCAGCAGCCCCCTTCCATCAGAGTCCCATCAACAGCCCTTACATCAGAGTCCCATCAGCAGCCCCCTTACATCAGGGTCCAATCTGCAGCCCCCTTACATCAGGATCCAATCTGCAGCCCCATTACATCATGGTCCCATTACCAGCCCCTTACATAAGGGTCCCATCAGCAGCCCCTTATATCAGAGTGTCCCATCACAGGCCCCTTAGATCAGAGTCCCATCAGAAGCCCCTTACATAAGAGTCCCATCATCAGCCCCTTACAGAGTCTCATCACCAGCCCCCTTACATCAGGCTCCCATCAACAGCCCCTTACATCAGAGTCCCATCAGCACCCCCTTACTTCAGAGTCCCATCAGCAGCCCCTTACATCAGAGTCCCATCAGCAGCCCCCTTACATCAGAGTCCCATCGGCAGCCCCTTACATCAGAGTCCATTCAGCAGCCCCTAACATCAGAGTCCAATCAGCGGCCCCTTACTTAAGACTCACATCACCAGCCCCCTTACATCAGAGTCCCCTAAGCAGCCTTTTACATCAGAGTCCCATCACCAGCCCCTTACATCAGAGTCCCATCACTGGCCCCTTACATCAGAGTCCCATCAGGAGCCCCCTTACATCAGAAACCCATCAGAATCCCCTTACATCAGAGTCCCATCAGCAGCCCCTTACAGAGAGTCTCATCACCAGCCCCCTTACATCAGGCTCCCATCAACAGCCCCTAACATCAGAGTCCCCTCAGCACCCCCTTACCTCAGAGTCCCATCAACAGCCTCTTACATCAGAGTCCTATCAGCAGCCCCTTTCATCAAGTTCCATCACCAGTTCACATACATTGGAGTCCGATCAGCAGCCCCTTACATCAAAGACCAATCACCAGCCCTTTTCATGAGAGTCCCATCAGCAGCCCCTTACATCAGAGTCCCATCAACAGCCTCTTACATCAGAGTCCTATCAGCAGCCCCTTACATCAAAGTTCCATCACCAGTTCACATACATCGGAGTCCCATCAGCAGCCCCTTACATCAAAGACCAATCACTAGCCCTTTTCATGAGAGTCCCATCAGCAGCCCCTTACATCAGAGTCCCATCAGAAACCCCTTACTTCAGAATCCCATCAGCAACCCCTTACTTCAGAGTCCCATCAGCAGCCCCTTACATCAGAGTCCATTCAGCAACCCCTTACATCAGAGTCCCATCACCAGTCCCCTTACATCAGAGTCCCATCACCAGCCCCTTACAAAGTATCATCACCTGTTCCCTTACATCAGAGTCCCATTAGCAGTCTCTTACATTAGAGTTCCAACAGCAGCTCCTTACATCAGAGTCCCATCAGCAGCCCCTTACATCAGAGTCCCATCAGCAGCCTCTTTCTTCAGAGTCTCACCACCAGCCCCTTACATCAAAGTCCCATCACATCAGAGTACCATCACCAGCCCCTTACATCAGAGTCCCATCACAGGCCCCTTACATCAGACTCCCATCAGGAGCCCCTTACATCAGAAACCCATCAGAATCCCCTTACATCAGAGTCCCATCAGCAGCCCCTTACAGAGAGTCTCATCACCAGCCCCCTTACATCAGGCTCCCATCAACAGCCCCTAACATCAGAGTCCCATGAGCACCCCCTTACCTCAGAGTCCCATCAACAGCCTCTTACATCAGAGTCCTATCAGCAGCCCCTTACATCAAAGTTCCATCACCAGTTCACATACATCGGAGTCCCATCAGCAGCCCCTTACATCAAAGACCAATCACCAGCCCTTTTCATGAGAGTCCCATCAGCAGCCCCTTACATCAGAGTCCCATCAGTAACCCCTTACTTCAGAATCCCATCAGCAACCCCTTACTTTAGAGTCCCATCAGCAGCCACTTACATCAGAGTCCATTCAGCAACCCCTTACATCAGAGTCCCATCACCAGCCTCCTTACATCTGAGTCCCATCACCAGACCCTTACAAAGAATCATCACCTGTTCCCTTACATCAGAGTCCCATTAGCAGTCTCTAACATTAGAGTTCCACCAGCAGCCCCTTACATCAGAGTCCCATCCCCAGCCCCTTACATCAGAGTCCCATCAGCAGCCTCTTACTTCAGAGTCCCACCACCAGCCCCTTACATCAAACTCCCATCACATCAGAGTACCATCACCAGCCCCTTACATCAGAGTCCCATCAGGAGCCCCTTACATCAGAAACCCATCAGAATCCCCTTACATCAGAGTCCCATCAGCAGCCCCTTACAGAGAGTCTCATCACCAGCCCCCTTACATCAGGCTCCCATCAACAGCCCCTAACATCAGAGTCCCATCAGCACCCCCTTACCTCAGAGTCCCATCAACAGCCTCTTACATCAGAGTCCTATCAGCAGCCCCTTACATCAAAGTTCCATTACCAGTTCACATACATCGGAGTCCCATCAGCAGCCCCTTACATCAAAGACCAATCACCAGCCCTTTTCATGAGAGTCCCATCAGCAGCCCCTTACATCAGAGTCCCATCAGAAACCCCTTACTTCAGAATCCCATCAGCAACTCCTTACTTTGAGAGTCCCATCAGCAGCCCCTTACATCAGAGTCCATTCAGCAACCCCTTACATCAGAGTCCCATCACCAGCCCCCTTACATCAGAGTCCCATCACCAGCCCCTTACAAAGTATCATCACCTGTTCCCTTACATCAGAGTCCCATTAGCAGTCTCTTGCATTAGAGTTCCACCAGCAGCCCCTTACATCAGAGTCCCATCACCAGCCCCTTACATCAGAGTCCCATCAGCAGCCCCTTACATCAAAGTCCCATCACTAGGCCCTTTTACATCAGAGTCCGATCAAAAGCTCCTTACATCAGTGTTCCATCAGCAGCCCCTTACATCAGAGTCCCATCAGCAGCCCCTTACATCAGAGTCCATTCAGCAACCCCTTACATCAGAGTCCCATCACCAGTCCCCTTACATCAGAGTCCCATCACCAGCCCCTTACAAAGTATCATCACCTGTTCCCTTACATCAGAGTCCCATTAGCAGTCTCTTACATTAGAGTTCCAACAGCAGCTCCTTACATCAGAGTCCCATCAGCAGCCCCTTACATCAGAGTCCCATCAGCAGCCTCTTACTTCAGAGTCTCACCACCAGCCCCTTACATCAAAGTCCCATCACATCAGAGTACCATCACCAGCCCCTTACATCAGAGTCCCATCACAGGCCCCTTACATCAGACTCCCATCAGGAGCCCCTTACATCAGAAACCCATCAGAATCCCCTTACATCAGAGTCCCATCAGCAGCCCCTTACAGAGAGTCTCATCACCAGCCCCCTTACATCAGGCTCCCATCAACAGCCCCTAACATCAGAGTCCCATGAGCACCCCCTTACCTCAGAGTCCCATCAACAGCCTCTTACATCAGAGTCCTATCAGCAGCCCCTTACATCAAAGTTCCATCACCAGTTCACATACATCGGAGTCCCATCAGCAGCCCCTTACATCAAAGACCAATCACCAGCCCTTTTCATGAGAGTCCCATCAGCAGCCCCTTACATCAGAGTCCCATCAGTAACCCCTTACTTCAGAATCCCATCAGCAACCCCTTACTTTAGAGTCCCATCAGCAGCCACTTACATCAGAGTCCATTCAGCAACCCCTTACATCAGAGTCCCATCACCAGCCTCCTTACATCTGAGTCCCATCACCAGACCCTTACAAAGAATCATCACCTGTTCCCTTACATCAGAGTCCCATTGGCAGTCTCTAACATTAGAGTTCCACCAGCAGCCCCTTACATCAGAGTCCCATCCCAAGCACTTACATCAGAGTCCCATCAGCAGCCTCTTACTTCAGAGTCCCACCACCAGCCCCTTACATCAAACTCCCATCACATCAGAGTACCATCACCAGCCCCTTACATCAGAGTCCCATCAGGAGCCCCTTACATCAGAAACCCATCAGAATCCCCTTACATCAGAGTCCCATCAGCAGCCCCTTACAGAGAGTCTCATCACCAGCCCCCTTACATCAGGCTCCCATCAACAGCCCCTAACATCAGAGTCCCATCAGCACCCCCTTACCTCAGAGTCCCATCAACAGCCTCTTACATCAGAGTCCTATCAGCAGCCCCTTACATCAAAGTTCCATTACCAGTTCACATACATCGGAGTCCCATCAGCAGCCCCTTACATCAAAGACCAATCACCAGCCCTTTTCATGAGAGTCCCATCAGCAGCCCCTTACATCAGAGTCCCATCAGCAGCCTCTTACTTCAGAGTCCCACCACCAGCCCCTTACATCAAACTCATATCACATCAGAGTACCATCACCAGCCCCTTACATCAGAGTCCCATCAGGAGCCCCTTACATCAGAAACCCATCAGAATCCCCTTACATCAGAGTCCCATCAGCAGCCCCTTACAGAGAGTCTCATCACCAGCCCCCTTACATCAGGCTCCCATCAACAGCCCCTAACATCAGAGTCCCATCAGCACCCCCTTACCTCAGAGTCCCATCAACAGCCTATTACATCAGAGTCCTATCAGCAGCCCCTTACATCAAAGTTCCATTACCAGTTCACATACATCGGAGTCCCATCAGCAGCCCCTTACATCAAAGACCAATCACCAGCCCTTTTCATGAGAGTCCCATCAGCAGCCCCTTACATCAGAGTCCCATCAGAAACCCCTTACTTCAGAATCCCATCAGCAACTCCTTACTTTGAGAGTCCCATCAGCAGCCCCTTACATCAGAGTCCATTCAGCAACCCCTTACATCAGAGTCCCATCACAAGCCCCCTTACATCAGAGTCCCATCACCAGCCCCTTACAATGTATCATCACCTGTTCCCTTACATCAGAGTCCCATTAGCAGTCTCTTGCATTAGAGTTCCACCAGCAGCCCCTTACATCAGAGTCCCATCACCAGCCCCTTACATCAGAGTCCCATCAGCAGCCCCTTACATCAAAGTCCCATCACTAGGCCCTTTTACATCAGAGTCCGATCAAAAGCTCCTTACATCAGTGTTCCATCAGCAGCCCCTTACATCAGAGTCCCATCAGCAGCCCCTTACATCAGAGTCCCATCAACAGCCCCCTTACATCAGAGTCCCATCAACAGTCCTTAACATCAGAGACCCATCAGCAGCCTCTTACTTCAGAGTCCCACTACCAGCCCCTTACATCAAAGTAACATCACATCAGAGTACCATCACCAGCCCCTTACATCAGAGTCCCATCACAGGCCCCTTACATCAGAGTCCCATCAGGAGCCCCTTACATCAGAAACCCATCAGAATCCCCTTACATCAGAGTCCCATCAGCAGCCCCTTACAGAGAGTCTCATCACCAGCCCCCTTACATCAGGCTCCCATCAACAGCCCCTAACATCAGAGTCCCATCAGCACCCCCTTACCTTAGAGTCCCATCAACAGCCTCTTACATCAGAGTCCTATCAGCAGCCCCTTACATCAAAGTTCCATCACCAGTTCACATACATCGGAGTCCCATTAGCAGCCCCTTACATCAAAGACCAATCACCAGCCCTTTTCATGAGAGTCTCATCAGCAGCCCCTTACATCAGAGTCCCATCAGTAACCCCTTACTTCAGAATCCCATCAGCAACCCCTTACTTTAGAGTCCCATCAGCAGCCACTTACATCAGAGTCCATTCAGCAACCCCTTACATCAGAGTCCCATCACCAGCCTCCTTACATCTGAGTCCCATCACCAGACCCTTACAAAGAATCATCACCTGTTCCCTTACATCAGTGTCCCATCCCCAGCCCCTTACATCAGAGTCCCATCAGCAGCCTCTTACTTCAGAGTCCCACCACCAGCCCCTTACATCAAACTCCCATCACATCAGAGTCCCATCCCCAGCCCCTTACATCAGAGTCCCATCAGGAGCCCCTTACATCAGAAACCCATCAGAATCCCCTTACATCAGAGTCCCATTAGCAGCCCCTTACAGAGAGTCTCATCACCAGCCCCCTTACATCAGGCTCCCATCAACAGCCCCTAACATCAGAGTCCCATCAGCACCCCCTTACCTCAGAGTCCCATCAACAGCCTCTTACATCAGAGTCCTATCAGCAGCCCCTTACATCAAAGTTCCATCACCAGTTCACATACATCAGAGTCCCATCAGCAGCCCCTTACAGAGAGTCTCATCACCAGCCCCCTTACATCAGGCTCCCATCAACAGCCCCTAACATCAGAGTCCCATCAGCAGCCCCTTACATCGGAGTCCATTCAGCAACCCCTTACATCAGAGTCCCATCACCAGCCACCTTACATCAGAGTCCCATCACCAGCCCCTTACAAAGTATCATCACCTGTTCCCTTACATCAGAGTCCCATTAGCAGTCTCTTACATTAGAGTTCCACCAGCAGCCCCTTACATCAGAGTCCCATTACCAGCCCCTTACATCAGAGTCCCATCAGCAGCCCCTTACTTCAGAGTACCATCACAGGCCCCTTACATCAGAGTCCCATCAGGAGCCCCTTACATCAGAAACCCATCAGAATCCCCTTACATCAGAGTCCCATCAGCAGCCCCTTACAGAGAGTCTCATCACCAGCCCCCTTACATCAGGCTCCCATCATCAGCCCCTAACATCAGAGTCCCACCAGCACCCCCTTACCTCAAAGTCCCATCAACAGCCTCTTACATCAGAGTCCTATCAGCAGCCCCTTACATCAAAGTTCCATCACCAGTTCACATACATCAGAGTCCCATCAGCAGCCCCTTACATCAAAGACCAATCACCAGCCCTTTTCGTGAGAGTCCCATCAGCAGCCCCTTACATCAGAGTCCCATCAGAAACCCCTTACTTCAGAATCCCATCAGCAACCCCTTACTTCAGAGTCCCATCAGCAGTCCCTTACATCAGTGTCCATTTAGCAACCCCTTATATCAGAGTCCCATCACCAGCCCACTTACATCAGAGTCCCATCACCAGCCCCTTACAAAGTATCATCACCTGTTCCCTTACATCACAGTCCCATTAGCAGTCTCTTACATTAGAGTTCCACCAGCAGCCCCTTACATCAGAGTCCCATCACCAGCCCCTTACATCAGAGTCCCATCAACAGCCCCTTACATCAAAGTCCCATCACCAGCCCCTTTTACATCAGAGTCCGATCAAAAGCTCCTTACATCAGTGTTCCATCAGCAGCCCCTTACATCAGAGTCCCATCAGCAGCCCCTTACATCAGAGTCCCATCAACAGCCTCCTTACATCAGAGTCCCATCAACAGTCCTTAACATCAGAGACCCATCAGCAGCCCCTTACCTTAGAGTCCCATCAGCAGCCCCTTACATCAGAGTCCCATCAACAGCCTCCTTACATCAGAGTCCCATCAACAGTCCTTAACATCAGAGTCCCATCAGCAGCCCCCTTACATCAGAGTCCCATCAGCAGCCCCCTTCCATCAGAGTGCCATCAACAGCCCCTACATCAGAGTCCCATCAGAAACCCCTTACATCAGGATCCAATCTGCAGCCCCCTTACATCATGGTCCCATTACCAGCCCCTTACATAAGGGTCCCATCAGCAGCCCCTTATATCAGAGTGTCCCATCATCAGCCCTTTACATCAGAATGTCCCATCATCAGCCCTTTACATCAGAATGTCCCATCACCAGCCCCTTAGATCAGAGTCCCATCACAGGCCCCTTAGATCAGAGTCCCATCAGGAGCCCCTTACATTAAGAGTCCCATCACCAGCCCCTTACAGAGTCTCATCACCAGCCCCCTTACATCAGGCTCCCATTAACAGCCCCTTACATCAGAGTCCCATCAGCACCACCTTACTTCAGAGTCCCATCAGCAGCCCCTTACATCAGAGTCCCATCAGCAGCCCCCTTACATCAGAGTCCCATCAGCAGCCCCTTACATCAGAGTCCATTCAGCAGCCCCTTACATCAGAGTCCAATCAGCGGCCCCTTACTTAAGACTCACATCACCAGCCCCCTTATATCAGAGTCCCATCACCAGCCCCTCACATCAGAGTACAATCACCAGCCCCTTACATCAGAGTCCCATCACAGGCCCCTTACATCAGAGTCCCATCAGCAGTCATTTACATGAGAGTCCCATCAGCAGCCCCCTTACATCAGAGTCCCATCAGCAGCCCCCTTCCATCAGAGTCCCATCAACAGCCCCTACATCAGAGTCCCATCAGCAGCCCCCTTACATCAGGGTCCAATCTGCAGCCCCCTTACATCAGGGTCCAATCTGCATCCCCCTTACATCAAGATCCAATCTGCAGCCCCCTTACATCATGGTCCCATTACCAGCCACTTACATAAGGGTCCCATCAGCAGCCCCTTATATCAGAGTGTCCCATCGTCAGCCCTTTACATCAGAATGTCCCATCACCAGCCCCTTAGATCAGAGTCCCATCACAGGCCCCTTAGATCAGAGTCCCATCAGGAGCCCCTTACATAAGAGTCCCATCACCAGCCCCCTTACATCAGGCTCCTATCAACAGCCCCTTACATCAGAGTCCCATCAGCACCCCCTTACTTCAGAGTCCCATCAGCAGCCCCTTACATCAGAGTCCCATCAGCAGCCCCCTTACATCAGAGTCCCATCGGCAGCCCCTTACATCAGAGTCCATTCAGCAGACCCTTACATCAGAGTCCAATCAGCGGCCCCTTACTTAAGACTCACATCACCAGCCCCCTTACATCAGAGTCCCCTAAGCAGCCTTTTACATCAGAGTCCGATCACCAGCCCCTCACATCAGAGTACCATCACCAGTTCCTTACATCAGAGTCCCATCACAGGCCCCTTACATCAGAGTCCCATCAGGAGCCCCTTACATCAGAAACCCATCAGAATCCCCTTACATCAGAGTCCCATCAGCAGCCCCTTACAGAGAGTCTCATCACCAGCCCCCTTACATCAGGCTCCCATCAACTGCCCCTAAAATCAGAGTCCCATCAGCACCCCCTTACTTCAGAGTCCCATCAGCAGTCCCTTACATCAGAGTCCCATCAGCAGCCCCCTTACATCAGAGTCCCATCGGCAGCCCCTTACATCAGAGTCCATTCAGCAGCCCCTTACACCAGAGTCCAATGAGCGGCCCCTTACTTAAGACTCACATCACCAGCCCCCTTACATCAGAGTCCCATAAGCAGCCTTTTACATCAGAGTCCGATCACCAGCCCCTCACATCAGAGTACCATCACCAGCCCCTTACATCAGAGTCCCATCACAGGCCCCTTACATCAAAGTCCCATCAGGAGCCCCTTACATCAGAAACCCATCAGAATCCCCTTACATCAGAGTCCCATCAGCAGCCCCTTACAGAGAGTCTCATCACCAGCCCCCTTACATCAGGCTCCCATCAACAGCCCCTAACATCAGAGTCCTATCAGCACCCCCTTACCTCAGAGTCCCATCAACAGCCTCTTACATCAGAGTACTATCAGCAGCCCCTTACATCAAAGTTCCATCACCAGTTCACATACATCGGAGTCCCATCAGCAGCCCCCTACATCAAAGACCAATCACCAGCCCTTTTCATGAGAGTCCCATCAGCAGCCCCTTACATCAGAGACCCATCAGAAACCCCTTACTTCAGAATCCCATCAGCAACCCTTTACTTCAGAGTCCCATCAGCAGCCCCCTTACATCAGAGTCCCATCACCAGCCCCTTACAAAGTATCATCACCTGTTCCCTTACATCAGAGTCCCATTAGCAGTCTCTTACATTAGAGTTCCACCAGCTGCCCCTTATATCAGAGTCCCATCACCAGCCCCTTACATCAGAGTGCCATCAGCAGCCTCTTACTTCAGAGTCCCACCACCAGCCCCTTACATCAAAGTCCCATCACATCAGAGTCCCATCAGCAGCCCCTTACATCAGAGTCCCATCAGCAGTCATTTACATGAGAGTCCCATCAGCAGCCCCCTTCCATCAGAGTCCCATCAGCAGCCCCCTTCCATCAGAGTCCCATCAGCAGCCCCCTTACATCAGGGTCCAATCTGCAGCCCCCTTACATCAGGGTCCAATCTGCAGCCCCCTTACATCAGGATCCAATCTGCAGCCCCCTTACATCATGGTCCCATTACCAGCCCCTTACATAAGGGTCCCATCAGCAGCCCCTTATATCAGAGTGTCCCATCATCAGCCCTTTACATCAGAATGTCCCATCACCAGCCCCTTAGATCAGAGTCCCATCACAGGCCCCTTAGATCAGAGTCCCATCAGGAGCCCCTTACATAAGAGCCGCATCACCAGCCCCTTACAGAGTCTCATCACCAGCCCCCTTACATCAGGCTCCCATCAACAGCCCCTTACATCAGAGTCCCATCAGCACCCCTTACTTCAGAGTCCCATCAGCAGCCCCTTACATCAGAGTCCCATCAGCAGCCCCTTACATCAGAGTCCCATCGGCAGCCCCTTACATCAGAGTCCATTCAGCAGCCCCTTACATCAGAGTCCAATCAGCGGCCCCTTACTTAAGACTCACATCACCAGCCCCCTTACATCAGAGTCCCCTAAGCAGCCTTTTACATCAGAGTCCGATCACCAGCCCCTCACATCAGAGTACCATCACCAGCCCCTTACATCAGAGTCCCATCACAGGCCCCTTACATCAGAGTCCCATCAGGAGCCCCTTACATCAGAAACCCATCAGAATCCCCTTACATCAGAGTCCCATCAGCAGCCCCTTACAGACAGTCTCATCACCAGCCCCCTTACATCAGGCTCCCATCAACAGCCCCTAACATCAGAGTCCCATCAGCACCCCCTTACCTCAGAGTCCCATCAACAGCCTCTTACATCAGAGTACTATCAGCAGCCCCTTACATCAAAGTTCCATCACCAGTTCACATACATTGGAGTCCCATCAGCAGCCCCTTACATCAAAGACCAATCACCAGCCCTTTTCATGAGAGTCCCATCAGCAGCCCCTTACATCAGAGTCCCATCAGAAACCCCTTACTTCAGAATCCCATCAGCAACCCCTTACTTCAGAGTCCCATCAGCAGCCCCCTTACATCAGAGTCCCATCACCAGCCCCTTACAAAGTATCATCACCTGTTCCCTTACATCAGAGTCCCATTAGCAGTCTCTTACATTAGAGTTCCACCAGCAGCCCCTTATATCAGAGTCCCATCACCAGCCCCTTACATCAGAGTGCCATCAGCAGCCTCTTACTTCAGAGTCCCACCACCAGCCCCTTACATCAAACTCCCATCACATCAGAGTACCATCACCAGCCCCTTACATCAGAGTCCCATCACAGGCCCCTTACATCAGAGTCCCATCAGGAGCCCCTTACATCAGAAACCCATCAGAATCCCCTTACATCAGAGTCCCATCAGCAGCTACTTACAGAGAGTCTCATCACCAGCCCCCTTACATCAGGCTCCCATCAACAGCCCCTAACATCAGAGTCCCATCAGCACCCCCTTACCTCAGAGTCCCATCAACAGCCTCTTACATCAGAGTCCTATCAGCAGCCCCTTACATCAAAGTTCCATCACCAGTTCACATACATCGGAGTCCCATCAGCAGCCCCTTACATGAAAGACCAATCACCAGCCCTTTTCATGAGAGTCCCATCAGCAGCCCCTTACATCAGAGTCCCATAATAAACCCCTTACTTCAGAATCCCATCAGCAACCCCTTACTTCAGAGTCCCATCAGCAGCCCCTTACATCAGAGTCCATTCAGCAACCCCTTATATCAGAGTCCCATAACCAGCCCCCTTACATCAGAGTCCCATCACCAGCCCTTTACAAAGTATCATCACCTGTTCCCTTACATCAGAGTCCCATTAGCAGTCTCTTTTACATTAGAGTTCCACCAGCAGCCCCTTACATCAGAGTCCCATCACCAGCCCCTTACATCAGAGTCCCATCAGCAGCCCCTTACTTCAGAGTCCCACCACCAGCCCCTTACATCGAAGTCCCATCAGCAGCCCCCTTACATCAGAGTCCCATCGGCAGCCCCTTACATCAGAGTCCATTCAGCAGCCCCTTACATCAGAGTCCAATCAGCGGCCCCTTACTTAAGACTCACATCACCAGCCCCCTTACATCAGAGTCCCCTAAGCAGCCTTTTACATCAGAGTCCGATCACCAGCCCCTCACATCAGAGTACCATCACCAGCCCCTTATATCAGAGTCCCATCACAGGCCCCTTACATCAGAGTCCCATCAGGAGCCCCTTACATCAGAAACCCATCAGAATCCCCTTACATCAGAGTCCCATCAGCAGCCCCTTACAGAGAGTCTCATCACCAGCCCCCTTACATCAGGCTCCCATCAACAGCCCCTAACATCAGAGTCCCATTAGCACCCCCTTACCTCAGAGTCCCATCAACAGCCTCTTACATCAGAGTCCAATCAGCAGCCCCTTACATCAAAGACCAATCACCAGCCCTTTTCATGAGAGTCCCATCACCAGCCCCTTACATCAGAGTCCCATCAGCCTCCCCTTACTTCAGAGTCCCACCACCAGCCCCTTACATCAAAGTCCCATCACCAGTTCCCTTACATCAGAGTTCCATCAACAGTCCCTTACATCAGCATCCCATCAACAGCCCCCTAACCCCCTTAGCCCCCTTACATCAGAGTCCAATCTGCAGCCCCTTATATCAGAGTGTCCCATCACCAGCCCTTTACATCAGAGTCCTATCACAGGCTCCTTACATCAGAGTCCCATCAGGAGCCTCTTGCAGAGTCTCATCGCCAGCCCCCTTACATCAGGCTCCCATCAACAGCCCCTTACATCAGAGTCCCATCAGAAACCCCTTACATCAGAGTCCCATCAGCAACCCCTTACTTCAGAGTCCCATCAGAAGCCCCTTACATCAGAGTCCCATCAGCAGCCCCCTTACATCAGAGTCCCATCAGCAGCCCCTTACATCAGAGTCCATTCAGCAGCCCCTTACATCAGAGTCCAATCAGTGGCCCCTTACTTAGGACTCCCATCACCAGCCCCCTTACATCAGAGTCCCCTAAGCAGCCTTTTACATCAGAGTCCCATCACCAGCCCCTCACATCAGAGTACCATCACCAGCCCCTTACATCAGAGTCCCATCACAGGCCCCTTACATCAGAGTCCCACCAGGAGCCCCTTACAAAGTCTCATCACCAGCCCCCTTACATCAGGCTCCCATCAACAGCCCCTTACATCAGAGTCCCATCAGAAACCCCTTACATCAGAGTCCCATCAGCAACCCCTTACTTCAGAGTCCCATCAGAAGCCCCTTACATCAGAGTCCCATCAGCAGCCCCCTTACATCAGAGTCCCATCAGCAGCCCCTTACATCAGAGTCCATTCAGCAGCCCCTTACATCAGAGTCCAATCAGTGGCCCCTTACTTAGGACTCCCATCACCAGCCCCCTTACATCAGAGTCCCCTAAGCAGCCTTTTACATCAGAGTCCCATCACCAGCCCCTCACATCAGAGTACCATCACCAGCCCCTTACATCAGAGTCCCATCACAGGCCCCTTACATCAGAGTCCCACCAGGAGCCCCTTACATCAGAAACCCATCAGAATCCCCTTACATCAGAGTCCCATCAGCAGCCCCTTACAGAGAGTCTCATCACCAGCCCCCTTACATCAGGCTCCCATCAACTGCCCCTAACATCAGAGTCCCATTAGCACCCCCTTACCTCAGAGTCCCATCAACAGCCTCTTACATCAGAGTCCAATCAGCAGCCCCTTACATCAAAGACCAATCACCAGCCCTTTTCATGAGAGTCCCATCAGCACTCCCTTACATCAGAGTCCCATCAGAAACCCCTTACTTCAAAATCCCATCAGCAACCCCTTACTTCAGAGTCCCATCAGCAGCCCCTTACATCAGAGTCCATTCGGCAACCCCTTACATCAGAGTCCCATCACCAGCCCCCTTACATCAGAGTCCCATCACCAGCCCTTACAAAAAATCATCACCTGTTCCCTTACATCAGAGTCCCATTAGCAGTCTCTTACATTAGAGTTCCACCAGCAGCCCCTTACATCAGAGTCCCATCCCCAGCCCCTTACATCAGAGTCCCATCAGCAGCCTCTTACTTCAGAGTCCCACCACCAGCCCCTTACATCAAAGTCCCATCACATCAGAGTACCATCAACAGCCCCTTACATCAGAGTCCCATCACAGGCCCCTTACATCAGAGTCCCATCAGGAGCCCCTTACATCAGAAACCCATCAGAATCCCCTTATATCATAGTCCCATCAGCAGCCCCTTACAGAGAGTCTCATCACCAGCCCCCTTACATCAGGCTCCCATCAACAGCCCCTAACATCAGAGTCCCATCAGTACCCCCTTACCTCAGAGTCCCATCAACAGCCTCTTACATCAGAGTCCTATCAGCAGCCCCTTACATCAAAGTTCCATCACCAGTTCACATACATCAGAGTCCCATCACCAGCCCCTTACAAAGTATCATCACCTGTTCCCTTACATCAGAGTCCCATTAGCAGTCTCTTACATTAGAATTCCACCAGCAGCCCCTTACATCAGAGTCCCATCACCAGCCCCTTACATCAGAGTCCCATGAGCAGCCCCTTACATCAAAGTCCCATCACCAGCCCCTTTTACATCAGAGTCCGATCAAAAGCTCCTTACATCAGTGTTCCATCAGCAGCCCCTTACATCAGAGTCCCATCAGCAGCCCCTTACATCAGAGTCCCATCAACAGCCCCCTTACATTAGAGTCCCATCAACAGTCCTTAACATCAGAGACCCATCAGCAGCCCCTTACCTTAGAGTCCCATCAGCAGTCATTTACATGAGAGTCCCATCAGCAGCCCCCTTACATCAGAGTCCCATCAGCAGCCCCCTTCCATCAGAGTCCCATCATCAGCCCCTACATCAGAGTCCCATCAGCAGCCCCCTTACATCAGGGTCCAATCTGCAGCCCCCTTACATCAGGATCCAATCTGCAGCCCCCTTACCTCATGGTCCCATTACCAGCCCCTTACATAAGGGTACCATCAGCAGCCCCTTATATCAGAGTGTCCCATCGTCAGCCCTTTACATCAGAATGTCCCATCACCAGCCCCTTAGATCAGAGTCCCTTCACAGGCCCCTTAGATCAGAGTCCCATCAGGAGCCCCTTACATAAGAGTCCCATCACCAGCCCCTTACAGAGTCTCATCACCAGCCCCCTTACATCAGGCTCCCATCAACATCCCCTAACATCAGAGTCCCATCAGCACCCCCTTACCTCAGAGTCCCATCAACAGCCTCTTACATCAGAGTCCCATCAGCAGCCCCTTACATCAAAGACCAATCACCAGACCTTTTCATGAGAGTCCCATCAGCAGCCCCTTACATCAGAGTCCCATCAGAAACCCCTTATTTCAGAATCCCATCAGCAACCCCTTACTTCAGAGTCCCATCAGCAGCCCCTTACATCAGAGTCCATTCAGCAACCCCTTACATCAGAGTCCCATCACCAGCCCCCTTACATCAGAGTCCCATCACCAGCCCCTTACAAAGAATCATCACCTGTTCCCTTACATCAGAGTCCTATTAGCAGTCTCTTACATTAGAGTTCCACCAGCAGCCCCTTACGTCAGAGTCCCATCCCCAGCCCCTTACATCAGAGTCCCATCAGCAGCCTCTTACTTCAGAGTCCCACCACTAGCCCCTTACATCAAAGTCCCATCACATCAGAGTACCATCAACAGCCCCTTACATCAGAGTCTCATCACAGGCCCCTTACATCAGAGTCCCATCTGGAGCCCCTTACATCAGAAACCCATCAGAATCCCCTTACATCAGAGTCCCATCAGCAGCCCCTTACAGAGAGTCTCATCACCAGCCCCCTTACATCAGGCTCCCATCAACAGCCCCTAACATCAGAGTCCCATCAGAGGCCCCTTACATCAGCGTCCCATCAGCAGCCCCCTTACATCAGAGTCCCATCAGTACCCGCTTACCTCAGAGTCCCATCAACAGCCTCTTACATCAGAGTCCTATCAGCAGCCCCTTACATCAAAGTTCCATCACCAGTTCACATACATCAGAGTCCCATCACCAGCCCCTTACAAAGTATCATCACCTGTTCCCTTACATCAGAGTCCCATTAGCAGTCTCTTACATTAGAATTCCACCAGCAGCCCCTTACATCAGAGTCCCATCACCAGCCCCTTACATCAGAGTCCCATGAGCAGCCCCTTACATCAAAGTCCCATCACCAGCCCCTTTTACATCAGAGTCCGATCAAAAGCTCCTTACATCAGTGTTCCATCAGCAGCCCCTTACATCAGAGTCCCATCAGCAGCCCCTTACATCAGAGTCCCATCAACAGCCCCCTTACATCAGAGTCCCATCAACAGTCCTTAACATCAGAGACCCATCAGCAGCCCCTTACCTTAGAGTCCCATCAGCAGTCATTTACATGAGAGTCCCATCAGCAGCCCCCTTACATCAGAGTCCCATCAGCAGCCCCCTTCCATCAGAGTCCCATCATCAGCCCCTACATCAGAGTCCCATCAGCAGCCCCCTTACATCAGGGTCCAATCTGCAGCCCCCTTACATCAGGATCCAATCTGCAGCCCCCTTACCTCATGGTCCCATTACCAGCCCCTTACATTAGGGTACCATCAGCAGCCCCTTATATCAGAGTGTCCCATCGTCAGCCCTTTACATCAGAATGTCCCATCACCAGCCCCTTAGATCAGAGTCCCTTCACTGGCCCCTTAGATCAGAGTCCCATTCAGGAGCCCCTTACATAAGAGTCCCATCACCAGCCCCTTACAGAGTCTCATCACCAGCCCCCTTACATCAGGCTCCCATCAACATCCCCTAACATCAGAGTCCCATCAGCACCCCCTTACCTCAGAGTCCCATCAACAGCCTCTTACATCAGAGTCCCATCAGCAGCCCCTTACATCAAAGACCAATCACCAGACCTTTTCATGAGAGTCCCATCAGCAGCCCCTTACATTAGAGTCCCATCAGAAACCCCTTATTTCAGAATCCCATCAGCAACCCCTTACTTCAGAGTCCCATCAGCAGCCCCTTACATCAGAGTCCATTCAGCAACCCCTTACATCAGAGTCCCATCACCAGCCCCCTTACATCAGAGTCCCATCACCAGCCCCTTACAAAGAATCATCACATGTTCCCTTACATCAGAGTCCTATTAGCAGTCTCTTACATTAGAGTTCCACCAGCAGCCCCTTACGTCAGAGTCCCATCCCCAGCCCCTTACATCAGAGTCCCATCAGCAGCCTCTTACTTCAGAGTCCCACCACTAGCCCCTTACATCAAAGTCCCATCACATCAGAGTACCATCAACAGCCCCTTACATCAGAGTCTCATCACAGGCCCCTTACATCAGAGTCCCATCTGGAGCCCCTTACATCAGAAACCCATCAGAATCCCCTTACATCAGAGTCCCATCAGCAGCCCCTTACAGAGAGTCTCATCACCAGCCCCCTTACATCAGGCTCCCATCAACAGCCCCTAACATCAGAGTCCCATCAGAGGCCCCTTACATCAGAGTCCCATCAGCAGCCCCCTTACATCAGAGTCCCATCAGCAGCCCCTTACATCAGAGTCCCATCAGGAGCCCCTTACATCAGAAACCCATCAGAATCCCCTTACATCAGAGTCCCATCAGCAGCCCCTTACAGAGAGTCTCATCACCAGCCCCCTTACATCAGGCTCCCATCAACAGCCCCTAACATCAGAGTCCCATCAGCATCCCCTTACCTCAGAGTCCCATCAACAGCCTCTTGCATCAGAGTCCTATCAGCAGCCCCTTACATCAAAGTTCCATCACCAGTTCACATACATCGGAGTCCCATCAGCAGCCACTTACATCAAAGACCAATCACCAGCCCTTTTCATGAGAGTCCCATCAGCAGCCCCTTACATCAGAGTCCCATCAGAAACCCCTTACTTCAGAATCCCATCAGCAACCCCTTACTTCAGAGTCCCATCAGCAGCCCCTTACATCATAGTCCATTCAGCAACCCCTTACATCAGAGTCCCATCACCAGCCCCCTTACATCAGAGTCCCATCACCAGCCCCTTACAAAGTATCATCACCTGTTCCCTTACATCAGAGTCCCATTAGCAGTCTCTTACATTAGAGTTCCACCAGCAGCCCCTTACATCAGAGTCCCATTACCAGCCCCTTACATCAGAGTCCCATCAGCAGCCTCTTACTTCAGAGTCCCACCACCAGCCCCTTACATCAAAGTCCCATCACATCAGAGTACCATCACCAGCCCCTTACATCAGAGTCCCATCACAGGCCCCTTACATCAGAGTCCCATCAGGAGCCCCTTACATCAGAAACACATCAGAATCCCCTTACATCAGAGTCCCATCAGCAGCCCCTAACAGAGAGTCTCATCACCAGCCCCCTTACATCAGGCTCCCATCAACAGCCCCTAACATCAGCACCCCCTTTCCTCAGAGTCCCATCAACAGCCTCTTACATCAGAGTCCTATCAGCATCCCCTTACATCAAAGTTCCATCAGCAGTTCACATACATCGGAGTCCCATCAGCAGCCCCTTACATCGAAGACCAATCACCAGCCCTTTTTATGAGAGTCCCATCAGCAGCCCCTTACATCAGAGTCCCATCAGAAACCCCTTACATCAGAATCCCATCAGCAACCCCTTACTTCAAAGTCCCATCAGCAGCCCCTTACATCAGAGTCCATTCAGCAACCCCTTACATCAGAGTCCCATCACCAGCCCCCTTACATCGGAGTCCCTTCACCAGCCCCTTACAAAGTATCATCACCTGTTCCCTTACATCAGAGTCCCATTAGCAGTCTCTTACATTAGAGTTCCACCAGCAGCCCCTTACATCAGAGTCCCATCACCGGCCCCTTACATCAGAGTCCCATCAGCAGCCCCTTACTTCAGAGTCCCACCACCAGCCCCTTACATCAAAATCCCATCACCAGTTCCCTTACATCAGAGTCCCATCAACAGTCCCTTACATCAGCGTCCCATCAACAGCCCCCTAACCCCCATAGCCCCCTTACATCAAAGTCCAATCTGCAGCTCCTTATATCAGAGTGTCCCATCAACAGCCCTTTACATCAGAGTGTCCTATAAGCAGCCCCTTACATCAGAGTCCCATCATAGGCCCCTTACATCAGAGTCCCATCAGGAGTCCCTTACATCAGAGTCCCATCAGCAGCCCCTTACAGAGTCTCATCACCAGCCCCCTTACATCAGGCTCCCATCAACAGACTTTTACATCAGAGTCCCATGAGAAACCCCTTACTTCAAAGTCCCATCAGCAACCCCTTACTTCAGAGTCCCATTAGCTGCCCCTTACATCAGAGTCCCATCACAAGCCCCCTTACATCAGAGTCCCATCAGCAGCCCCTTACATCAGAGTCCATTCAGCAGCCCCTTACATCAGAGTCCAATCAGCGGCCTCTTACATCAGAGTCCCATCACCAGCCCCTCACATCAGAGTCCTATCAGCAGCCCCTTACATCAAAGTTCCATCACCAGTCCACATACATTGGAGTCCCATCAGCAGCCCCTTACATCAGAGTCCAATCACCAGCCCTTTTCATTAGAGTCCCATCAGCAGCCCCTTACATCAGAGTCTCCTCAGAAACCCCTTACATCAGAATCCCATCAGCAACCCCTTACTTAAGAGTCCCATCAGCAGTCCCTTACATCAGAGTCCCATTACCAGCCCCCTTACATCAGAGTCCCATCAGCAGCCCCTTACATCAGAGTCCCATCAGTAGCCCCTTACATCAGAGTCCAATTAACAGCCCCCATACATCAGTGTACCATTAACAGCCCCCTTACATCAGAGTCCCTTCAGCAGCCCTTTACATCAGAGTCCTATCAGCAACCCCTTACATCAGAGTCCCATCGCCAGCCCCTTACAAAGTCTCATCACCTGTCCCCTTACATCAGAGTCCAATCAGCAGACTCTTACATTAGACCTTCTAGGGTCTAGGGTATGACCTTCTCTCCAGTCAGCAATATGGATGAATTCACGGTTTTTAAAGACATTACTCTATTCCTGAGGAATGTTTATTTACGGTCACTCTATGAGAGTAGTACGACAACCCCGACAACAATCCTAGGAGTAGATGATCAAAAAGCTATTGAGATACTGAATTCTCTATTAGAAGAGAATGAAGGACCACTAATGACAGCTGCCCCAATACGGAGACAGGCTAACTTAAGAATAAGATCACAAAAAATGCCTCCCCTGTCCAAGAACAGGTGGCTTAAGCTGTTCTTGGACATGGTGCAAACTGACTTGACTAAAATAGACTGGACCAAAAGATCACCAGACAATTTGACAGCGGGCGAACGGGCCGCCCTCCTGGACCTTCAGAAAAGTCGCAATATAGTATTGAAGAAAAGTGACAAGGGGGGCAACGTTGTCCTTCTAAACCAACAAGATTATGAGAGGGAAGCAAAGCGACTCCTAAATGACGCCACAACATACGAAAGACTCGAAAATAATCCGTTTCCTGTGTTAGTTTTTGAACTAAACAGAAAATTACTGGAGGCAAAGGATGAGGGATTACTAACAAATCGTGAGTTCCAGCATCTCCTGGTGAGAGAGTTCAACGTGCCCACATTCTACATCATTCCTAAGGTCCATAAAAACCTAAAAAACCCTCCAGGCAGACCAATTGTCTCTGCCTGTCAGGGCCCTCTGGAAAGAGTGGGTCGCTATTTGGACTCTCTTCTACAGGACATGGTAAAAAATCTAAAATCCTTTGTTCAAGATACAAGACACGTATTAGCTAAAGTTACGGAAATCAATAAGACCATGCAACTAGAGGGGGTTCTTTTGGTTAGTGTAGACATCGAGTCACTTTATACCTCAATACCTCACAACAAGGGACTTCAAGCAGTCGAATGGTTTTTGAGGGAAACTTACCCAGAGTCTGAACCACAAAATGAGTTCTTGGTTGAACTCCTAGATTTCACCTTGTCAAATAACTTTTTCCAATTTCTGAGTTCATACTATCACCAAATACGAGGTACCTCCATGGGTGCTGCATGGGCACCAGCCTACGCATGCCTACATCTGGGCCTTTGGGAGGAGGTGGACGTTTACACCTCGCCACTGTACCGCAGCCACGTGAAAACGTGGTTGCGATACATTGACGATGTCCTGGTGATCTGGAGGGGCAGCCTCGATGAACTGCATCTGTTCATGAATGAATTGAATAACAATGATCGGAATATACGATTAACGTACCAATTTGACCAGAAGAGGCTGTCCTTCCTGGATCTACAGATTACACTGGATGAAGGCCAACTCAACACCAGCACGTTCCGAAAGGAAACGGCTGCCAACACACTACTGGAAGCAACAAGCCACCACCCACACTGGCTAAAAAATGGAATACCAGTAGGACAGTTCCTTCGAATTAAAAGGAACTGTACTAACGTACCCGACTACAAACGGGAAAGTAGTGAACTCTACACGAGATTTCGTGAACGGGGGTACTCCCATAGGCAACTCAGGAGGGCTAGAAAGAAGGCAGCCGTTAGGAATAGGGAGAGCCTCTTGCAGGGGACAAAAACAACAAAGGGGTCACAGATACAGACGAATGAGCCAGTACGAGTTATAACAGCATATGGCTCCCAGTGGAATAACGTTTTTTCCATTCTAAAAAAACACTGGGGAATCTTGACCAATACCCCTGAGTTGGCTAAAATTGTCAGCACCTCTCCCAAGATGGTAGCTCACCGAGCCCCAAATTTGGGTGATATGCTGATCCAATCCGAATTTGCTAAAGAACCAGACCCTACCTGGCTATCAAAGTACCCACGAGCAAAGGGTATGTTCCCCTGTAATAAATGCCAAATGTGCCCCTTTGTTCACCGAACCTCCACATTTTCAGATGCTCTCAATGAAAGGACATATGAAAACCTCATTAACTGTTCAACATCAAGAGTGATTTATTTAATCACGTGCCCGTGTCCTAAGATATACATTGGCAAAACTAAGAGACCTCTGAGAATACGATTTGGTGAACACTTAAGGGAAATCAACACTAAAGGCAAGATACCTGAAAAACCCCTGGCCAAACATTTTGCTCTGTGCCATGGAGGTTCCTCAGAGGGGCTAACAATTAAAGGTATATACGCCTTAAAGTTGCCCACCAGACGAGGAGACTTTGACCGTACACTCCTCCAAAAAGAGAAGTGGTGGGTATACAGGTTAAAGTCCCTGGTTCCGGTGGGGTTAAACACCGAACTGAACCTACAAGTGTTCCTGGAACCCTGAAACTGATTTAAGCTACACCATAGTGAGCATCTCCTTTAACATACTATATGGTGGGAGCCAAGATTCTTATACTGCTTTGCAACTTATTTCTAGCTATTCATTACCTTCAATTTGCTTAACTAAATACGGTGGTGACAGCAACAGCGAAACCATGTATTTAGATCATAATGTCTCACGGACAAAGTATAGGCTACCCTATACTTACACCATGGCTGGGTGTCACTTATATAGTGAATAGAGATCAACTCACTTTAGGAATAACTACAATGAGATCTCTGAATAACTGCCACCCCGTCTTGCTAAAACTGATGTATATATATGTACATGTAAACACTCGGCATGACACCGGGGTGTTGTGGCTTTCCCCTCTATTCTATTTCTATTTTTATCCTGTTACCACTTAACAACCATGGTGATGGCCCCTTTTCCGCCATTATGCCTATCCTTTCTTCTTTCTTTCTCACCCACATTAGACCATTTTCTCCCTATTACCTCCACTAAAAGGCAAGGAGGTTCTCAATATCGTTAGGATATTTTCCTAAGAGAAATGACCGAGCAACGGTTGCGTTCAAAATAATCACAATGCTTACATTGGCAGATAGGCCGTTATGAACAACCAGCCACTTATGATTGGCTTAAAATCCCTTCAATCACTTTACAACCTTCCATTGGCGGCGATCCTCAGCAAAAGATACTATAAGAAGGGTGTGAGGTAACCGACCAATGAACGTCCAGAGATGAAGCTACGTCATTGAGTCACGGCGAAACACGTTGACGTCACTGCGCTACCCGGTACGTGCGCTCAGGGCAGTGAGGGAGACACCTAGCAAAGGAGCTGATACGAGGAGGACACAGCCGCAGCTCTGAAAGGGGCAATCAAAGGCCCGCCAAACGCCTCCGAGAGACGGGAACCCTTACCTACACTGACAAGCGGAATACCGCAACGTACAGAAGCATTTTGTGGATATCCCGTGCTTGAAATAGGAACGCAATGGCAGTCATGGCTACCAGGACTAACGGACTACAGTACCCCTGAGTAAGAGTGGCGTGGAAGACAGTGGTAATGTACAGCTAATAACAACACAATTCAATACCAATAGCAACTGTATGCCAACTATACAACTAGATCATGATTTGAGTGATTGCACTGCCGCTCGAACACCAATTTAGACAGATTATTGTCTGTTTATGGTACCACAGCATACCTGGCATCAGCTTGAATTTGCATCTCTAACATCACTACAGGTTATCAAGGACTTCCGAATAAATATATAGGGACAATACGGCTATAAGACCAATTGCATATACTGCCCCATATCCAAATCAGAGGGATAGTTCACTCCTAATATTTTAATAACAACGGAATTCCATCCTGCTTTATACACCACTGGTATCCTTTTTCTTCCACTGTGTCCAACACTCTCCCATTGCATTATGCCACAGGGGCCCACACTATAGTTTAAACACCAAATTGGAATCCCCATTTGGGTGGAAAGCAATCCAATACAATTTGACTGATTGACCTCACCAAATAGGCCAATGTGGCAAACTGCAATATGCCCTGACCGGGTAGCACTATATGTTTATTAGATGTATTGTTTGTCAAGTCTGTCCTGTCTGGTATATTCTAGGCCTAATATACTACACATTTCTAGTAATTAGTAAATTTATTGTGTTTTATTTTTATGCAAAAGTCCAATAAAATTGCTTTTATCACTATACCCTCTCTATAATCTATTGTTGCACGAAGTAACCCCTTTTTGAACCCACCCTATCGGGTTCTTCCCTCCCCCTACCCCACATGTGATACTGTATAGTTATGGTTACAGCAACAATACCCTAACGGGTTAAACTACTAAACAATAACCTACGATTCAATATAGGTATACTCACGCCTTCCCTTTTCCCCTCCCATCCCTCATCCCCTCCCCCCCCACCTCCTTCCCCTCTCCCCCTCATTCTTACATTAGAGTCCCACCAGCAGCCCCTTACATCAGAGTCCCATCACCAGCCCCTTACATCAGAGTAAAATCAGCAGGCCCTTACTTCAGAGTCCCACCACCAGCCCCTTACATAAATGTCCCATCACCTGTCCCCTTACATCAGAGTCCCATCAACAGTCCCTTACATCAGAGTCCCATCAGCAGCCCCTTACATCAAAGTTCCATCACCAGTCCCCATACATCAGAGTCCCATCAGCAGCCCCTTACATCAGAGTCCCATCAGCAGCCCCTTACATCAGAGTCCCATCACCAGCCCTTTTCATTAAAGTCCCATCAGCAGCCCCCTTACATCAGAGTCCATTAAGCAACCCCTTACATCAATATTCCATCACCAGCCCCCTTACATCAGAGTAACATCAGAAGCCCCTTACATCAGAATCCCATCAGCAACCCCTTACTTTAGAGTCCCATCAGCAGCCCCTTACATCAGAGTCCATTCAGCAACCCCTTACATCAGAGTCCCATCACCAGCCCCCTTACATCAGAGTCCCATCACCAGCCCCTTACAAAGAATCATCACCTGTTCCCTTACATCAGAGTCCCATTAGCAGTCTCTTACATTAGAGTTCCACCAGCAGCCCCTTACGTCAGAGTCCCATCCCCAGCCCCTTACATCAGAGTCCCATCAGCAGCCTCTTACTTCAGAGTCCCACCACCAGCCCCTTACATCAAAGTCCCATCACATCAGAGTACCATCAACAGCCCCTTACATCAGAGTTTCATCACAGGCCCCTTACATCAGAGTCCCATCAGGAGCCCCTTACATCAGAAACCCATCAGAATCCCCTTACATCAAAGTCCCATCAGCAGCCCCTTACAGAGAGTCTCATCACCAGCCCCCTTACATCAGGCTCCCATCAACAGCCCCTAACATCAGAGTCCCATCAGCACCCCCTTACCTCAGAGTCCCATCAACAGCCTCTTACATCAGAGTCCTATCAGCAGCCCCTTACATCAAAGTTCCATCACCAGTTCACATACATCAGAGTATCATCAGCAGCCCCTTACATCAAAGACCAATCACCAGCCGTATTCATGAGAGTCCCATCAGCAGCCCCTTACATCAGAGTCCCATCAGAAACCCCTTACTTCAGAATCCCATCAGCAACCCCTTACTTCAGAGTCCCATCAGCAGCCCCTTACATCAGAGTCCCATTAGCAGTCTCTTACATAAGAGTTCCACCAGCAGCCCCTTACATCAGAGTCCCATCACCAGCCCCTTACATCAGAGTCCCATCAGCAGCCCCTTACTTCAGAGTCCCATCAGAATCCCCTTATATCAGAGTCCCATCAGCAGCCCCTTACAGAGAGTCTCATCGCCAGCCCCCTTACATCAGGCTCCCATCAACAGCCCCTTACATCAGAGTCCCATCAGAAACCCCTTACATCAGAGTCCCATCAGCAACCCCTTACTTCAGAGTCCCATCAGAAGCCCCTTACATCAGAGTCCCATCAGCAGCCCCCTTACATCAGAGTCCCATCAGCAGCCCCTTACATCAGAGTCCATTCAGCAGCCCCTTACATCAGAGTCCAATCAGCGGCCCCTTACTTAGGACTCCCATCACCAGCCCTCTTACATCAGAGTCCCCTAAGCAGCCTTTTACATCAGAGTCCCATCACCAGCCCCTCACATCAGAGTACCATCACCAGCCCCTTACATCAGAGTCCCATCACAGGCCCCTTACATCAGAGTCCCACCAGGAGCCCCTTACAGAGTCTCATCACCAGCCCCCTTACATCAGGCTCCCATCAACAGCCCCTTACATCAGAGTCCCATCAGAAACCCCTTACATCAGAGTCCCATCAGCAACCCCTTACTTCAGAGTCCCATCAGAAGCCCCTTACATCAGAGTCCCATCAGCAGCCCCCTTACATCAGAGTCCCATCAGCAGCCCCTTACATCAGAGTCCATTCAGCAGCCCCTTACATCAGAGTCCAATCAGTGGCCCCTTACTTAGGACTCCCATCACCAGCCCCCTTACATCAGAGTCCCCTAAGCAGCCTTTTACATCAGAGTCCCATCACCAGCCCCTCACATCAGAGTACTATCACCAGCCCCTTACATCAGAGTCCCATCACAGGCCCCTTACATCAGAGTCCCACCAGGAGCCCCTTACATCAGAAACCCATCAGAATCCCCTTACATCAGAGTCCCATCAGCAGCCCCTTACAGAGAGTCTCATCACCAGCCCCCTTACATCAGGCTCCCATCAACAGCCCCTAACATCAGAGTCCCATTAGCACCCCCTTACCTCAGAGTCCCATCAACAGCCTCTTACATCAGAGTCCAATCAGCAGCCCCTTACATCAAAGACCAATCACCAGCCCTTTTCATGAGAGTCCCATCACCAGCCCCTTACATCAGAGTCCCATCAGGCTCCCCTTACTTCAGAGTCCCACCACCAGCCCCTTACATCAAAGTCCCATCACCAGTTCCCTTACATCAGCATCCCATCAACAGCCCCCTAACCCCCTTAGCCCCCTTACATCAGAGTCCAATCTGCAGCCCCTTATATCAGAGTGTCCCATCACCAGCCCTTTACATCAGAGTCCTATCACAGGCCCCTTACATCAGAGTCCCATCAGGAGCCTCTTGCAGAGTCTCATCGCCAGCCCCCTTACATCAGGCTCCCATCAACAGCCCCTTACATCAGAGTCCCATCAGAAACCCCTTACATCAGAGTCCCATCAGCAACCCCTTACTTCAGAGTCCCATCAGAAGCCCCTTACATCAGAGTCCCATCAGCAGCCCCCTTACATCAGAGTCCCATCAGCAGCCCCTTACATCAGAGTCCATTCAGCAGCCCCTTACATCAGAGTCCAATCAGCGGCCCCTTACTTAGGACTCCCATCACCAGCCCCCTTACATCAGAGTCCCCTAAGCAGCCTTTTACATCAGAGTCCCATCACCAGCCCCTCACATCAGAGTACCATCACCAGCCCCTTACATCAGAGTCCCATCACAGGCCCCTTACATCAGAGTCCCACCAGGAGCCCCTTACAGAGTCTCATCACCAGCCCCCTTACATCAGGCTCCCATCAACAGCCCCTTACATCAGAGTCCCATCAGAAACCCCTTACATCAGAGTCCCATCAGCAACCCCTTACTTCAGAGTCCCATCAGAAGCCCCTTACATCAGAGTCCCATCAGCAGCCCCCTTACATCAGAGTCCCATCAGCAGCCCCTTACATCAGAGTCCATTCAGCAGCCCCTTACATCAGAGTCCAATCAGTGGCCCCTGTCGCGGACACTGGCTGCAAGGACCTTTTTCTGTCCACATTCACCCTGTTATTTGGTATTTCTATATTAATCTTTTATTTTTTTGAACTTGCCAAAGAATATTCTCAGTTGTTTATTTTGAACAATACATGACTCTTGAAAGAGCTGATCACATTAACCTGCAGAGACGAACTGTCTGGTCACCAGGTCTGCCTTAAGTGTTGTGTTAATTAACATGTTAATTATATTATTGTCTTTTAAGTTTTTGCTAGAGGGGAGGGGGGGAGTGTCCATGAGTCAGCCCTACCTCGTTATCTAACCCCTTGTGTTAAATGTGTATAAAAAGGCTGTGTTCTGCCCAATAAAGGAGTCAAGATTCTACAAGCTATTATCGACTAGACTTGTATTTAATGCAGCTATAATATTATATCTGTCTGATGGTCATACTGGAGGAAGCGGTGTTATTGACGGAGGCACTCAGTGGAGTGTGGGATTGGATCCGTCACAGCCCCTTACTTAGGACTCCCATCACCAGCCCCCTTACATCAGAGTCCCCTAAGCAGCCTTTTACATCAGAGTCCCATCACCAGCGCCTCACATCAGAGTACCATCACCAGCCCCTTACATCAGAGTCCCATCACAGGCCCCTTACATCAGAGTCCCACCAGGAGCCCCTTACATCAGAAACCCATCAGAATCCCCTTACATCAGAGTCCCATCAGCAGCCCCTTACAGAGAGTCTCATCACCAGCCCCCTTACATCAGGCTCCCATCAACAGCCCCTAACATCAGAGTCCCATTAGCACCCCCTTACCTCAGAGTCCCATCAACAGCCTCTTACATCAGAGTCCAATCAGCAGCCCCTTACATCAAAGACCAATCACCAGCCCTTTTCATGAGAGTCCCATCAGCACTCCCTTACATCAGAGTCCCATCAGAAAGCCCTTACTTCAGAATCCCATCAGCAACCCCTTACTTCAGAGTCCCATCAGCAGCCCCTTACATCAGAGTCCATTCGGCAACCCCTTACATCAGAGTCCCATCACCAGCCCCCTTACATCAGAGTCCCATCACCAGCCCCTTACAAAAAATCATCACCTGTTCCCTTACATCAGAGTCCCATTAGCAGTCTCTTACATTAGAGTTCCACCAGCAGCCCCTTACATCAGAGTCCCATCCCCAGGCCCTTACATCAGAGTCCCATCAGCAGCCTCTTACTTCAGAGTCCCACCACCAGCCCCTTACATCAAAGTCCCATCACATCAGAGTACCATCAACAGCCCCTTACATCAGAGTCCCATCACAGGCCCCTTACATCAGAGTCCCATCAGGAGCCCCTTACATCAGAAACCCATCAGAATCCCCTTACATCATAGTCCCATCAGCAGCCCCTTACAGAGAGTCTCATCACCAGCCCCCTTACATCAGGCTCCCATCAACAGCCCCTAACATCAGAGTCCCATCAGTACCCCCTTACCTCAGAGTCCCATCAACAGCCTCTTACATCAGAGTCCTATCAGCAGCCCCTTACATCAAAGTTCCATCACCAGTTCACATACATCAGAGTCCCATCACCAGCCCCTTACAAAGTATCATCACCTGTTCCCTTACATCAGAGTCCCATTAGCAGTCTCTTACATTAGAGTTCCACCAGCAGCCCCTTACATCAGAGTCCCATCACCAGCCCCTTACATCAGAGTCCCATGAGCAGCCCCTTACATCAAAGTCCCATCACCAGCCCCTTTTACATCAGAGTCCGATCAAAAGCTCCTTACATCAGTGTTCCATCAGCAGCCCCTTACATCAGAGTCCCATCAGCAGCCCCTTACATCAGAGTCCCATCAACAGCCCCCTTACATCAGAGTCCCATCAACAGTCCTTAACATCAGAGATCCATCAGCAGCCCCTTACCTTAGAGTCCCATCAGCAGTCATTTACATGAGAGTCCCATCAGCAGCCCCCTTACATCAGAGTCCCATCAGCAGCCCCCTTCCATCAGAGTCCCATCATCAGCCCCTACATCAGAGTCCCATCAGCAGCCCCCTTACATCAGGGTCCAATCTGCAGCCCCCTTACATCAGGATCCAATCTGCAGCCCCCTTACCTCATGGTCCCATTACCAGCCCCCTTACATCAGGCTCCCATCAACAGCCCCTAACATCAGAGTCCCATCAGCACCCCCTTACCTCAGAGTCCCATCAACAGCCTCTTACATCAGAGTCCCATCAGCAGCCCCTTACATCAAAGACCAATCACCAGACCTTTTCATGAGAGTCCCATCAGCAGCCCCTTACATCAGAGTCCCATCAGAAACCCCTTATTTCAGAATCCCATCAGCAACCCCTTACTTC
Organism: Lithobates septentrionalis; assembly: GCA_037952835.1. Classification (NCBI taxonomy): domain Eukaryota; kingdom Metazoa; phylum Chordata; class Amphibia; order Anura; family Ranidae; genus Lithobates; species Lithobates septentrionalis. Next base: position 5,283,863 of record JBBDGP010001120.1, read on the forward strand.
AGAGTCCCATCAGCAGCCCCTTACATCAGAGTCCATTCAGCAACCCCTTACATCAGAGTCCCATCACCAGCCCCCTTACATCAGAGTCCCATCACCAGCCCCTTACAAAGAATCATCACCTGTTCCCTTACATCAGAGTCCCATTAGCAGTCTCTTACATTAGAGTTCCACCAGCAGCCCCTTACGTCAGAGTCCCATCCCCAGCCCCTTACATCAGAGTCCCATCAGCAGCCTCTTACTTCAGAGTCCCACCACTAGCCCCTTACATCAAAGTCCCATCACATCAGAGTACCATCAACAGCCCCTTACATCAGAGTCTCATCACAGGCCCCTTACATCAGAGTCCCATCAGAGGCCCCTTACATCAGAGTCCCATCAGCAGCCCCCTTACATCAGAGTCCCATCAGCAACCCCTTACATCAGAGTCCCATCAGGAGCCCCTTACATCAGAAACCCATCAGAATCCCCTTACATCAGAGTCCCATCAGCAGCCCCTTACAGAGAGTCTCATCACCTGCCCCCTTACATCAGGCTCCCATCAACAGCCCCCTTACATCAGGCTCCCATCAACAGCCCCTAACATCAGAGTCCCATCAGCACCCCCTTACCTCAGAGTCCCATCAACAGCCTGTTACATCAGAGTCCTATCAGCAGCCACTTACATCAAAGTTCCTTTACCAGTTCACATACATCGGAGTCCCATCAGCAGCCCCTTACATCAAAGATCAATCACCAGCCCTTTTCATGAGAGTCCCATCAGCAGCCCCTTACATCAGAGTCCCATCAGAAACCCCTTACTTCAGAATCCCATCAGCAACCCCTTACTTCAGAGTCCCATCAGCAGCCCCTTACATCAGAGTCCATTCAGCAACCCCTTACATCAGAGTCCCATCACCAGCCCCCTTACATCAGAGTCCCATCACCAGCCCCTTACAAAGTATCATTACCTGTTCCCTTACATCAGAGTACCATTAGCAGTCTCTTACATTAGAGTTCCACCAGCAGCCCCTTACATCAGAGTCCCATCCCCAGCCCCTTACATCAGAGTCCCATCAGCAGCCTCTTACTTCAGAGTCCCACCACTAGCCCCTTACATCAAAGTCCCATCACATCAGAGTACCATCAACAGCCCCTTACATCAGAGTCTCATCACAGGCCCCTTACATCAGAGTCCCATCAGAGGCCCCTTACATCAGAGTCCCATCAGCAGCCCCCTTACATCAGAGTCCCATCAGCAACCCCTTACATCAGAGTCCCATCAGGAGCCCCTTACATCAGAAACCCATCAGAATCCCCTTACATCAGAGTCCCATCAGCAGCCCCTTACAGAGAGTCTCATCACCTGCCCCCTTACATCAGGCTCCCATCAACAGCCCCCTTACATCAGGCTCCCATCAACAGCCCCTAACATCAGAGTCCCATCAGCACCCCCTTACCTCAGAGTCCCATCAACAGCCTGTTACATCAGAGTCCTATCAGCAGCCACTTACATCAAAGTTCCTTTACCAGTTCACATACATCGGAGTCCCATCAGCAGCCCCTTACATCAAAGATCAATCACCAGCCCTTTTCATGAGAGTCCCATCAGCAGCCCCTTACATCAGAGTCCCATCAGAAACCCCTTACTTCAGAATCCCATCAGCAACCCCTTACTTCAGAGTCCCATCAGCAGCCCCTTACATCAGAGTCCATTCAGCAACCCCTTACATCAGAGTCCCATCACCAGCCCCCTTACATCAGAGTCCCATCACCAGCCCCTTACAAAGTATCATTACCTGTTCCCTTACATCAGAGTACCATTAGCAGTCTCTTACATTAGAGTTCCACCAGCAGCCCCTTACATCAGAGTCCCATTACCAGCCCCTTACATCAGAGTCCCATCAGCAGCCCCTTACTTCAGAGTCCCATCACAGGCCCCTTACATCAGAGTCCCATCAGGAGCCCCTTACATCAGAAACCCATCAGAATCCCCTTATATCAGAGTCCCATCAGGAGCCCCTTACATCAGAAACCCATCAGAATCCCCTTATATCAGAGTCCCATCAGCAGCCCCTTACAGAGAGTCTCATCACCAGCCCCCTTACATCAGGCTCCCATCATCAGCCCCTAACATCAGAGTCCCACCAGCACCCCCTTACCTCAGAGTCCCATCAAAAGCCTCTTACATCAGAGTCCTATCAGCAGCCCCTTACATCAAAGTTCCATCACCAGTTCACATACATCAGAGTCCCATCAGCAGCCCCTTACAACAAAGACCAATCACCAGCCCTTTTCGTGAGAGTCCCATAAGCAACCCCTTACTTCAGAGTCCCATCAGCAGCCCCTTACATCAGTGTCCATTTAGCAACCCCTTATATCAGAGTCCCATCACCAGCCCCCTTACATCAGAGTCCCATCACCAGCCCCTTACAAAGTGTCATCACCTGTTCCCTTACATCAGAGTCCCATTAGCAGTCTCTTACATTAGAGATCCACCAGCAGCCCCTTACACCAGAGTCCCATCACCAGCCCCTTTTACATCAGAGTCTGATCAAAAGCTGCTTACATCAGTGTTCCATCAGCAGCCCCTTACATCAGAGTCCCATCAGCAGCCCCTTACATCAGAGTCCCATCAACAGCCCCCTTACATCAGAGTCCCATCAACAGTCCTTAACATCAGAGACCCATCAGCAACCTCTTATTTCAGAGTCCCACCACCAGCCCCTTACATCAAAGTCCCATCACATCAGAGTACCATCACCAGCCCCTTACATCAGAGTCCCATCACAGGCCCCTTACATCAGAGTCCCATCAGGAGCCCCTTACATCAGAAACCCATCAGAATCCCCTTACATCAGAGTCCCATCAGCAGCCCCTTACAGAGAGTCTCATCACCAGCCCCCTTTCATCAGGCTCCCATCAACAGCCCCTAACATCAGAGTCCCATCAGCACCCCCTTACCTCAGAGTCCCATCAACAGCCTCTTACATCAGAGTCCTATCAGCAGCCCCTTACATCAAAGTTCCATCACCAGTTCACATACATCGGAGTCCCATCAGCAGCCCCTTACATCAAAGACCAATCACCAGCCCTTTTCATGAGAGTCCCATCAGCAGCCCCTTACATCAGAGTCCCATCAGTAACCCCTTACTTCAGAATCCCATCAACAACCCCTTACTTTAGTGTCCCATCAGCAGCCACTTACATCAGAGTCCATTCAGCAACCCCTTACATCAGAGTCCCATCACCAGCCCCCTTACATCAGAGTCCCATCACCAGCCCCTTACAAAGAATCATCACCTGTTCCCTTACATCAGAGTCCCATCACCAGCAACTTACAAAGAATCATCACCTGTTCCCTTACATCAGAGTCCCAATCGCAGTCTCTTACATTAGAGTTCCACCAGCAGCCCCTTACATCAGAGTCCCATCCCCAGCCCCTTACATCAGAGTCCCATCAGCAGCCTCTTACTTCAGAGTCCCACCACCAGCCCCTTACATCAAACTCCCATCACATCAGAGTACCATCACCAGCCACTTACATCAGAGTCCCATCATAGGCCCCTTACATCAGAGTCCCATCAGGAGCCCCTTACATCAGAAACCCATCAGAATCCCCTTACATCAGAGTCCCATCAGCAGCCCCTTACAGAGAGTCTCATCACCAGCCCCCTTACATCAGGCTCCCATCAACAGCCCCTAACATCAGAGTCCCATCAGCACCCCCTTACCTCAGAGTCCCATCAACAGCCTCTTACATCAGAGTCCTATCAGCAGCCCCTTACATCAAAGTTCCATCACCAGTTCACATACATCGGAGTCCCATCAGCAGCCCCTTACATCAAAGACCAATCACCAGCCCTTTTCATGAGAGTCCCATCAGCAGCCCCTTACATCAGAGTCCCATCAGTAACCCCTTACTTCAGAATCCCATCAACAACCCCTTACTTTAGAGTCCCATCAGCAGCCACTTACATCAGAGTCCATTCAGCAACCCCTTACATCAGAGTCCCATCACCAGCCCCCTTACATCAGAGTCCCATCACCAGCCCCTTACAAAGAATCATCACCTGTTCCCTTACATCAGAGTCCCAATCGCAGTCTCTTACATTAGAGTTCCACCAGCAGCCCCTTACATCAGAGTCCCATCCCCAGCCCCTTACATCAGAGTCCCATCAGCAGCCTCTTACTTCAGAGTCCCACCACCAGCCCCTTACATCAAACTCCCATCACATCAGAGTACCATCACCAGCCCCTTACATAAGAGTCCCATCATAGGCCCCTTACATCAGAGTCCCATCAGGAGCCCCTTACATCAGAAACCCATCAGAATCCCCTTACATCAGAGTCCCATCAGCAGCCCCTTACAGAGAGTCTCATCACCAGCCCCCTTACATCAGGCTCCCATCAACAGCCCCTAACATCAGAGTCCCATCACCAGCCCCTTACAAAGAATCATCACCTGTTCCCTTACATCAGAGTCCCAATCGCAGTCTCTTACATTAGAGTTCCACCAGCAGCCCCTTACATCAGAGTCCCATCCCCAGCCCCTTACATCAGAGTCCCATCAGCAGCCTCTTACTTCAGAGTCCCACCACCAGCCCCTTACATCAAACTCCCATCACATCAGAGTACCATCACCAGCCCCTTACATAAGAGTCCCATCATAGGCCCCTTACATCAGAGTCCCATCAGGAGCCCCTTACATCAGAAACCCATCAGAATCCCCTTACATCAGAGTCCCATCAGCAGCCCCTTACAGAGAGTCTCATCACCAGCCCCCTTACATCAGGCTCCCATCAACAGCCCCTAACATCAGAGTCCCATCAGCACCCCCTTACCTCAGAGTCCCATCAACAGCCTCTTACATCAGAGTCCTATCAGCAGCCCCTTACATCAAAGTTCCATCACCAGTTCACATACATCGGAGTCCCATCAGCAGCCCCTTACATCAAAGACCAATCACCAGCCCTTTTCATGAGAGTCCCATCAGCAGCCCCTTACATCAGAGTCCCATCAGTAACCCCTTACTTCAGAATCCCATCAACAACCCCTTACTTTAGAGTCCCATCAGCAGCCACTTACATCAGAGTCCATTCAGCAACCCCTTACATCAGAGTCCCATCACCAGCCCCCTTACATCAGAGTCCCATCACCAGCCCCTTACAAAGAATCATCACCTGTTCCCTTACATCAGAGTCCCAATCGCAGTCTCTTACATTAGAGTGCCACCAGCAGCCCCTTACATCAGAGTCCCATCCCCAGCCCCTTACATCAGAGTCCCATCAGCAGCCTCTTACTTCAGAGTCCCACCACCAGCCCCTTACATCAAACTCCCATCACATCAGAGTACCATCACCAGCCCCTTACATCAGAGTCCCATCATAGGCCCCTTACATCAGAGTCCCATCAGGAGCCCCTTACATCAGAAACCCATCAGAATCCCCTTACATCAGAGTCCCATCAGCAGCCCCTTACTTCAGAGTCCCATCAGCAGCCCCTTACATCAGAGTCCCATCAACAGCCCCCTTACATCAGAGTCCCATCAACAGTCCTTAACATCAGAGACCCATCAGCAACCTCTTACTTCAGAGTCCCACCACCAGCCCCTTACATCAAAGTCCCATCACATCAGAGTACCATCACCAGCCTCTTACATCAGAGTCCCATCACAGGCCCCTTACATCAGAGTCCCATCAGGAGCCCCTTACATCAGAAACCCATCAGAATCCCCTTACATCAGAGTCCCATCAGCAGCCCCTTACAGAGAGTCTCATCACCAGCCCCCTTACATCAGGCTCCCATCAACAGCCCCTAACATCAGAGTCCCATCAGCACCCTCTTACCTCAGAGTCCCATCAACAGCCTCTTACATCAGAGTCCTATCAGCAGCCCCTTACATCAAAGTTCCATCACCAGTTCACATACATCGGAGTCCCATCAGCAGCCCCTTACATCAAAGACCAATCACCAGCCCTTTTCATGAGAGTCCCATCAGCAGCCCCTTACATCAGAGTCCCATCAGTAACCCCTTACTTCAGAATCCCATCAACAACCCCTTAATTTAGTGTCCCATCAGCAGCCACTTACATCAGAGTCCATTCAGCAACCCCTTACATCAGAGTCCCATCACCAGCCCCCTTACATCAGAGTCCCATCACCAGCCCCTTACAAAGAATCATCACCTGTTCCCTTACATCAGAGTCCCATCACCAGCCCCTTACAAAGAATCATCACCTGTTCCCTTACATCAGAGTCCCAATCGCAGTCTCTTACATTAGAGTTCCACCAGCAGCCCCTTACATCAGAGTCCCATCCCCAGCCCCTTACATCAGAGTCCCATCAGCAGCCTCTTACTTCAGAGTCCCACCACCAGCCCCTTACATCAAACTCCCATCACATCAGAGTACCATCACCAGCCCCTTACATCAGAGTCCCATCATAGGCCCCTTACATCAGAGTCCCATCAGGAGCCCCTTACATCAGAAACCCATCAGAATCCCCTTACATCAGAGTCCCATCAGCAGCCCCTTACAGAGAGTCTCATCACCAGCCCCCTTACATCAGGCTCCCATCAACAGCCCCTAACATCAGAGTCCCATCAGCACCCCCTTACCTCAGAGTCCCATCAACAGCCTCTTACATCAGAGTCCTATCAGCAGCCCCTTACATCAAAGTTCCATCACCAGTTCACATACATTGGAGTCCCATCAGCAGCCCCTTACATCAAAGACCAATCACCAGCCCTTTTCATGAGAGTCCCATCAGCAGCCCCTTACATCAGAGTCCCATCAGTAACCCCTTACTTCAGAATCCCATCAACAACCCCTTACTTTAGAGTCCCATCAGCAGCCACTTACATCAGAATCCATTCAGCAACCCCTTACATCAGAGTCCCATCACCAGCCCCCTTACATCAGAGTCCCATCACCAGCCCCTTACAAAGAATCATCACCTGTTCCCTTACATCAGAGTCCCAATCGCAGTCTCTTACATTAGAGTTCCACCAGCAGCCCCTTACATCAGAGTCCCATCCCCAGCCCCTTACATCAGAGTCCCATCAGCAGCCTCTTACTTCAGAGTCCCACCACCAGCCCCTTACATCAAACTCCCATCACATCAGAGTACCATCACCAGCCCCTTACATAAGAGTCCCATCATAGGCCCCTTACATCAGAGTCCCATCAGGAGCCCCTTACATCAGAAACCCATCAGAATCCCCTTACATCAGAGTCCCATCAGCAGCCCCTTACAGAGAGTCTCATCACCAGCCCCCTTACATCAGGCTCCCATCAACAGCCCCTAACATCAGAGTCCCATCAGCACCCCCTTACCTCAGAGTCCCATCAACAGCCTCTTACATCAGAGTCCTATCAGCAGCCCCTTACATCAAAGTTCCATCACCAGTTCACATACATCGGAGTCCCATCAGCAGCCCCTTACATCAAAGACCAATCACCAGCCCTTTTCATGAGAGTCCCATCAGCAGCCCCTTACATCAGAGTCCCATCAGTAACCCCTTACTTCAGAATCCCATCAACAACCCCTTACTTTAGAGTCCCATCAGCAGCCACTTACATCAGAGTCCATTCAGCAACCCCTTACATCAGAGTCCCATCACCAGCCCCCTTACATCAGAGTCCCATCACCAGCCCCTTACAAAGAATCATCACCTGTTCCCTTACATCAGAGTCCCAATCGCAGTCTCTTACATTAGAGTTCCACCAGCAGCCCCTTACATCAGAGTCCCATCCCCAGCCCCTTACATCAGAGTCCCATCAGCAGCCTCTTACTTCAGAGTCCCACCACCAGCCCCTTACATCAAACTCCCATCACATCAGAGTACCATCACCAGCCCCTTACATCAGAGTCCCATCATAGGCCCCTTACATCAGAGTCCCATCAGGAGCCCCTTACATCAGAAACCCATCAGAATCCCCTTACATCAGAGTCCCATCAGCAGCCCCTTACAGAGAGTCTCATCACCAGCCCCCTTACATCAGGCTCCCATCAACAGCCCCTAACATCAGAGTCCCATCAGCACCCCTTACCTCAGAGTCCCATCAACAGCCTCTTACATCAGAGTCCTATCAGCAGCCCCTTACATCAAAGTTCCATCACCAGTTCACATACATCGGAGTCCCATCAGCAGCCCCTTACATCAAAGACCAATCACCAGCCCTTTTCATGAGAGTCCCATCAGCAGCCCCTTACATCAGAGTCCCATCAGTAACCCCTTACTTCAGAATCCCATCAACAACCCCTTACTTAAGTGTCCCATCAGCAGCCACTTACATCAGAGTCCATTCAGCAACCCCTTACATCAGAGTCCCATCACCAGCCCCCTTACATCAGAGTCCCATCACCAGCCCCTTACAAAGTATCATCACCTGTTCCCTTACATCAGAGTCCCATTAGCAGTCTCTTACATTAGAGTTCCACCAGCAGCCCCTTACATCAGAGTCCCATCCCCAGCCCCTTACATCAGAGTCCCATCAGCAGCCACTTACATCAGAGTCCATTCAGCAACCCCTTACATCAGAGTCCCATCACCAGCCCCCTTACATCAGAGTCCCATCACCAGCCCCTTACAAAGTATCATCACCTGTTCCCTTACATCAGAGTCCCAATCGCAGTCTCTTACATTAGAGTTCCACCAGCAGCCCCTTACATCAGAGTCCCATCCCCAGCCCCTTACATCAGAGTCCCATCAGCAGCCTCTTACTTCAGAGTCCCACCACCAGCCCCTTACATCAAACTCCCATCACATCAGAGTACCATCACCAGCCCCTTACATCAGAGTCCCATCATAGGCCCCTTACATCAGAGTCCCATCAGGAGCCCCTTACATCAGAAACCCATCAGAATCCCCTTACATCGGAGTCCCATCAGCAGCCCCTTACAGAGAGTCTCATCACCAGCCCCCTTACATCAGGCTCCCATCAACAGCCCCTAACACCAGAGTCCCATCAGCACCCCCTTACCTCAGAGTCCCATCAAAAGCCTCTTACATCAGAGTCCTATCAGCAGCCCCTTACATCAAAGTTCCATCACCAGTTCACATACATCGGAGTCCCATCAGCAGCCCCTTACATCAAAGACCAATCACCAGCCCTTTTCATGAGAGTCCCATCAGCAGCCCCTTACATCAGAGTCCCATCAGTAACCCCTTACTTCAGAATCCCATCAACAACCCCTTACTTTAGAGTCCCATCAGCAGCCACTTACATCAGAGTCCATTCAGCAACCCCTTACATCAGAGTCCCATCACCAGCCCCCTTACATCAGAGTCCCATCACCAGCCCCTTACAAAGAATCATCACCTGTTCCCTTACATCAGAGTCCCAATCGCAGTCTCTTACATTAGAGTTCCACCAGCAGCCCCTTACATCAGAGTCCCATCCCCAGCCCCTTACATCAGAGTCCCATCAGCAGCCTCTTACTTCAGAGTCCCACCACCAGCCCCTTACATCAAACTCCCATCACATCAGAGTACCATCACCAGCCCCTTACATAAGAGTCCCATCATAGGCCCCTTACATCAGAGTCCCATCAGGAGCCCCTTACATCAGAAACCCATCAGAATCCCCTTACATCAGAGTCCCATCAGCAGCCCCTTACAGAGAGTCTCATCACCAGCCCCCTTACATCAGGCTCCCATCAACAGCCCCTAACATCAGAGTCCCATCACCAGCCCCTTACAAAGAATCATCACCTGTTCCCTTACATCAGAGTCCCAATCGCAGTCTCTTACATTAGAGTTCCACCAGCAGCCCCTTACATCAGAGTCCCATCCCCAGCCCCTTACATCAGAGTCCCATCAGCAGCCTCTTACTTCAGAGTCCCACCACCAGCCCCTTACATCAAACTCCCATCACATCAGAGTACCATCACCAGCCCCTTACATAAGAGTCCCATCATAGGCCCCTTACATCAGAGTCCCATCAGGAGCCCCTTACATCAGAAACCCATCAGAATCCCCTTACATCAGAGTCCCATCAGCAGCCCCTTACAGAGAGTCTCATCACCAGCCCCCTTACATCAGCATCCCATCAACAGCCCCTAACATCAGAGTCCCATCAGCACCCCTTTACCTCAGAGTCCCATCAACAGCCTCTTACATCAGAGTCCTATCAGCAGCCCCTTACATCAAAGTTCCATCACCAGTTCACAAACATCGGAGTCCCATCAGCAGCCCCTTACATCAAAGACCAATCACCAGCCCTTTTCATGAGAGTCCCATCAGCAGCCCCTTACATCAGAGTCCCATCAGTAACCCCTTACTTCAGAATCCCATCAACAACCCCTTACTTTAGAGTCCCATCAGCAGCCACTTACATCAGAGTCCATTCAGCAACCCCTTACATCAGAGTCCCATCACCAGCCCCCTTACATCAGAGTCCCATCACCAGCCCCTTACAAAGAATCATCACCTGTTCCCTTACATCAGAGTCCCAATCGCAGTCTCTTACATTAGAGTTCCACCAGCAGCCCCTTACATCAGAGTCCCATCCCCAGCCCCTTACATCAGAGTCCCATCAGCAGCCTCTTACTTCAGAGTCCCACCACCAGCCCCTTACATCAAACTCCCATCACACCAGAGTACCATCACCAGCCCCTTACATCAGAGTCCCATCATAGGCCCCTTACATCAGAGTCCCATCAGGAGCCCCTTACATCAGAAACCCATCAGAATCCACTTACATCAGAGTCCCATCAGCAGCCCCTTACAGAGAGTCTCATCACCAGCCCCCTTACATCAGGCTCCCATCAACAGCCCCTAACATCAGAGTCCCATCAGCACCCCCTTACCTCAGAGTCCCATCAACAGCCTCTTACATCAGAGTCCTATCAGCAGCCCCTTACATCAAAGTTCCATCACCAGTTCACAAACATCGGAGTCCCATCAGCAGCCCCTTACATCAAAGACCAATCACCAGCCCTTTTCATGAGAGTCCCATCAGCAGCCCCTTACATCAGAGTCCCATCAGTAACCCCTTACTTCAGAATCCCATCAACAAACCCTTACTTTAGAGTCCCATCAGCAGCCACTTACATCAGAGTCCATTCAGCAACCCCTTACATCAGAGTCCCATCACCAGCCCCCTTAAATCAGAGTCCCATCACCAGCCCCTTACAAAGAATCATCACCTGTTCCCTTACATCAGAGTCCCAATCGCAGTCTCTTACATTAGAGTTCCACCAGCAGCCCCTTACATCAGAGTCCCATCCCCAGCCCCTTACATCAGAGTCCCATCAGCAGCCTCTTACTTCAGAGTCCCATCACCAGCCCCTTACATCAAACTCCCATCACATCAGAGTACCATCACCAGCCCCTTACATTAGAGTCCCATCATAGGCCCCTTACATCAGAGTCCCATCAGGAGCCCCTTACATCAGAAACCCATCAGAATCCCCTTACATCAGAGTCCCATCAGCAGCCCCTTACAGAGAGTCTCATCACCAGCCCCCTTACATCAGGCTCCCATCAACAGCCCCTAACATCAGAGTCCCATCAGCACCCCCTTACCTCAGAGTCCCATCAACAGCCTCTTACATCAGAGTCCTATCAGCAGCCCCTTACATCAAAGTTCCATCACCAGTTCACATACATCGGAGTCCCATCAGCAGCCCCTTACATCAAAGACCAATCACCAGCCCTTTTCATGAGAGTCCCATCAGCAGCCCCTTACATCAGAGTCCCATCAGTAACCCCTTACTTCAGAATCCCATCAACAACCCCTTACTTTAGTGTCCCATCAGCAGCCACTTACATCAGAGTCCATTCAGCAACCCCTTACATCAGAGTCCCATCACCAGCCCCCTTACATCAGAGTCCCATCACCAGCCCCTTACAAAGAATCATCACCTGTTCCCTTACATCAGAGTCCCATCACCAGCCCCTTACAAAGAATCATCACCTGTTCCCTTACATCAGAGTCCCAATCGCAGTCTCTTACATTAGAGTTCCACCAGCAGCCCCTTACATCAGAGTCCCATCCCCAGCCCCTTACATCAGAGTCCCATCAGCAGCCTCTTACTTCAGAGTCCCACCACCAGCCCCTTACATCAAAGTCCCATCACATCAGAGTACCATCACCAGCCCCTTACATCAGAGTCCCATCACAGGCCCCTTACATCAGAGTCCCATCAGGAGCCCCTTACATCAGAAACCCATCAGAATCCCCTTACATCAGAGTCCCATCAGCAGCCCCTTACAGAGAGTCTCATCACCAGCCCCCTTACATCAGGCTCCCATCAACAGCCCCTAACATCAGAGTCCCATCAGCACCCTCTTACCTCAGAGTCCCATCAACAGCCTCTTACATCAGAGTCCTATCAGCAGCCCCTTACATCAAAGTTCCATCACCAGTTCACATACATCGGAGTCCCATCAGCAGCCCCTTACATCAAAGACCAATCACCAGCCCTTTTCATGAGAGTCCCATCAGCAGCCCCTTACATCAGAGTCCCATCAGTAACCCCTTACTTCAGAATCCCATCAACAACCCCTTACTTTAGTGTCCCATCAGCAGCCACTTACATCAGAGTCCATTCAGCAACCCCTTACATCAGAGTCCCATCACCAGCCCCCTTACATCAGAGTCCCATCACCAGCCCCTTACAAAGAATCATCACCTGTTCCCTTACATCAGAGTCCCATCACCAGCCCCTTACAAAGAATCATCACCTGTTCCCTTACATCAGAGTCCCAATCGCAGTCTCTTACATTAGAGTTCCACCAGCAGCCCCTTACATCAGAGTCCCATCCCCAGCCCCTTACATCAGAGTCCCACCACCAGCCCCTTACATCAAACTCCCATCACATCAGAGTACCATCACCAGCCCCTTACATCAGAGTCCCATCATAGGCCCCTTACATCAGAGTCCCATCAGGAGCCCCTTACATCAGAAACCCATCAGAATCCCCTTACATCAGAGTCCCATCAGCAGCCCCTTACAGAGAGTCTCATCACCAGCCCCCTTACATCAGGCTCCCATCAACAGCCCCTAACATCAGAGTCCCATCAGCACCCCCTTACCTCAGAGTCCCATCAACAGCCTCTTACATCAGAGTCCTATCAGCAGCCCCTTACATCAAAGTTCCATCACCAGTTCACATACATCGGAGTCCCATCAGCAGCCCCTTACATCAAAGACCAATCACCAGCCCTTTTCATGAGAGTCCCATCAGCAGCCCCTTACATCAGAGTCCCATCAGTAACCCCTTACTTCAGAATCCCATCAACAACCCCTTACTTTAGAGTCCCATCAGCAGCCACTTACATCAGAGTCCATTCAGCAACCCCTTACATCAGAGTCCCATCACCAGCCCCCTTACATCAGAGTCCCATCACCAGCCCCTTACAAAGAATCATCACCTGTTCCCTTACATCAGAGTCCCAATCGCAGTCTCTTACATTAGAGTTCCACCAGCAGCCCCTTACATCAGAGTCCCATCCCCAGCCCCTTACATCAGAGTCCCATCAGCAGCCTCTTACTTCAGAGTCCCACCACCAGCCCCTTACATCAAACTCCCATCACATCAGAGTACCATCACCAGCCCCTTACATCAGAGTCCCATCATAGGCCCCTTACATCAGAGTCCCATCAGGAGCCCCTTACATCAGAAACCCATCAGAATCCACTTACATCAGAGTCCCATCAGCAGCACCTTACAGAGAGTCTCATCACCAGCCCCCTTACATCAGGCTCCCATCAACAGCCCCTAACATCAGAGTCCCATCAGCACCCCCTTACCTCAGAGTCCCATCAACAGCCTCTTACATCAGAGTCCTATCAGCAGCCCCTTACATCAAAGTTCCATCACCAGTTCACAAACATCGGAGTCCCATCAGCAGCCCCTTACATCAAAGACCAATCACCAGCCCTTTTCATGAGAGTCCCATCAGCAGCCCCTTACATCAGAGTCCCATCAGTAACCCCTTACTTCAGAATCCCATCAACAAACCCTTACTTTAGAGTCCCATCAGCAGCCACTTACATCAGAGTCCATTCAGCAACCCCTTACATCAGAGTCCCATCACCAGCCCCCTTAAATCAGAGTCCCATCACCAGCCCCTTACAAAGAATCATCACCTGTTCCCTTACATCAGAGTCCCAATCGCAGTCTCTTACATTAGAGTTCCACCAGCAGCCCCTTACATCAGAGTCCCATCCCCAGCCCCTTACATCAGAGTCCCATCAGCAGCCTCTTACTTCAGAGTCCCACCACCAGCCCCTTACATCAAACTCCCATCACATCAGAGTACCATCACCAGCCCCTTACATTAGAATCCCATCATAGGCCCCTTACATCAGAGTCCCATCAGGAGCCCCTTACATCAGAAACCCATCAGAATCCCCTTACATCAGAGTCCCATCAGCAGCCCCTTACAGAGAGTCTCATCACCAGCCCCCTTACATCAGGCTCCCATCAACAGCCCCTAACATCAGAGTCCCATCAGCACCCCCTTACCTCAGAGTCCCATCAACAGCCTCTTACATCAGAGTCCTATCAGCAGCCCCTTACATCAAAGTTCCATCACCAGTTCACATACATCAGAGTCCCATCAGCAGCCCCTTACATCAAAGACCAATCACCAGCCCTTTTCATGAGAGTCCCATCAGCAGCCCCTTACATCAGAGTCCCATCAGTAACCCCTTACTTCAGAATCCCATCAACAACCCCTTACTTTAGTGTCCCATCAGCAGCCACTTACATCAGAGTCCATTCAGCAACCCCTTACATCAGAGTCCCATCACCAGCCCCCTTACATCAGAGTCCCATCACCAGCCCCTTACAAAGAATCATCACCTGTTCCCTTACATCAGAGTCCTGTCACCAGCCCCTTACAAAGAATCATCACCTGTTCCCTTACATCAGAGTCCCATTCGCAGTCTCTTACATTAGAGTTCCACCAGCAGCCCCTTACATCAGAGTCCCATCCCCAGCCCCTTACATCAGAGTCCCATCAGCAGCCTCTTACTTCAGAGTCCCACCACCAGCCCCTTACATCAAAGTCCCATCACATCAGAGTACCATCACCAGCCCCTTACATCAGAGTCCCATCACAGGCCCCTTACATCAGAGTCCCATCAGGAGCCCCTTACATCAGAAACCCATCAGAATCCCCTTACATCAGAGTCCCATCAGCAGCCCCTTACAGAGAGTCTCATCACCAGCCCCCTTACATCAGGCTCCCATCAACAGCCCCTAACATCAGAGTCCCATCAGCACCCTCTTACCTCAGAGTCCCATCAACAGCCTCTTACATCAGAGTCCTATCAGCAGCCCCTTACATCAAAGTTCCATCACCAGTTCACATACATCGGAGTCCCATCAGCAGCCCCTTACATCAAAGACCAATCACCAGCCCTTTTCATGAGAGTCCCATCAGCAGCCCCTTACAGAGAGTCTCATCACCTGCCCCCTTACATCAGGCTCCCATCAACAGCCCCCTTACATCAGGCTCCCATCAACAGCCCCTAACATCAGAGTCCCATCAGCACCCCCTTACCTCAGAGTCCCATCAACAGCCTGTTACATCAGAGTCCTATCAGCAGCCACTTACATCAAAGTTCCTTTACCAGTTCACATACATCGGAGTCCCATCAGCAGCCCCTTACATCAAAGATCAATCACCAGCCCTTTTCATGAGAGTCCCATCAGCAGCCCCTTACATCAGAGTCCCATCAGAAACCCCTTACTTCAGAATCCCATCAGCAACCCCTTACTTCAGAGTCCCATCAGCAGCCCCTTACATCAGAGTCCATTCAGCAACCCCTTACATCAGAGTCCCATCACCAGCCCCCTTACATCAGAGTCCCATCACCAGCCCCTTACAAAGTATCATTACCTGTTCCCTTACATCAGAGTACCATTAGCAGTCTCTTACATTAGAGTTCCACCAGCAGCCCCTTACATCAGAGTCCCATTACCAGCCCCTTACATCAGAGTCCCATCAGCAGCCCCTTACTTCAGAGTCCCATCACAGGCCCCTTACATCAGAGTCCCATCAGGAGCCCCTTACATCAGAAACCCATCAGAATCCCCTTATATCAGAGTCCCATCAGGAGCCCCTTACATCAGAAACCCATCAGAATCCCCTTATATCAGAGTCCCATCAGCAGCCCCTTACAGAGAGTCTCATCACCAGCCCCCTTACATCAGGCTCCCATCATCAGCCCCTAACATCAGAGTCCCACCAGCACCCCCTTACCTCAGAGTCCCATCAAAAGCCTCTTACATCAGAGTCCTATCAGCAGCCCCTTACATCAAAGTTCCATCACCAGTTCACATACATCAGAGTCCCATCAGCAGCCCCTTACAACAAAGACCAATCACCAGCCCTTTTCGTGAGAGTCCCATCAGCAGCCCCTTACATCAGAGTCCCATCAGAAACCCCTTACTTCAGAATCCCATAAGCAACCCCTTACTTCAGAGTCCCATCAGCAGCCCCTTACATCAGTGTCCATTTAGCAACCCCTTATATCAGAGTCCCATCACCAGCCCCCTTACATCAGAGTCCCATCACCAGCCCCTTACAAAGTGTCATCACCTGTTCCCTTACATCAGAGTCCCATTAGCAGTCTCTTACATTAGAGATCCACCAGCAGCCCCTTACATCAGAGTCCCATCACCAGCCCCTTACATCAGAGTCCCATCAGCAGCCCCTTACATCAAAGTTCCATCACTAGCCCCTTTTACATCAGAGTCTGATCAAAAGCTCCTTACATCAGTGTTCCATCAGCAGCCCCTTACATCAGAGTCCCATCAGCAGCCCCTTACATCAGAGTCCCATCAACAGCCCCCTTACATCAGAGTCCCATCAACAGTCCTTAACATCAGAGACCCATCAGCAACCTCTTATTTCAGAGTCCCACCACCAGCCCCTTACATCAAAGTCCCATCACATCAGAGTACCATCACCAGCCCCTTACATCAGAGTCCCATCACAGGCCCCTTACATCAGAGTCCCATCAGGAGCCCCTTACATCAGAAACCCATCAGAATCCCCTTACATCAGAGTCCCATCAGCAGCCCCTTACAGAGAGTCTCATCACCAGCCCCCTTTCATCAGGCTCCCATCAACAGCCCCTAACATCAGAGTCCCATCAGCACCCCCTTACCTCAGAGTCCCATCAACAGCCTCTTACATCAGAGTCCTATCAGCAGCCCCTTACATCAAAGTTCCATCACCAGTTCACATACATCGGAGTCCCATCAGCAGCCCCTTACATCAAAGACCAATCACCAGCCCTTTTCATGAGAGTCCCATCAGCAGCCCCTTACATCAGAGTCCCATCAGTAACCCCTTACTTCAGAATCCCATCAACAACCCCTTACTTTAGTGTCCCATCAGCAGCCACTTACATCAGAGTCCATTCAGCAACCCCTTACATCAGAGTCCCATCACCAGCCCCCTTACATCAGAGTCCCATCACCAGCCCCTTACAAAGAATCATCACCTGTTCCCTTACATCAGAGTCCCATCACCAGCAACTTACAAAGAATCACCACCTGTTCCCTTACATCAGAGTCCCAATCGCAGTCTCTTACATTAGAGTTCCACCAGCAGCCCCTTACATCAGAGTCCCATCCCCAGCCCCTTACATCAGAGTCCCATCAGCAGCCTCTTACTTCAGAGTCCCACCACCAGCCCCTTACATCAAACTCCCATCACATCAGAGTACCATCACCAGCCACTTACATCAGAGTCCCATCATAGGCCCCTTACATCAGAGTCCCATCAGGAGCCCCTTACATCAGAAACCCATCAGAATCCCCTTACATCAGAGTCCCATCAGCAGCCCCTTACAGAGAGTCTCATCACCAGCCCCCTTACATCAGGCTCCCATCAACAGCCCCTAACATCAGAGTCCCATCAGCACCCCCTTACCTCAGAGTCCCATCAACAGCCTCTTACATCAGAGTCCTATCAGCAGCCCCTTACATCAAAGTTCCATCACCAGTTCACATACATCGGAGTCCCATCAGCAGCCCCTTACATCAAAGACCAATCACCAGCCCTTTTCATGAGAGTCCCATCAGCAGCCCCTTACATCAGAGTCCCATCAGTAACCCCTTACTTCAGAATCCCATCAACAACCCCTTACTTTAGAGTCCCATCAGCAGCCACTTACATCAGAGTCCATTCAGCAACCCCTTACATCAGAGTCCCATCACCAGCCCCCTTACATCAGAGTCCCATCACCAGCCCCTTACAAAGAATCATCACCTGTTCCCTTACATCAGAGTCCCAATCGCAGTCTCTTACATTAGAGTTCCACCAGCAGCCCCTTACATCAGAGTCCCATCCCCAGCCCCTTACATCAGAGTCCCATCAGCAGCCTCTTACTTCAGAGTCCCACCACCAGCCCCTTACATCAAACTCCCATCACATCAGAGTACCATCACCAGCCCCTTACATAAGAGTCCCATCATAGGCCCCTTACATCAGAGTCCCATCAGGAGCCCCTTACATCAGAAACCCATCAGAATCCCCTTACATCAGAGTCCCATCAGCAGCCCCTTACAGAGAGTCTCATCACCAGCCCCCTTACATCAGGCTCCCATCAACAGCCCCTAACATCAGAGTCCCATCACCAGCCCCTTACAAAGAATCATCACCTGTTCCCTTACATCAGAGTCCCAATCGCAGTCTCTTACATTAGAGTTCCACCAGCAGCCCCTTACATCAGAGTCCCATCCCCAGCCCCTTACATCAGAGTCCCATCAGCAGCCTCTTACTTCAGAGTCCCACCACCAGCCCCTTACATCAAACTCCCATCACATCAGAGTACCATCACCAGCCCCTTACATAAGAGTCCCATCATAGGCCCCTTACATCAGAGTCCCATCAGGAGCCCCTTACATCAGAAACCCATCAGAATCCCCTTACATCAGAGTCCCATCAGCAGCCCCTTACAGAGAGTCTCATCACCAGCCCCCTTACATCAGGCTCCCATCAACAGCCCCTAACATCAGAGTCCCATCAGCACCCCCTTACCTCAGAGTCCCATCAACAGCCTCTTACATCAGAGTCCTATCAGCAGCCCCTTACATCAAAGTTCCATCACCAGTTCACATACATCGGAGTCCCATCAGCAGCCCCTTACATCAAAGACCAATCACCAGCCCTTTTCATGAGAGTCCCATCAGCAGCCCCTTACATCAGAGTCCCATCAGTAACCCCTTACTTCAGAATCCCATCAACAACCCCTTACTTTAGAGTCCCATCAGCAGCCACTTACATCAGAGTCCATTCAGCAACCCCTTACATCAGAGTCCCATCACCAGCCCCCTTACATCAGAGTCCCATCACCAGCCCCTTACAAAGAATCATCACCTGTTCCCTTACATCAGAGTCCCAATCGCAGTCTCTTACATTAGAGTGCCACCAGCAGCCCCTTACATCAGAGTCCCATCCCCAGCCCCTTACATCAGAGTCCCATCAGCAGCCTCTTACTTCAGAGTCCCACCACCAGCCCCTTACATCAAACTCCCATCACATCAGAGTACCATCACCAGCCCCTTACATCAGAGTCCCATCATAGGCCCCTTACATCAGAGTCCCATCAGGAGCCCCTTACATCAGAAACCCATCAGAATCCCCTTACATCAGAGTCCCATCAGCAGCCCCTTACTTCAGAGTCCCATCAGCAGCCCCTTACATCAGAGTCCCATCAACAGCCCCCTTACATCAGAGTCCCATCAACAGTCCTTAACATCAGAGACCCATCAGCAACCTCTTACTTCAGAGTCCCACCACCAGCCCCTTACATCAAAGTCCCATCACATCAGAGTACCATCACCAGCCTCTTACATCAGAGTCCCATCACAGGCCCCTTACATCAGAGTCCCATCAGGAGCCCCTTACATCAGAAACCCATCAGAATCCCCTTACATCAGAGTCCCATCAGCAGCCCCTTACAGAGAGTCTCATCACCAGCCCCCTTACATCAGGCTCCCATCAACAGCCCCTAACATCAGAGTCCCATCAGCACCCTCTTACCTCAGAGTCCCATCAACAGCCTCTTACATCAGAGTCCTATCAGCAGCCCCTTACATCAAAGTTCCATCACCAGTTCACATACATCGGAGTCCCATCAGCAGCCCCTTACATCAAAGACCAATCACCAGCCCTTTTCATGAGAGTCCCATCAGCAGCCCCTTACATCAGAGTCCCATCAGTAACCCCTTACTTCAGAATCCCATCAACAACCCCTTAATTTAGTGTCCCATCAGCAGCCACTTACATCAGAGTCCATTCAGCAACCCCTTACATCAGAGTCCCATCACCAGCCCCCTTACATCAGAGTCCCATCACCAGCCCCTTACAAAGAATCATCACCTGTTCCCTTACATCAGAGTCCCATCACCAGCCCCTTACAAAGAATCATCACCTGTTCCCTTACATCAGAGTCCCAATCGCAGTCTCTTACATTAGAGTTCCACCAGCAGCCCCTTACATCAGAGTCCCATCCCCAGCCCCTTACATCAGAGTCCCATCAGCAGCCTCTTACTTCAGAGTCCCACCACCAGCCCCTTACATCAAACTCCCATCACATCAGAGTACCATCACCAGCCCCTTACATCAGAGTCCCATCATAGGCCCCTTACATCAGAGTCCCATCAGGAGCCCCTTACATCAGAAACCCATCAGAATCCCCTTACATCAGAGTCCCATCAGCAGCCCCTTACAGAGAGTCTCATCACCAGCCCCCTTACATCAGGCTCCCATCAACAGCCCCTAACATCAGAGTCCCATCAGCACCCCCTTACCTCAGAGTCCCATCAACAGCCTCTTACATCAGAGTCCTATCAGCAGCCCCTTACATCAAAGTTCCATCACCAGTTCACATACATTGGAGTCCCATCAGCAGCCCCTTACATCAAAGACCAATCACCAGCCCTTTTCATGAGAGTCCCATCAGCAGCCCCTTACATCAGAGTCCCATCAGTAACCCCTTACTTCAGAATCCCATCAACAACCCCTTACTTTAGAGTCCCATCAGCAGCCACTTACATCAGAGTCCATTCAGCAACCCCTTACATCAGAGTCCCATCACCAGCCCCCTTACATCAGAGTCCCATCACCAGCCCCTTACAAAGAATCATCACCTGTTCCCTTACATCAGAGTCCCAATCGCAGTCTCTTACATTAGAGTTCCACCAGCAGCCCCTTACATCAGAGTCCCATCCCCAGCCCCTTACATCAGAGTCCCATCAGCAGCCTCTTACTTCAGAGTCCCACCACCAGCCCCTTACATCAAACTCCCATCACATCAGAGTACCATCACCAGCCCCTTACATAAGAGTCCCATCATAGGCCCCTTACATCAGAGTCCCATCAGGAGCCCCTTACATCAGAAACCCATCAGAATCCCCTTACATCAGAGTCCCATCAGCAGCCCCTTACAGAGAGTCTCATCACCAGCCCCCTTACATCAGGCTCCCATCAACAGCCCCTAACATCAGAGTCCCATCAGCACCCCCTTACCTCAGAGTCCCATCAACAGCCTCTTACATCAGAGTCCTATCAGCAGCCCCTTACATCAAAGTTCCATCACCAGTTCACATACATCGGAGTCCCATCAGCAGCCCCTTACATCAAAGACCAATCACCAGCCCTTTTCATGAGAGTCCCATCAGCAGCCCCTTACATCAGAGTCCCATCAGTAACCCCTTACTTCAGAATCCCATCAACAACCCCTTACTTTAGAGTCCCATCAGCAGCCACTTACATCAGAGTCCATTCAGCAACCCCTTACATCAGAGTCCCATCACCAGCCCCCTTACATCAGAGTCCCATCACCAGCCCCTTACAAAGAATCATCACCTGTTCCCTTACATCAGAGTCCCAATCGCAGTCTCTTACATTAGAGTTCCACCAGCAGCCCCTTACATCAGAGTCCCATCCCCAGCCCCTTACATCAGAGTCCCATCAGCAGCCTCTTACTTCAGAGTCCCACCACCAGCCCCTTACATCAAACTCCCATCACATCAGAGTACCATCACCAGCCCCTTACATCAGAGTCCCATCATAGGCCCCTTACATCAGAGTCCCATCAGGAGCCCCTTACATCAGAAACCCATCAGAATCCCCTTACATCAGAGTCCCATCAGCAGCCCCTTACAGAGAGTCTCATCACCAGCCCCCTTACATCAGGCTCCCATCAACAGCCCCTAACATCAGAGTCCCATCAGCACCCCTTACCTCAGAGTCCCATCAACAGCCTCTTACATCAGAGTCCTATCAGCAGCCCCTTACATCAAAGTTCCATCACCAGTTCACATACATCGGAGTCCCATCAGCAGCCCCTTACATCAAAGACCAATCACCAGCCCTTTTCATGAGAGTCCCATCAGCAGCCCCTTACATCAGAGTCCCATCAGTAACCCCTTACTTCAGAATCCCATCAACAACCCCTTACTTAAGTGTCCCATCAGCAGCCACTTACATCAGAGTCCATTCAGCAACCCCTTACATCAGAGTCCCATCACCAGCCCCCTTACATCAGAGTCCCATCACCAGCCCCTTACAAAGTATCATCACCTGTTCCCTTACATCAGAGTCCCATTAGCAGTCTCTTACATTAGAGTTCCACCAGCAGCCCCTTACATCAGAGTCCCATCCCCAGCCCCTTACATCAGAGTCCCATCAGCAGCCACTTACATCAGAGTCCATTCAGCAACCCCTTACATCAGAGTCCCATCACCAGCCCCCTTACATCAGAGTCCCATCACCAGCCCCTTACAAAGTATCATCACCTGTTCCCTTACATCAGAGTCCCAATCGCAGTCTCTTACATTAGAGTTCCACCAGCAGCCCCTTACATCAGAGTCCCATCCCCAGCCCCTTACATCAGAGTCCCATCAGCAGCCTCTTACTTCAGAGTCCCACCACCAGCCCCTTACATCAAACTCCCATCACATCAGAGTACCATCACCAGCCCCTTACATCAGAGTCCCATCATAGGCCCCTTACATCAGAGTCCCATCAGGAGCCCCTTACATCAGAAACCCATCAGAATCCCCTTACATCGGAGTCCCATCAGCAGCCCCTTACAGAGAGTCTCATCACCAGCCCCCTTACATCAGGCTCCCATCAACAGCCCCTAACACCAGAGTCCCATCAGCACCCCCTTACCTCAGAGTCCCATCAAAAGCCTCTTACATCAGAGTCCTATCAGCAGCCCCTTACATCAAAGTTCCATCACCAGTTCACATACATCGGAGTCCCATCAGCAGCCCCTTACATCAAAGACCAATCACCAGCCCTTTTCATGAGAGTCCCATCAGCAGCCCCTTACATCAGAGTCCCATCAGTAACCCCTTACTTCAGAATCCCATCAACAACCCCTTACTTTAGAGTCCCATCAGCAGCCACTTACATCAGAGTCCATTCAGCAACCCCTTACATCAGAGTCCCATCACCAGCCCCCTTACATCAGAGTCCCATCACCAGCCCCTTACAAAGAATCATCACCTGTTCCCTTACATCAGAGTCCCAATCGCAGTCTCTTACATTAGAGTTCCACCAGCAGCCCCTTACATCAGAGTCCCATCCCCAGCCCCTTACATCAGAGTCCCATCAGCAGCCTCTTACTTCAGAGTCCCACCACCAGCCCCTTACATCAAACTCCCATCACATCAGAGTACCATCACCAGCCCCTTACATAAGAGTCCCATCATAGGCCCCTTACATCAGAGTCCCATCAGGAGCCCCTTACATCAGAAACCCATCAGAATCCCCTTACATCAGAGTCCCATCAGCAGCCCCTTACAGAGAGTCTCATCACCAGCCCCCTTACATCAGGCTCCCATCAACAGCCCCTAACATCAGAGTCCCATCACCAGCCCCTTACAAAGAATCATCACCTGTTCCCTTACATCAGAGTCCCAATCGCAGTCTCTTACATTAGAGTTCCACCAGCAGCCCCTTACATCAGAGTCCCATCCCCAGCCCCTTACATCAGAGTCCCATCAGCAGCCTCTTACTTCAGAGTCCCACCACCAGCCCCTTACATCAAACTCCCATCACATCATAGTACCATCACCAGCCCCTTACATCAGAGTCCCATCATAGGCCCCTTACATCAGAGTCCCATCAGGAGCCCCTTACATCAGAAACCCATCAGAATCCACTTACATCAGAGTCCCATCAGCAGCCCCTTACAGAGAGTCTCATCACCAGCCCCCTTACATCAGGCTCCCATCAACAGCCCCTAACACCAGAGTCCCATCAGCACCCCCTTACCTCAGAGTCCCATCAAAAGCCTCTTACATCAGAGTCCTATCAGCAGCCCCTTACATCAAAGTTCCATCACCAGTTCACATACATCGGAGTCCCATCAGCAGCCCCTTACATCAAAGACCAATCACCAGCCCTTTTCATGAGAGTCCCATCAGCAGCCCCTTACATCAGAGTCCCATCAGTAACCCCTTACTTCAGAATCCCATCAACAACCCCTTACTTTAGAGTCCCATCAGCAGCCACTTACATCAGAGTCCATTCAGCAACCCCTTACATCAGAGTCCCATCACCAGCCCCCTTACATCAGAGTCCCATCACCAGCCCCTTACAAAGAATCATCACCTGTTCCCTTACATCAGAGTCCCAATCGCAGTCTCTTACATTAGAGTTCCACCAGCAGCCCCTTACATCAGAGTCCCATCCCCAGCCCCTTACATCAGAGTCCCATCAGCAGCCTCTTACTTCAGAGTCCCACCACCAGCCCCTTACATCAAACTCCCATCACATCAGAGTACCATCACCAGCCCCTTACATAAGAGTCCCATCATAGGCCCCTTACATCAGAGTCCCATCAGGAGCCCCTTACATCAGAAACCCATCAGAATCCCCTTACATCAGAGTCCCATCAGCAGCCCCTTACAGAGAGTCTCATCACCAGCCCCCTTACATCAGCATCCCATCAACAGCCCCTAACATCAGAGTCCCATCAGCACCCCTTTACCTCAGAGTCCCATCAACAGCCTCTTACATCAGAGTCCTATCAGCAGCCCCTTACATCAAAGTTCCATCACCAGTTCACATACATCGGAGTCCCATCAGCAGCCCCTTACATCAAAGACCAATCACCAGCCCTTTTCATGAGAGTCCCATCAGCAGCCCCTTACATCAGAGTCCCATCAGTAACCCCTTACTTCAGAATCCCATCAACAACCCCTTACTTTAGAGTCCCATCAGCAGCCACTTACATCAGAGTCCATTCAGCAACCCCTTACATCAGAGTCCCATCACCAGCCCCCTTACATCAGAGTCCCATCACCAGCCCCTTACAAAGAATCATCACCTGTTCCCTTACATCAGAGTCCCAATCGCAGTCTCTTACATTAGAGTTCCACCAGCAGCCCCTTACATCAGAGTCCCATCCCCAGCCCCTTACATCAGAGTCCCATCAGCAGCCTCTTACTTCAGAGTCCCACCACCAGCCCCTTACATCAAACTCCCATCACATCAGAGTACCATCACCAGCCCCTTACATCAGAGTCCCATCATAGGCCCCTTACATCAGAGTCCCATCAGGAGCCCCTTACATCAGAAACCCATCAGAATCCACTTACATCAGAGTCCCATCAGCAGCCCCTTACAGAGAGTCTCATCACCAGCCCCCTTACATCAGGCTCCCATCAACAGCCCCTAACATCAGAGTCCCATCAGCACCCCCTTACCTCAGAGTCCCATCAACAGCCTCTTACATCAGAGTCCTATCAGCAGCCCCTTACATCAAAGTTCCATCACCAGTTCACAAACATCGGAGTCCCATCAGCAGCCCCTTACATCAAAGACCAATCACCAGCCCTTTTCATGAGAGTCCCATCAGCAGCCCCTTACATCAGAGTCCCATCAGTAACCCCTTACTTAAGAATCCCATCAACAAACCCTTACTTTAGAGTCCCATCAGCAGCCACTTACATCAGAGTCCATTCAGCAACCCCTTACATCAGAGTCCCATCACCAGCCCCCTTAAATCAGAGTCCCATCACCAGCCCCTTACAAAGAATCATCACCTGTTCCCTTACATCAGAGTCCCAATCGCAGTCTCTTACATTAGAGTTCCACCAGCAGCCCCTTACATCAGAGTCCCATCCCCAGCCCCTTACATCAGAGTCCCATCAGCAGCCTCTTACTTCAGAGTCCCATCACCAGCCCCTTACATCAAACTCCCATCACATCAGAGTACCATCACCAGCCCCTTACATTAGAGTCCCATCATAGGCCCCTTACATCAGAGTCCCATCAGGAGCCCCTTACATCAGAAACCCATCAGAATCCCCTTACATCAGAGTCCCATCAGCAGCCCCTTACAGAGAGTCTCATCACCAGCCCCCTTACATCAGGCTCCCATCAACAGCCCCTAACATCAGAGTCCCATCAGCACCCCCTTACCTCAGAGTCCCATCAACAGCCTCTTACATCAGAGTCCTATCAGCAGCCCCTTACATCAAAGTTCCATCACCAGTTCACATACATCGGAGTCCCATCAGCAGCCCCTTACATCAAAGACCAATCACCAGCCCTTTTCATGAGAGTCCCATCAGCAGCCCCTTACATCAGAGTCCCATCAGTAACCCCTTACTTCAGAATCCCATCAACAACCCCTTACTTTAGTGTCCCATCAGCAGCCACTTACATCAGAGTCCATTCAGCAACCCCTTACATCAGAGTCCCATCACCAGCCCCCTTACATCAGAGTCCCATCACCAGCCCCTTACAAAGAATCATCACCTGTTCCCTTACATCAGAGTCCCATCACCAGCCCCTTACAAAGAATCATCACCTGTTCCCTTACATCAGAGTCCCAATCGCAGTCTCTTACATTAGAGTTCCACCAGCAGCCCCTTACATCAGAGTCCCATCCCCAGCCCCTTACATCAGAGTCCCATCAGCAGCCTCTTACTTCAGAGTCCCACCACCAGCCCCTTACATCAAAGTCCCATCACATCAGAGTACCATCACCAGCCCCTTACATCAGAGTCCCATCACAGGCCCCTTACATCAGAGTCCCATCAGGAGCCCCTTACATCAGAAACCCATCAGAATCCCCTTACATCAGAGTCCCATCAGCAGCCCCTTACAGAGAGTCTCATCACCAGCCCCCTTACATCAGGCTCCCATCAACAGCCCCTAACATCAGAGTCCCATCAGCACCCTCTTACCTCAGAGTCCCATCAACAGCCTCTTACATCAGAGTCCTATCAGCAGCCCCTTACATCAAAGTTCCATCACCAGTTCACATACATCGGAGTCCCATCAGCAGCCCCTTACATCAAAGACCAATCACCAGCCCTTTTCATGAGAGTCCCATCAGCAGCCCCTTACATCAGAGTCCCATCAGTAACCCCTTACTTCAGAATCCCATCAACAACCCCTTACTTTAGTGTCCCATCAGCAGCCACTTACATCAGAGTCCATTCAGCAACCCCTTACATCAGAGTCCCATCACCAGCCCCCTTACATCAGAGTCCCATCACCAGCCCCTTACAAAGAATCATCACCTGTTCCCTTACATCAGAGTCCCATCACCAGCCCCTTACAAAGAATCATCACCTGTTCCCTTACATCAGAGTCCCAATCACAGTCTCTTACATTAGAGTTCCACCAGCAGCCCCTTACATCAGAGTCCCATCCCCAGCCCCTTACATCAGAGTCCCACCACCAGCCCCTTACATCAAACTCCCATCACATCAGAGTACCATCACCAGCCCCTTACATCAGAGTCCCATCATAGGCCCCTTACATCAGAGTCCCATCAGGAGCCCCTTACATCAGAAACCCATCAGAATCCCCTTACATCAGAGTCCCATCAGCAGCCCCTTACAGAGAGTCTCATCACCAGCCCCCTTACATCAGGCTCCCATCAACAGCCCCTAACATCAGAGTCCCATCAGCACCCCCTTACCTCAGAGTCCCATCAACAGCCTCTTACATCAGAGTCCTATCAGCAGCCCCTTACATCAAAGTTCCATCACCAGTTCACATACATCGGAGTCCCATCAGCAGCCCCTTACATCAAAGACCAATCACCAGCCCTTTTCATGAGAGTCCCATCAGCAGCCCCTTACATCAGAGTCCCATCAGTAACCCCTTACTTCAGAATCCCATCAACAACCCCTTACTTTAGAGTCCCATCAGCAGCCACTTACATCAGAGTCCATTCAGCAACCCCTTACATCAGAGTCCCATCACCAGCCCCCTTACATCAGAGTCCCATCACCAGCCCCTTACAAAGAATCATCACCTGTTCCCTTACATCAGAGTCCCAATCGCAGTCTCTTACATTAGAGTTCCACCAGCAGCCCCTTACATCAGAGTCCCATCCCCAGCCCCTTACATCAGAGTCCCATCAGCAGCCTCTTACTTCAGAGTCCCACCACCAGCCCCTTACATCAAACTCCCATCACATCAGAGTACCATCACCAGCCCCTTACATCAGAGTCCCATCATAGGCCCCTTACATCAGAGTCCCATCAGGAGCCCCTTACATCAGAAACCCATCAGAATCCACTTACATCAGAGTCCCATCAGCAGCACCTTACAGAGAGTCTCATCACCAGCCCCCTTACATCAGGCTCCCATCAACAGCCCCTAACATCAGAGTCCCATCAGCACCCCCTTACCTCAGAGTCCCATCAACAGCCTCTTACATCAGAGTCCTATCAGCAGCCCCTTACATCAAAGTTCCATCACCAGTTCACAAACATCGGAGTCCCATCAGCAGCCCCTTACATCAAAGACCAATCACCAGCCCTTTTCATGAGAGTCCCATCAGCAGCCCCTTACATCAGAGTCCCATCAGTAACCCCTTACTTCAGAATCCCATCAACAAACCCTTACTTTAGAGTCCCATCAGCAGCCACTTACATCAGAGTCCATTCAGCAACCCCTTACATCAGAGTCCCATCACCAGCCCCCTTAAATCAGAGTCCCATCACCAGCCCCTTACAAAGAATCATCACCTGTTCCCTTACATCAGAGTCCCAATCGCAGTCTCTTACATTAGAGTTCCACCAGCAGCCCCTTACATCAGAGTCCCATCCCCAGCCCCTTACATCAGAGTCCCATCAGCAGCCTCTTACTTCAGAGTCCCACCACCAGCCCCTTACATCAAACTCCCATCACATCAGAGTACCATCACCAGCCCCTTACATTAGAATCCCATCATAGGCCCCTTACATCAGAGTCCCATCAGGAGCCCCTTACATCAGAAACCCATCAGAATCCCCTTACATCAGAGTCCCATCAGCAGCCCCTTACAGAGAGTCTCATCACCAGCCCCCTTACATCAGGCTCCCATCAACAGCCCCTAACATCAGAGTCCCATCAGCACCCCCTTACCTCAGAGTCCCATCAACAGCCTCTTACATCAGAGTCCTATCAGCAGCCCCTTACATCAAAGTTCCATCACCAGTTCACATACATCAGAGTCCCATCAGCAGCCCCTTACATCAAAGACCAATCACCAGCCCTTTTCATGAGAGTCCCATCAGCAGCCCCTTACATCAGAGTCCCATCAGTAACCCCTTACTTCAGAATCCCATCAACAACCCCTTACTTTAGTGTCCCATCAGCAGCCACTTACATCAGAGTCCATTCAGCAACCCCTTACATCAGAGTCCATTCAGCAACCCCTTACATCAGAGTCCCATCACCAGCCCCCTTACATCAGAGTCCCATCACCAGCCCCTTACAAAGAATCATCACCTGTTCCCTTACATCAGAGTCCTGTCACCAGCCCCTTACAAAGAATCATCACCTGTTCCCTTACATCAGAGTCCCATTCGCAGTCTCTTACATTAGAGTTCCACCAGCAGCCCCTTACATCAGAGTCCCATCCCCAGCCCCTTACATCAGAGTCCCATCAGCAGCCTCTTACTTCAGAGTCCCACCACCAGCCCCTTACATCAAAGTCCCATCACATCAGAGTACCATCACCAGCCCCTTACATCAGAGTCCCATCACAGGCCCCTTACATCAGAGTCCCATCAGGAGCCCCTTACATCAGAAACCCATCAGAATCCCCTTACATCAGAGTCCCATCAGCAGCCCCTTACAGAGAGTCTCATCACCAGCCCCCTTACATCAGGCTCCCATCAACAGCCCCTAACATCAGAGTCCCATCAGCACCCTCTTACCTCAGAGTCCCATCAACAGCCTCTTACATCAGAGTCCTATCAGCAGCCCCTTACATCAAAATTCCATCACCAGTTCACATACATCGGAGTCCCATCAGCAGCCCCTTACATCAAAGACCAATCACCAGCCCTTTTCATGAGAGTCCCATCAGCAGCCCCTTACATCAGAGTCCCATCAGTAACCCCTTACTTCAGAATCCCATCAACAACCCCTTACTTTAGTGTCCCATCAGCAGCCACTTACATCAGAGTCCATTCAGCAACCCCTTACATCAGAGTCCCATCACCAGCCCCCTTACATCAGAGTCCCATCACCAGCCCCTTACAAAGAATCATCACCTGTTCCCTTACATCAGAGTCCCATCACCAGCCCCTTACAAAGAATCATCACCTGTTCCCTTACATCAGAGTCCCAATCGCAGTCTCTTACATTAGAGTTCCACCAGCAGCCCCTTACATCAGAGTCCCATCCCCAGCCCCTTACATCAGAGTCCCATCAGCAGCCTCTTACTTCAGAGTCCCACCACCAGCCCCTTACATCAAACTCCCATCACATCAGAGTACCATCACCAGCCCCTTACATCAGAGTCCCATCATAGGCCCCTTACATCAGAGTCCCATCAGGAGCCCCTTACATCAGAAACCCATCAGAATCCCCTTACATCAGAGTCCCATCAGCAGCCCCTTACAGAGAGTCTCATCACCAGCCCCCTTACATCAGGCTCCCATCAACAGCCCCTAACATCAGAGTCCCATCAGCACCCCCTTACCTCAGAGTCCCATCAACAGCCTCTTACATCAGAGTCCTATCAGCAGCCCCTTACATCAAAGTTCCATCACCAGTTCACATACATCGGAGTCCCATCAGCAGCCCCTTACATCAAAGACCAATCACCAGCCCTTTTCATGAGAGTCCCATCAGCAGCCCCTTACATCAGAGTCCCATCAGTAACCCCTTACTTCAGAATCCCATCAACAACCCCTTACTTTAGAGTCCCATCAGCAGCCACTTACATCAGAGTCCATTCAGCAACCCCTTACATCAGAGTCCCATCACCAGCCCCCTTACATCAGAGTCCCATCACCAGCCCCTTACAAAGAATCATCACCTGTTCCCTTACATCAGAGTCCCAATCGCAGTCTCTTACATTAGAGTTCCACCAGCAGCCCCTTACATCAGAGTCCCATCCCCAGCCCCTTACATCAGAGACCCATCAGCAACCTCTTACTTCAGAGTCCCACCACCAGCCCCTTACATCAAAGTCCCATCACATCAGAGTACCATCACCAGCCCCTTACATCAGAGTCCCATCACAGGCCCCTTACATCAGAGTCCCATCAGGAGCCCCTTACATCAGAAACCCATCAGAATCCCCTTACATCAGAGTCCCATCAGCAGCCCCTTACAGAGAGTCTCATCACCAGCCCCTTACATAAGAGTCCCATCATAGGCCCCTTACATCAGAGTCCCATCAGGAGCCCCTTACATCAGAAACCCATCAGAATCCCCTTACATCAGAGTCCCATCACCAGCCCCCTTACATCAGAGTCCCATCACCAGCCCCTTACAAAGAATCATCACCTGTTCCCTTACATCAGAGTCCCAATCGCAGTCTCTTACATTAGAGTTCCACCAGCAGCCCCTTACATCAGAGTCCCATCCCCAGCCCCTTACATCAGAGACCCATCAGCAACCTCTTACTTCAGAGTCCCACCACCAGCCCCTTACATCAAAGTCCCATCACATCAGAGTACCATCACCAGCCCCTTACATCAGAGTCCCATCACAGGCCCCTTACATCAGAGTCCCATCAGGAGCCCCTTACATCAGAAACCCATCAGAATCCCCTTACATCAGAGTCCCATCAGCAGCCCCTTACAGAGAGTCTCATCACCAGCCCCTTACATAAGAGTCCCATCATAGGCCCCTTACATCAGAGTCCCATCAGGAGCCCCTTACATCAGAAACCCATCAGAATCCCCTTACATCAGAGTCCCATCAGCAGCCCCTTACAGAGAGTCTCATCACCAGCCCCCTTACATCAGGCTCCCATCAATAGCCCCTAACATCAGAGTCCCATCAGCACCCCCTTACCCCAGAGTCCCATCAACAGCCTCTTACATCAGAGTCCTATCAGCAGCCCCTTACATCAAAGTTCCATCACCAGTTCACATACATTGGAGTCCCATCAGCAGCCCCTTACATCAAAGACCAATCACCAGCCCTTTTCATGAGAGTCCCATCAGCAGCCCCTTACATCAGAGTCCCATCAGTAACCCCTTACTTCAGAATCCCATCAACAACCCTTTACTTTAGAGTCCCATCAGCAGCCACTTACATCAGATTCCATTCAGCAACCCCTTACATCAGAGTCCCATCACCAGCCCCCTTACATCAGAGTCCCATCACCAGCCCCTTACAAAGAATCATCACCTGTTCCCTTACATCAGAGTCCCAATCGCAGTCTCTTACATTAGAGTTCCACCAGCAGCCCCTTACATCAGAGTTCCATCCCCAGCCCCTTACATCAGAGTCCCATCAGCAGCCTCTTACTTCAGAGTCCCACCACCAGCCCCTTACATCAAACTCCCATCACATCAGAGTACCATCACCAGCCCCTTACATCAGAGTCCCATCATAGTCCCTTTACATCAGAGTCCCATCAGGAGCCCCTTACATCAGAAACCCATCAGAATCCACTTACATCAGAGTCCCATCAGCAGCCCCTTACAGAGAGTCTCATCACCAGCCCCCTTACATCAGGCTCCCATCAACAGCCCCTAACATCAGAGTCCCATCAGCACCCCCTTACCTCAGAGTCCCATCAACAGCCTCTTACATCAGAGTCCTATCAGCAGCCCCTTACATCAAAGTTCCATCACCAGTTCACATACATCGGAGTCCCATCAGCAGCCCCTTACATCAAAGACCAATCACCAGCCCTTTTCATGAGAGTCCCATCAGCAGCCCCTTACATCAGAGTCCCATCAGTAACCCCTTACTTCAGAATCCCATCAACAACCCCTTACTTTAGTGTCCCATCAGCAGCCACTTACATCAGAGTCCATTCAGCAACCCCTTACATCAGAGTCCCATCACCAGCCCCCTTACATCAGAGTCCCATCACCAGCCCCTTACAAAGAATCATCACCTGTTCCCTTACATCAGAGTCCCATCACCAGCCCCTTACAAAGAATCATCACCTGTTCCCTTACATCAGAGTCCCAATCGCAGTCTCTTACATTAGAGTTCCACCAGCAGCCCCTTACATCAGAGTCCCATCCCCAGCCCCTTACATCAGAGTCCCATCAGCAGCCTCTTACTTCAGAGTCCCACCACCAGCCCCTTACATCAAAGTCCCATCACATCAGAGTACCATCACCAGCCCCTTACATCAGAGTCCCATCACAGGCCCCTTACATCAGAGTCCCATCAGGAGCCCCTTACATCAGAAACCCATCAGAATCCCCTTACATCAGAGTCCCATCAGCAGCCCCTTACAGAGAGTCTCATCACCAGCCCCCTTACATCAGGCTCCCATCAACAGCCCCTAAAATCAGAGTCCCATCAGCACCCTCTTACCTCAGAGTCGCATCAACAGCCTCTTACATCAGAGTCCTATCAGCAGCCCCTTACATCAAAGTTCCATCACCAGTTCACATACATCGGAGTCCCATCAGCAGCCCCTTACATCAAAGACCAATCACCAGCCCTTTTCATGAGAGTCCCATCAGCAGCCCCTTACATCAGAGTCCCATCAGTAACCCCTTACTTCAGAATCCCATCAACAACCCCTTACTTTAGTGTCCCATCAGCAGCCACTTACATCAGAGTCCATTCAGCAACCCCTTACATCAGAGTCCCATCACCAGCCCCCTTACATCAGAGTCCCATCACCAGCCCCTTACAAAGAATCATCACCTGTTCCCTTACATCAGAGTCCCATCACCAGCCCCTTACAAAGAATCATCACCTGTTCCCTTACATCAGAGTCCCAATCGCAGTCTCTTACATTAGAGTTCCACCAGCAGCCCCTTACATCAGAGTCCCATCCCCAGCCCCTTACATCAGAGTCCCATCAGCAGCCTCTTACTTCAGAGTCCCACCACCAGCCCCTTACATCAAACTCCCATCACATCAGAGTACCATCACCAGCCCCTTACATCAGAGTCCCATCATAGGCCCCTTACATCAGAGTCCCATCAGGAGCCCCTTACATCAGAAACCCATCAGAATCCCCTTACATCAGAGTCCCATCAGCAGCCCCTTACAGAGAGTCTCATCACCAGCCCCCTTACATCAGGCTCCCATCAACAGCCCCTAACACCAGAGTCCCATCAGCACCCCCTTACCTCAGAGTCCCATCAAAAGCCTCTTACATCAGAGTCCTATCAGCAGCCCCTTACATCAAAGTTCCATCACCAGTTCACATACATCGGAGTCCCATCAGCAGCCCCTTACATCAAAGACCAATCACCAGCCCTTTTCATGAGAGTCCCATCAGCAGCCCCTTACATCAGAGTCCCATCAGTAACCCCTTACTTCAGAATCCCATCAACAACCCCTTACTTTAGAGTCCCATCAGCAGCCACTTACATCAGAGTCCATTCAGCAACCCCTTACATCAGAGTCCCATCACCAGCCCCCTTACATCAGAGTCCCATCACCAGCCCCTTACAAAGAATCATCACCTGTTCCCTTACATCAGAGTCCCAATCGCAGTCTCTTACATTAGAGTTCCACCAGCAGCCCCTTACATCAGAGTCCCATCCCCAGCCCCTTACATCAGAGTCCCATCAGCAGCCTCTTACTTCAGAGTCCCACCACCAGCCCCTTACATCAAACTCCCATCACATCAGAGTACCATCACCAGCCCCTTACATAAGAGTCCCATCATAGGCCCCTTACATCAGAGTCCCATCAGGAGCCCCTTACATCAGAAACCCATCAGAATCCCCTTACATCAGAGTCCCATCAGCAGCCCCTTACAGAGAGTCTCATCACCAGCCCCCTTACATCAGGCTCCCATCAACAGCCCCTAACATCAGAGTCCCATCAGCACCCCCTTACCTCAGAGTCCCATCAACAGCCTCTTACATCAGAGTCCTATCAGCAGCCCCTTACATCAAAGTTCCATCACCAGTTCACAAACATCGGAGTCCCATCAGCAGCCCCTTACATCAAAGACCAATCACCAGCCCTTTTCATGAGAGTCCCATCAGCAGCCCCTTACATCAGAGTCCCATCAGTAACCCCTTACTTCAGAATCCCATCAACAAACCCTTACTTTAGAGTCCCATCAGCAGCCACTTACATCAGAGTCCATTCAGCAACCCCTTACATCAGAGTCCCATCACCAGCCCCCTTAAATCAGAGTACCATCACCAGCCCCTTACAAAGAATCATCACCTGTTCCCTTACATCAGAGTCCCAATCGCAGTCTCTTACATTAGAGTTCCACCAGCAGCCCCTTACATCAGAGTCCCATCCCCAGCCCCTTACATCAGAGTCCCATCAGCAGCCTCTTACTTCAGAGTCCCACCACCAGCCCCTTACATCAAACTCCCATCACATCAGAGTACCATCACCAGCCCCTTACATCAGAGTCCCATCATAGGCCCCTTACATCAGAGTCCCATCAGGAGCCCCTTACATCAGAAACCCATCAGAATCCCCTTACATCAGAGTCCCATCAGCAGCCCCTTACAGAGAGTCTCATCACCAGCCCCCTTACATCAGGCTCCCATCAACAGCCCCTAACATCAGAGTCCCATCAGCACCCCCTTACCTCAGAGTCCCATCAACAGCCTCTTACATCAGAGTCCTATCAGCAGCCCCTTACATCAAAGTTCCATCACCAGTTCACATACATCGGAGTCCCATCAGCAGCCCCTTACATCAAAGATCAATCACCAGCCCTTTTCATGAGAGTCCCATCAGCAGCCCCTTACATCAGAGTCCCATCAGTAACCCCTTACTTCAGAATCCCATCAACAACCCCTTACTTTAGTGTCCCATCAGCAGCCACTTACATCAGAGTCCATTCAGCAACTCCTTACATCAGAGTCCCATCACCAGCCCCCTTACATCAGAGTCCCATCACCAGCCCCTTACAAAGAATCATCACCTGTTCCCTTACATCAGAGTCCCATCACCAGCCCCTTACAAAGAATCATCACCTGTTCCCTTACATCAGAGTCCCAATCGCAGTCTCTTACATTAGAGTTCCACCAGCAGCCCCTTACATCAGAGTCCCATTCCCAGCCCCTTACATCAGAGTCCCATCAGCAGCCTCTTACTTCAGAGTCCCACCACCAGCCCCTTACATCAAACTCCCATCACATCAGAGTACCATCACCAGCCCCTTACATCAGAGTCCCATCATAGGCCCCTTACATCAGAGTCCCATCAGGAGCCCCTTACATCAGAAACCCATCAGAATCCCCTTACATCAGAGTCCCATCAGCAGCCCCTTACAGAGAGTCTCATCACCAGCCCCCTTACATCAGGCTCCCATCAACAGCCCCTAACATCAGAGTCCCATCAGCACCCCCTTACCTCAGAGTCCCATCAACAGCCTCTTACATCAGAGTCCTATCAGCAGCCCCTTACATCAAAGTTCCATCACCAGTTCACATACATCGGAGTCCCATCAGCAGCCCCTTACATCAAAGACCAATCACCAGCCCTTTTCATGAGAGTCCCATCAGCAGCCCCTTACATCAGAGTCCCATCAGTAACCCCTTACTTCAGAATCCCATCAACAACCCCTTACTTTAGAGTCCCATCAGCAGCCACTTACATCAGAGTCCATTCAGCAACCCCTTACATCAGAGTCCCATCACCAGCCCCCTTACATCAGAGTCCCATCACCAGCCCCTTACAAAGAATCATCACCTGTTCCCTTACATCAGAGTCCCAATCGCAGTCTCTTACATTAGAGTTCCACCAGCAGCCCCTTACATCAGAGTCCCATCCCCAGCCCCTTACATCAGAGACCCATCAGCAACCTCTTACTTCAGAGTCCCACCACCAGCCCCTTACATCAAAGTCCCATCACATCAGAGTACCATCACCAGCCCCTTACATCAGAGTCCCATCACAGGCCCCTTACATCAGAGTCCCATCAGGAGCCCCTTACATCAGAAACCCATCAGAATCCCCTTACATCAGAGTCCCATCAGCAGCCCCTTACAGAGAGTCTCATCACCAGCCCCTTACATAAGAGTCCCATCATAGGCCCCTTACATCAGAGTCCCATCAGGAGCCCCTTACATCAGAAACCCATCAGAATCCCCTTACATCAGAGTCCCATCACCAGCCCCCTTACATCAGAGTCCCATCACCAGCCCCTTACAAAGAATCATCACCTGTTCCCTTACATCAGAGTCCCAATCGCAGTCTCTTACATTAGAGTTCCACCAGCAGCCCCTTACATCAGAGTCCCATCCCCAGCCCCTTACATCAGAGACCCATCAGCAACCTCTTACTTCAGAGTCCCACCACCAGCCCCTTACATCAAAGTCCCATCACATCAGAGTACCATCACCAGCCCCTTACATCAGAGTCCCATCACAGGCCCCTTACATCAGAGTCCCATCAGGAGCCCCTTACATCAGAAACCCATCAGAATCCCCTTACATCAGAGTCCCATCAGCAGCCCCTTACAGAGAGTCTCATCACCAGCCCCTTACATAAGAGTCCCATCATAGGCCCCTTACATCAGAGTCCCATCAGGAGCCCCTTACATCAGAAACCCATCAGAATCCCCTTACATCAGAGTCCCATCAGCAGCCCCTTACAGAGAGTCTCATCACCAGCCCCCTTACATCAGGCTCCCATCAATAGCCCCTAACATCAGAGTCCCATCAGCACCCCCTTACCCCAGAGTCCCATCAACAGCCTCTTACATCAGAGTCCTATCAGCAGCCCCTTACATCAAAGTTCCATCACCAGTTCACATACATTGGAGTCCCATCAGCAGCCCCTTACATCAAAGACCAATCACCAGCCCTTTTCATGAGAGTCCCATCAGCAGCCCCTTACATCAGAGTCCCATCAGTAACCCCTTACTTCAGAATCCCATCAACAACCCTTTACTTTAGAGTCCCATCAGCAGCCACTTACATCAGATTCCATTCAGCAACCCCTTACATCAGAGTCCCATCACCAGCCCCCTTACATCAGAGTCCCATCACCAGCCCCTTACAAAGAATCATCACCTGTTCCCTTACATCAGAGTCCCAATCGCAGTCTCTTACATTAGAGTTCCACCAGCAGCCCCTTACATCAGAGTTCCATCCCCAGCCCCTTACATCAGAGTCCCATCAGCAGCCTCTTACTTCAGAGTCCCACCACCAGCCCCTTACATCAAACTCCCATCACATCAGAGTACCATCACCAGCCCCTTACATCAGAGTCCCATCATAGTCCCTTTACATCAGAGTCCCATCAGGAGCCCCTTACATCAGAAACCCATCAGAATCCACTTACATCAGAGTCCCATCAGCAGCCCCTTACAGAGAGTCTCATCACCAGCCCCCTTACATCAGGCTCCCATCAACAGCCCATAACATCAGAGTCCCATCAGCACCCCCTTACCTCAGAGTCCCATCAACAGCCTCTTACATCAGAGTCCTATCAGCAGCCCCTTACATCAAAGTTCCATCACCAGTTCACATACATCGGAGTCCCATCAGCAGCCCCTTACATCAAAGACCAATCACCAGCCCTTTTCATGAGAGTCCCATCAGCAGCCCCTTACATCAGAGTCCCATCAGTAACCCCTTACTTCAGAATCCCATCAACAACCCCTTACTTTAGTGTCCCATCAGCAGCCACTTACATCAGAGTCCATTCAGCAACCCCTTACATCAGAGTCCCATCACCAGCCCCCTTACATCAGAGTCCCATCACCAGCCCCTTACAAAGAATCATCACCTGTTCCCTTACATCAGAGTCCCATCACCAGCCCCTTACAAAGAATCATCACCTGTTCCCTTACATCAGAGTCCCAATCGCAGTCTCTTACATTAGAGTTCCACCAGCAGCCCCTTACATCAGAGTCCCATCCCCAGCCCCTTACATCAGAGTCCCATCAGCAGCCTCTTACTTCAGAGTCCCACCACCAGCCCCTTACATCAAAGTCCCATCACATCAGAGTACCATCACCAGCCCCTTACATCAGAGTCCCATCACAGGCCCCTTACATCAGAGTCCCATCAGGAGCCCCTTACATCAGAAACCCATCAGAATCCCCTTACATCAGAGTCCCATCAGCAGCCCCTTACAGAGAGTCTCATCACCAGCCCCCTTACATCAGGCTCCCATCAACAGCCCCTAAAATCAGAGTCCCATCAGCACCCTCTTACCTCAGAGTCCCATCAACAGCCTCTTACATCAGAGTCCTATCAGCAGCCCCTTACATCAAAGTTCCATCACCAGTTCACATACATCGGAGTCCCATCAGCAGCCCCTTACATCAAAGACCAATCACCAGCCCTTTTCATGAGAGTCCCATCAGCAGCCCCTTACATCAGAGTCCCATCAGTAACCCCTTACTTCAGAATCCCATCAACAACCCCTTACTTTAGTGTCCCATCAGCAGCCACTTACATCAGAGTCCATTCAGCAACCCCTTACATCAGAGTCCCATCACCAGCCCCCTTACATCAGAGTCCCATCACCAGCCCCTTACAAAGAATCATCACCTGTTCCCTTACATCAGAGTCCCATCACCAGCCCCTTACAAAGAATCATCACCTGTTCCCTTACATCAGAGTCCCAATCGCAGTCTCTTACATTAGAGTTCCACCAGCAGCCCCTTACATCAGAGTCCCATCCCCAGCCCCTTACATCAGAGTCCCATCAGCAGCCTCTTACTTCAGAGTCCCACCACCAGCCCCTTACATCAAACTCCCATCACATCAGAGTACCATCACCAGCCCCTTACATCAGAGTCCCATCATAGGCCCCTTACATCAGAGTCCCATCAGGAGCCCCTTACATCAGAAACCCATCAGAATCCCCTTACATCAGAGTCCCATCAGCAGCCCCTTACAGAGAGTCTCATCACCAGCCCCCTTACATCAGGCTCCCATCAACAGCCCCTAACACCAGAGTCCCATCAGCACCCCCTTACCTCAGAGTCCCATCAAAAGCCTCTTACATCAGAGTCCTATCAGCAGCCCCTTACATCAAAGTTCCATCACCAGTTCACATACATCGGAGTCCCATCAGCAGCCCCTTACATCAAAGACCAATCACCAGCCCTTTTCATGAGAGTCCCATCAGCAGCCCCTTACATCAGAGTCCCATCAGTAACCCCTTACTTCAGAATCCCATCAACAACCCCTTACTTTAGAGTCCCATCAGCAGCCACTTACATCAGAGTCCATTCAGCAACCCCTTACATCAGAGTCCCATCACCAGCCCCCTTACATCAGAGTCCCATCACCAGCCCCTTACAAAGAATCATCACCTGTTCCCTTACATCAGAGTCCCAATCGCAGTCTCTTACATTAGAGTTCCACCAGCAGCCCCTTACATCAGAGTCCCATCCCCAGCCCCTTACATCAGAGTCCCATCAGCAGCCTCTTACTTCAGAGTCCCACCACCAGCCCCTTACATCAAACTCCCATCACATCAGAGTACCATCACCAGCCCCTTACATAAGAGTCCCATCATAGGCCCCTTACATCAGAGTCCCATCAGGAGCCCCTTACATCAGAAACCCATCAGAATCCCCTTACATCAGAGTCCCATCAGCAGCCCCTTACAGAGAGTCTCATCACCAGCCCCCTTACATCAGGCTCCCATCAACAGCCCCTAACATCAGAGTCCCATCAGCACCCCCTTACCTCAGAGTCCCATCAACAGCCTCTTACATCAGAGTCCTATCAGCAGCCCCTTACATCAAAGTTCCATCACCAGTTCACAAACATCGGAGTCCCATCAGCAGCCCCTTACATCAAAGACCAATCACCAGCCCTTTTCATGAGAGTCCCATCAGCAGCCCCTTACATCAGAGTCCCATCAGTAACCCCTTACTTCAGAATCCCATCAACAAACCCTTACTTTAGAGTCCCATCAGCAGCCACTTACATCAGAGTCCATTCAGCAACCCCTTACATCAGAGTCCCATCACCAGCCCCCTTAAATCAGAGTACCATCACCAGCCCCTTACAAAGAATCATCACCTGTTCCCTTACATCAGAGTCCCAATCGCAGTCTCTTACATTAGAGTTCCACCAGCAGCCCCTTACATCAGAGTCCCATCCCCAGCCCCTTACATCAGAGTCCCATCAGCAGCCTCTTACTTCAGAGTCCCACCACCAGCCCCTTACATCAAACTCCCATCACATCAGAGTACCATCACCAGCCCCTTACATCAGAGTCCCATCATAGGCCCCTTACATCAGAGTCCCATCAGGAGCCCCTTACATCAGAAACCCATCAGAATCCCCTTACATCAGAGTCCCATCAGCAGCCCCTTACAGAGAGTCTCATCACCAGCCCCCTTACATCAGGCTCCCATCAACAGCCCCTAACATCAGAGTCCCATCAGCACCCTCTTACCTCAGAGTCCCATCAACAGCCTCTTACATCAGAGTCCTATCAGCAGCCCCTTACATCAAAGTTCCATCACCAGTTCACATACATCGGAGTCCCATCAGCAGCCCCTTACATCAAAGACCAATCACCAGCCCTTTTCATGAGAGTCCCATCAGCAGCCCCTTACATCAGAGTCCCATCAGTAACCCCTTACTTCAGAATCCCATCAACAACCCCTTACTTTAGTGTCCCATCAGCAGCCACTTACATCAGAGTCCATTCAGCAACCCCTTACATCAGAGTCCCATCACCAGCCCCCTTACATCAGAGTCCCATCACCAGCCCCTTACAAAGAATCATCACCTGTTCCCTTACATCAGAGTCCCATCACCAGCCCCTTACAAAGAATCATCACCTGTTCCCTTACATCAGAGTCCCAATCGCAGTCTCTTACATTAGAGTTCCACCAGCAGCCCCTTACATCAGAGTCCCATCCCCAGCCCCTTACATCAGAGTCCCATCAGCAGCCTCTTACTTCAGAGTCCCACCACCAGCCCCTTACATCAAACTCCCATCACATCAGAGTACCATCACCAGCCCCTTACATCAGAGTCCCATCATAGGCCCCTTACATCAGAGTCCCATCAGGAGCCCCTTACATCAGAAACCCATCAGAATCCCCTTACATCAGAGTCCCATCAGCAGCCCCTTACAGAGAGTCTCATCACCAGCCCCCTTACATCAGGCTCCCATCAACAGCCCCTAACACCAGAGTCCCATCAGCACCCCCTTACCTCAGAGTCCCATCAAAAGCCTCTTACATCAGAGTCCTATCAGCAGCCCCTTACATCAAAGTTCCATCACCAGTTCACATACATCGGAGTCCCATCAGCAGCCCCTTACATCAAAGACCAATCACCAGCCCTTTTCATGAGAGTCCCATCAGCAGCCCCTTACATCAGAGTCCCATCAGTAACCCCTTACTTCAGAATCCCATCAACAACCCCTTACTTTAGAGTCCCATCAGCAGCCACTTACATCAGAGTCCATTCAGCAACCCCTTACATCAGAGTCCCATCACCAGCCCCCTTACATCAGAGTCCCATCACCAGCCCCTTACAAAGAATCATCACCTGTTCCCTTACATCAGAGTCCCAATCGCAGTCTCTTACATTAGAGTTCCACCAGCAGCCCCTTACATCAGAGTCCCATCCCCAGCCCCTTACATCAGAGTCCCATCAGCAGCCTCTTACTTCAGAGTCCCACCACCAGCCCCTTACATCAAACTCCCATCACATCAGAGTACCATCACCAGCCCCTTACATAAGAGTCCCATCATAGGCCCCTTACATCAGAGTCCCATCAGGAGCCCCTTACATCAGAAACCCATCAGAATCCCCTTACATCAGAGTCCCATCAGCAGCCCCTTACAGAGAGTCTCATCACCAGCCCCCTTACATCAGGCTCCCATCAACAGCCCCTAACATCAGCGTCCCATCAGCACCCCCTTACCTCAGAGTCCCATCAACAGCCTCTTACATCAGAGTCCTATCAGCAGCCCCTTAAATCAAAGTTCCATCACCAGTTCACATACATCGGAGTCCCATCAGCAGCCCCTTA
Source organism: Lithobates septentrionalis (assembly GCA_037952835.1). NCBI lineage: Eukaryota > Metazoa > Chordata > Amphibia > Anura > Ranidae > Lithobates > Lithobates septentrionalis. The sequence continues at coordinate 5,327,182 of JBBDGP010001120.1, forward strand.
CATCAAAGACCAATCACCAGCCCTTTTCATGAGAGTCCCATCAGCAGCCCCTTACATCAGAGTCCCATCAGTAACCCCTTACTTCAGAATCCCATCAACAACCCCTTACTTTAGAGTCCCATCAGCAGCCACTTACATCAGAGTCCATTCAGCAACCCCTTACATCAGAGTCCCATCACCAGCCCCCTTACATCAGAGTCCCATCACCAGCCCCTTACAAAGAATCATCACCTGTTCCCTTACATCAGAGTCCCAATCGCAGTCTCTTACATTAGAGTTCCACCAGCAGCCCCTTACATCAGAGTCCCATCCCCAGCCCCTTACATCAGAGTCCCATCAGCAGCCTCTTACTTCAGAGTCCCACCACCAGCCCCTTACATCAAACTCCCATCACATCAGAGTACCATCACCAGCCCCTTACATCAGAGTCCCATCATAGGCCCCTTACATCAGAGTCCCATCAGGAGCCCCTTACATCAGAAACCCATCAGAATCCACTTACATCAGAGTCCCATCAGCAGCCCCTTACAGAGAGTCTCATCACCAGCCCCCTTACATCAGGCTCCCATCAACAGCCCCTAACATCAGAGTCCCATCAGCACCCCCTTACCTCAGAGTCCCATCAACAGCCTCTTACATCAGAGTCCTATCAGCAGCCCCTTACATCAAAGTTCCATCACCAGTTCACAAACATCGGAGTCCCATCAGCAGCCCCTTACATCAAAGACCAATCACCTGCCCTTTTCATGAGAGTCCCATCAGCAGCCCCTTACATCAGAGTCCCATCAGTAACCCCTTACTTCAGAATCCCATCAACAAACCCTTACTTTAGAGTCCCATCAGCAGCCACTTACATCAGAGTCCATTCAGCAACCCCTTACATCAGAGTCCCATCACCAGCCCCCTTAAATCAGAGTCCCATCACCAGCCCCTTACAAAGAATCATCACCTGTTCCCTTACATCAGAGTCCCAATCGCAGTCTCTTACATTAGAGTTCCACCAGCAGCCCCTTACATCAGAGTCCCATCCCCAGCCCCTTACATCAGAGTCCCATCAGCAGCCTCTTACTTCAGAGTCCCACCACCAGCCCCTTACATCAAACTCCCATCACATCAGAGTACCATCACCAGCCCCTTACATAAGAGTCCCATCATAGGCCCCTTACATCAGAGTCCCATCAGGAGCCCCTTACATCAGAAACCCATCAGAATCCCCTTACATCAGAGTCCCATCAGCAGCCCCTTACAGAGAGTCTCATCACCAGCCCCCTTACATCAGGCTCCCATCAACAGCCCCTAACATCAGAGTCCCATCAGCACCCCCTTACCTCAGAGTCCCATCAACAGCCTCTTACATCAGAGTCCTATCAGCAGCCCCTTACATCAAAGTTCCATCACCAGTTCACATACATCGGAGTCCCATCAGCAGCCCCTTACATCAAAGACCAATCACCAGCCCTTTTCATGAGAGTCCCATCAGCAGCCCCTTACATCAGAGTCCCATCAGTAACCCCTTACTTCAGAATCCCATCAACAACCCCTTACTTTAGAGTCCCATCAGCAGCCACTTACATCAGAGTCCATTCAGCAACCCCTTACATCAGAGTCCCATCACCAGCCCCCTTACATCAGAGTCCCATCACCAGCCCCTTACAAAGAATCATCACCTGTTCCCTTACATCAGAGTCCCAATCGCAGTCTCTTACATTAGAGTTCCACCAGCAGCCCCTTACATCAGAGTCCCATCCCCAGCCCCTTACATCAGAGTCCCATCAGCAGCCTCTTACTTCAGAGTCCCACCACCAGCCCCTTACATCAAACTCCCATCACATCAGAGTACCATCACCAGCCCCTTACATAAGAGTCCCATCATAGGCCCCTTACATCAGAGTCCCATCAGGAGCCCCTTACATCAGAAACCCATCAGAATCCCCTTACATCAGAGTCCCATCAGCAGCCCCTTACAGAGAGTCTCATCACCAGCCCCCTTACATCAGGCTCCCATCAACAGCCCCTAACATCAGAGTCCCATCAGCACCCCCTTACCTCAGAGTCCCATCAACAGCCTCTTACATCAGAGTCCTATCAGCAGCCCCTTACATCAAAGTTCCATCACCAGTTCACATACATCGGAGTCCCATCAGCAGCCCCTTACATCAAAGACCAATCACCAGCCCTTTTCATGAGAGTCCCATCAGCAGCCCCTTACATCAGAGTCCCATCAGTAACCCCTTACTTCAGAATCCCATCAACAACCCCTTACTTTAGAGTCCCATCAGCAGCCACTTACATCAGAGTCCATTCAGCAACCCCTTACATCAGAGTCCCATCACCAGCCCCCTTACATCAGAGTCCCATCACCAGCCCCTTACAAAGAATCATCACCTGTTCCCTTACATCAGAGTCCCAATCGCAGTCTCTTACATTAGAGTTCCACCAGCAGCCCCTTACATCAGAGTCCCATCCCCAGCCCCTTACATCAGAGTCCCATCAGCAGCCTCTTACTTCAGAGTCCCACCACCAGCCCCTTACATCAAACTCCCATCACATCAGAGTACCATCACCAGCCCCTTACATCAGAGTCCCATCATAGGCCCCTTACATCAGAGTCCCATCAGGAGCCCCTTACATCAGAAACCCATCAGAATCCACTTACATCAGAGTCCCATCAGCAGCCCCTTACAGAGAGTCTCATCACCAGCCCCCTTACATCAGGCTCCCATCAACAGCCCCTAACATCAGAGTCCCATCAGCACCCCCTTACCTCAGAGTCCCATCAACAGCCTCTTACATCAGAGTCCTATCAGCAGCCCCTTACATCAAAGTTCCATCACCAGTTCACAAACATCGGAGTCCCATCAGCAGCCCCTTACATCAAAGACCAATCACCAGCCCTTTTCATGAGAGTCCCATCAGCAGCCCCTTACATCAGAGTCCCATCAGTAACCCCTTACTTCAGAATCCCATCAACAAACCCTTACTTTAGAGTCCCATCAGCAGCCACTTACATCAGAGTCCATTCAGCAACCCCTTACATCAGAGTCCCATCACCAGCCCCCTTAAATCAGAGTCCCATCACCAGCCCCTTACAAAGAATCATCACCTGTTCCCTTACATCAGAGTCCCAATCGCAGTCTCTTACATTAGAGTTCCACCAGCAGCCCCTTACATCAGAGTCCCATCCCCAGCCCCTTACATCAGAGTCCCATCAGCAGCCTCTTACTTCAAACTCCCATCACATCAGAGTACCATCACCAGCCCCTTACATCAGAGTCCCATCATAGGCCCCTTACATCAGAGTCCCATCAGGAGCCCCTTACATCAGAAACCCATCAGAATCCCCTTACATCAGAGTCCCATCAGCAGCCCCTTACAGAGAGTCTCATCACCAGCCCCCTTACATCAGGCTCCCATCAACAGCCCCTAACATCAGAGTCCCATCAGCACCCCCTTACCTCAGAGTCCCATCAACAGCCTCTTACATCAGAGTCCTATCAGCAGCCCATTACATCAAAGTTCCATCTCCAGTTCACATACATCGGAGTCCCATCAGCAGCCCCTTACATCAAAGACCAATCACCAGCCCTTTTCATGAGAGTCCCATCAGCAGCCCCTTACATCAGAGTCCCATCAGTAACCCCTTACTTCAGAATCCCATCAACAACCCCTTACTTTAGTGTCCCATCAGCAGCCACTTACATCAGAGTCCATTCAGCAACCCCTTACATCAGAGTCCCATCACCAGCCCCCTTACATCAGAGTCCCATCACCAGCCCCTTACAAAGAATCATCACCTGTTCCCTTACATCAGAGTCCCATCACCAGCCCCTTACAAAGAATCATCACCTGTTCCCTTACATCAGAGTCCCAATCGCAGTCTCTTACATTAGAGTTCCACCAGCAGCCCCTTACATCAGAGTCCCATCCCCAGCCCCTTACATCAGAGTCCCATCAGCAGCCTCTTACTTCAGAGTCCCACCACCAGCCCCTTACATCAAAGTCCCATCACATCAGAGTACCATCACCAGCCCCTTACATCAGAGTCCCATCACAGGCCCCTTACATCAGAGTCCCATCAGGAGCCCCTTACATCAGAAACCCATCAGAATCCCCTTACATCAGAGTCCCATCAGCAGCCCCTTACAGAGAGTCTCATCACCAGCCCCCTTACATCAGGCTCCCATCAACAGCCCCTAACATCAGAGTCCCATCAGCACCCTCTTACCTCAGAGTCCCATCAACAGCCTCTTACATCAGAGTCCTATCAGCAGCCCCTTACATCAAAGTTCCATCACCAGTTCACATACATCGGAGTCCCATCAGCAGCCCCTTACATCAAAGACCAATCACCAGCCCTTTTCATGAGAGTCCCATCAGCAGCCCCTTACATCAGAGTCCCATCAGTAACCCCTTACTTCAGAATCCCATCAACAACCCCTTACTTTAGTGTCCCATCAGCAGCCACTTACATCAGAGTCCATTCAGCAACCCCTTACATCAGAGTCCCATCACCAGCCCCCTTACATCAGAGTCCCATCACCAGCCCCTTACAAAGAATCATCACCTGTTCCCTTACATCAGAGTCCCATCACCAGCCCCTTACAAAGAATCATCACCTGTTCCCTTACATCAGAGTCCCAATCGCAGTCTCTTACATTAGAGTTCCACCAGCAGCCCCTTACATCAGAGTCCCATCCCCAGCCCCTTACATCAGAGTCCCATCAGCAGCCTCGTACTTCAGAGTCCCACCACCAGCCCCTTACATCAAACTCCCATCACATCAGAGTACCATCACCAGCCCCTTACATAAGAGTCCCATCATAGGCCCCTTACATCAGAGTCCCATCAGGAGCCCCTTACATCAGAAACCCATCAGAATCCCCTTACATCAGAGTCCCATCAGCAGCCCCTTACAGAGAGTCTCATCACCAGCCCCCTTACATCAGGCTCCCATCAACAGCCCCTAACATCAGAGTCCCATCAGCACCCCCTTACCTCAGAGTCCCATCAACAGCCTCTTACATCAGAGTCCTATCAGCAGCCCCTTACATCAAAGTTCCATCACCAGTTCACATACATCAGAGTCCCATCAGCAGCCCCTTACATCAAAGACCAATCACCAGCCCTTTTCATGAGAGTCCCATCAGCAGCCCCTTACATCAGAGTCCCATCAGTAACCCCTTACTTCAGAATCCCATCAACAACCCCTTACTTTAGAGTCCCATCAGCAGCCACTTACATCAGAGTCCATTCAGCAACCCCTTACATCAGAGTCCCATCACCAGCCCCCTTACATCAGAGTCCCATCACCAGCCCCTTACAAAGAATCATCACCTGTTCCCTTACATCAGAGTCCCAATCGCAGTCTCTTACATTAGAGTGCCACCAGCAGCCCCTTACATCAGAGTCCCATCCCCAGCCCCTTACATCAGAGTCCCATCAGCAGCCTCTTACTTCAGAGTCCCACCACCAGCCCCTTACATCAAACTCCCATCACATCAGAGTACCATCACCAGCCCCTTACATCAGAGTCCCATCATAGGCCCCTTACATCAGAGTCCCATCAGGAGCCCCTTACATCAGAAACCCATCAGAATCCCCTTACATCAGAGTCCCATCAGCAGCCCCTTACTTCAGAGTCCCATCAGCAGCCCCTTACATCAGAGTCCCATCAACAGCCCCCTTACATCAGAGTCCCATCAACAGTCCTTAACATCAGAGACCCATCAGCAACCTCTTACTTCAGAGTCCCACCACCAGCCCCTTACATCAAAGTCCCATCACATCAGAGTACCATCACCAGCCCCTTACATCAGAGTCCCATCACAGGCCCCTTACATCAGAGTCCCATCAGGAGCCCCTTACATCAGAAACCCATCAGAATCCCCTTACATCAGAGTCCCATCAGCAGCCCCTTACAGAGAGTCTCATCACCAGCCCCCTTACATCAGGCTCCCATCAACAGCCCCTAACATCAGAGTCCCATCAGCACCCTCTTACCTCAGAGTCCCATCAACAGCCTCTTACATCAGAGTCCTATCAGCAGCCCCTTACATCAAAGTTCCATCACCAGTTCACATACATCGGAGTCCCATCAGCAGCCCCTTACATCAAAGACCAATCACCAGCCCTTTTCATGAGAGTCCCATCAGCAGCCCCTTACATCAGAGTCCCATCAGTAACCCCTTACTTCAGAATCCCATCAACAACCCCTTACTTTAGTGTCCCATCAGCAGCCACTTACATCAGAGTCCATTCAGCAACCCCTTACATCAGAGTCCCATCACCAGCCCCCTTACATCAGAGTCCCATCACCAGCCCCTTACAAAGAATCATCACCTGTTCCCTTACATCAGAGTCCCATCACCAGCCCCTTACAAAGAATCATCACCTGTTCCCTTACATCAGAGTCCCAATCGCAGTCTCTTACATTAGAGTTCCACCAGCAGCCCCTTACATCAGAGTCCCATCCCCAGCCCCTTACATCAGAGTCCCATCAGCAGCCTCTTACTTCAGAGTCCCACCACCAGCCCCTTACATCAAACTCCCATCACATCAGAGTACCATCACCAGCCCCTTACATCAGAGTCCCATCATAGACCCCTTACATCAGAGTCCCATCAGGAGCCCCTTACATCAGAAACCCATCAGAATCCCCTTACATCAGAGTCCCATCAGCAGTCCCTTACAGAGAGTCTCATCACCAGCCCCCTTACATCAGGCTCCCATCAACAGCCCCTAACATCAGAGTCCCATCAGCACCCCCTTACCCCAGAGTCCCATCAACAGCCTCTTACATCAGAGTCCTATCAGCAGCCCCTTACATCAAAGTTCCATCACCAGTTCACATACATCGGAGTCCCATCAGCAGCCCCTTACATCAAAGACCAATCACCAGCCCTTTTCATGAGAGTCCCATCAGCAGCCCCTTACATCAGAGTCCCATCAGTAACCCCTTACTTCAGAATCCCATCAACAACCCCTTACTTTAGAGTCCCATCAGCAGCCACTTACATCAGAGTCCATTCAGCAACCCCTTACATCAGAGTCCCATCACCAGCCCCCTTACATCAGAGTCCCATCACCAGCCCCTTACAAAGAATCATCACCTGTTCCCTTACATCAGAGTCCCAATCGCAGTCTCTTACATTAGAGTTCCACCAGCAGCCCCTTACATCAGAGTCCCATCCCCAGCCCCTTACATCAGAGTCCCATCAGCAGCCTCTTACTTCAGAGTCCCACCACCAGCCCCTTACATCAAACTCCCATCACATCAGAGTACCATCACCAGCCCCTTACATAAGAGTCCCATCATAGGCCCCTTACATCAGAGTCCCATCAGGAGCCCCTTACATCAGAAACCCATCAGAATCCCCTTACATCAGAGTCCCATCAGCAGCCCCTTACAGAGAGTCTCATCACCAGCCCCCTTACATCAGGCTCCCATCAACAGCCCCTAACATCAGAGTCCCATCAGCACCCCCTTACCTCAGAGTCCCATCAACAGCCTCTTACATCAGAGTCCTATCAGCAGCCCCTTACATCAAAGTTCCATCACCAGTTCACATACATCGGAGTCCCATCAGCAGCCCCTTACATCAAAGACCAATCACCAGCCCTTTTCATGAGAGTCCCATCAGCAGCCCCTTACATCAGAGTCCCATCAGTAACCCCTTACTTCAGAATCCCATCAACAACCCCTTACTTTAGAGTCCCATCAGCAGCCACTTACATCAGAGTCCATTCAGCAACCCCTTACATCAGAGTCCCATCACCAGCCCCCTTACATCAGAGTCCCATCACCAGCCCCTTACAAAGAATCATCACCTGTTCCCTTACATCAGAGTCCCAATCGCAGTCTCTTACATTAGAGTGCCACCAGCAGCCCCTTACATCAGAGTCCCATCCCCAGCCCCTTACATCAGAGTCCCATCAGCAGCCTCTTACTTCAGAGTCCCACCACCAGCCCCTTACATCAAACTCCCATCACATCAGAGTACCATCACCAGCCCCTTACATCAGAGTCCCATCATAGGCCCCTTACATCAGAGTTCCATCAGGAGCCCCTTACATCAGAAACCCATCAGAATCCCCTTACATCAGAGTCCCATCAGCAGCCCCTTACTTCAGAGTCCCATCAGCAGCCCCTTACATCAGAGTCCCATCAACAGCCCCCTTACATCAGAGTCCCATCAACAGTCCTTAACATCAGAGACCCATCAGCAACCTCTTACTTCAGAGTCCCACCACCAGCCCCTTACATCAAAGTCCCATCACATCAGAGTACCATCACCAGCCCCTTACATCAGAGTCCCATCACAGGCCCCTTACATCAGAGTCCCATCAGGAGCCCCTTACATCAGAAACCCATCAGAATCCCCTTACATCAGAGTCCCATCAGCAGCCCCTTACAGAGAGTCTCATCACCAGCCCCCTTACATCAGGCTCCCATCAACAGCCCCTAACATCAGAGTCCCATCAGCACCCTCTTACCTCAGAGTCCCATCAACAGCCTCTTACATCAGAGTCCTATCAGCAGCCCCTTACATCAAAGTTCCATCACCAGTTCACATACATCGGAGTCCCATCAGCAGCCCCTTACATCAAAGACCAATCACCAGCCCTTTTCATGAGAGTCCCATCAGCAGCCCCTTACTTCAGAATCCCATCAACAACCCCTTACTTTAGTGTCCCATCAGCAGCCACTTACATCAGAGTCCATTCAGCAACCCCTTACATCAGAGTCCCATCACCAGCCCCCTTACATCAGAGTCCCATCACCAGCCCCTTACAAAGAATCATCACCTGTTCCCTTACATCAGAGTCCCATCACCAGCCCCTTACAAAGAATCATCACCTGTTCCCTTACATCAGAGTCCCAATCGCAGTCTCTTACATTAGAGTTCCACCAGCAGCCCCTTACATCAGAGTCCCATCCCCAGCCCCTTACATCAGAGTCCCATCAGAAGCCTCTTACTTCAGAGTCCCACCACCAGCCCCTTACATCAAACTCCCATCACATCAGAGTACCATCACCAGCCCCTTACATCAGAGTCCCATCATAGGCCCCTTACATCAGAGTCCCATCAGGAGCCCCTTACATCAGAAACCCATCAGAATCCCCTTACATCAGAGTCCCATCAGCAGCCCCTTACAGAGAGTCTCATCACCAGCCCCCTTACATCAGGCTCCCATCAACAGCCCCTAACATCAGAGTCCCATCAGCACCCCCTTACCTCAGAGTCCCATCAACAGCCTCTTACATCAGAGTCCTATCAGCAGCCCCTTACATCAAAGTTCCATCACCAGTTCACATACATTGGAGTCCCATCAGCAGCCCCTTACATCAAAGACCAATCACCAGCCCTTTTCATGAGAGTCCCATCAGCAGCCCCTTACATCCGAGTCCCATCAGTAACCCCTTACTTCAGAATCCCATCAACAACCCCTTACTTTAGAGTCCCATCAGCAGCCACTTACATCAGAGTCCATTCAGCAACCCCTTACATCAGAGTCCCATCACCAGCCCCCTTACATCAGAGTCCCATCACCAGCCCCTTACAAAGAATCATCACCTGTTCCCTTACATCAGAGTCCCAATCGCAGTCTCTTACATTAGAGTTCCACCAGCAGCCCCTTACATCAAGAGTCCCATCCCCAGCCCCTTACATCAGAGTCCCATCAGCAGCCTCTTACTTCAGAGTCCCACCACCAGCCCCTTACATCAAACTCCCATCACATCAGAGTACCATCACCAGCCCCTTACATAAGAGTCCCATCATAGGCCCCTTACATCAGAGTCCCATCAGGAGCCCCTTACATCAGAAACCCATCAGAATCCCCTTACATCAGAGTCCCATCAGCAGCCCCTTACAGAGAGTCTCATCACCAGCCCCCTTACATCAGGCTCCCATCAACAGCCCCTAACATCAGAGTCCCATCAGCACCCCCTTACCTCAGAGTATCATCAACAGCCTCTTACATCAGAGTCCTATCAGCAGCCCCTTACATCAAAGTTCCATCACCAGTTCACATACATCGGAGTCCCATCAGCAGCCCCTTACATCAAAGACCAATCACCAGCCCTTTTCATGAGAGTCCCATCAGCAGCCCCTTACATCAGAGTCCCATCAGTAACCCCTTACTTCAGAATCCCATCAACAACCCCTTACTTTAGAGTCCCATCAGCAGCCACTTACATCAGAGTCCATTCAGCAACCCCTTACATCAGAGTCCCATCACCAGCCCCCTTACATCAGAGTCCCATCACCAGCCCCTTACAAAGAATCATCACCTGTTCCCTTACATCAGAGTCCCAATCGCAGTCTCTTACATTAAAGTGCCACCAGCAGCCCCTTACATCAAAGTCCCATCCCCAGCCCCTTACATCAGAGTCCCATCAGCAGCCTCTTACTTCAGAGTCCCACCACCAGCCCCTTACATCAAACTCCCATCACATCAGAGTACCATCACCAGCCCCTTACATCAGAGTCCCATCATAGGCCCCTTACATCAGAGTCCCATCAGGAGCCCCTTACATCAGAAACCCATCAGAATCCCCTTACATCAGAGTCCCATCAGCAGCCCCTTACTTCAGAGTCCCATCAGCAGCCCCTTACATCAGAGTCCCATCAACAGCCCCCTTACATCAGAGTCCCATCAACAGTCCTTAACATCAGAGACCCATCAGCAACCTCTTACTTCAGAGTCCCACCACCAGCCCCTTACATCAAAGTCCCATCACATCAGAGTACCATCACCAGCCCCTTACATCAGAGTCCCATCACAGGCCCCTTACATCAGAGTCCCATCAGGAGCCCCTTACATCAGAAACCCATCAGAATCCCCTTACATCAGAGTCCCATCAGCAGCCCCTTACAGAGAGTCTCATCACCAGCCCCCTTACATCAGGCTCCCATCAACAGCCCCTAACATCAGAGTCCCATCAGCACCCCCTTACCCCAGAGTCCCATCAACAGCCTCTTACATCAGAGTCCTATCAGCAGCCCCTTACATCAAAGTTCCATCACCAGTTCACATACATCGGAGTCCCATCAGCAGCCCCTTACATCAAAGACCAATCACCAGCCCTTTTCATGAGAGTCCCATCAGCAGCCCCTTACATCAGAGTCCCATCAGTAACCCCTTACTTCAGAATCCCATCAACAACCCCTTACTTTAGAGTCCCATCAGCAGCCACTTACATCAGAGTCCATTCAGCAACCCCTTACATCAGAGTCCCATCACCAGCCCCCTTACATCAGAGTCCCATCACCAGCCCCTTACAAAGCATCATCACCTGTTCCCTTACATCAGAGTCCCAATCGCAGTCTCTTACATTAGAGTTCCACCAGCAGCCCCTTACATCAGAGTCCCATCCCCAGCCCCTTACATCAGAGTCCCATCAGCAGCCTCTTACTTCAGAGTCCCACCACCAGCCCCTTACATCAAACTCCCATCACATCAGAGTACCATCACCAGCCCCTTACATCAGAGTCCCATCATAGGCCCCTTACATCAGAGTCCCATCAGGAGCCCCTTACATCAGAAACCCATCAGAATCCCCTTACATCAGAGTCCCATCAGCAGCCCCTTACAGAGAGTCTCATCACCAGCCCCCTTACATCAGGCTCCCATCAACAGCCCCTAACATCAGAGTCCCATCAGCACCCCCTTACCTCAGAGTCCCATCAACAGCCTCTTACATCAGAGTCCTATCAGCAGCCCCTTACATCAAAGTTCCATCACCAGTTCACAAACATCGGAGTCCCATCAGCAGCCCCTTACATCAAAGACCAATCACCAGCCCTTTTCATGAGAGTCCCATCAGCAGCCCCTTACATCAGAGTCCCATCAGTAACCCCTTACTTCAGAATCCCATCAACAAACCCTTACTTTAGAGTCCCATCAGCAGCCACTTACATCAGAGTCCATTCAGCAACCCCTTACATCAAAGTCCCATCACCAGCCCCCTTAAATCAGAGTCCCATCACCAGCCCCTTACAAAGAATCATCACCTGTTCCCTTACATCAGAGTCCCAATCGCAGTCTCTTACATTAGCGTTCCACCAGCAGCCCCTTACATCAGAGTCCCATCCCCAGCCCCTTACATCAGAGTCCCATCAGCAGCCTCTTACTTCAGAGTCCCACCACCAGCCCCTTACATCAAACTCCCATCACATCAGAGTACCATCACCAGCCCCTTACATCAGAGTCCCATCATAGGCCCCTTACATCAGAGTCCCATCAGGAGCCCCTTACATCAGAAACCCATCAGAATCCCCTTACATCAGAGTCCCATCAGCAGCCCCTTACAGAGAGTCTCATCACCAGCCCCCTTACATCAGGCTCCCATCAACAGCCCCTAACATCAGAGTCCCATCAGCACCCCCTTACCTCAGAGTCCCATCAACAGCCTCTTACATCAGAGTCCTATCAGCAGCCCCTTACATCAAAGTTCCATCACCAGTTCACATACATCGGAGTCCCATCAGCAGCCCCTTACATCAAAGACCAATCACCAGCCCTTTTCATGAGAGTCCCATCAGCAGCCCCTTACATCAGAGTCCCATCAGTAACCCCTTACTTCAGAATCCCATCAACAACCCCTTACTTTAGTGTCCCATCAGCAGCCACTTACATCAGAGTCCATTCAGCAACCCCTTACATCAGAGTCCCATCACCAGCCCCCTTACATCAGAGTCCCATCACCAGCCCCTTACAAAGAATCATCACCTGTTCCCTTACATCAGAGTCCCATCACCAGCCCCTTACAAAGAATAATCACCTGTTCCCTTACATCAGAGTCCCAATCGCAGTCTCTTACATTAGAGTTCCACCAGCAGCCCCTTACATCAGAGTCCCATCCCCAGCCCCTTACATCAGAGTCCCATCAGCAGCCTCTTACTTCAGAGTCCCACCACCAGCCCCTTACATCAAAGTCCCATCACATCAGAGTACCATCACCAGCCCCTTACATCAGAGTCCCATCACAGGCCTCTTACATCAGAGTCCCATCAGGAGCCCCTTACATCAGAAACCCATCAGAATCCCCTTACATCAGAGTCCCATCAGCAGCCCCTTACAGAGAGTCTCATCACCAGCCCCCTTACATCAGGCTCCCATCAACAGCCCCTAACATCAGAGTCCCATCAGCACCCTCTTACCTCAGAGTCCCATCAACAGCCTCTTACATCAGAGTCCTATCAGCAGCCCCTTACATCAAAGTTCCATCACCAGTTCACATACATCGGAGTCCCATCAGCAGCCCCTTACATCAAAGACCAATCACCAGCCCTTTTCATGAGAGTCCCATCAGCAGCCCCTTACATCAGAGTCCCATCAGTAACCCCTTACTTCAGAATCCCATCAACAACCCCTTACTTTAGTGTCCCATCAGCAGCCACTTACATCAGAGTCCATTCAGCAACCCCTTACATCAGAGTCCCATCACCAGCCCCCTTACATCAGAGTCCCATCACCAGCCCCTTACAAAGAATCATCACCTGTTCCCTTACATCAGAGTCCCATCACCAGCCCCTTACAAAGAATCATCACCTGTTCCCTTACATCAGAGTCCCAATCGCAGTCTCTTACATTAGAGTTCCACCAGCAGCCCCTTACATCAGAGTCCCATCCCCAGCCCCTTACATCAGAGTCCCATCAGCAGCCTCTTACTTCAGAGTCCCACCACCAGCCCCTTACATCAAACTCCCATCACATCAGAGTACCATCACCAGCCCCTTACATCAGAGTCCCATCATAGGCCCCTTACATCAGAGTCCCATCAGGAGCCCCTTACATCAGAAACCCATCAGAATCCCCTTACATCAGAGTCCCATCAGCAGCCCCTTACAGAGAGTCTCATCACCAGCCCCCTTACATCAGGCTCCCATCAACAGCCCCTAACACCAGAGTCCCATCAGCACCCCCTTACCTCAGAGTCCCATCAAAAGCCTCTTACATCAGAGTCCTATCAGCAGCCCCTTACATCAAAGTTCCATCACCAGTTCACATACATCAGAGTCCCATCAGCAGCCCCTTACATCAAAGACCAATCACCAGCCCTTTTCATGAGAGTCCCATCAGCAGCCCCTTACATCAGAGTCCCATCAGTAACCCCTTACTTCAGAATCCCATCAACAACCCCTTACTTTAGAGTCCCATCAGCAGCCACTTACATCAGAGTCCATTCAGCAACCCCTTACATCAGAGTCCCATCACCAGCCCCCTTACATCAGAGTCCCATCACCAGCCCCTTACAAAGAATCATCACCTGTTCCCTTACATCAGAGTCCCAATCACAGTCTCTTACATTAGAGTTCCACCAGCAGCCCCTTACATCAGAGTCCCATCCCCAGCCCCTTACATCAGAGTCCCATCAGCAGCCTCTTACTTCAGAGTCCCACCACCAGCCCCTTACATCAAACTCCCATCACATCAGAGTACCATCACCAGCCCCTTACATAAGAGTCCCATCATAGGCCCCTTACATCAGAGTCCCATCAGGAGCCCCTTACATCAGAAACCCATCAGAATCCCCTTTCATCAGAGTCCCATCAGCAGCCCCTTACAGAGAGTCTCATCACCAGCCCCCTTACATCAGGCTCCCATCAACAGCCCCTAACATCAGAGTCCCATCAGCACCCCCTTACCTCAGAGTCCCATCAACAGCCTCTTACATCAGAGTCCTATCAGCAGCCCCTTACATCAAAGTTCCATCACCAGTTCACATACATTGGAGTCCCATCAGCAGCCCCTTACATCAAAGACCAATCACCAGTAGGGATGAGCTTCGAGTTCGAGTCGAACTCATGTTCTACTCGAACATTGGCTGTTCGCAAGTTCGCCGAACAGCGAACAATTTGGGGTGTTCGCGGCAAATTCGAATGCCGCGGAACACCCTTTAAAAGTCTATGGGAGAAATCAAAAGTGCTAATTTTAAAGGCTTATATGCAAGTTATTGTCATAAAAAGTGTTTGGGGACCCGGGTCCTGCCCCAGGGGACATGGATCAATGCAAAAAAAAGTTTTAAAAACGGACGTTTTTTCAGGAGCAGTGATTTTATTAATGCTTAAAGTCAAACAATAAAAGTGTAATATCCCTTTAAATTTCGTACCTGGGGGGTGTCTATAGTATGCCTGTAAAGGGGCGCATGTTTCCTGTGTTTAGAACAGTCTGACAGCAAAATGACATTTGGAAGGAAAAAACTCATTTAAAACTACCCGCGGCTATTGCATTGCCGACAATACACATAGAAGTTCATTGATAAAAACGGCATGGGAATTCCCCACAGGGCAACCCCGAACCAAAATAATAAAAAAAATGATGTGGGGGTCCCCCTAAATTCCATACAAGGCCCTTCAGGTCTGGTATGGATATTAAGGGGAACCCCAGCCAAAATTAAAAAAAAAAATTGACGTGGGGTTCCCCCTAAATTCCATACCAGACCCTTCAGGTCTGGTATGGATTTTAAGGGGAACCCCGCGCCAAAAAAAAAAAAAAAACGGCGTGGGGTCCCCCTAAAAATCCATACCAGACCCTTATCCGAGCACGCAACCTGGCAGGCCGCAGGAAAAGAGGGGGGGACGAGAGTGCGGCCCCCCCCCCTCCTGAACCGTACCAGGCCACATGCCCTCAACATTGGGAGGGTGCTTTGGGGTAGCCCCCCAAAACACCTTGTCCCCATGTTGATGAAGACAAGGGCCTCATCCCCACAACCGTGGCCGGTGGTTGTGGGGGTCTGCGGGCGGGGGGCTTATCGGAATCTGGAAGCCCCCTTTAACAAGGGGACCCCCAGATCCCGGCCCCCCCCTGTGTGAAATGGTAAGGGGGTACTTACCCCTACCATTTCACTAAAAAACTGTCAAAAATGTTAAAAATGACAAGAGACAGTTTTTGACAATTCCTTTATTTAAATGCTTCTTCTTTCTTCCTTCATCTTCTTCTTCTTCTGGTTCTTCTGGCTCTTCTGGTTCTTCCTCCGGCGTTCTCGTCCAGCATCTCCTCCGCGGCGTCTTCTATCTTCTTCTCCTCGGGCCGCTCCGCACCCATGGCATGAGGGGGGAGGCTCCCGCTCTTCTCTTCATCTTCTTCTTCATCTTCATCTTCTTCTTCATCTTCTTCTTCTTCTTCTTCTTCTTCTTCTCTTCTTCATCTCTTCTTCCTTCTTCATTTCTTCTGCGGGCCGCTCCGCATCCATGCATGGAGGGAGGCTCCCGCTGTGTGACGGCGTCTCTTCGTCTGACGGTTCTTAAATAACGGGGGGCGGGGCCATCCGGTGACCCCGCCCCCCTCTGATGCACGGTGAATTGACGGGACTTCCCTGTGACGTCACGGGGAATGCCACAGGGAAGTCCCGTCATGTCCCGTGCGTCAGAGGGGGGCGGGGTCACCGGGTGGCCCCGCCCCCCGTTATTTAAGAACCGTCAGACGAAGAGACGCCGTCACACAGCGGGAGCCTCCCTCCATGCATGGATGCGGAGCGGCCCGCAGAAGAAATGAAGAAGGAAGAAGAGATGAAGAAGAGAAGAAGAAGAAGAAGAAGAAGATGAAGAAGAAGATGAAGATGAAGAAGAAGATGAAGAGAAGAGCGGGAGCCTCCCCCCTCATGCCATGGGTGCGGAGCGGCCCGAGGAGAAGAAGATAGAAGACGCCGCGGAGGAGATGCTGGACGAGAACGCCGGAGGAAGAACCAGAAGAGTCAGAAGAACCAGAAGAAGAAGAAGATGAAGGAAGAAAGAAGAAGCATTTAAATAAAGGAATTGTCAAAAACTGTCTCTTGTCATTTTTAACATTTTTGACAGTTTTTTAGTGAAATGGTAGGGGTAAGTACCCCCTTACCATTTCACACAGGGGGGGGCCGGAATCTGGGGGTCCCCTTGTTAAAGGGGGCTTCCAGATTCCGATAAGCCCCCCGCCCGCAGACCCCCACAACCACCGGCCACGGTTGTGGGGATGAGGCCCTTGTCTTCATCAACATGGGGACAAGGTACTTTGGGGGGCTACCCCAAAGCACCCTCCCAATGTTGAGGGCATGTGGCCTGGTATGGTTCAGGAGGGGGGGGGGCCGCACTCTCGTCCCCCCTCTTTTCCTGCGGCCTGCCAGGTTGCGTGCTCGGATAAGGGTCTGGTATGGATTTTTAGGGGGACCCCACGCCGTTTTTTTTTTTTTTTTGGGCGCGGGGTTCCCCTTAAAATCCATACCAGACCTGAAGGGTCTGGTATGGAATTTAGGGGGAACCCCACGTCAATTTTTTTTTAAAATTTTGGCTGGGGTTCCCCTTAATATCCATACCAGACCTGAAGGGCCTTGTATGGAATTTAGGGGGACTCCCACATCATTTTTTTTTTTTAATTTTGGTTCGGGGTTGCCCTGTGGGGAATTCCCATGCCGTTTTTATCAATGAACTTCTATGTGTATTGTCGGCAATGCAATAGCCGCGGTAGTTTTAAATGAGTTTTTTCCTTCAAAATGTCATTTTGCTGTCAGACTGTTCTAAACACGGGAAACATGCGCCCCTTTACAGGCATACTATAGACACCCCCCAGGTATGAAATTTAAAGGGATATTACACTTTTATTGTTTGAATTTAAGCATTATTAAAATCACTGCTCCTGAAAAAACGGCCGTTTTTAAAACTTTTTTTGCATTGATCCATGTCCCCTGGGGCAGGACCCAGGTCCCCAAACACTTTTATTGACAATAACTTGCATATTAGCCTTTAAAATTAGCACTTTTGATTATTCATGTTCGTGTCCCATAGACTTTAACGGTGTTCGCGTGTTCGAACAAATTTTTTCCTGTTCGCATGTTCTGGTGCGAAATGAACAGGGGGGTGTTCGGCTCATCCCTAATCACCAGCCCTTTTCATGAGAGTCCCATCAGCAGCCCCTTACATCAGAGTCCCATCAGTAACCCCTTACTTCAGAATCCCATCAACAACCCCTTACTTTAGAGTCCCATCAGCAGCCACTTACATCAGAGTCCATTCAGCAACCCCTTACATCAGAGTCCCATCACCAGCCCCCTTACATCAGAGTCCCATCACCAGCCCCTTACAAAGAATCATCACCTGTTCCCTTACATCAAAGTCCCAATCGCAGTCTCTTACATTAGAGTGCCACCAGCAGCCCCTTACATCAGAGTCCCATCCCCAGCCCCTTACATCAGAGTCCCATCAGCAGCCTCTTACTTCAGAGTCCCACCACCAGCCCCTTACATCAAACTCCCATCACATCAGAGTACCATCACCAGCCCCTTACTTCAGAGTCCCATCATAGGCCCCTTACATCAGAGTCCCATCAGGAGCCCCTTACATCAGAAACCCATCAGAATCCCCTTACATCAGAGTCCCATCAGCAGCCCCTTACTTCAGAGTCCCATCAGCAGCCCCTTACATCAGAGTCCCATCAACAGCCCCCTTACATCAGAGTCCCATCAACAGTCCTTAACATCAGAGACCCATCAGCAACCTCTTACTTCAGAGTCCCACCACCAGCCCCTTACATCAAAGTCCCATCACATCAGAGTACCATCACCAGCCCCTTACATCAGAGTCCCATCACAGGCCCCTTACATCAGAGTCCCATCAGGAGCCCCTTACATCAGAAACCCATCAGAATCCCCTTACATCAGAGTCCCATCAGCAGCCCCTTACAGAGAGTCTCATCACCAGCCCCCTTACATCAGGCTCCCATCAACAGCCCCTAACATCAGAGTCCCATCAGCACCCCCTTACCCCAGAGTCCCATCAACAGCCTCTTACATCAGAGTCCTATCAGCAGCCCCTTACATCAAAGTTCCATCACCAGTTCACATACATCGGAGTCCCATCAGTAGCCCCTTACATCAAAGACCAATCACCAGCCCTTTTCATGAGAGTCCCATCAGCAGCCCCTTACATCAGAGTCCCATCAGTAACCCCTTACTTCAGAATCCCATCAACAACCCCTTACTTTAGAGTCCCATCAGCAGCCACTTACATCAGAGTCCATTCAGCAACCCCTTACATCAGAGTCCCATCACCAGCCCCCTTACATCAGAGTCCCATCACCAGCCCCTTACAAAGAATCATCACCTGTTCCCTTACATCAGAGTCCCAATCGCAGTCTCTTACAATAGAGTTCCACCAGCAGCCCCTTACATCAGAGTCCCATCCCCAGCCCCTTACATCAGAGTCCCATCAGCAGCCTCTTACTTCAGAGTCCCACCACCAGCCCCTTACATCAAACTCCCATCACATCAGAGTACCATCACCAGCCCCTTACATCAGAGTCCCATCATAGGCCCCTTACATCAGAGTCCCATCAGGAGCCCCTTACATCAGAAACCCATCAGAATCCCCTTACATCAGAGTCCCATCAGCAGCCCCTTACAGAGAGTCTCATCACCAGCCCCCTTACATCAGGCTCCCATCAACAGCCCCTAACATCAGAGTCCCATCAGCACCCCCTTACCTCAGAGTCCCATCAACAGCCTCTTACATCAGAGTCCTATCAGCAGCCCCTTACATCAAAGTTCCATCACCAGTTCACATACATCGGAGTCCCATCAGCAGCCCCTTACATCAAAGACCAATCACCAGCCCTTTTCATGAGAGTCCCATCAGCAGCCCCTTACATCAGAGTCCCATCAGTAACCCCTTACTTCAGAATCCCATCAACATCCCCTTACTTTAGTGTCCCATCAGCAGCCACTTACATCAGAGTCCATTCAGCAACCCCTTACATCAGAGTCCCATCACCAGCCCCCTTACATCAGAGTCCCATCACCAGCCCCTTACAAAGAATCATCACCTGTTCCCTTACATCAGAGTCCCATCACCAGCCCCTTACAAAGAATCATCACCTGTTCCCTTACATCAGAGTCCCAATCGCAGTCTCTTACATTAGAGTTCCACCAGCAGCCCCTTACATCAGAGTCCCATCCCCAGCCCCTTACATCAGAGTCCCATCAGCAGCCTCTTACTTCAGAGTCCCACCACCAGCCCCTTACATCAAACTCCCATCACATCAGAGTACCATCACCAGCCCCTTACATCAGAGTCCCATCATAGGCCCCTTACATCAGAGTCCCATCAGGAGCCCCTTACATCAGAAACCCATCAGAATCCCCTTACATCAGAGTCCCATCAGCAGCCCCTTACAGAGAGTCTCATCACCAGCCCCCTTACATCAGGCTCCCATCAACAGCCCCTAACACCAGAGTCCCATCAGCACCCCCTTACCTCAGAGTCCCATCAAAAGCCTCTTACATCAGAGTCCTATCAGCAGCCCCTTACATCAAAGTTCCATCACCAGTTCACATACATCGGAGTCCCATCAGCAGCCCCTTACATCAAAGACCAATCACCAGCCCTTTTCATGAGAGTCCCATCAGCAGCCCCTTACATCAGAGTCCCATCAGTAACCCCTTACTTCAGAATCCCATCAACAACCCCTTACTTTAGAGTCCCATCAGCAGCCACTTACATCAGAGTCCATTCAGCAACCCCTTACATCAGAGTCCCATCACCAGCCCCCTTACATCAGAGTCCCATCACCAGCCCCTTACAAAGAATCATCACCTGTTCCCTTACATCAGAGTCCCAATCGCAGTCTCTTACATTAGAGTTCCACCAGCAGCCCCTTACATCAGAGTCCCATCCCCAGCCCCTTACATCAGAGTCCCATCAGCAGCCTCTTACTTCAGAGTCCCACCACCAGCCCCTTACATCAAACTCCCATCACATCAGAGTACCATCACCAGCCCCTTACATAAGAGTCCCATCATAGGCCCCTTACATCAGAGTCCCATCAGGAGCCCCTTACATCAGAAACCCATCAGAATCCCCTTACATCAGAGTCCCATCAGCAGCCCCTTACAGAGAGTCTCATCACCAGCCCCCTTACATCAGGCTCCCATCAACAGCCCCTAACATCAGAGTCCCATCAGCACCCCCTTACCTCAGAGTCCCATCAACAGCCTCTTACATCAGAGTCCTATCAGCAGCCCCTTACATCAAAGTTCCATCACCAGTTCACATACATCGGAGTCCCATCAGCAGCCCCTTACATCAAAGACCAATCACCAGCCCTTTTCATGAGAGTCCCATCAGCAGCCCCTTACATCAGAGTCCCATCAGTAACCCCTTACTTCAGAATCCCATCAACAACCCCTTACTTTAGAGTCCCATCAGCAGCCACTTACATCAGAGTCCATTCAGCAACCCCTTACATCAGAGTCCCATCACCAGCCCCCTTACATCAGAGTCCCATCACCAGCCCCTTACAAAGAATCATCACCTGTTCCCTTACATCAGAGTCCCAATCACAGTCTCTTACATTAGAGTTCCACCAGCAGCCCCTTACATCAGAGTCCCATCCCCAGCCCCTTACATCAGAGTCCCATCAGCAGCCTCTTACTTCAGAGTCCCACCACCAGCCCCTTACATCAAACTCCCATCACATCAGAGTACCATCACCAGCCCCTTACATCAGAGTCCCATCATAGGCCCCTTACATCAGAGTCCCATCAGGAGCCCCTTACATCAGAAACCCATCAGAATCCCCTTACATCAGAGTCCCATCAGCAGCCCCTTACAGAGAGTCTCATCACCAGCCCCCTTACATCAGGCTCCCATCAACAGCCCCTAACACCAGAGTCCCATCAGCACCCCCTTACCTCAGAGTCCCATCAAAAGCCTCTTACATCAGAGTCCTATCAGCAGCCCCTTACATCAAAGTTCCATCACCAGTTCACATACATCGGAGTCCCATCAGCAGCCCCTTACATCAAAGACCAATCACCAGCCCTTTTCATGAGAGTCCCATCAGCAGCCCCTTACATCAGAGTCCCATCAGTAACCCCTTACTTCAGAATCCCATCAACAAACCCTTACTTTAGAGTCCCATCAGCAGCCATTTACATCAGAGTCCATTCAGCAACCCCTTACATCAGAGTCCCATCACCAGCCCCCTTAAATCAGAGTCCCATCACCAGCCCCTTACAAAGAATCATCACCTGTTCCCTTACATCAGAGTCCCAATCGCAGTCTCTTACATTAGAGTTCCACCAGCAGCCCCTTACATCAGAGTCCCATCCCCAGCCCCTTACATCAGAGTCCCATCAGCAGCCTCTTACTTCAGAGTCCCACCACCAGCCCCTTACATCAAACTCCCATCACATCAGAGTACCATCACCAGCCCCTTACATAAGAGTCCCATCATAGGCCCCTTACATCAGAGTCCCATCAGGAGCCCCTTACATCAGAAACCCATCAGAATCCCCTTACATCAGAGTCCCATCAGCAGCCCCTTACAGAGAGTCTCATCACCAGCCCCCTTACATCAGGCTCCCATCAACAGCCCCTAACATCAGAGTCCCATCAGCACCCCCTTACCCCAGAGTCCCATCAACAGCCTCTTACATCAGAGTCCTATCAGCAGCCCCTTACATCAAAGTTCCATCACCAGTTCACATACATCGGAGTCCCATCAGCAGCCCCTTACATCAAAGACCAATCACCAGCCCTTTTCATGAGAGTCCCATCAGCAGCCCCTTACATCAGAGTCCCATCAGTAACCCCTTACTTCAGAATCCCATCAACAACCCCTTACTTTAGAGTCCCATCAGCAGCCACTTACATCAGAGTCCATTCAGCAACCCCTTACATCAGAGTCCCATCACCAGCCCCCTTACATCAGAGTCCCATCACCAGCCCCTTACAAAGAATCATCACCTGTTCCCTTACATCAGAGTCCCAATCGCAGTCTCTTACATTAGAGTTCCACCAGCAGCCCCTTACATCAGAGTCCCATCCCCAGCCCCTTACATCAAACTCCCATCAGCAGCCTCTTACTTCAGAGTCCCACCACCAGCCCCTTACATCAAACTCCCATCACATCAGAGTACCATCACCAGCCCCTTACATAAGAGTCCCATCATAGGCCCCTTACATCAGAGTCCCATCAGGAGCCCCTTACATCAGAAACCCATCAGAATCCCCTTACATCAGAGTCCCATCAGCAGCCCCTTACAGAGAGTCTCATCACCAGCCCCCTTACATCAGGCTCCCATCAACAGCCCCTAACATCAGAGTCCCATCAGCACCCCCTTACCTCAGAGTCCCATCAACAGCCTCTTACATCAGAGTCCTATCAGCAGCCCCTTACATCAAAGTTCAATCACCAGTTCACATACATCGGAGTCCCATCAGCAGCCCCTTACATCAAAGACCAATCACCAGCCCTTTTCATGAGAGTCCCATCAGCAGCCCCTTACATCAGAGTCCCATCAGTAACCCCTTACTTCAGAATCCCATCAACAACCCCTTACTTTAGAGTCCCATCAGCAGCCACTTACATCAGAGTCCATTCAGCAACCCCTTACATCAGAGTCCCATCACCAGCCCCCTTACATCAGAGTCCCATCACCAGCCCCTTACAAAGAATCATCACCTGTTCCCTTACATCAGAGTCCCAATCGCAGTCTCTTACATTAGAGTGCCACCAGCAGCCCCTTACATCAGAGTCCCATCCCCAGCCCCTTACATCAGAGTCCCATCAGCAGCCTCTTACTTCAGAGTCCCACCACCAGCCCCTTACATCAAAGTCCCATCACATCAGAGTACCATCACCAGCCCCTTACATCAGAGTCCCATCATAGGCCCCTTACATCAGAGTCCCATCAGGAGCCCCTTACATCAGAAACCCATCAGAATCCCCTTACATCAGAGTCCCATCAGCAGCCCCTTACTTCAGAGTCCCATCAGCAGCCCCTTACATCAGAGTCCCATCAACAGCCCCCTTACATCAGAGTCCCATCAACAGTCCTTAACATCAGAGACCCATCAGCAACCTCTTCAGAGTCCCACCACCAGCCCCTTACATCAAAGTCCCATCACATCAGAGTACCATCACCAGCCCCTTACATCAGAGTCCCATCACAGGCCCCTTACATCAGAGTCCCATCAGGAGCCCCTTACATCAGAAACCCATCAGAATCCCCTTACATCAGAGTCCCATCAGCAGCCCCTTACAGAGAGTCTCATCACCAGCCCCCTTACATCAGGCTCCCATCAACAGCCCCTAACATCAGAGTCCCATCAGCACCCCCTTACCCCAGAGTCCCATCAACAGCCTCTTACATCAGAGTCCTATCAGCAGCCCCTTACATCAAAGTTCCATCACCAGTTCACATACATCGGAGTCCCATCAGCAGCCCCTTACATCAAAGACCAATCACCAGCCCTTTTCATGAGAGTCCCATCAGCAGCCCCTTACATCAGAGTCCCATCAGTAACCCCTTACTTCAGAATCCCATCAACAAACCCTTACTTTAGAGTCCCATCAGCAGCCATTTACATCAGAGTCCATTCAGCAACCCCTTACATCAGAGTCCCATCACCAGCCCCCTTAAATCAGAGTCCCATCACCAGCCCCTTACAAAGAATCATCACCTGTTCCCTTACATCAGAGTCCCAATCGCAGTCTCTTACATTAGAGTTCCACCAGCAGCCCCTTACATCAGAGTCCCATCCCCAGCCCCTTACATCAGAGTCCCATCAGCAGCCTCTTACTTCAGAGTCCCACCACCAGCCCCTTACATCAAACTCCCATCACATCAGAGTACCATCACCAGCCCCTTACATCAGAGTCCCATCATAGGCCCCTTACATCAGAGTCCCATCAGGAGCCCCTTACATCAGAAACCCATCAGAATCCCCTTACATCAGATTCCCATAAGCAGCCCCTTACAGAGAGTCTCATCACCAGCCCCCTTACATCAGGCTCCCATCAACAGCCCCTAACATCAGAGTCCCATCAGCACCCCCTTACCTCAGAGTCCCATCAACAGACTCTTACATCAGAGTCCTATCAGCAGCCCCTTACATCAAAGTTCCTTTACCAGTTCACATACATCGGAGTCCCATCAGCAGCCCCTTACATCAAAGATCAATCACCGGCCCTTTTCATGAGAGTCCCATCAGCAGCCCCTTACATCAGAGTCCCATCAGAAACCCCTTCCTTCAGAATCCCATCAGCAACCCCTTACTTCAGAGTCCCATCAGCAGCCCCTTACATCAGAGTCCATTCAGCAACCCCTTACATCAGAGTCCCATCACCAGCCCCCTTACATCAGAGTCCCATCACCAGCCCCTTACATCAGAGTCCCATCACAGGCCCCTTACATCAGAGTCCCATCAGGAGCCCCTTAGATCAGAAACCCATCAGAATCCCCTTACATCAGAGTCCCATCAGCAGCCCCTTACAGAGAGTCTCATCACCAGCCCCCTTACATCAGGCTCCCATCAACAGCCCCTAACATCAGAGTCCCATCAGCACCCCCTTACCCCAGAGTCCCATCAACAGCCTCTTACATCAGAGTCCTATCAGCAGCCCCTTACATCAAAGTTCCATCACCAGTTCACATACATCGGAGTCCCATCAGCAGCCCCTTACATCAAAGACCAATCACCAGCCCTTTTCATGAGAGTCCCATCAGCAGCCCCTTACATCAGAGTCCCATCAGTAACCCCTTACTTCAGAATCCCATCAACAAACCCTTACTTTAGAGTCCCATCAGCAGCCATTTACATCAGAGTCCATTCAGCAACCCCTTACATCAGAGTCCCATCACCAGCCCCCTTAAATCAGAGTCCCATCACCAGCCCCTTACAAAGAATCATCACCTGTTCCCTTACATCAGAGTCCCAATCGCAGTCTCTTACATTAGAGTTCCACCAGCAGCCCCTTACATCAGAGTCCCATCCCCAGCCCCTTACATCAGAGTCCCATCAGCAGCCTCTTACTTCAGAGTCCCACCACCAGCCCCTTACATCAAACTCCCATCACATCAGAGTACCATCACCAGCCCCTTACATCAGAGTCCCATCATAGGCCCCTTACATCAGAGTCCCATCAGGAGCCCCTTACATCAGAAACCCATCAGAATCCCCTTACATCAGATTCCCATCAGCAGCCCCTTACAGAGAGTCTCATCACCAGCCCCCTTACATCAGGCTCCCATCAACAGCCCCTAACATCAGAGTCCCATCAGCACCCCCTTACCTCAGAGTCCCATCAACAGACTCTTACATCAGAGTCCTATCAGCAGCCCCTTACATCAAAGTTCCTTTACCAGTTCACATACATCGGAGTCCCATCAGCAGCCCCTTACATCAAAGATCAATCACCGGCCCTTTTCATGAGAGTCCCATCAGCAGCCCCTTACATCAGAGTCCCATCAGAAACCCCTTACTTCAGAATCCCATCAGCAACCCCTTACTTCAGAGTCCCATCAGCAGCCCCTTACATCAGAGTCCATTCAGCAACCCCTTACATCAGAGTCCCATCACCAGCCACCTTACATCAGAGTCCCATCACCAGCCCCTTACAAAGTATCATTACCTGTTCCCTTACATCAGAGTACCATTAGCAGTCTCTTACATTAGAGTTCCACCAGCAGCCCCTTACATCAGAGTCCCATTACCAGCACCTTACATCAGAGTCCCATCAGCAGCCCCTTACTTCAGAGTCCCATCACAGGCCCCTTACATCAGAGTCCCATCAGGAGCCCCTTACATCAGAAACCCATCAGAATCCCCTTACATCAGAGTCCCATCAGCAGCCCCTTACATCAAAGTCCCATCACTAGCCCCTTTTACATCAGAGTCTGATCAAAAGCTCCTTACATCAGTGTTCCATCAGCAGCCCCTTACATCAGAGTCCCATCAGCAGCCCCTTACATCAGAGTCCCATCAACAGCCCCCTTACATCAGAGTCCCATCAACAGTCCTTAACATCAGAGACCCATCAGCAACCTCTTACTTCAGAGTCCCACCACCAGCCCCTTACATCAAAGTCCCATCACATCAGAGTACCATCACCAGCCCCTTACATCAGAGTCCCATCACAGGCCCCTTACATCAGAGTCCCATCAGGAGCCCCTTACATCAGAAACCCATCAGAATCCCCTTACATCAGAGTCCCATCAGCAGCCCCTTACAGAGAGTCTCATCACCAGCCCCCTTACATCAGGCTCCCATCAACAGCCCCTAACATCAGAGTCCCATCATCACCCCCTTAACTCAGAGTCCCATCAACAGCCTATTACATCAGAGTCCTATCAGCAGCCCCTTACATCAAAGTTCCATCACCAGTTCACATACATCGGAGTCCCATCAGCAGCCCCTTACATCAAAGACCAATCACCAGCCCTTTTCATGAGAGTCCCATCAGCAGCAGCTTACATCAGAGTCCCATCAGTAACCCCTTACTTCAGAATCCCATCAACAACCCCTTACTTTAGAGTCCCATCAGCAGCCACTTACATCAGAGTCCATTCAGCAACCCCTTACATCAGAGTCCCATCACCAGCCCCCTTACATCAGAGTCCCATCACCAGCCCCTTACAAAGAATCATCACCTGTTCCCTTACATCAGAGTCCCAATCGCAGTCTCTTACATTAGAGTTCCACAGCAGCCCCTTACATCAGAGTCCCATCCCCAGCCCCTTACATCAGAGTCCCATCAGCAGCCTCTTACTTCAGAGTCCCACCACCAGCCCCTTACATCAAACTCCCATCACATCAGAGTACCATCACCAGCCCCTTACATCAGAGTCCCATCATAGGCCCCTTACATCAGAGTCCCATCAGGAGCCCCTTACATCAGAAACCCATCAGAATCCCCTTACATCAGAGTCCCATCAGCAGCCCCTTACAGAGAGTCTCATCACCAGCCCCCTTACATCAGGCTCCCATCAACAGCCCCTAACATCAGAGTCACATCAGCACCCCCTTACCTCAGAGTCCCATCAACAGCCTCTTACATCAGAGTCCTATCAGCAGCCCCTTACATCAAAGTTCCTTTACCAGTTCACATACATCGGAGTCCCATCAGCAGCCCCTTACATCAAAGATCAATCACCAGCCCTTTTCATGAGAGTCCCATCAGCAGCCCCTTACATCAGAGTCCCATCAGAAACCCCTTACTTCAGAATCCCATCAGCAACCCTTTACTTCAGAGTCCCATCAGCAGCCCCTTACATCAGAGTCCATTCAGCAACCCCTTACATCAGAGTCCCATCACCAGCCCCCTTACATCAGAGTCCCATCACCAGCCCCTTACAAAGTATCCTTACCTGTTCCCTTACATCAGAGTACCAATAGCAGTCTCTTACATTAGAGTTCCACCAGCAGCCCCTTACATCAGAGTCCCATTACCAGCCCCTTACATCAGAGTCCCATCAGCAGCCCCTTACTTCAGAGTCCCATCACAGGCCCCTTACATCAGAGTCCCATCAGGAGCCCCTTACATCAGAAACCCATCAGAATCCCCTTACATCAGAGTCCCATCAGCAGCCCCTTACAGAGAGTCTCATCACCAGCCCCCTTACATCAGGCTCCCATCATCAGCCCCTAACATCAGAGTCCCACCAGCACCCCCTTACCTCAGAGTCCCATCAAAAGCCTCTTACATCAGAGTCCTATCAGCAGCCCCTTACATCAAAGTTCCATCACCAGTTCACATACATCAGAGTCCCATCAGCAGCCCCTTACATCAAATACCAATCACCAGCCCTTTTCGTGAGAGTCCCATCAGCAGCCCCTTACATCAGAGTCCCATCAGAAACCCCTTACTTCAGAATCCCATCAGCAACCCCTTACTTCAGAGTCCCATCAGCAGCCCCTTACATCAGTGTCCATTTAGCAACCCCTTATATCAGAGTCCCATCACCAGCCCACTTACATCAGAGTCCCATCACCAGCCCCTTACAAAGTATCATCACCTGTTCCCTTACATCAGAGTCCCATTAGCAGTCTCTTACATTAGAGTTCCACCAGCAGCCCCTTACATCAGAGTCCCATCTCCAGCCCCTTACATCAGAGTCCCATCAGCAGCCCCTTACATCAAAGTCCCATCACCAGCCCCTTTTACATCAGAGTCCGATCAAAAGCTCCTTACATCAGTGTTCCATCAGCAGCCCCTTACATCAGAGTCCCATCAGCAGCCCCTTACATCAGAGTCCCATCAACAGCCCCCTTACATCAGAGTCCCATCAACAGTCCTTAACATCAGAGACCCATCAGCAGCCCCTTACCTTAGAGTCCCATCAGCAGTCATTTACATGAGAGTCCCATCAGCAGCCCCCTTACATCAGAGTCCCATCAGCAGCCCCCTTCCATCAGAGTCCCATCAACAGCCTCTACATCAGAGTCCCATCAGCAGCCCCCTTACATCAGGGTCCAATCTGCAGCCCCCTTACATCAGGATCCAATCTGCAGCCCCCTTACATCATGGTCCCATTACCAGCCCCTTACATAAGGGTCCCATCAGCAGCCCCTTATATCAGAGTGTCCCATCGTCAGCCCTTTACATCAGAATGTCCAATCACCAGCCCCTTAGATCAGAGTCCCATCACAGGCCCCTTATATCAGAGTCCCATCAGGAGCCCCTTACATAAGAGTCCCATCACCAGCCCCTTACAGAGTCTCATCACCAGCCCCCTTACATCAGGCTCCCATCAACAGCCCCTTACATCGGAGTCCCATAAGCACCCCCTTACTTCAGAGTCCCATCTGCAGCCCCTTACATCAGAGTCCCATCAGCAGCCCCCTTACATCAGAGTCCCATTGGCAGCCCCTTACATCAGAGTCCATTCAGCAGCCCCTTACATCAGAGTTAAATCAGCGGCCCCTTACTTAAGACTCACATCACCAGCCCCCTTACATCAGAGTCCCCTAAGCAGCCTTTTACATCAGAGTCCCATCACCAACCCCTCACATCAGAGTACCATCACCAGCCCCTTACATCAGAGTCCCATCACAGGCCCCTTACATCAGAGTCCCATCAGCAGCCCCTTACAGAGAGTCTCATCACAGCCCCCTTACATCAGGCTCCAATCAACAGCCCCTAACATCAGAGTCCCATCAGCACCCCCTTACCTCAGAGTCCCATCAACAGCCTCTTACATCAGAGTCCCATCAACAGTCCTTAACATCAGAGACCCATCAGCAACCTCTTACTTCAGAGTCCCACCACTAGCCCCTTACATCAAAGTCCCATCACATCAGAGTACCATCACCAGCCCCTTAGATCAGAGTCCCATCACAGGCCCCTTACATCAGAGTCCCATCAGGAGCCCCTTACATCAAAAACCCATCAGAATCCCCTTACATCAGAGTCCCATCAGCAGCCCCTTACAGAGAGTCTCATCACCAGCCCCCTTACATCAGGCTCCCATCAACAGCCCCTAACATCAGAGTCCCATCAGCACCCCCTTACCTCAGAGTCCCATCAACAGCCTCTTACATCAGAGTCCTATCAGCAGCCCCTTACATCAAAGTTCCATCACCAGTTCACATACATCAGAGTCCCATCAGCAGCCCCTTACATCAAAGACCAATCACCAGCCCTTTTCGTGAGAGTCCCATCAGCAGCCCCTTACATCAGAGTCCCATCAGAAACCCCTTACTTCAGAATCCCATCAGCAACCCCTTACTTCAGAGTCCAATCAGCAGCCCCTTACATCAGTGTCCATTTAGCAACCCCTTATATCAGAGTCCCATCACCAGCCCCCTTACATCAGAGTCCCATCACCAGCCCCTTACAAAGTATCATCACCTGTTCCCTTACATCAGAGTCCCATTAGCAGTCTCTTACATTAGAGTTCCACCAGCAGCCCCTTACATCAGAGTCCCATCACCAGCCCCTTACATCAGAGTCCCATCAGCAGCCTCTTACTTCAGAGTCCCACCACCAGCCCCTTACATCAAACTCCCATCACATCAGAGTACCATCACCAGCCCCTTACATCAGAGTCCCATCATAGGCCCCTTACATCAGAGTCTGATCAAAAGCTCCTTACATCAGTGTTCCATCAGCAGCCCCTTACATCAGAGTCCCATCAGCAGCCCCTTACATCAGAGTCCCATCAACAGCCCCCTTACATCAGAGTCCCATCAACAGTCCTTAACATCAGAAACCCATCAGCAACCTCTTACTTCAGAGTCCCACCACCAGCCCCTTACATCAAAGTCCCATCACATCAGAGTACCATCACCAGCCCCTTACATCAGAGTCCCATCACAGGCCCCTTACATCAGAGTCCCATCACAGGCCCCTTACATCAGAGTCCCATCAGGAGCCCCTTACATCAGAAACCCATCAGAATCCCCTTACATCAGAGTCCCATCAGCAGCCCCTTACAGAGAGTCTCATCACCAGCCCCCTTACATCAGGCTCCCATCAACAGCCCCTAACATCAGAGTCCCATCAGCACCCCCTTACCTCAGAGTCCCATCAACAGCCTCTTACATCAGAGTACTATCAGCAGCCCCTTACATCAAAGTTCCATCACCAGTTCACATACATCGGAGTCCCATCAGCAGCCCCTTACATCAAAGACCAATCACCAGCCCTTTTCATGAGAGTCCCATCAGCAGCCCCTTACATCAGAGTCCCATCAGTAACCCCTTACTTCAGAATCCCATCAACAACCCCTTACTTTAGAGTCCCATCAGCAGCCACTTACATCAGAGTCCATTCAGCAACCCCTTACATCAGAGTCCCATCACCAGCCCCCTTACATCAGAGTCCCATCACCAGCCCCTTACAAAGAATCATCACCTGTTCCCTTACATCAGAGTCCCAATCGCAGTCTCTTACATTAGAGTTCCACCAGCAGCCCCTTACATCAGAGTCCCATCCCGAGCCCCTTACATCAGAGTCCCATCAGCAGCCTCTTACTTCAGAGTCCCACCACCAGCCCCTTACATCAAACTCCCATCACATCAGAGTACCATCACCAGCCCCTTACATCAGAGTCCCATCATAGGCCCCTTACATCAGAGTCCCATCAGGAGCCCCTTACATCAGAAACCCATCAGAATCCCCTTACATCAGAGTCCCATCAGCAGCCCCTTACAGAGAGTCTCATCACCAGCCCCCTTACATCAGGCTCCCATCAACAGCCCCTAACATCAGAGTCCCATCAGCACCCCCTTACCTCAGAGTCCCATCAACAGCCTCTTACATCAGAGTCCTATCAGCAGCCCCTTACATCAAAGTTCCATCACCAGTTCACAAACATCGGAGTCCCATCAGCAGCCCCTTACATCAAAGACCAATCACCAGCCCTTTTCATGAGAGTCCCATCAGCAGCCCCTTACATCAGAGTCCCATCAGTAACCCCTTACTTCAGAATCCCATCAACAACCCCTTACTTTAGAGTCCCATCAGCAGCCACTTACATCAGAGTCCATTCAGCAACCCCTTACATCAGAGTCCCATCACCAGCCCCCTTACATCAGAGTCCCATCACCAGCCCCTTACAAAGAATCATCACCTGTTCCCTTACATCAGAGTCCCAATCGCAGTCTCTTACATTAGAGTTCCACCAGCAGCCCCTTACATCAGAGTCCCATCCCCAGCCCCTTACATCAGAGTCCCATCAGCAGCCTCTTACTTCAGAGTCCCACCACCAGCCCCTTACATCAAACTCCCATCACATCAGAGTACCATCACCAGCCCCTTACATCAGAGTCCCATCATAGGCCCCTTCCATCAGAGTCCCATCAGGAGCCCCTTACATCAGAAACCCATTAGAATCCCCTTACATCAGAGTCCCATCAGCAGCCCCTTACAGAGAGTCTCATCACCAGCCCCCTTACATCAGGCTCCCATCAACAGCCCCTAACATCAGAGTCCCATCAGCACCCCCTTACCTCAGAGTCCCATCAACAGCCTCTTACATCAGAGTCCTATCAGCAGCCCCTTACATCAAAGTTCCATCACCAGTTCACAAACATCGGAGTCCCATCAGCAGCCCCTTACATCAAAGACCAATCACCAGCCCTTTTCATGAGAGTCCCATCAGCAGCCCCTTACATCAGAGTCCCATCAGTAACCCCTTACTTCAGAATCCCATCAACAACCCCTTACTTTAGAGTCCCATCAGCAGCCACTTACATCAGAGTCCATTCAGCAACCCCTTACATCAGAGTCCCATCACCAGCCCCCTTACATCAGAGTCCCATCACCAGCCCCTTACAAAGAATCATCACCTGTTCCCTTACATCAGAGTCCCAATCGCAGTCTCTTACATTAGAGTTCCACCAGCAGCCCCTTACATCAGAGTCCCATCCCCAGCCCCTTACATCAGAGTCCCATCAGCAGCCTCTTACTTCAGAGTCCCATCACCAGCCCCCTTACATCAGAGTCCCATCACCAGCCCCTTACAAAGTATCATTACCTGTTCCCTTACATCAGAGTACCATTAGCAGTCTCTTACATTAGAGTTCCACCAGCAGCCCCTTACATCAGAGTCCCATTACCAGCCCCTTACATCAGAGTCCCATCAGCAGCCCCTTACTTCAGAGTCCCATCACAGGCCCCTTACATCAGAGTCCCATCAGGAGCCCCTTATATCAGAAACCCATCAGAATCCCCTTACATCAGAGTCCCATCAGCAGCCCCTTACAGAGAGTCTCATCACCAGCCCCCTTACATCAGGCTCAAATCATCAGCCCCTAACATCAGAGTCCCACCAGCACCCCCTTACCTCAGAGTCCCATCAAAAGCCTCTTACATCAGAGTCCTATCAGCAGCCCCTTACATCAAAG
The DNA here is from genome assembly GCA_037952835.1 of Lithobates septentrionalis. NCBI lineage: Eukaryota > Metazoa > Chordata > Amphibia > Anura > Ranidae > Lithobates > Lithobates septentrionalis. Next base: position 5,360,790 of record JBBDGP010001120.1, read on the forward strand.
TTCCATCACCAGTTCACATACATCAGAGTCCCATCAGCAGCCCCTTACATCAAAGACCAATCACCAGCCCTTTTCGTGAGAGTCCCATCAGCAGCCCCTTACATCAGAGTCCCATCAGAAACCCCTTACTTCAGAATCCCATCAGCAACCCCTTACTTCAGAGTCCCATCAGCAGCCCCCTACATCAGTGTCCATTTAGCAACCCCTTATATCAGAGTCCCATCACCAGCCCCCTTACATCAGAGTCCCATTACCAGCCCCTTACAAAGTATCATCACCTGTTCCCTTACATCAGAGTCCCATTAGCAGTCTCTTACATTAGAGTTCCACCAGCAGCCCCTTACATCAGAGTCCCATCACCAGCCCCTTACATCAGAGTCCCATCAGCAGCCCCTTACATCAAAGTCCCATCACTAGCCAGTTTTACATCAGAGTCTGATCAAAAGCTCCTTACATCAGTGTTCCATCAGCAGCCCCTTACATCAGAGTCCCATCAGCAGCCCCTTACATCAGAGTCCCATCAACAGCCCCCTTACATCAGAGTCCCATCAACAGTCCTTAACATCAGAGACCCATCAGCAAACTCTTACTTCAGAGTCCCACCACCAGCCCCTTACATCAAAGTCCCATCACATCAGAGTACCATCACCAGCCCCTTACATCAGAGTCCCATCACAGGCCCCTTACATCAGAGTCCCATCAGGAGCCCCTTACATCAGAAACCCATCAGAATCCCCTTACATCAGAGTCCCATCAGCAGCCCCTTACAGAGAGTCTCATCACCAGCCCCCTTACATCAGGCTCCCATCAACAGCCCCTAACATCAGAGTCCCATCAGCACCCCCTTACCTCAGAGTCCCATCAACAGCCTCTTACATCAGAGTCCTATCAGCAGCCCCTTACATCAAAGTTCCATCACCAGTTAACATACATCGGAGTCCCATCAGCAGCCCCTTACATCAAAGACCAATCACCAGCCCTTTTCATGAGAGTCCCATCAGCAGCCCCTTACATCAGAGTCCCATCAGTAACCCCTTACTTCAGAATCCCATCAACAACCCCTTACTTTAGAGTCCCATCAGCAGCCACTTACATCAGAGTCCATTCAGCAACCCCTTACATCAGAGTCCCATCACCAGCCCCCTTACATCAGAGTCCCATCACCAGCCCCTTACAAAGAATCATCACCTGTTCCCTTACATCAGAGTCCCAATCACAGTCTCTTACATTAGAGTGCCACCAGCAGCCCCTTACATCAGAGTCCCATCCCCAGCCCCTTACATCAGAGTCCCATCAGCAGCCTCTTACTTCAGAGTCCCACCACCAGCCCCTTACATCAAACTCCCATCACATCAGAGTACCATCACCAGCCCCTTACATCAGAGTCCCATCTGGAGCCCCTTACATCAGAAACCCATCAGAATCCCCTTACATCAGAGTCCCATCAGCAGCCCCTTACATCAGAGTCCCATCAGCAGCCCCTTACATCAGAGTCCCATCAACAGCCCCCTTACATCAGAGTCCCATCAACAGTCCTTAACATCAGAGACCCAACAGCAACCTCTTACTTCAGAGTCCCACCACCAGCCCCTTACATCAAAGTCCCATCACATCAGAGTACCATCACCAGCCCCTTACATCAGAGTCCCATCACAGGCCCCTTACATCAGAGTCCCATCAGGAGCCCCTTACATCAGAAACCCATCAGAATCCCCTTACATCAGAGTCCCATCAGCAGCCCCTTACAGAGAGTCTCATCACCAGCCCCCTTACATCAGGCTCCCATCATCAGCCCCTAACATCAGAGTCCCAACAGCACGCCCTTACCTCAGAGTCCCATCAAAAGCCTCTTACATCAGAGTACTATCAGCAGCCCCTTACATCAAAGTTCCATCACCAGTTAACATACATTGGAGTCCCATCAGCAGCCCCTTACATCAAAGACCAATCACCAGCCCTTTTCATGAGAGTCCCATCAGCAGCCCCTTACATCAGAGTCCCATCAGAAACCCCTTACTTCAGAATCCCATCAGCAACCCCTTACTTCAGAGTCCCATCAGCAGCCCCTTACATCATAGTCCATTCAGCAACCCCTTACATCAGAGTCCCATCACCAGCCCCCTTACATCAGAGTCCCATCAGCAGCCCCTTACAAAGTATCATCACCTGTTCCCTTACATTAGAGTCCCATTAGCAGTCTCTTACATTAGAGTTCCACCAGCAGCCCCTTATATCAGTGTCCCATCACCAGCCCCTTACATCAGAGTGCCATCAGCAGCCTCTTACTTCAGAGTCCCACCACCACCCCCTTACATCAAAGTCCCATCACATCAGAGTACCATCACCAGCCCCTTACATCAGAGTCCCATCACAGGCCCCTTACATCAGAGTCCCATCAGGAGCCCCTTACATCAGAAACCCATCAGAATCCCCTTACATCAGAGTCCCATCAGCAGCCCCTTACAGAGAGTCTCATCACCAGCCCCCTTACATCAGGCTCCCATCAACAGCCCCTAACATCAGAGTCCCATCAGCACCCCCTTACCTCAGAGTCCCATCAACAGCCTCTTACATCAGAGTCCCATCAGCAGCCCCTTACATCAAAGACCAATCACCAGCCCTTTTCATGAGAGTCCCATCAGCAGCCCCTTACATCAGAGTCCATTCAGCAACCCCTTACATCAGAGTCCCATCACCAGCCCCCTTACATCGGAGTCCCTTCACCAGCCCCTTACAAAGTATCATCACCTGTTCCCTTACATCAGAGTCCCATTAGCAGTCTCTTACATTAAAGTTCCACCAGCAGCCCCTTACATCAGAGTCCCATCACCAGCCCCTTACATCAGAGTCCCATCAGCAGCCCCTTACTTCAGAGTCCCACCAACAGCCCCTTACATCAAAGTCCCATCACCAGTTCCCTTACATCAGAGTCCCATCAACAGTCCCTTACATCAGCGTCCCATCAACAGCCCCCTAACCCCCATAGACCCCTTACATCAAAGTCCAATCTGCAGCTCCTTATATCAGAGTGTCCCATCAACAGCCCTTTACATCAGAGTGTCCCATAAGCAGCCCCTTACATCAGAGTCCCATCATAGGCCCCTTACATCAGAGTCCCATCAGGAGTCCCTTACTTCAGAGTCCCATCAGCAGCCCCTTACAGAGTCTCATCACCAGCCCCCTTACATCAGGCTCCCATCAACAGACTTTTACATCAGAGTCCCATCAGAAACCCCTTACTTCAAAGTCCCATCAGCAACCCCTTACTTCAGAGTCCCATTAGCTGCCCCTTACATCAGAGTCCCATCACAAGCCCCCTTACATCAGAGTCCCATCAGCAGCCCCTTACATCAGAGTCCATTCAGCAGCCCTTTACATCAGAGTCCAATCAGCAGCCTCTTACATCAGAGTCCCATCACCAGCCCCTCACATCAGAGTCCTATCAGCAGCCCCTTACATCAAAGTTCCTTCACCCGTCCACATACATTGGAGTCCCATCAGCAGCCCCTTACATCAGAGTCCAATCACCAGCCCTTTTCATTAGAGTCCCATCAGCAGCCCCTTACATCAGAGTCTCCTCAGAAACCCCTTACATCAGAATCCCATCAGCAACCCCTTACTTAAGAGTCCCATCAGCAGTCCCTTACATCAGAGTCCCATTACCAGCCCCCTTACATCAGAGTCCCATCAGCAGCCCCTTACATCAGAGTCCCATCAGTAGCCCCTTACATCAGAGTCCAATTAACAGCCCCCATACATCAGTGTACCATTAACAGCCCCCTTACATCAGAGTCCCTTCAGCAGCCCTTTACATCAGAGTCCTATCAGCAACCCCTTACATCAGAGTCCCATCGCCAGCCCCTTACAAAGTCTCATCACCTGTCCCCTTACATCAGAGTCCAATCAGCAGACTCTTACATTAGAGTCCCACCAGCAGCCCCTTACATCAGAGTCCCATCACCAGCCCCTTACATCAGAGTAAAATCAGCAGGCCCTTACTTCAGATTCCCACCACCAGCCCCTTACATAAATGTCCCATCACCTGTCCCCTTACATCAGAGTCCCATCAGCAGCCCCTTACATCAAAGTTCCATGACCAGTCCCCATACATCGGAGTCCCATCAGCAGCCCCTTACATCAGAGTCCCATCACCAGCCCTTTTCATTAGAGTCCCATCAGCAGCCCCTTTACATCAGAGTCCATTAAGCAACCCCTTACATCAATATTCCATCACCAGCCCCCTTACATCAGAGTCCCATCAGAAGCCCCTTACATCAGAATCCCATCAGCAACCCCTTACTTTAGAGTCCCATCAGCAGCCCCTTACATCAGAGTCCATTCAGCAACCCCTTACATCAGAGTCCCATCAGCAGCCCCTTACATCAGAGTCCCATTAACAGCCCCCTTACATCAGAGTCCCATCACATCAGAGTACCATCAACAGCCCCTTACATCAGAGTTTCATCACAGGCCCCTTACATCAGAGTCCCATCAGGAGCCCCTTACATCAGAAACCCATCAGAATCCCCTTACATCAAAGTCCCATCAGCAGCCCCTTACAGAGAGTCTCATCACCAGCCCCCTTACATCAGGCTCCCATCAACAGCCCCTAACATCAGAGTCCCATCAGCACCCCCTTACCTCAGAGTCCCATCAACAGCCTCTTACATCAGAGTCCTATCAGCAGCCCCTTACATCAAAGTTCCATCACCCGTTCACATACATCAGAGTCCCATCAGCAGCCCCTTACATCAAAGACCAATCACCAGCCGTTTTCATGAGAGTCCCATCAGCAGCCCCTTACATCAGAGTCCCATCAGAAACCCCTTACTTAGGAATCCCATCAGCAACCCCTTACTTCAGAGTATCATCAGCAGCCCCTTACATCAGAGTCCCATTAGCAGTCTCTTACATTAGAGTTCCACCAGCAGCCCCTTACATCAGAGTCCCATCACCAGCCCCTTACATCAGAGTCCCATCAACAGCCCTTTACATCAGAGTGTCCCATAAGCAGCCCCTTACATCAGAGTCCCATCATAGGCCCCTTACATCAGAGTCCCATCAGGAGTCCCTTACTTCAGAGTCCCATCAGCAGCCCCTTACAGAGTCTCATCACCAGCCCCCTTACATCAGGCTCCCATCAACAGACTTTTACATCAGAGTCCCATCAGAAACCCCTTACTTCAAAGTCCCATCAGCAACCCCTTACTTCAGAGTCCCATTAGCTGCCCCTTACATCAGAGTCCCATCACAAGCCCCCTTACATCAGAGTCCCATCAGCAGCCCCTTACATCAGAGTCCATTCAGCAGCCCCGTACATCAGAGTCCAATCAGCGGCCTCTTACATCAGAGTCCCATCACCAGCCCCTCACATCAGAGTCCTATCAGCAGCCCCTTACATCAAAGTTCCTTCACCCGTCCACATACATTGGAGTCCCATCAGCAGCCCCTTACATCAGAGTCCAATCACCAGCCCTTTTCATTAGAGTTCCCATCAGCAGCCCCTTACATCAGAGTCTCCTCAGAAACCCCTTACATCAGAATCCCATCAGCAACCCCTTACTTAAGAGTCCCATCAGCAGTCCCTTACATCAGAGTCCCATTACCACCCCCCTTACATCAGAGTCCCATCAGCAGCCCCTTACATCAGAGTCCCATCAGTAGCCCCTTACATCAGAGTCCAATTAACAGCCCCCATACATCAGTGTACCATTAACAGCCCCCTTACATCAGAGTCCCTTCAGCAGCCCTTTACATCAGAGTCCTCTCAGCAACCCCTTACATCAGAGTCCCATTGCCAGCCCCTTACAAAGTCTCATCACCTGTCCCCTTACATCAGAGTCCAATCAGCAGACTCTTACATTAGAGTCCCACCAGCAGCCCCTTACATCAGAGTCCCATCACCAGCCCCTTACATCAGAGTAAAATCAGCAGGCCCTTACTTCAGATTCCCACCACCAGCCCCTTACATAAATGTCCCATCACCTGTCCCCTTACATCAGAGTCCCATCAACAGTCCCTTACATCAGAGTCCCATCAGCAGCCCCTTACATCAAAGTTCCATGACCAGTCCCCATACATCGGAGTCCCATCAGCAGCCCCTTACATCAGAGTCCCATCACCAGCCCTTTTCATTAGAGTCCCATCAGCAGCCCCCTTACATCAGAGTCCATTAAGCAACCCCTTACATCAATATTCCATCACCAGCCCCCTTACATCAGAGTCCCATCAGAAGCCCCTTACATCAGAATCCCATCAGCAACCCCTTACTTTAGAGTCCCATCAGCAGCCCCCTTACATCAGAGTCCATTAAGCAACCCCTTACATCAATATTCCATCACCAGCCCCCTTACATCAGAGTCCCATCAGAAGCCCCTTACATCAGAATCCCATCAGCAACCCCTTACTTTAGAGTCCCATCAGCAGCCCCTTACATCAGAGTCCATTCAGCAACCCCTTACATCAGAGTCCCATCAGCAGCCCCTTACATCAGAGTCCCATTAACAGCCCCCTTACATCAGAGTCCCATCACATCAGAGTACCATCAACAGCCCCTTACATCAGAGTTTCATCACAGGATCCTTACATCAGAGTCCCATCAGGAGCCCCTTACATCAGAAACCCATCAGAATCCCCTTACATCAAAGTCCCATCAGCAGCCCCTTACAGAGAGTCTCATCACCAGCCCCCTTACATCAGGCTCCCATCAACAGCCCCTAACATCAGAGTCCCATCAGCACCCCCTTACCTCAGAGTCCCATCAACAGCCTCTTACATCAGAGTCCTATCAGCAGCCCCTTACATCAAAGTTCCATCACCCGTTCACATACATCAGAGTCCCATCAGCAGCCCCTTACATCAAAGACCAATCACCAGCCGTTTTCATGAGAGTCCCATCAGCAGCCCCTTACATCAGAGTCCCATCAGAAACCCCTTACTTAGGAATCCCATCAGCAACCCCTTACTTCAGAGTATCATCAGCAGCCCCTTACATCAGAGTCCCATTAGCAGTCTCTTACATTAGAGTTCCACCAGCAGCCCCTTACATCAGAGTCCCATCACCAGCCCCTTACATCAGAGTCCCATCAGCAGCCCCTTACTTCAGAGTCCCATCAGAATCCCCTTATATCAGAGTCCCATCAGCAGCCCCTTACAGAGAGTCTCATCGCCAGCACCCTTACATCAGGCTCCCATCAACAGCCCCTTACATCAGAGTCCAATCAGAAACCCCTTACATCAGAGTCCCATCAGCAACCCCTTACTTCAGAGTCCCATCAGAAGCCCCTTACATCAGAGTCCCATCAGGAGCCCCCTTACATCAGAGTCCCATCAGCAGCCCCTTACATCAGAGTCCATTCAGCAGCCCCTTACATCAGAGTCCAATCAGCGGCCCCTTACTTAGGACTCCCATCACCAGCCCCCTTACATCAGAGTCCCCTAAGCAGCCTTTTACATCAGAGTCCCATCACCAGCCCCTCACATCAGAGTACCATCACCAGCCCCTTACATCAGAGTCCCATCACAGGCCCCTTACATCAGAGTCCCACCAGGAGCCCCTTACAGAGTCTCATCACCAGCCCCCTTACATCAGGCTCCCATCAACAGCCCCTTACATCAGAGTCCCATCAGCAACCCCTTACTTCAGAGTCCCATCAGAGGCCCCTTACATCAGAGTCCCATCAGCAGCCCCCTTACATCAGAGTCCCATCAGCAGCCCCTTACATCAGAGTCTCCTCAGAAACCCCTTACATCAGAATCCCATCAGCAACCCCTTACTTAAGAGTCCCATCAGCAGTCCCTTACATCAGAGTCCCATTACCAGCCCCCTTACATCAGAGTCCCATCAGCAGCCCCTTACATCAGAGTCCCATCAGTAGCCCCTTACATCAGAGTCCAATTAACAGCCCCCATACATCAGTGTACCATTAACAGCCCCCTTACATCAGAGTCCCTTCAGCAGCCCTTTACATCAGAGTCCTATCAGCAACCCCTTACATCAGAGTCCCATCGCCAGCCCCTTACAAAGTCTCATCACCTGTCCCCTTACATCAGAGTCCAATCAGCAGACTCTTACATTAGAGTCCCACCAGCAGCCCCTTACATCAGAGTCCCATCACCAGCCCCTTACATCAGAGTAAAATCAGCAGGCCCTTACTTCAGATTCCCACCACCAGCCCCTTACATAAATGTCCCATCACCTGTCCCCTTACATCAGAGTCCCATCAGCAGCCCCTTACATCAAAGTTCCATGACCAGTCCCCATACATCGGAGTCCCATCAGCAGCCCCTTACATCAGAGTCCCATCACCAGCCCTTTTCATTAGAGTCCCATCAGCAGCCCCTTTACATCAGAGTCCATTAAGCAACCCCTTACATCAATATTCCATCACCAGCCCCCTTACATCAGAGTCCCATCAGAAGCCCCTTACATCAGAATCCCATCAGCAACCCCTTACTTTAGAGTCCCATCAGCAGCCCCTTACATCAGAGTCCATTCAGCAACCCCTTACATCAGAGTCCCATCAGCAGCCCCTTACATCAGAGTCCCATTAACAGCCCCCTTACATCAGAGTCCCATCACATCAGAGTACCATCAACAGCCCCTTACATCAGAGTTTCATCACAGGCCCCTTACATCAGAGTCCCATCAGGAGCCCCTTACATCAGAAACCCATCAGAATCCCCTTACATCAAAGTCCCATCAGCAGCCCCTTACAGAGAGTCTCATCACCAGCCCCCTTACATCAGGCTCCCATCAACAGCCCCTAACATCAGAGTCCCATCAGCACCCCCTTACCTCAGAGTCCCATCAACAGCCTCTTACATCAGAGTCCTATCAGCAGCCCCTTACATCAAAGTTCCATCACCCGTTCACATACATCAGAGTCCCATCAGCAGCCCCTTACATCAAAGACCAATCACCAGCCGTTTTCATGAGAGTCCCATCAGCAGCCCCTTACATCAGAGTCCCATCAGAAACCCCTTACTTAGGAATCCCATCAGCAACCCCTTACTTCAGAGTATCATCAGCAGCCCCTTACATCAGAGTCCCATTAGCAGTCTCTTACATTAGAGTTCCACCAGCAGCCCCTTACATCAGAGTCCCATCACCAGCCCCTTACATCAGAGTCCCATCAACAGCCCTTTACATCAGAGTGTCCCATAAGCAGCCCCTTACATCAGAGTCCCATCATAGGCCCCTTACATCAGAGTCCCATCAGGAGTCCCTTACTTCAGAGTCCCATCAGCAGCCCCTTACAGAGTCTCATCACCAGCCCCCTTACATCAGGCTCCCATCAACAGACTTTTACATCAGAGTCCCATCAGAAACCCCTTACTTCAAAGTCCCATCAGCAACCCCTTACTTCAGAGTCCCATTAGCTGCCCCTTACATCAGAGTCCCATCACAAGCCCCCTTACATCAGAGTCCCATCAGCAGCCCCTTACATCAGAGTCCATTCAGCAGCCCCGTACATCAGAGTCCAATCAGCGGCCTCTTACATCAGAGTCCCATCACCAGCCCCTCACATCAGAGTCCTATCAGCAGCCCCTTACATCAAAGTTCCTTCACCCGTCCACATACATTGGAGTCCCATCAGCAGCCCCTTACATCAGAGTCCAATCACCAGCCCTTTTCATTAGAGTTCCCATCAGCAGCCCCTTACATCAGAGTCTCCTCAGAAACCCCTTACATCAGAATCCCATCAGCAACCCCTTACTTAAGAGTCCCATCAGCAGTCCCTTACATCAGAGTCCCATTACCACCCCCCTTACATCAGAGTCCCATCAGCAGCCCCTTACATCAGAGTCCCATCAGTAGCCCCTTACATCAGAGTCCAATTAACAGCCCCCATACATCAGTGTACCATTAACAGCCCCCTTACATCAGAGTCCCTTCAGCAGCCCTTTACATCAGAGTCCTCTCAGCAACCCCTTACATCAGAGTCCCATTGCCAGCCCCTTACAAAGTCTCATCACCTGTCCCCTTACATCAGAGTCCAATCAGCAGACTCTTACATTAGAGTCCCACCAGCAGCCCCTTACATCAGAGTCCCATCACCAGCCCCTTACATCAGAGTAAAATCAGCAGGCCCTTACTTCAGATTCCCACCACCAGCCCCTTACATAAATGTCCCATCACCTGTCCCCTTACATCAGAGTCCCATCAACAGTCCCTTACATCAGAGTCCCATCAGCAGCCCCTTACATCAAAGTTCCATGACCAGTCCCCATACATCGGAGTCCCATCAGCAGCCCCTTACATCAGAGTCCCATCACCAGCCCTTTTCATTAGAGTCCCATCAGCAGCCCCCTTACATCAGAGTCCATTAAGCAACCCCTTACATCAATATTCCATCACCAGCCCCCTTACATCAGAGTCCCATCAGAAGCCCCTTACATTAGAATCCCATCAGCAACCCCTTACTTTAGAGTCCCATCAGCAGCCCCCTTACATCAGAGTCCATTAAGCAACCCCTTACATCAATATTCCATCACCAGCCCCCTTACATCAGAGTCCCATCAGAAGCCCCTTACATCAGAATCCCATCAGCAACCCCTTACTTTAGAGTCCCATCAGCAGCCCCTTACATCAGAGTCCATTCAGCAACCCCTTACATCAGAGTCCCATCAGCAGCCCCTTACATCAGAGTCCCATTAACAGCCCCCTTACATCAGAGTCCCATCACATCAGAGTACCATCAACAGCCCCTTACATCAGAGTTTCATCACAGGATCCTTACATCAGAGTCCCATCAGGAGCCCCTTACATCAGAAACCCATCAGAATCCCCTTACATCAAAGTCCCATCAGCAGCCCCTTACAGAGAGTCTCATCACCAGCCCCCTTACATCAGGCTCCCATCAACAGCCCCTAACATCAGAGTCCCATCAGCACCCCCTTACCTCAGAGTCCCATCAACAGCCTCTTACATCAGAGTCCTATCAGCAGCCCCTTACATCAAAGTTCCATCACCCGTTCACATACATCAGAGTCCCATCAGCAGCCCCTTACATCAAAGACCAATCACCAGCCGTTTTCATGAGAGTCCCATCAGCAGCCCCTTACATCAGAGTCCCATCAGAAACCCCTTACTTAGGAATCCCATCAGCAACCCCTTACTTCAGAGTATCATCAGCAGCCCCTTACATCAGAGTCCCATTAGCAGTCTCTTACATTAGAGTTCCACCAGCAGCCCCTTACATCAGAGTCCCATCACCAGCCCCTTACATCAGAGTCCCATCAGCAGCCCCTTACTTCAGAGTCCCATCAGAATCCCCTTATATCAGAGTCCCATCAGCAGCCCCTTACAGAGAGTCTCATCGCCAGCACCCTTACATCAGGCTCCCATCAACAGCCCCTTACATCAGAGTCCAATCAGAAACCCCTTACATCAGAGTCCCATCAGCAACCCCTTACTTCAGAGTCCCATCAGAAGCCCCTTACATCAGAGTCCCATCAGGAGCCCCCTTACATCAGAGTCCCATCAGCAGCCCCTTACATCAGAGTCCATTCAGCAGCCCCTTACATCAGAGTCCAATCAGCGGCCCCTTACTTAGGACTCCCATCACCAGCCCCCTTACATCAGAGTCCCCTAAGCAGCCTTTTACATCAGAGTCCCATCACCAGCCCCTCACATCAGAGTACCATCACCAGCCCCTTACATCAGAGTCCCATCACAGGCCCCTTACATCAGAGTCCCACCAGGAGCCCCTTACAGAGTCTCATCACCAGCCCCCTTACATCAGGCTCCCATCAACAGCCCCTTACATCAGAGTCCCATCAGCAACCCCTTACTTCAGAGTCCCATCAGAGGCCCCTTACATCAGAGTCCCATCAGCAGCCCCCTTACATCAGAGTCCCATCAGCAGCCCCTTACATCAGAGTCCATTCAGCAGCCCCTTACATCAGAGTCCAATCAGCGGCCCCTTACTTAGGACTCCCATCACCAGCCCCCTTACATCAGAGTCCCCTAAGCAGCCTTTTACATCAGAGTCCCATCACCAGCCCCTCACATCAGAGTACCATCACCAGCCCCTTACATCAGAGTCCCATCACAGGCCCCTTACATCAGAGTCCCACCAGGAGCCCCTTACAGAGTCCCATCACCAGCCCCCTTACATCAGGCTCCCATCAACAGCCCCTTACATCAGAGTCCCATCAGAAACCCCTTACTTCAGAGTCTCATCCGAAGCCCCTTACATCAGAGTCCCATCAGCAGCCCCCTTACATCAGAGTCCCATCTGCAGCCCCTTACATCAGAGTCCATTCAGCAGCCCCTTACATCAGAGTCCAATCAGTGGCCCCTTACTTAGGACTCCCATCACCAGCCCCCTTACATCAGAGTCCCCTAAGCAGCCTTTTACATCAGAGTCCCATCACCAGCCCCTCACATCAGAGTACCATCACCAGCCCCTTACATCAGAGTCCCATCACAGGCCCCTTACATCAGAGTCCCACCAGGAGCCCCTTACATCAGAAACCCATCAGAATCCCCTTACATCAGAGTCCCATCAGCAGCCCCTTACAGAGTCTCATCACCAGCCCCCTTACATCAGGCTCCCATCAACAGCCCCTAACATCAGAGTCCCATTAGCACCCCCTTACCTCAGAGTCCCATCAACAGCCTCTTACATCAGAGTCCAATCAGCAGCCCCTTACATCAAAGACCAATCACCAGCCCTTTTCATGAGAGTCCCATCACCAGCCCCTTACATCAGAGTCCCATCAGCCTCCCCTTACTTCAGAGTCCCACCACCGGCCCCTTACATCAAAGTCCCATCACCAGTTCCATTACATCAGAGTTCCATCAACAGTCCCTTACATCAGCATCCCATCAACAGCCCCCTAACCCCCTTAGCCCCCTTACATCAGAGTCCAATCTGCAGCCCCTTATATCAGAGTGTCCCATCACCAGCCCTTTACATCAGAGTCCTATCACAGGCCCCTTACATCAGAGTCCCATCAGGAGCCTCTTACATCAGAGTCCCATCACCAGCCCCTTACAGAGTCTCATCGCCAGCCCCCTTACATCAGGCTCCCATCAACAGCCCCTTACATCAGAGTCCCATCAGAAACCCCTTACATCAGAGTCCCATCAGCAACCCCTTACTTCAGAGTCCCATCAGAAGCCCCTTACATCAGAGTCCCATCAGCAGCCCCCTTACATCAGAGTCCCATCAGCAGCCCCCTTACATCAGAGTCCCATCTGCAGCCCCTTACATCAGAGTCCATTCAGCAGCCCCTTACATCAGAATCCAATCAGTGGCCCCTTACTTAGGACTCCCATCACAGGCCCCTTACATCAGAGTCCCACCAGGAGCCCCTTACATCAGAAACCCATCAGAATCCCCTTACATCAGAGTCCCATCAGCAGCCCCTTACAGAGAGTCTCATCACCAGCCCCCTTACATCAGGCTCCCATCAACAGCCCCTAACATCAGAGTCCCATTAGCACCCCCTTACCTCAGAGTCCCATCAACAGCCTCTTACATCAGAGTCCAATCAGCAGCCCCTTACATCAAAGACCAATCACCAGCCCTTTTCATGAGAGTCCCATCACCAGCCCCTTACATCAGAGTCCCATCAGCCTCCCCTTACTTCAGAGTCCCACCACCGGCCACTTACATCAAAGTCCCATCACCAGTTCCATTACATCAGAGTTCCATCAACAGTCCCTTACATCAGCATCCCATCAACAGCCCCCTAACCCCCTTAGCCCCCTTACATCAGAGTTCAATCTGCAGCCCCTTATATCAGAGTGTCCCATCACCAGCCCTTTACATCAGAGTCCTATCACAGGCCCCTTACATCAGAGTCCCATCAGGAGCCTCTTACATCAGAGTCCCATCACCAGCCCCTTACATCAGAGTCCCATCAGAAACCCCTTACATCAGAGTCCCATCAGCAACCCCTTACTTCAGAGTCCCATCAGAAGCCCCTTACATCAGAGTCCCATCAGCAGCCCCCTTACATCAGAGTCCCATCAGCAGCCCCTTACATCAGAGTCCATTCAGCAGCCCCTTACATCAGAGTCCAATCAGTGGCCCCTTACTTAGGACTCCCATCACCAGCCCCCTTACATCAGAGTCCCCTAAGCAGCCTTTTACATCAGAGTCCCATCACCAGCCCCTCACATCAGAGTACCATCACCAGCCCCTTACATCAGAGTCCCATCACAGGCCCCTTACATCAGAGTCCCATCAGGAGCCCCTTACAGAGTCTCATCACCAGCCCCCTTACATCAGGCTCCCATCAACAGCCCCTTACATCAGAGTCCCATCAGAAACCCCTTACATCAGAGTCCCATCAGCAACCCCTCACTTCAGAGTCCCATCAGAAGCCCCTTACATCAGAGTCCCATCAGCAGCCCCCTTACATCAGAGTCCCATCAGCAGTCCCTTACATCAGAGTCCATTCAGCAGCCCCTTACATCAGAGACCAATCAGTGGCCCCTTACTTAGGACTCCCATCACCACCCCCCTTACATCAGAGTCCCCTAAGCAGCCTTTTACATCAGAGTCCCATCACCAGCCCCTCACATCAGAGTACCATCACCAGCCCCTTACATCAGTGTCCCATCACAGGCCCCTTACATCAGAGTCCCACCAGGAGCCCTTTACATCAGAAACCCACCAGAATCCCCTTACATCAGAGTCCCATCAGCAGCCCCTTACAGAGAGTCTCATCACCAGCCCCCTTACATCAGGCTCCCATCAACAGCCCCTAACATCAGAGTCCCATTAGCACCCCCTTACCTCAGAGTCCCATCAACAGCCTCTTACATCAGAGTCCAATCAGCAGCCCCTTACATTAAAGACCAATCACCAGCCCTTTTCATGAGAGTCCCATCAGCACTCCCTTACATCAGAGTCCCATCAGAAACCCCTTACTTCAGAATCCCATCAGCAACCCCTTACTTCAGAGTCCCATCAGCAGCCCCTTACATCAGAGTCCATTCAGCAACCCCTTACATCAGAGTCCCATCACCAGCCCCCTTACATCAGAGTCCCATCACCAGCCCCTTACAAAAAATCATCACCTGTTCCCTTACATCAGAGTCCCATTAGCAGTCTCTTACATTAGAGTTCCACCAGCAGCCCCTTACATCAGAGTCCCATCCCCAGCCCCTTATATCAGAGTCCCTTCAGCAGCCTCTTACTTCAGAGTCCCACCACCAGCCCCTTACATCAAAGTCCCATCACATCAGAGTACCATCAACAGCCCCTTACATCAGAGTCCCATCACAGGCCCCTTACATCAGAGTCCCATCAGGAGCCCCTTACATCAGAAACCCATCAGAATCCCCTTACATCAGAGTCCCATCAGCAGCCCCTTACAGAGAGTCTCATCACCAGCCCCCTTACATCAGGCTCCCATCAACAGCCCCTAACATCAGAGTCCCATCAGTACCCCCTTACCTCAGAGTCCCATCAACAGCCTCTTACATCAGAGTCCTATCAGCAGCCCCTTACATCAAAGTTCCATCACCAGTTCACATACATCAGAGTCCCATCACCAGCCCCTTACAAAGTATCATCACCTGTTCCCTTACATCAGAGTCCCAATAGCAGTCTCTTACATTAGAGTTCCACCAGCAGCCCCTTACATCAGAGTCCCATCACCAGCCCGTTACATCAGAGTCCCATGAGCAGCCCCTTACATCAAAGTCCCATCACCAGCCCCTTTTACATCAGAGTCCGATCAAAAGCTCCTTACATCAGTGTTCCATCAGCAGCCCCTTACATCAGAGTCCCATCAGCAGCCCCTTACATCAGAGTCCCATCAACAGCCCCCTTACATCAGAGTCCCATCAACAGTCCTTAACATCAGAGACCCATCAGCAGCCTCTTACTTCAGAGTCCCACCACCAGCCCCTTATATCAAAGTCCCATCACATCAGAGTACCATCACCAGCCCCTTACATCAGAGTCCCATCAAAGGCCCCTTACATCAGAGTCCCATCATCAGCCCCTACATCAGAGTCCCATCAGCAGCCCCCTTACATCAGGGTCCAATCTGCAGCCCCCTTACATCAGGATCCAATCTGCAGCCCCCTTACCTCATGGTCCCATTACCAGCCCCTTACATAAGGGTCCCATCAGCAGCCCCTTATATCAGAGTGTCCCATCGTCAGCCCTTTACATCAGAATGTCCCATCACCAGCCCCTTAGATCAGAGTCCCTTCACAGGCCCCTTAGATCAGAGTCCCATCAGGAGCCAATTACATAAGTGTCCCATCACCAGCCCCTTACAGAGTCTCATCACCAGCCCCCTTACATCAGGCTCCCATCAACAGCCCCTTACATCAGAGTCCCATCAGCACCCCCTTACTTCAGAGTCCCATCAGCAGCCCCTTACATCAGAGTCCCATCAGCAGCCCCCTTACATCAGAGTCCCATCGGCAGCCCCTTACATCAGAGTCCATTCAGCAGCCCCTTACATCAGAGTCCAATCAGCGGCCCCTTACTTAAGACTCACATCACCAGCCACCTTACATCAGAGTCCTCTAAGCAGCCTTTTGCATCAGAGTCCCATCACCAGCCCCTCACATCAGAGTACCATCACCAGCCCCTTACATCAGAGTTCCATCACAGGCCCCTTACATCAGAATCCCATCAGGAGCCCCTTACATCAGAAACGCATCAGAATCCCCTTACATCAGAGTCCCATCAGCAGCCCCTTACAGAGAGTCTCATCGCCAGCCCCCTTACATCAGGCTCCCATCAACAGCCCCTAACATCAGAGTCCCATCAGCACCCCCTTACCTCAGAGTCCCATCAACAGCCTCTTACATCAGAGTCCCATCAGCAGCCCCTTACATCAAAGACCAATCACCAGACCTTTTCATGAGAGTCCCATCAGCAGCCCCTTACATCAGAGTCCCATCAGAAACCCCTTATTTCAGAATCCCATCAGCAACCCCTTACTTCAGAGTCCCATCAGCAGGCCCTTACATCAGAGTCCATTCAGCAACCCCTTACATCAGAGTCCCATCACCAGCCCCCTTACATCAGAGTCCCATCACCAGCCCCTTACAAAGAATCATCACCTGTTCCCTTACATCAGAGTCCCATTAGCAGTCTCTTACATTAGAGTTCCACCAGCAGCCCCTTACGTCAGAGTCCCATCCCCAGCCCCTTACATCAGAGTCCCATCAGCAGCCTCTTACTTCAGAGTCCCACCACTAGCCCCTTACATCAAAGTCCCATCACATCAGAGTACCATCAACAGCCCCTTACATCAGAGTCTCATCACAGGCCCCTTACATCAGAGTCCCATCTGGAGCCCCTTACATCAGAAACCCATCAGAATCCCCTTACATCAGAGTCCCATCAGCAGCCCCTTACAGAGAGTCTCATCACCAGCCCCCTTACATCAGGCTCCCATCAACAGCCCCTAACATCAGAGTCCCATCAGAGGCCCCTTACATCAGAGTCCCATCAGCAGCCCCCTTACATCAGAGTCCCATCAGCAGCCCCTTACATCAGAGTCCATTCAGCAGCCCCTTACATCAGAGTCCAATCAGCGGCCCCTTACTTAGGACTCCCATCACCAGCCCCCTTACATCAGAGTCCCCTAAGCAGCCTTTTACATCAGAGTCCCATCACCAGCCCCTCACATCAGAGTACCATCACCAGCCCCTTACATCAGAGTCCCATCACAGGCCCCTTACATCAGAGTCCCACCAGGAGCCCCTTACAGAGTCTCATCACCAGCCCCCTTACATCAGGCTCCCATCAACAGCCCCTTACATCAGAGTCCCATCAGAAGCCCCTTACATCAGAGTCCCATCAGCAGCCCCCTTACATCAGAGTCCCATCTGCAGCCCCTTACATCAGAGTCCATTCAGCAGCCCCTTACATCAGAGTCCAATCAGTGGCCCCTTACTTAGGACTCCCATCACCAGCCCCCTTACATCAGAGTCCCCTAAGCAGCCTTTTACATCAGAGTCCCATCACCAGCCCCTCACATCAGAGTACCATCACCAGCCCCTTACATCAGAGTCCCATCACAGGCCCCTTACATCAGAGTCCCACCAGGAGCCCCTTACATCAGAAACCCATCAGAATCCCCTTACATCAGAGTCCCATCAGCAGCCCCTTACAGAGAGTCTCATCACCAGCCCCCTTACATCAGGCTCCCATCAACAGCCCCTAACATCAGAGTCCCATTAGCACCCCCTTACCTCAGAGTCCCATCAACAGCCTCTTACATCAGAGTCCAATCAGCAGCCCCTTACATCAAAGACCAAACACCAGCCCTTTTCATGAGAGTCCCATCAGCAGCCCCTTACATCAGAGTCCCATCAGAAACCCCTTACTTCAGAATCCCATCAGCAACCCCTTACTTCAGAGTGCCATCAGCAGCCCCTTACATCAGAGTCCATTCAGCAACCTCTTACATCAGAGTCCCATCACCAGCCCCCTTACATCAGAGTCCCATCACCAGCCCCTTACAAAAAATCATCACCTGTTCCCTTACATCAGAGTCCCATTAGCAGTCTCTTACATTAGAGTTCCACCAGCAGCCCTTTACATCAGAGTCCCATTCCCAGCCCCTTACATCAGAGTCCCATCAGCAGCCTCTTACTTCAGAGTCCCACCACCAGCCCCTTACATCAAAGTCCAATCACATCAGAGTACCATCAACAGCCCCTTACATCAGAGTCCCATCACAGGCCCCTTACATCAGAGTCCCATCAGGAGCCCCTTACATCAGAAACCCATCAGAATCCCCGTACATCAGAGTCCCATCAGCAGCCCCTTACAGAGAGTCTCATCACCAGCCCCCTTACATCAGGCTCCTATCAACAGCCCCTAACATCAGAGTCCCATCAGTACCCACTTACCTCAGAGTCCCATCAACAGCCTCTTACATCAGAGTCCCATCAGCAGCCCCTTACATCAGAGTCCCATCAACAGTCCCCTTACATCAGAGTCCCATCAACAGTCCTTAACATCAGAGACCCATCAGCAGCCCCTTACATAAGAGTCCCATCAGCAGACCCTTACATCAGAGTCCCATCAGCAGTCCCTTACAGCAGAGTCCAATCAGCAGCCCCTTACATCAGCGTCCCATCACATGCTCCTTACATCAGAGTCCCATCAGCAGCCCCTTACTTTAGAGTCCCACCACCAGCCCCTTACATCAAACCTCCATTACCAGCCCCCTTTACATCAGAGTCCCATCAACAGTCCCTTACATCAGAGAGTCCCATCAGCAGCCCCTTACTTTAGAGTCCCACCACCAGCCCCTTACATCAAAGTCCCATTACCAGCCCCCTTTACATCAGAGTCCCATCAACAGTCCCTTACATCAGAGATTTCCATCAGCAGCCCCTTACATCAAAGTCCCATCACCAGCCCCCTTACATCAGAGTCCCATCACATGCTCCTTACATCAGAGTCCCATCAGCAGCCCCTTACATCAGAGTCCCATCATCACCCCCTTACATATGAGGCCAATCAGCAGCCCCTTACATCAGCGTCCCATCACATGCTCCTTACATCAGAGTCCCATCACCAGCCCCCTTACATCAGAGTCCCATCAACAGTCCCTTACATCAGAGAGTCCCATCAGTAGCCCCTTACTTTAGAGTCCCACCACCAGCCCCTTACATCAAAGTCCCATTACCAGCCCCCTTTACATCAGAGTCCCATCAACAGTCCCTTACATCAGAAAGTCCTATCAGCAGCCCCTTACATCAAAGTCCCATCACCAGCCCCCTTACATCAGAGTCCCATCACATGCTCCTTACATCAGAGTCCCATCAGCAGCCCCTTACATCAAAGTCCCATCATCACCCCCTTACATCAGAGGCCAATCAGCAGCCCCTTACATCAGCGTCCCATCACATGCTCCTTACATCAGAGTCCCATCACCAGCCCCCTTACATCAGAGTCCCATCAACAGTCCCTTACATCAGAGTCCCATCAGCAGCCCCTTACATCAGAGTCCCATCAGCAGCCCCTTACATCAGAGTCCCATCAGCAGCCCCTTACATCAGAGTCCCATTAACAGCCCCCTTACATCAGAGTCCCATCAACAGTCCTTAACATCAGAGTCCCATCACCAGCCCCTTACATCAGAATCCCATCAGAAGTCCAATACAGAGTGTCCCAACACCAGGACCTTACATCAGAGACCCATCAGCAGCCCCTTACATCAGAGTCCCATCAGCAGCCCCTTACTTCAGAGTCCCATCAACAGCCCCCTTACATCAGAGTCCCATCAACTATCCTTAACATCAGAATCCCATCAGCAGGCCAATACAGAGTGTCCCAACACCAGGACCTTATATCAGAGACCCATCAGCAGCCCCTTACATCAGAGTCCATTCAGCAGCCCCTTACATTAGAGTCCAATCAGAGGCCCCTTACGTCAGACTCCCATCACCAGCCCCCTAAAATCAGAGTCCCCTAAGCAGCCTTTTACATCAGAGTCCCATCACCAGCCCCTCACATCAGAGTCCCATCGCAGGCCCCTTACATCAGAGTCCCATCAGAGCCCCTTACATCAGAGTCCTATCAGAATCCCCTTACATCAGATTCCCTTAAGCAGCCTTTTACATCAGAGTCCCATCACCAGCCCCCTTACATCAGAGTCCCATCACCAGCCCCTTACATCAGAGTCCCATCAGCAGCCCCTTACATCAGAGTCCCATCATCTGTCCTCTTACATCAATGTCCCATCAACAGCCCCCTTACATCAGAGTCCCATCAACAGTCCTTAACATCAGAGTCCCATCACCAGCCCCTTACATCAGAATCCCATCAGCAGTCCAATACAGAGTGTCCCAACACCAGGACCTTACATCAGAGACCAATCAGCAGCCCCTTACATCAGAGTCCCATCAGCAGCGCCTTACATCAGAGTCTCATCAGCAGCCCCTTACATCAGAGTCCCATCAACAGCCCCCTTACATCAGAGTCCCATCAACTATCCTTAACATCAGAATCCCATCAGCAGTCCAATACAGAGTGTCCCAACACCAGGACCTTATATCAGAGACCCATCAGCAGCCCCTTACATCAGAGTCCATTCAGCAGCCCCTTACATCAGAGTGCAATCAGAGGCCCCTTACGTCAGACTCCCATCACCAGCCCCCTAAAATCAGAGTCCCCTAAGCAGCCTTTTACATCAGAGTCCCATCACCAGCCCCTCACATCAGCGTCCCATCACAGGCCCCTTACATCAGAGTCCCATTGCAGGCCCCTTACATCAGAGTCCCATCAGAGCCCCTTACATCAGAGTCCTATCAGAATCCCCTTACATCAGAGTCCCTTAAGCAGCCTTTTACATCAGAGTCCCATCACCAGCCCCTTACATCAGAGTCCCATAACCAGCCCCTTACATCAGAGTCCCATCAGCAGCCTCTTACATCAGAGTCCCATCATCTGTCCTCTTACATCAGAGTCCCATCAGCAGCCCCCTAACATCAGAGTCCCATCAGCAGCCCCTTACATCAGAGTCCCATCAGCAGCCCCTTACATCAGAGTCCCATCAACAGCCCCCTTACATCAGAGTCCCATCAACAGTCCTTAACATCAGAGTCCCATCACCAGCCCCCTACATCAGAATCCCATCAGCAGCCCCTTACATCAAAGTCCCATCACCATCCCCCTTACATCAGAATCCCATCAAATGCTCCTTACATCAGAGTCCCATCAGCAACCCCTTACATCAGAATCCTATCAGCAGCCCCTTACATCAGAGTCCAATCAGCAGCCCCTTACATCAGCGTCCCATCACATGCTCCTTATACATCAGAGTCCCATCACCAGCCCCCTTACATCAGAGTCCCATCAACAGTCCCTTACATCAGAGTCCCATCAGCAGCCCCTTACATCAAAGTCCCATCAGCAGCCCCTTACATCAGAGTCCCATCAACAGCCCCCTTACATTAGAGTCCTATCACCAGCCCCTTACATCAGAATCCCATCAGCAGTCCAATATAGAGTGTCCCAACACCAGGACTTTACATCAGAGACCCATCAGCAGCCCCTTACATCAGAGTCCATTCAGCAGCCCTTTACATCACAGTCCAATCAGCGGCCCCTTACTTCAGACTCCCATCACCAGCCCCCTTACATCAGAGTCCCCTAAGGAGCCTTTTACATCAGAGTCCCATCAGCAGCCCCTTAAATCAAAGTCCCATCACCAGCCCCCTTACATCAGAGTCCCATCACATGCTCCTTACATCAGAGTCCCATTAGCAGACCCTTACATCAGAGTCCCATCAGCAGTCCCTTACAGCAGAGTCCAATCAGCAGCCTCTTATATCAGCGTCCCATCACATGCTCCTTACATCAGAGTCCCATCAGCAGCCCCTTAGTTTAGAGTCCCACCACCAGCCCCTTACATCAAAGTCCCATTACCAGCAACCCTTTACATTGGAGTCCCATCAACAGTCCCTTACATCAGAGAGTCCCATCAGCAGCCCCTTACATCAAAGTCCCATCACCAGCCCCCTTACATCAGAGTCCCATCACATGCTCCTTACATCAGAGTCCCATCAGCAGCCCCTTATATCAGAGTCCCATCATCACCCCCTTACATCAGAGTCCAATCAGCAGCCCCTTACATCAGCGTCCCATCACATGCTCCTTACATCAGAGTCCCATCACCAGCCCCCTTACATCAGAGTCCCATCAACAGTCCCTTACATAAGAGTCCCATCAGCAGCCCCTTACATCAGAGTCCCATTAACAGCCCCCTTACATCAGAGTCCCATCAAGAGTCCTTAACATCAGAGTCCCATCACCAGCCCCTTACATCGGAATCCCATCAGCAGTCCAATACAGAGTGTCCCAACACCAGGACCTTACATCAGAGACCCATCAGCAGCCCCTTACATCAGAGTCCCATCAGCAGCCCCTTACATCAGAGTCTCATCAGCAGCCCCTTACATCAGAGTCCAATCAACAGCCCCCTTACATCAGAGTCCCATCAACTATCCTTAACATCAGAATCCCATCAGCAGTCCAATACAGAGTGTCCCAACACCAGGACCTTATATCAGAGACCCATCAACAGCCCCTTACATCAGAGTCCATTCAGCAGCCCCTTACATCAGAGTCCAATCAGAGGCCCCTTATGTCAGACTCCCATCACCAGCCCCCTAAAATCAGAGTCCCCTAAGCAGCCTTTTACATCAGAGTCACATCACCAGCCCCTTACATCAGAGTCCCATCACAGGCCCCTTACATCAGAGTCCCATCGCAGGCCCCTTACATCAGAGTCCCATCAGAGCCCCTTACATCAGAGTCCTATCAGAATCCCCTTACATCAGAGTCCCTTAAGCAGCCTTTTACATCAGAGTCCCATCACCAGCCCCCTTACATCAGAGTCCCATCACCAGCCCCTTACATCAGAGTCCCATCAGCAGCCCCTTACATCAGAGTCCCATCATCTGTCCTCTTACATCAGAGTCCCATCACCAGCCCCCCTTACATCAGAGTGCCATCAGCAGCCCCTTACATCAATGTCCCATCAACAGCCCCCTTACATCAGAGTCCCATCAACAGTCCTTAACATCAGAGTCCCATCACCAGCCCCTTACATCAGAATCCCATCAGCAGCCACATACAGAGTGTTCCAACACCAGGACCTTACATCAGAGACCCATCAGCAGCCCCATACATCAGAGTCCAATCAGCGGCCCCTTACTTCAGACTCCCATCACCAGCCCCCTTACATGAGAGTCCCCTAAGCAGCCTTTTACATCAGAGTCCCATCACCAGCCCCTCACATCAGAGTCCCATCACCAGCCCCTTACATCAGAGTCCCATCACAGGCCCCTTACATCAGAGTCCCATCATAGCCCCTTACATCAGAGTGTTATCAGAATCCCCTTACATCAGAGTCCCATCAGCAGCCCCTTACATCAGAGTCCAATCAGCAGCCCCTTACATCAGCGTCCCATCACATGCTCCTTACATCAGAGTCCCATCATCAGCCCCCTTACATCAGAGTCCCATCAACAGTCCCTTACATCAGAATCCCATCAGCAGCCCCTTACATCAGAGTCCCATCAGCAGCCCCTTACATCAGAGTTCCATTAACAGCCCCCTTACATCAGAGTCCCATCAACAGTCCTTAACATCAGAGTCCCATCACCAGCCCCTTACATCAGAATCCCATCAGCAGTCCAATACAGAGTGTCCCAACACCAGGACCTTACATCAGAGACCCATCAGCAGCCCCTTACATCAGAGTCCCATCAGCAGCCCCTTACATCAGAGTCCCATCATCTGTCCTCTTACATCAGAGTCCCATCACCAGCCCCCTTACATCAGAGTCCCATCAGCAGCCCCTTACATCAGAGTCCCATCAGCAGCCCCTTACATCAGAGTCCCATCAACAGCCCCCTTACATCAGAGTCCCATCAACAGTCCTTAACATCAGAGTCCCATCACCAGCCCCTTACATCAGAATCCCATCAGCAGCCCCTTACATCAAAGTCCCATCACCATCCCCCTTACATCAGAATCCCATCAAATGCTCCTTACATCAGAGTCCCATCACCAGCCCCTCACATCAGAGTCCCATCGCAGGCCCCTTACATCAGAGTCCCATCACAGGCCCCTTACATCAGAGTCCCATTAGAGCCCCTTACATCAGAGTCCTATCATCTGTCCTCTTACGTCAGACTCCCATCACCAGCCCCCTAAAATCAGAGTCCCCTAAGCAGCCTTTTACATCAGAGTCCCATCACCAGCCCCTCACATCAGCGTCCCATCACAGGCCCCTTACATCAGAGTCCCATCGCAGGCCCCTTACATCAGAGTCCCATCAGAGCCCCTTACATCAGAGTCCTATCAGAATCCCCTTACATCAGAGTCCCTTAAGCAGCCTTTTACATCAGAGTCCCATCACCAGCCCCTTACATCAGAGTCCCATAACCAGCCCCTTACATCAGAGTCCCATCAGCAGCCTCTTACATCAGAGTCCCATCATCTGTCCTCTTACATCAGAGTCCCATCAGCAGCCCCCTAACATCAGAGTCCCATCAGCAGCCCCTTACATCAGAGTCCCATCAGCAGCCCCTTACATCAGAGTCCCATCAACAGCCCCCTTACATCAGAGTCCCATCAACAGTCCTTAACATCAGAGTCCCATCACCAGCCCCTTACATCAGAATCCCATCAGCAGCCCCTTACATCAAAGTCCCATCACCATCCCCCTTACATCAGAATCCCATCAAATGCTCCTTACATCAGAGTCCCATCAGCAACCCCTTACATCAGAATCCTATCAGCAGCCCCTTACATCAGAGTCCAATCAGCAGCCCCTTACATCAGCGTCCCATCACATGCTCCTTATACATCAGAGTCCCATCACCAGCCCCCTTACATCAGAGTCCCATCAACAGTCCCTTACATCAGAGTCCCATCAGCAGCCCCTTACATCAAAGTCCCATCAGCAGCCCCTTACATCAGAGTCCCATCAACAGCCCCCTTACATCAGAGTCCTATCACCAGCCCCTTACATCAGAATCCCATCAGCAGTCCAATATAGAGTGTCCCAACACCAGGACTTTACATCAGAGACCCATCAGCAGCCCCTTACATCAGAGTCCATTCAGCAGCCCTTTACATCACAGTCCAATCAGCGGCCCCTTACTTCAGACTCCCATCACCAGCCCCCTTACATCAGAGTCCCCTAAGCAGCCTTTTACATCAGAGTCCCATCAGCAGCCCCTTAAATCAAAGTCCCATCACCAGCCCCCTTACATCAGAGTCCCATCACATGCTCCTTACATCAGAGTCCCATTAGCAGACCCTTACATCAGAGTCCCATCAGCAGTCCCTTACAGCAGAGTCCAATCAGCAGCCCCTTATATCAGCGTCCCATCACATGCTCCTTACATCAGAGTCCCATCAGCAGCCCCTTAATTTAGAGTCCCACCACCAGCCCCTTACATCAAAGTCCCATTACCAGCAACCCTTTACATTGGAGTCCCATCAACAGTCCCTTACATCAGAGAGTCCCATCAGCAGCCCCTTACATCAAAGTCCCATCACCAGCCCCCTTACATCAGAGTCCCATCACATGCTCCTTACATCAGAGTCCCATCAGCAGCCCCTTATATCAGAGTCCCATCATCACCCCCTTACATCAGAGTCCAATCAGCAGCCCCTTACATCAGCGTCCCATCACATGCTCCTTACATCAGAGTCCCATCACCAGCCCCCTTACATCAGAGTCCCATCGCAGGCCCCTTACATCAGAGTCCCATCAGAGCCCCTTACATCAGAGTCCTATCAGAATCCCCTTACATCAGAGTCCCTTAAGCAGCCTTTTACATCAGAGTCCCATCAGCAGCCTCTTACATCAGAGTCCCATCATCTGTCCTCTTACATCAGAGTCCCATCAGCAGCCCCCTAACATCAGAGTCCCATCAGCAGCCCCTTACATCAGAGTCCCATCAGCAGCCCCTTACATCAGAGTCCCATCAACAGCCCCCTTACATCAGAGTCCCATCAACAGTCCTTAACATCAGAGTCCCATCACCAGCCCCTTACATCAGAATCCCATCAGCAGCCCCTTACATCAAAGTCCCATCACCATCCCCCTTACATCAGAATCCCATCAAATGCTCCTTACATCAGAGTCCCATCAGCAACCCCTTACATCAGAATCCTATCAGCAGCCCCTTACATCAGAGTCCAATCAGCAGCCCCTTACATCAGCGTCCCATCACATGCTCCTTATACATCAGAGTCCCATCACCAGCCCCCTTACATCAGAGTCCCATCAACAGTCCCTTACATCAGAGTCCCATCAGCAGCCCCTTACATCAAAGTCCCATCAGCAGCCCCTTACATCAGAGTCCCATCAACAGCCCCCTTACATCAGAGTCCTATCACCAGCCCCTTACATCAGAATCCCATCAGCAGTCCAATATAGAGTGTCCCAACACCAGGACTTTACATCAGAGACCCATCAGCAGCCCCTTACATCAGAGTCCATTCAGCAGCCCTTTACATCACAGTCCAATCAGCGGCCCCTTACTTCAGACTCCCATCACCAGCCCCCTTACATCAGAGTCCCCTAAGCAGCCTTTTACATCAGAGTCCCATCAGCAGCCCCTTAAATCAAAGTCCCATCACCAGCCCCCTTACATCAGAGTCCCATCACATGCTCCTTACATCAGAGTCCCATTAGCAGACCCTTACATCAGAGTCCCATCAGCAGTCCCTTACAGCAGAGTCCAATCAGCAGCCCCTTATATCAGCGTCCCATCACATGCTCCTTACATCAGAGTCCCATCAGCAGCCCCTTAATTTAGAGTCCCACCACCAGCCCCTTACATCAAAGTCCCATTACCAGCAACCCTTTACATTGGAGTCCCATCAACAGTCCCTTACATCAGAGAGTCCCATCAGCAGCCCCTTACATCAAAGTCCCATCACCAGCCCCCTTACATCAGAGTCCCATCACATGCTCCTTACATCAGAGTCCCATCAGCAGCCCCTTATATCAGAGTCCCATCATCACCCCCTTACATCAGAGTCCAATCAGCAGCCCCTTACATCAGCGTCCCATCACATGCTCCTTACATCAGAGTCCCATCACCAGCCCCCTTACATCAGAGTCCCATCAACAGTCCCTTACATCAGAGTCCCATCAGCAGCCCCTTACATCAGAGTCCCATTAACAGCCCCCTTACATCAGAGTCCCATCAAGAGTCCTTAACATCAGAGTCCCATCACCAGCCCCTTACATCGGAATCCCATCAGCAGTCCAATACAGAGTGTCCCAACACCAGGACCTTACATCAGAGACCCATCAGCAGCCCCTTACATCAGAGTCCCATCAGCAGCCCCTTACATCAGAGTCTCATCAGCAGCCCCTTACATCAGAGTCCAATCAACAGCCCCCTTACATCAGAGTCCCATCAACTATCCTTAACATCAGAATCCCATCAGCAGTCCAATACAGAGTGTCCCAACACCAGGACCTTATATCAGAGACCCATCAACAGCCCCTTACATCAGAGTCCATTCAGCAGCCCCTTACATCAGAGTCCAATCAGAGGCCCCTTACGTCAGACTCCCATCACCAGCCCCCTAAAATCAGAGTCCCCTAAGCAGCCTTTTACATCAGAGTCACATCACCAGCCCCTTACATCAGAGTCCCATCACAGGCCCCTTACATCAGAGTCCCATCGCAGGCCCCTTACATCAGAGTCCCATCAGAGCCCCTTACATCAGAGTCCTATCAGAATCCCCTTACATCAGAGTCCCTTAAGCAGCCTTTTACATCAGAGTCCCATCACCAGCCCCCTTACATCAGAGTCCCATCACCAGCCCCTTACATCAGAGTCCCATCAGCAGCCCCTTACATCAGAGTCCCATCATCTGTCCTCTTACATCAGAGTCCCATCACCAGCCCCCCTTACATCAGAGTCCCATTAGCAGACCCTTACATCAGAGTCCCATCAGCAGTCCCTTACAGCAGAGTCCAATCAGCAGCCCCTTATATCAGCGTCCCATCACATGCTCCTTACATCAGAGTCCCATCAGCAGCCCCTTAGTTTAGAGTCCCACCACCAGCCCCTTACATCAAAGTCCCATTACCAGCAACCCTTTACATTGGAGTCCCATCAACAGTCCCTTACATCAGAGAGTCCCATCAGCAGCCCCTTACATCAAAGTCCCATCACCAGCCCCCTTACATCAGAGTCCCATCACATGCTCCTTACATCAGAGTCCCATCAGCAGCCCCTTATATCAGAGTCCCATCATCACCCCCTTACATCAGAGTCCAATCAGCAGCCCCTTACATCAGCGTCCCATCACATGCTCCTTACATCAGAGTCCCATCACCAGCCCCCTTACATCAGAGTCCCATCAACAGTCCCTTACATAAGAGTCCCATCAGCAGCCCCTTACATCAGAGTCCCATTAACAGCCCCCTTACATCAGAGTCCCATCAAGAGTCCTTAACATCAGAGTCCCATGACCAGCCCCTTACATCGGAATCCCATCAGCAGTCCAATACAGAGTGTCCCAACACCAGGACCTTACATCAGAGACCCATCAGCAGCCCCTTACATCAGAGTCCCATCAGCAGCCCCTTACATCAGAGTCTCATCAGCAGCCCCTTACATCAGAGTCCAATCAACAGCCCCCTTACATCAGAGTCCCATCAACTATCCTTAACATCAGAATCCCATCAGCAGTCCAATACAGAGTGTCCCAACACCAGGACCTTATATCAGAGACCCATCAACAGCCCCTTACATCAGAGTCCATTCAGCAGCCCCTTACATCAGAGTCCAATCAGAGGCCCCTTACGTCAGACTCCCATCACCAGCCCCCTAAAATCAGAGTCCCCTAAGCAGCCTTTTACATCAGAGTCACATCACCAGCCCCTTACATCAGAGTCCCATCACAGGCCCCATACATCAGAGTCCCATCAGAGCCCCTTACATCAGAGTCCTATCAGAATCCCCTTACATCAGAGTCCCTTAAGCAGCCTTTTACATCAGAGTCCCATCACCAGCCCCCTTACATCAGAGTCCCATCACCAGCCCCTTACATCAGAGTCCCATCAGCAGCCCCTTACATCAGAGTCCCATCATCTGTCCTCTTACATCAGAGTCCCATCACCAGCCCCCCTTACATCAGAGTGCCATCAGCAGCCCCTTACATCAATGTCCCATCAACAGCCCCCTTACATCAGAGTCCCATCAACAGTCCTTAACATCAGAGTCCCATCACCAGCCCCTTACATCAGAATCCCATCAGCAGCCACATACAGAGTGTTCCAACACCAGGACCTTACATCAGAGACCCATCAGCAGCCCCATACATCAGAGTCCAATCAGCGGCCCCTTACTTCAGACTCCCATCACCAGCCCCCTTACATGAGAGTCCCCTAAGCAGCCTTTTACATCAGAGTCCCATCACCAGCCCCTCACATCAGAGTCCCATCACCAGCCCCTTACATCAGAGTCCCATCACAGGCCCCTTACATCAGAGTCCCATCATAGCCCCTTACATCAGAGTGTTATCAGAATCCCCTTACATCAGAGTCCCATCAGCAGCCCCTTACATCAGAGTCCAATCAGCAGCCCCTTACATCAGCGTCCCATCACATGCTCCTTACATCAGAGTCCCATCATCAGCCCCCTTACATCAGAGTCCCATCAACAGTCCCTTACATCAGAATCCCATCAGCAGCCCCTTACATCAGAGTCCCATCAGCAGCCCCTTACATCAGAGTTCCATTAACAGCCCCCTTACATCAGAGTCCCATCAACAGTCCTTAACATCAGAGTCCCATCACCAGCCCCTTACACCAGAATCCCATCAGCAGTCCAATACAGAGTGTCCCAACACCAGGACCTTACATCAGAGACCCATCAGCAGCCCCTTACATCAGAGTCCCATCAGCAGCCCCTTACATCAGAGTCCCATCATCTGTCCTCTTACATCAGAGTCCCATCACCAGCCCCCTTACATCAGAGTCCCATCAGCAGCCCCTTACATCAGAGTCCCATCAGCAGCCCCTTACATCAGAGTCCCATCAACAGCCCCCTTACATCAGAGTCCCATCAACAGTCCTTAACATCAGAGTCCCATCACCAGCCCCTTACATCAGAATCCCATCAGCAGCCCCTTACATCAAAGTCCCATCACCATCCCCCTTACATCAGAATCCCATCAAATGCTCCTTACATCAGAGACCCATCACCAGCCCCTCACATCAGAGTCCCATCGCAGGCCCCTTACATCAGAGTCCCATCACAGGCCCCTTACATCAGAGTCCCATCAGAGCCCCTTACATCAGAGTCCTATCATCTGTCCTCTTACGTCAGACTCCCATCACCAGCCCCCTAAAATCAGAGTCCCCTAAGCAGCCTTTTACATCAGAGTCCCATCACCAGCCCCTCACATCAGCGTCCCATCACAGGCCCCTTACATCAGAGTCCCATTGCAGGCCCCTTACATCAGAGTCCCATCAGAGCCCCTTACATCAGAGTCCTATCAGAATCCCCTTACATCAGAGTCCCTTAAGCAGCCTTTTACATCAGAGTCCCATCACCAGCCCCTTACATCAGAGTCCCATAACCAGCCCCTTACATCAGAGTCCCATCAGCAGCCTCTTACATCAGAGTCCCATCATCTGTCCTCTTACATCAGAGTCCCATCAGCAGCCCCCTAACATCAGAGTCCCATCAGCAGCCCCTTACATCAGAGTCCCATCAACAGCCCCCTTACATCAGAGTCCCATCAGCAACCCCTTACATCAGAATCCTATCAGCAGCCCCTTACATCAGAGTCCAATCAGCAGCCCCTTACATCAGCGTCCCATCACCAGCCCCCTTACATCAGAGTCCCATCAACAGTCCCTTACATCAGAGTCCCATCAGCAGCCCCTTACATCAAAGTCCCATCAGCAGCCCCTTACATCAGAGTCCCATCAACAGCCCCCTTACATCAGAGTCCTATCACCAGCCCCTTACATCAGAATCCCATCAGCAGTCCAATATAGAGTGTCCCAACACCAGGACTTTACATCAGAGACCCATCAGCAGCCCCTTACATCAGAGTCCATTCAGCAGCCCTTTACATCACAGTCCAATCAGCGGCCCCTTACTTCAGACTCCCATCACCAGCCCCCTTACATCAGAGTCCCCTAAGCAGCCTTTTACATCAGAGTCCCATCACCAGCCCCTCACATCAGAGTTCCATCAGCAGCCCTTACTTCAGAGTCCCACCACCAGCCCCTTACATCAAAGTCCCATTACCAGCCCTCTTACATCAGAGTCCCATCAACAGTCCCTTACATCAGAGTCCCATCAGCAGCCCCTTAAATCAAAGTCCCATCACCAGCCCCCTTACATCAGAGTCCCATCACATGCTCCTTACATCAGAGTCCCATTAGCAGACCCTTACATCAGAGTCCCATCAGCAGTCCCTTACAGCAGAGTCCAATCAGCAGCCCCTTATATCAGCGTCCCATCACATGCTCCTTACATCAGAGTCCCATCAGCAGCCCCTTAGTTTAGAGTCCCACCACCAGCCCCTTACATCAAAGTCCCATTACCAGCAACCCTTTACATTGGAGTCCCATCAACAGTCCCTTACATCAGAGAGTCCCATCAGCAGCCCCTTACATCAAAGTCCCATCACCAGCCCCCTTACATCAGAGTCCCATCACATGCTCCTTACATCAGAGTCCCATCAGCAGCCCCTTATATCAGAGTCCCATCATCACCCCCTTACATCAGAGTCCAATCAGCAGCCCCTTACATCAGCGTCCCATCACATGCTCCTTACATCAGAGTCCCATCAGCAGCCCCTTACATCAGAGTCCAATCAGCAGCCCCTTACATCAGCGTCCCATCACATGCTCCTTACATCAGAGTCCCATCATCAGCCCCCTTACATCAGAGTCCCATCAACAGTCCCTTACATCAGAATCCCATCAGCAGCCCCTTACATCAGAGTCCCATCAGCAGCCCCTTACATCAGAGTCCCATCAACAGCCCCCTTACATCAGAGTCCCATCAACAGTCCTTAACATCAGAGTCCCATCACCAGCCCCTTACATCAGAATCCCATCAGCAGCCCCTTACATCAAAGTCCCATCACCATCCCCCTTACATCAGAATCCCATCAAATGCTCCTTACATCAGAGTCCCATCAGCAGCCCTTAACATCAGAGTCCCATCACCAGCCCCTTACATCAGAATCCCATCAGCAGTCCAATACAGAGTGTCCCAACACCAGGACCTTACATCAGAGACCCATCAGCAGCCCCTTACATCAGAGTCCCATCAGCAGCCCCTTACATCAGAGTCCCATCATCTGTCCTCTTACATCAGAGTCCCATCACCAGCCCCCTTACATCAGAGTCCCATCAGCAGCCCCTTACATTAGAGTCCCATCAGCAGCCCCTTACATCAGAGTCCCATCAACAGCCCCCTTACATCAGAGTCCCATCAACAGTCCTTAACATCAGAGTCCCATCACCAGCCCCTTACATCAGAATCCCATCAGCAGCCCCTTACATCAAAGTCCCATCACCATCCCCCTTACATCAGAATCCCATCAAATGCTCCTTACATCAGAGTCCCATCAGCAGCCCCTTACATCAGAATCCTATCAGCAGCCCCTTACATCAGAGTCCAATCAGCAGCCCCTTACATCAGCGTCCCGTCACATGCTCCTTATACATCAGAGTCCCATCACCAGCCCCCTTACATCAGAGTCCCATCAACAGTCCCTTACATCAGAGTCCCATCAGCAGCCCCTTACATCAAAGTCCCATCAGCAGCCCCTTACATCAGAGTCCCATCAACAGCCCCCTTACATCAGAGTCCTATCACCAGCCCCTTACATCAGAATCCCTTCAGCAGTCCAATATAGAGTGTCCCAACACCAGGACCTTACATCACAGACCCATCAGCAGCCCCTTACATCAGAGTCCCATCATCACCCCCTTACATCAGAGTCCAATCAGCAGCCCCTTACATCAGCGTCCCATCACATGCTCCTTACATCAGAGTCCCATCACCAGCCCCCTTACATCAGAGTCCCATCAACAGTCCCTTACATAAGAGTCCCATCAGCAGCCCCTTACATCAGAGTCCCATTAACAGCCCCCTTACATCAGTGTCCCATCAAGAGTCCTTAACATCAGAGTCCCATCACCAGCCCCTTACATCTGAATCCCATCAGCAGTCCAATACAGAGTGTCCCAACACCAGGACCTTACATCAGAGATCCATCAGCAGCCCCTTACATCAGAGTACCATCAGCAGCCCCTTACATCAGATTCTCATCAGCAGCCCCTTACATCAGAGTCCAATCAACAGCCCCCTTACATCAGAGTCCCATCAACTATCCTTAACATCAGAATCCCATCAGCAATCCAATACAGAGTGTCCCAACACCCTGGTGGATGACCTTATATCAGAGACCCATCAACAGCCCATCAACAGCCCCTTACATCAGAGTCCATTCAGCAGCCCCTTACATCAGAGTCCAATCAGAGGCCCCTTACGTCAGACTCCCATCACCAGCCCCCTAAAATCAGAGTCCCCTAAGCAGCCTTTTACATCAGAGTCACATCACCAGCCGCTCACATCAGAGTCCCATCACAGGCCCCTTACATCAGAGTCACATCGCAGGCCCCTTACATCAGAGTCCCATCAGAGCCCCTTACATCAGAGTCCTATCAGAATCCCCTTACATCAGAGTCCCTTAAGCAGCCTTTTACATCAGAGTCCCATCACCAGCCCCTTACATCAGAGTCCCATCACCAGCCCCTTATATCAGAGTCCCATCATCTGCCCTCTTACATCAGAGTCCCATCACCAGCCCCCTTACATCAGAGTGCCATCAGCAGCCCCTTACATCAGAGTACCATCAGTAGCCCCTTACATCAGAGTCCCATCAACAGCCCCCTTACAGCAGAGTCCCATCAACAGTAGGGATGAGCTTCGTGTTCGAGTCGAACCCATGTTCGACTCGAACATCGGCTGTTCGACCGTCCGTCGAATTGCGAACGATATGGGCCGTTCGCGCCAAATTCGTGTGGCGCGTCACGGCCCATAATTCACTGCGGCATCGCAGTGCATTGCTGGCTGATGATTGGCCAAGCATGCACTATGACCCGCATGCTTGGCCAATCACAGCGCCGTCAGTAGAGAGAGCTGTAATTGGCCAAAGCCAGGGTGGCTTTGGCCAATTATGGCTCAGGGGATTTAGTACACACCCCACACTATATAAGGCCGCCTGCACGGCGGCCCTGTGTAGTGTGTGTTCCGGTGTGCTGAGAGATAGAGAGAGAGAGAGACAGTGTCATTTGATTTGAGTTAGATAGATTAGGCAGAACAGTCAGTCAGTTAGTTGCACTTACAGTGTATTGTGTATATATATGCATCCCAGGTGTTGCATATATATATATACACTGTATTCAGTTTAGCTAGATCCGTTCCTGTTATCTTCTATCTAGACTATTTAGTGGAGTGTGTCCTGCTCACAGTGTTCAGCTAGATCCGTTCCTGCTATTTACATTCAGTGCAGTGCGTCCTGCTCACAGTGTTCAGCTAGATCCGTTCCTGCTATTTACATTCAGTGCAGTGCGTCCTGCTCACAGTGTTCAGCTAGATCCGTTCCTGCTATTTACATTCAGTGCAGTGCGTCCTGCTCACAGTGTTCAGCTAGATCCGTTCCTGCTATTTACATTCAGTGCAGTGCGTCCTGCTCACAGTGTTCAGCTAGATCCGTTCCTGGTATTTACATTTAGTGCAGTGCGTCCTGCTCACAGTGTTCAGCTAGATCCGTTCCTGCTATTTACATTCAGTGCAGTGCGTCCTGCTCACAGTGTTCAGCTAGATCCGTTCCTGCTATATACATTTAGTGCAGTACGTCCTGCTCACAGTGTTCAGCTAGATCCGTTCCTGCTATTTACATTCAGTGCAGTGCGTCCTGCTCACAGTGTTCAGCTAGATCCGTTCCTGCTATTTACATTCAGTGCAGTGCGTCCTGCTCACAGTGTTCAGCTAGATCCGTTCCTGCTATTTACATTCAGTGCAGTGCGTCCTGCTCACAGTGTTCAGCTAGATCCGTTCCTGCTATTTACATTCAGTGCAGTGCGTCCTGCTCACAGTGTTCAGCTAGATCCGTTCCTGGTATTTACATTTAGTGCAGTGCGTCCTGCTCACAGTGTTCAGCTAGATCCGTTCCTGTTATCTTCCTACTGACAGGCAGGCTTGTCTGGTTACAGTATATAAAGCTACCTGAAGAAAATTACAGGTGTTCTTTTTGATCCTATTAGTACCACGGTCAGGCAGCTAGACTATTTACATTTAGTACAGTGTGTCCTGCTCACAGTGTTCAGCTAGATCCGTTCCTGTTATCTTCCTACTGACAGGCAGGCTTGTCTGGTTACAGTATATAAAGCTACCTGAAGAAAATTACAGGTGTTCTTTTTGATCCTATTAGTACCACGGTCAGGCAGCTAGACTATTTACATTTAGTACAGTGTGTCCTGCTCACAGTGTTCAGCTAGATCCGTTCCTGTTATCTTCCTACTGACAGGCAGGCTTGTCTGGTTACAGTATATAAAGCTACCTTAAGAAAATTACAGGTGTTCTTTTTGATCCTATTAGTACCACGGTCAGGCAGCTAGACTATTTACATTTAGTACAGTGCGTCCTGCTCACAGTGTTCAGCTAGATCCGTTCCTGCTATATACATTTAGTGCAGTACGTCCTGCTCACAGTGTTCAGCTAGATCCGTTTCTGTTATCTTCCTACTGACAGGCAGGCTTGTCTGGTTACAGTATATAAAGCTACCTGAAGAAAATTACAGGTGTTCTATCCCAGCTTAGTGCAGCTACAGGCCATTAGTATGTCTGGAAGGCCAAGAAGGAGAGGCAGACAGTCACAAGCCAATAAGAGAGGGCAAGCAGGCTCTGTGTCTAGTGCTGGTCGTGGAGACGGTGCATCCTCATCAGCACGTGGCCATGGGACACGCTTGGCCTTTTTTTCGGCAGCTGGCCGTGTTGAGCCGCAACATGCGGAAGACTTGGTCGAGTGGATGACCAAGCCGTCCTCATCCTCCTCATCCTCTCTCACCCATGCCCAGGGTGCTTTGTCTGGCAAAGCAGCGGCCTCTTCCCTCAGCTCAATGTCATCAGTGACTCCTTCCCTAGCTCCACCATGTCCTCATGAGGATTCCCTCGAACTGTTTGACCACAGTGTTGGGTACATGCTCCAGGAGGATGCCCAGCGTTTGGAAGGCTCTGATGATGATACTGAGCTCAATGAAGGCAGTAACATGAGCACGGACAGAGGGGGTGCCCAAGAAGGACAGCAATCTGGCAGTCATGCTCCCCCTGCTGCAGCATACTGCCAGGTTTGCTCCAGTGATGAGGAGGGAGGGGATGATGAGGTCACTGACTCAACGTGGGTGCCTGATAGGAGAGAGGAGGAGGAGGAGGAGGAGGAGGAGGTGGCACATCACCAACTAGGCAGGATGCCCTCCAGGGGCCAGCCTAAGGGCAGCACATTGACTGCATCACACCCCAAAGCTCCACATGTGCAGGGCGCTGCAGTCTCTGCGCGTTATTCAAAAAGTTCTTTGGTGTGGGCCTTTTTTGAGACGAGTGCATCAGATCGCACCGCTGCTATTTGCAACATATGTCTCAAGCGTATCTCGCGTGGCCAAAACATCTCCCGCTTGGGTACCACATGCTTGACCAGACATATGTTGACCTGCCATGCAGTTCGTTGGCAAGCGTATCTAAAAGACCCACACCAAAGAACAAAGACGATCTCTCCTTGCTCCTCATCAGCTGAGATTTCCAACCCCACTAGACCTTCAGTCCTCTCTGAGACCTGCAGTGAGAGGAATGAAGGTGTAGAATTAGGTGTGTCACAGCCAAGTAC
This sequence comes from Lithobates septentrionalis, assembly GCA_037952835.1. NCBI lineage: Eukaryota > Metazoa > Chordata > Amphibia > Anura > Ranidae > Lithobates > Lithobates septentrionalis. Next base: position 5,398,210 of record JBBDGP010001120.1, read on the forward strand.
TTGTGGGCAATCTGCTTTTGGTACACCGACGTCAGATTGTACCAGGCAAATTTCCCTGCCCAAGCTGCTGCACCGCCGAAAGAAGTTTGCTCCCAGCCATCCACATGCCCAGCGGTTGAATGCTAGCTTGGCAAAATTGCTAGCACTTCAACTGCTGCCTTTTCAGTTGGTAGACTCTGCCCCCTTCCGTGAGTTTGTGGAATGTGCGGTTCCTCAGTGGCAGGTACCCAAACGCCACTTTTTCTCACGGAAGGCGATTCCGGCTCTCTACCGGCATGTGGAAGGCAATGTCCATGCCTCGCTGGACAGGGCGGTCAGCGGTAAGGTGCATATTACCGCTGACTCATGGTCCAGCAGGCATGGACAGGGACGTTACTTAAGTTTCACGGCGCATTGGGTGACTCTGCTGGCAGCTGGGAAGGATGCAGGACAAGGTGCAGTAGTGTTGGAGGTTGTTCCGCCACCACGCCTCCAAAATGCTGATTGTGACACACCTCTCTCCTCCACCCCCTCCTCTTCTTCTTCCTCCATGGCCTCTTCCTCGGAACCAGCGGTGCTCCGTAGGCGTTCAAGGGGCTACGCAAGTACGCAGGCCAAAAGATGCCATGCGGTGCTTGAGCTGGTGTGCTTGGGGGACAGGAGCCACACTGGGGCAGAGGTTCTGTCAGCTCTGCAGGGGCAGGTTCAGAGGTGGTTGACGCCACGCCAACTTAAGGCAGGAATGGTGGTTTGCGACAATGGCACCAACCTCCTCTCTGCCCTCCGACAGGGACAACTGACCCATGTGCCCTGTTTGGCTCACGTCCTTAACTTGGTGGTGCAGCGGTTCTTGGGCAGGTACCCGGGCTTACAGGATGTCCTGAGGCAGGCCAGGAAAGTCTCTGTGCATTTCCGCCGGTCATATAATGCCAGTGCTCGGCTGACGGACCTCCAAAAGGAGTTTAACCTGCCCAAGAACCGCCTAATCTGTGACATGCCCACCAGGTGGAACTCGACGTTGGCCATGCTGCAGCGGCTGCACACGCAGCAGAGGGCCATCAATGAGTACCTGTGCGACTATGGCACCAGGACAGGGTCAGGGGACCTTGGTTTTTTTTCCCCACGCCAGTGGGCCATGATCAGGGATGCATGCACTGTCCTGTCACCATTCGAGGAGGCCACGAGGATGGTGAGCACTGACAGTGCATGCATCAGTGACACTGTCCCCCTTGTCCACCTGTTGGAGCACACGCTGCGTGGAATAATGTACAGGGCACTTGAGGCAGAACAGAGGCAGGAAGAGGAGGACTTCCTTAGCTCTCAAGGCCCCCTTTATCCAGACAGTGTTCCTGCGTGCCCGCCGATCACACAGGAAGAGGACGAGGAGGAGGAGGAGGAGGAAGATTGTGTCAGTATGGAGGTGGAGCCTGGCACTCAGCATCAGCAGTCTTTAAGGGATCAGTCCCAAGGAACACATGGACTTGTACGTGGCTGGGAGGAGGTGGCTGCGGACGTTGTTGTCCTTAGTGACCCAGAGGACTCCGGACCGAATGCCTCAGCAAACCTACGCTGCATGGCCTCCCTGATCCTGCAAAGCCTGCGTAAGGATCCTCGTATTCGTGGTATCAAGGAGAAGGACCAATACTGGCTGGCAACCCTCCTTGATCCACGTTACAAGGGTAAGGTTGCGGACCTTATCTTGCCATCGCAGAGGGAGCAGAGGATGAAACATCTTCGGGAGGCCTTGCAGAAAGGTCTGTGCAACGCGTTCCCAGAGACTGGGAGGTTACAAACTCCTGTTTCTGGACAACGTGTTGCTGAGGCTTCGGTCAGTCAAAGAAGGAGCGGTGGAGAAGGTGGCCGTCTGACCGATGCGTTCAGACAATTTTTTGGTCCGCAGCCCCAAGGTATGATCGGTTCCAGCAACCATCGCCAGCGTCTGTTTTACATGGTGCAGGAATACCTAGGGGCAAGATCAGACTTGGACACCTTTCCCACCGAAAATCCTCTGGGTTACTGGGTCTTGAGGATGGATCACTGGCCAGAGCTTGCACAGTATGCAATTGAGCTACTGGCCTGTCCTGCATCCAGCGTTCTTTCGGAACGTACATTCAGTGCTGCTGGAGGCGTGGTAACCGATCACAGGGTGCGTCTGTCCACTGACTCGGTCGATCGGCTGACCTTCATAAAAATGAATCAGTCTTGGATCACCACCAGCTACCAAGCACCTGATGCTGATGTAACTGAATAATTTTTTTCAGATCCCTTCAAAGACTGCCTATGCTGATGCTGAGTGATTATCCCTGAGTAATTATCCTCTTCCTCCTCAATCATCACGCTGATAGCTTGTAAGAACATTTTTGGTTCTGGGCGCCACCACCAGTGCCTAAGGCACAATTTTTCAGCCCCTGTATAACAGGGGCGTGTAATTACAATTTTTGATGTAATACTTTGCAGCACGGCTCGTTCCTGCATTCCAACTAGAGTGTCTGTGAGGGGTTGCAGTGTTGTGGCACCAGCACCAGTGCCTAAGGCCCAATTTTTCTGCCCCTGTCTAACAGGGGCGTGAAATTACAATTTTTGATGCAATACTTTGCAGCAGGGCTCGTTCCTGCATTCCAACTAGAGTGTCTGTGAGGGGTTGCAGTGTTGTGGCACCAGCACCAGTGCCTAAGGCCCAATTTTTCTGCCCCTGTCTAACAGGGGCGTGTAATTACAATTTTTGATGCAATACTTTGCAGCAGTGCTCGTTCCTGCGTTCCAACTAGAGTGTCTGTGAGGGGTTGCAGTGTTGTGGCACCAGCACCAGTGCCTAAGGCCCAATTTTTCTGCCCCTGTCTAACAGGGGCGTGTAATTACAATTTTTGATGCAATACTTTGCAGCAGGGCTCGTTCCTGCGTTCCAACTAGAGTGTCTGTGAGGGGTTGCAGTGTTGTGGCACCAGCACCAGTGCCTAAGGCCTAATTTTTCAGCTCCTGTTCAACAGGGGCATGTAATTACAATTCTTGATCTAATATTTCACAGCAGGGCCCTGTGAGGGCTTACAGTGTTTTGGCCACAGCAACACCTAAGGCCCAAATTTCTGCTGAGTATATAGGGCAGGACCCTACTTTCAAACATCTAACTTACAAACGACTCCTACTTGCAAACGGAAGGAGACAACAGGAAGTGAGATGAAATCTACCCATAGGAAGGGAAATTCTCTCATGTAAGAGTTAATATGGGAAAACAATTTCTCCTTTCCACTGATGCTTTCCAATCCTTGTTCCACAAAAAAACCCAAATTTTCAAAAAACATTTTTCATTGGGACAAAAAAGTGAGGTGAAATCTTCTGAAGAGGAGGAAAGACGCAAAACAAATGTCACAGGGGTGATAACCCTTCCCTATGTTTTCCAAAAAGCTTAGAAAAGATTTTTTGGCTGGAGCTAAACACATTAAAAATGTTCAAAATTACAAACAGATTCTACTTAACAACAAACCTACAGTCCCTGTCTTGTTTGCACCGCCTGTATACTGCTGTTCAGAGTATATAGGGACCTTTCCTTATTTTAATTTGGGTGCGGGGTTCCCCTTAATATCCATACAAGACCCAAAGGGCCTGGTAATGGACTGGGGGGTACCCATGCCGTTTGTCTCACTGATTTTCATCCATATTGCCAGGACCCGACATGACATTAAACCCGCAAGCAGTTTTAAATGAGATTTTTTCCTTTAAAAATGACATTTGGTGCAGGGACTGTTCTAAACATGGGAAACACGCGTCACTTTACAGGCATACTATAGACACCCCCCAGGTACGATATTTAAAGGAATATTTCACTTTTTTTTTTTTACTTTAAGCATCATTAAAATCACTGCTCCCGAAAAAACGGCCGTTTTTAAAAGTTTTTTTTGCATTGATACATGTCCCCTGGGGTAGGACCCGGGTCCCCAAACCCTTTTTAGGACAATACCATGCAAATTAGCCTTTAAAATGAGCACTTTTGATTTCGAACGTTCGAGTCCCATAGACGTCAATGGGGTTCTAACGTTCGTGCGAACTTGCGGTCCGTTCGCGGGTTCTGGTGCGAACCGAACCGGGGGGTGTTCGGCTCATCCCTAATCAACAGTCCTTAACATCAGAGTCCCATCACCAGCCCCTTACATCAGAATCCCATCAGCAGCCACATACATAGTGTTCCAACACCAGGACCTTACATCAGAGACTCATCAGCAGCCCCTTACATCAGAGTCCAATCAGCGGCCCCTTACTTCAGAATCCCATCACCAGCCCCCTTACATGAGAGTCCCCTAAGCAGCCTTTTAAATCAGAGTCCCATCACCAGCCCCTCACATCAGAGTCCCATCACCAGCCCCTTACATCAGAGTCCCAGCAGAGGCCCCTTACATCAGAGTCCCATCATAGCCCCTTACATCAGAGTGTTATCAGAATCCCCTTACATCAGAGTCCCATCAGTAGCCCCTTACATCAGAGTCCAATCAGCAGCCCCTTACATCAGCGTCCCATCACATGCTCCTTACATCAGAGTCCCATCACCAGCCCCCTTACATCAGAGTCCCATCAACAGTCCCTTACATCAGAGTCCCATAAGCAGCCCCCTACATCAGAGTCCCATCAGCAGCCCCTTACATCAGAGTCCCATCAACAGTCCCTTTCATCAGAGAGTCCCATCAGCAGCCCCTTACATCAAAGTCCCATCACCATCCCCCTTACATCAGAATCCCATCAAATGCTCCTTACATCAGAGTCCCATCACCAGCCCCCTTACATCAGAGTCCCATCAACAGTCCCTTACATCAGAGTCCCATCAGCAGCCCCCTACATCAGAGTCCCATCAGCAGCCCCTTACATCAGAGTCCCATCAACAGTCCCTTTCATCAGAGAGTCCCATCAGCAGCCCCTTACATCAAAGTCCCATCACCATCCCCCTTACATCAGAATCCCATCAAATGCTCCTTACATCAGAGTCCCATCAGCAGCCCCTTACATCAGAATCCCATCAGCAGCCCCTTACATCAGAGTCCAATCAGCAGCCCCTTACATCAGCATCCCATCACATGCTCCTTATACATCAGAGTCCCATTAACAGTCCCTTACATCAGAGTCCCATCAGCAGCCCCTTAAATCAGAGTCCCATCAGCAGCCCCTTACATCAGAGTCCCATCAGCAGCCCCTTACATCAGAGTCCCATCAGCAGCCCCTTACATCAGAGTCCCATCAACAGCCCCCTTACATCAGAGTCCTATCACCAGCCCCTTACATCAGAATCCCATCAGCAGTCCAATACAGAGTGTCCAAACACCAGGACCTTACATCAGAGACCCATCAGCAGCCCCTTACATCAGAGTCCATTCAGCAGCCCTTTACATCAGAGTCCAATCAGCGGCCCCTTACTTCAGACTCCCATCACCAGCCCCCTTACATCAGAGTCCCCTAAGCAGCCTTTTACATCAGAGTCCCATCACCAGCCCCTCACATCAGAGTTCCATCAGCAGCCCCTTACTTCAGAGTCCCACCACCAGCCCCTTACATCAAAGTCCCATTACCAGCAACCCTTTACATTGGAGTCCCATCAACAGTCCCTTACATCAGAGAGTCCCATCAGCAGCCCCTTACATCAAAGTCCCATCACCAGCCCCCTTACATCAGAGTCCCATCACATGCTCCTTACATCAGAGTCCCATCAGCAGCCCCTTACATCAGAGTCCCATCATCACCCCCTTACATCAGAGTCCAATCAGCAGCCCCTTACATCAGCATCCCATCACATGCTCCTTACATCAGAGTCCCATCACCAGCCCCCTTACATCAGAGTCCCATCAACAGTCCCTTACATAAGAGTCCCATCAGCAGCCCCTTACATCAGAGTCCCATTAACAGCCCCCTTACATCAGAGTCCCATCAAGAGTCCTTAACATCAGAGTCCCATCACCAGCCCCTTACATCGGAATCCCATCAGCAGTCTAATACAGAGTGTCCCAACACCAGGACCTTACATCAGAGACCCATCAGCAGCCCCTTACATCAGAGTCCCATCAGCAGCCCCTTACATCAGAGTCCCATCACAGGCCCCTTACATCAGAGTCCCATCAGGAGCCCCTTACATCAGAAACCCATCAGAATCCCCTTACATCAGAGTCCCATCAGCAGCCCCTAACAGAGAGTCTCATCACCAGCCCCCTTACATCAGGCTCCCATCAACAGCCCCTAACATCAGAGTCCCATCAGTACCCCCTTACCTCAGAGTCCCATCAACAGCCTCTTACATCAGAGTCCTATCAGCAGCCCCTTACATCAAAGTTCCATCACCAGTTCACATACATCAGAGTCCCATCACCAGCCCCTTACAAAGTATCATCACCTGTTCCCTTACATCAGAGTCCCAATAGCAGTCTCTTACATTAGAGTTCCACCAGCAGCCCCTTACATCAGAGTCCCATCACCAGCCCATTACATCAGAGTCCCATGAGCAGCCCCTTACATCAAAGTCCCATCACCAGCCCCTTTTACATCAGAGTCCGATCAAAAGCTCCTTACATCAGTGTTCCATCAGCAGCCCCTTACATCAGAGTCCCATCAGCAGCCCCTTACATCAGAGTCCCATCAACAGCCCCCTTACATCAGAGTCCCATCAACAGTCCTTAACATCAGAGACCCATCAGCAGCCTCTTACTTCAGAGTCCCACCACCAGCCCCTTATATCAAAGTCCCATCACATCAGAGTACCATCACCAGCCCCTTACATCAGAGTCCCATCAAAGGCCCCTTACATCAGAGTCCCATCATCAGCCCCTACATCAGAGTCCCATCAGCAGCCCCCTTACATCAGGGTCCAATCTGCAGCCCCCTTACATCAGGATCCAATCTGCAGCCCCCTTACCTCATGGTCCCATTACCAGCCCCTTACATAAGGGTCCCATCAGCAGCCCCTTATATCAGAGTGTCCCATCGTCAGCCCTTTACATCAGAATGTCCCATCACCAGCCCCTTAGATCAGAGTCCCTTCACAGGCCCCTTAGATCAGAGTCCCATCAGGAGCCAATTACATAAGTGTCCCATCACCAGCCCCTTACAGAGTCTCATCACCAGCCCCCTTACATCAGGCTCCCATCAACAGCCCCTTACATCAGAGTCCCATCAGCACCCCCTTACTTCAGAGTCCCATCAGCAGCCCCTTACATCAGAGTCCCATCAGCAGCCCCCTTACATCAGAGTCCCATCGGCAGCCCCTTACATCAGAGTCCATTCAGCAGCCCCTTACATCAGAGTCCAATCAGCGGCCCCTTACTTAAGACTCACATCACCAGCCCCCTTACATCAGAGTCCCCTAAGCAGCCTTTTGCATCAGAGTCCCATCACCAGCCCCTCACATCAGAGTACCATCACCAGCCCCTTACATCAGAGTTCCATCACAGGCCCCTTACATCAGAATCCCATCAGGAGCCCCTTACATCAGAAACGCATCAGAATCCCCTTACATCAGAGTCCCATCAGCAGCCCCTTACAGAGAGTCTCATCGCCAGCCCCCTTACATCAGGCTCCCATCAACAGCCCCTAACATCAGAGTCCCATCAGCACCCCCTTACCTCAGAGTCCCATCAACAGCCTCTTACATCAGAGTCCCATCAGCAGCCCCTTACATCAAAGACCAATCACCAGACCTTTTCATGAGAGTCCCATCAGCAGCCCCTTACATCAGAGTCCCATCAGAAACCCCTTATTTCAGAATCCCATCAGCAACCCCTTACTTCAGAGTCCCATCAGCAGCCCCTTACATCAGAGTCCATTCAGCAACCCCTTACATCAGAGTCCCATCACCAGCCCCCTTACATCAGAGTCCCATCACCAGCCCCTTACAAAGAATAATCACCTGTTCCCTTACATCAGAGTCCCATTAGCAGTCTCTTACATTAGAGTTCCACCAGCAGCCCCTTACGTCAGAGTCCCATCCCCAGCCCCTTACATCAGAGTCCCATCAGCAGCCTCTTACTTCAGAGTCCCACCACTAGCCCCTTACATCAAAGTCCCATCACATCAGAGTACCATGAACAACAGCCCTTTACATCAGAGTCTCATCACAGGCCCCTTACATCAGAGTCCCATCTGGAGCCCCTTACATCAGAAACCCATCAGAATCCCCTTACATCAGAGTCCCATCAGCAGCCCCTTACAGAGAGTCTCATCACCAGCCCCCTTACATCAGGCTCCCATCAACAGCCCCTAACATCAGAGTCCCATCAGAGGCCCCTTACATCAGAGTCCCATCAGCAGCCCCCTTACATCAGAGTCCCATCAGCAGCCCCTTACATCAGAGTCCATTCAGCAGCCCCTTACATCAGAGTCCAATCAGCGGCCCCTTACTTAGGACTCCCATCACCAGCCCCCTTACATCAGAGTCCCCTAAGCAGCCTTTTACATCAGAGTCCCATCACCAGCCCCTCACATCAGAGTACCATCACCAGCCCCTTACATCAGAGTCCCATCACAGGCCCCTTACATCAGAGTCCCACCAGGAGCCCCTTACAGAGTCTCATCACCAGCCCCCTTACATCAGGCTCCCATCAACAGCCCCTTACATCAGAGTCCCATCAGAAGCCCCTTACATCAGAGTCCCATCAGCAGCCCCCTTACATCAGAGTCCCATCTGCAGCCCCTTACATCAGAGTCCATTCAGCAGCCCCTTACATCAGAGTCCAATCAGTGGCCCCTTACTTAGGACTCCCATCACCAGCCCCCTTACATCAGAGTCCCCTAAGCAGCCTTTTACATCAGAGTCCCATCACCAGCCCCTCACATCAGAGTACCATCACCAGCCCCTTACATCAGAGTCCCATCACAGGCCCCTTACATCAGAGTCCCACCAGGAGCCCCTTACATCAGAAACCCATCAGAATCCCCTTACATCAGAGTCCCATCAGCAGCCCCTTACAGAGAGTCTCATCACCAGCCCCCTTACATCAGGCTCCCATCAACAGCCCCTAACATCAGAGTCCCATTAGCACCCCCTTACCTCAGAGTCCCATCAACAGCCTCTTACATCAGAGTCCAATCAGCAGCCCCTTACATCAAAGACCAAACACCAGCCCTTTTCATGAGAGTCCCATCAGCAGCCCCTTACATCAGAGTCCCATCAGAAACCCCTTACTTCAGAATCCCATCAGCAACCCCTTACTTCAGAGTGCCATCAGCAGCCCCTTACATCAGAGTCCATTCAGCAACCTCTTACATCAGAGTCCCATCACCAGCCCCCTTACATCAGAGTCCCATCACCAGCCCCTTACAAAAAATCATCACCTGTTCCCTTACATCAGAGTCCCATTAGCAGTCTCTTACATTAGAGTTCCACCAGCAGCCCCTTACATCAGAGTCCCATTCCCAGCCCCTTACATCAGAGTCCCATCAGCAGCCTCTTACTTCAGAGTCCCACCACCAGCCCCTTACATCAAAGTCCCATCACATCAGAGTACCATCAACAGCCCCTTACATCAGAGTCCCATCACAGGCCCCTTACATCAGAGTCCCATCAGGAGCCCCTTACATCAGAAACCCATCAGAATCCCCTTACATCAGAGTCCCATCAGCAGCCCCTTACAGAGAGTCTCATCACCAGCCACCTTACATCAGGCTCCTATCAACAGCCCCTAACATCAGAGTCCCATCAGTACCCACTTACCTCAGAGTCCCATCAACAGCCTCTTACATCAGAGTCCCATCAGCAGCCCCTTACATCAGAGTCCCATCAACAGTCCCCTTACATCAGAGTCCCATCAACAGTCCTTAACATCAGAGACCCATCAGCAGCCCCTTACATAAGAGTCCCATCAGCAGACCCTTACATCAGAGTCCCATCAGCAGTCCCTTACAGCAGAGTCCAATCAGCAGCCCCTTACATCAGCGTCCCATCACATGCTCCTTACATCAGAGTCCCATCAGCAGCCCCTTACTTTAGAGTCCCACCACCAGCCCCTTACATCAAACCCCCATTACCAGCCCCCTTTACATCAGAGTCCCATCAACAGTCCCTTACATCAGAGAGTCCCATCAGCAGCCCCTTACTTTAGAGTCCCACCACCAGCCCCTTACATCAAAGTCCCATTACCAGCCCCCTTTACATCAGAGTCCCATCAACAGTCCCTTACATCAGAGATTTCCATCAGCAGCCCCTTACATCAAAGTCCCATCACCAGCCCCCTTACATCAGAGTCCCATCACATGCTCCTTACATCAGAGTCCCATCAGCAGCCCCTTACATCAGAGTCCCATCATCACCCCCTTACATATGAGGCCAATCAGCAGCCCCTTACATCAGCGTCCCATCACATGCTCCTTACATCAGAGTCCCATCACCAGCCCCCTTACATCAGAGTCCCATCAACAGTCCCTTACATCAGAGAGTCCCATCAGTAGCCCCTTACTTTAGAGTCCCACCACCAGCCCCTTACATCAAAGTCCCATTACCAGCCCCCTTTACATCAGAGTCCCATCAACAGTCCCTTACGTCAGAAAGTCCTATCAGCAGCCCCTTACATCAAAGTCCCATCACCAGCCCCCTTACATCAGAGTCCCATCACATGCTCCTTACATCAGAGTCCCATCAGCAGCCCCTTACATCAAAGTCCCATCATCACCCCCTTACATCAGAGGCCAATCAGCAGCCCCTTACATCAGCGTCCCATCACATGCTCCTTACATCAGAGTCCCATCACCAGCCCCCTTACATCAGAGTCCCATCAACAGTCCCTTACATCAGAGTCCCATCAGCAGCCCCTTACATCAGAGTCCCATCAGCAGCCCCTTACATCAGAGTCCCATCAGCAGCCCCTTACATCAGAGTCCCATTAACAGCCCCCTTACATCAGAGTCCCATCAACAGTCCTTAACATCAGAGTCCCATCACCAGCCCCTTACATCAGAATCCCATCAGAAGTCCAATACAGAGTGTCCCAACACCAGGACCTTACATCAGAGACCCATCAGCAGCCCCTTACATCAGAGTCCCATCAGCAGCCCCTTACTTCAGAGTCCCATCAACAGCCCCCTTACATCAGAGTCCCATCAACTATCCTTAACATCAGAATCCCATCAGCAGGCCAATACAGAGTGTCCCAACACCAGGACCTTATATCAGAGACCCATCAGCAGCCCCTTACATCAGAGTCCATTCAGCAGCCCCTTACATTAGAGTCCAATCAGAGGCCCCTTACGTCAGACTCCCATCACCAGCCCCCTAAAATCAGAGTCCCCTAAGCAGCCTTTTACATCAGAGTCCCATCACCAGCCCCTCACATCAGAGTCCCATCGCAGGCCCCTTACATCAGAGTCCCATCAGAGCCCCTTACATCAGAGTCCTATCAGAATCCCCTTACATCAGATTCCCTTAAGCAGCCTTTTACATCAGAGTCCCATCACCAGCCCCCTTACATCAGAGTCCCATCACCAGCCCCTTACATCAGAGTCCCATCAGCAGCCCCTTACATCAGAGTCCCATCATCTGTCCTCTTACATCAATGTCCCATCAACAGCCCCCTTACATCAGAGTCCCATCAACAGTCCTTAACATCAGAGTCCCATCACCAGCCCCTTACATCAGAATCCCATCAGCAGTCCAATACAGAGTGTCCCAACACCAGGACCTTACATCAGAGACCAATCAGCAGCCCCTTACATCAGAGTCCCATCAGCAGCGCCTTACATCAGAGTCTCATCAGCAGCCCCTTACATCAGAGTCCCATCAACAGCCCCCTTACATCAGAGTCCCATCAACTATCCTTAACATCAGAATCCCATCAGCAGTCCAATACAGAGTGTCCCAACACCAGGACCTTATATCAGAGACCCATCAGCAGCCCCTTACATCAGAGTCCATTCAGCAGCCCCTTACATCAGAGTGCAATCAGAGGCCCCTTACGTCAGACTCCCATCACCAGCCCCCTAAAATCAGAGTCCCCTAAGCAGCCTTTTACATCAGAGTCCCATCACCAGCCCCTCACATCAGCGTCCCATCACAGGCCCCTTACATCAGAGTCCCATCGCAGGCCCCTTACATCAGAGTCCCATCAGAGCCCCTTACATCAGAGTCCTATCAGAATCCCCTTACATCAGAGTCCCTTAAGCAGCCTTTTACATCAGAGTCCCATCACCAGCCCCTTACATCAGAGTCCCATAACCAGCCCCTTACATCAGAGTCCCATCAGCAGCCTCTTACATCAGAGTCCCATCATCTGTCCTCTTACATCAGAGTCCCATCAGCAGCCCCCTAACATCAGAGTCCCATCAGCAGCCCCTTACATCAGAGTCCCATCAGCAGCCCCTTACATCAGAGTCCCATCAACAGCCCCCTTACATCAGAGTCCCATCAACAGTCCTTAACATCAGAGTCCCATCACCAGCCCCCTACATCAGAATCCCATCAGCAGCCCCTTACATCAAAGTCCCATCACCATCCCCCTTACATCAGAATCCCATCAAATGCTCCTTACATCAGAGTCCCATCAGCAACCCCTTACATCAGAATCCTATCAGCAGCCCCTTACATCAGAGTCCAATCAGCAGCCCCTTACATCAGCGTCCCATCACATGCTCCTTATACATCAGAGTCCCATCACCAGCCCCCTTACATCAGAGTCCCATCAACAGTCCCTTACATCAGAGTCCCATCAGCAGCCCCTTACATCAAAGTCCCATCAGCAGCCCCTTACATCAGAGTCCCATCAACAGCCCCCTTACATTAGAGTCCTATCACCAGCCCCTTACATCAGAATCCCATCAGCAGTCCAATATAGAGTGTCCCAACACCAGGACTTTACATCAGAGACCCATCAGCAGCCCCTTACATCAGAGTCCATTCAGCAGCCCTTTACATCACAGTCCAATCAGCGGCCCCTTACTTCAGACTCCCATCACCAGCCCCCTTACATCAGAGTCCCCTAAGCAGCCTTTTACATCAGAGTCCCATCAGCAGCCCCTTAAATCAAAGTCCCATCACCAGCCCCCTTACATCAGAGTCCCATCACATGCTCCTTACATCAGAGTCCCATTAGCAGACCCTTACATCAGAGTCCCATCAGCAGTCCCTTACAGCAGAGTCCAATCAGCAGCCTCTTATATCAGCGTCCCATCACATGCTCCTTACATCAGAGTCCCATCAGCAGCCCCTTAGTTTAGAGTCCCACCACCAGCCCCTTACATCAAAGTCCCATTACCAGCAACCCTTTACATTGGAGTCCCATCAACAGTCCCTTACATCAGAGAGTCCCATCAGCAGCCCCTTACATCAAAGTCCCATCACCAGCCCCCTTACATCAGAGTCCCATCACATGCTCCTTACATCAGAGTCCCATCAGCAGCCCCTTATATCAGAGTCCCATCATCACCCCCTTACATCAGAGTCCAATCAGCAGCCCCTTACATCAGCGTCCCATCACATGCTCCTTACATCAGAGTCCCATCACCAGCCCCCTTACATCAGAGTCCCATCAACAGTCCCTTACATAAGAGTCCCATCAGCAGCCCCTTACATCAGAGTCCCATTAACAGCCCCCTTACATCAGAGTCCCATCAAGAGTCCTTAACATCAGAGTCCCATCACCAGCCCCTTACATCGGAATCCCATCAGCAGTCCAATACAGAGTGTCCCAACACCAGGACCTTACATCAGAGACCCATCAGCAGCCCCTTACATCAGAGTCCCATCAGCAGCCCCTTACATCAGAGTCTCATCAGCAGCCCCTTACATCAGAGTCCAATCAACAGCCCCCTTACATCAGAGTCCCATCAACTATCCTTAACATCAGAATCCCATCAGCAGTCCAATACAGAGTGTCCCAACACCAGGACCTTATATCAGAGACCCATCAACAGCCCCTTACATCAGAGTCCATTCAGCAGCCCCTTACATCAGAGTCCAATCAGAGGCCCCTTATGTCAGACTCCCATCACCAGCCCCCTAAAATCAGAGTCCCCTAAGCAGCCTTTTACATCAGAGTCACATCACCAGCCCCTTACATCAGAGTCCCATCACAGGCCCCTTACATCAGAGTCCCATCGCAGGCCCCTTACATCAGAGTCCCATCAGAGCCCCTTACATCAGAGTCCTATCAGAATCCCCTTACATCAGAGTCCCTTAAGCAGCCTTTTACATCAGAGTCCCATCACCAGCCCCCTTACATCAGAGTCCCATCACCAGCCCCTTACATCAGAGTCCCATCAGCAGCCCCTTACATCAGAGTCCCATCATCTGTCCTCTTACATCAGAGTCCCATCACCAGCCCCCCTTACATCAGAGTGCCATCAGCAGCCCCTTACATCAATGTCCCATCAACAGCCCCCTTACATCAGAGTCCCATCAACAGTCCTTAACATCAGAGTCCCATCACCAGCCCCTTACATCAGAATCCCATCAGCAGCCACATACAGAGTGTTCCAACACCAGGACCTTACATCAGAGACCCATCAGCAGCCCCATACATCAGAGTCCAATCAGCGGCCCCTTACTTCAGACTCCCATCACCAGCCCCCTTACATGAGAGTCCCCTAAGCAGCCTTTTACATCAGAGTCCCATCACCAGCCCCTCACATCAGAGTCCCATCACCAGCCCCTTACATCAGAGTCCCATCACAGGCCCCTTACATCAGAGTCCCATCATAGCCCCTTACATCAGAGTGTTATCAGAATCCCCTTACATCAGAGTCCCATCAGCAGCCCCTTACATCAGAGTCCAATCAGCAGCCCCTTACATCAGCGTCCCATCACATGCTCCTTACATCAGAGTCCCATCATCAGCCCCCTTACATCAGAGTCCCATCAACAGTCCCTTACATCAGAATCCCATCAGCAGCCCCTTACATCAGAGTCCCATCAGCAGCCCCTTACATCAGAGTTCCATTAACAGCCCCCTTACATCAGAGTCCCATCAACAGTCCTTAACATCAGAGTCCCATCACCAGCCCCTTACATCAGAATCCCATCAGCAGTCCAATACAGAGTGTCCCAACACCAGGACCTTACATCAGAGACCCATCAGCAGCCCCTTACATCAGAGTCCCATCAGCAGCCCCTTACATCAGAGTCCCATCATCTGTCCTCTTACATCAGAGTCCCATCACCAGCCCCCTTACATCAGAGTCCCATCAGCAGCCCCTTACATCAGAGTCCCATCAGCAGCCCCTTACATCAGAGTCCCATCAACAGCCCCCTTACATCAGAGTCCCATCAACAGTCCTTAACATCAGAGTCCCATCACCAGCCCCTTACATCAGAATCCCATCAGCAGCCCCTTACATCAAAGTCCCATCACCATCCCCCTTACATCAGAATCCCATCAAATGCTCCTTACATCAGAGTCCCATCACCAGCCCCTCACATCAGAGTCCCATCGCAGGCCCCTTACATCAGAGTCCCATCACAGGCCCCTTACATCAGAGTCCCATTAGAGCCCCTTACATCAGAGTCCTATCATCTGTCCTCTTACGTCAGACTCCCATCACCAGCCCCCTAAAATCAGAGTCCCCTAAGCAGCCTTTTACATCAGAGTCCCATCACCAGCCCCTCACATCAGCGTCCCATCACAGGCCCCTTACATCAGAGTCCCATCGCAGGCCCCTTACATCAGAGTCCCATCAGAGCCCCTTACATCAGAGTCCTATCAGAATCCCCTTACATCAGAGTCCCTTAAGCAGCCTTTTACATCAGAGTCCCATCACCAGCCCCTTACATCAGAGTCCCATAACCAGCCCCTTACATCAGAGTCCCATCAGCAGCCTCTTACATCAGAGTCCCATCATCTGTCCTCTTACATCAGAGTCCCATCAGCAGCCCCCTAACATCAGAGTCCCATCAGCAGCCCCTTACATCAGAGTCCCATCAGCAGCCCCTTACATCAGAGTCCCATCAACAGCCCCCTTACATCAGAGTCCCATCAACAGTCCTTAACATCAGAGTCCCATCACCAGCCCCTTACATCAGAATCCCATCAGCAGCCCCTTACATCAAAGTCCCATCACCATCCCCCTTACATCAGAATCCCATCAAATGCTCCTTACATCAGAGTCCCATCAGCAACCCCTTACATCAGAATCCTATCAGCAGCCCCTTACATCAGAGTCCAATCAGCAGCCCCTTACATCAGCGTCCCATCACATGCTCCTTATACATCAGAGTCCCATCACCAGCCCCCTTACATCAGAGTCCCATCAACAGTCCCTTACATCAGAGTCCCATCAGCAGCCCCTTACATCAAAGTCCCATCAGCAGCCCCTTACATCAGAGTCCCATCAACAGCCCCCTTACATCAGAGTCCTATCACCAGCCCCTTACATCAGAATCCCATCAGCAGTCCAATATAGAGTGTCCCAACACCAGGACTTTACATCAGAGACCCATCAGCAGCCCCTTACATCAGAGTCCATTCAGCAGCCCTTTACATCACAGTCCAATCAGCGGCCCCTTACTTCAGACTCCCATCACCAGCCCCCTTACATCAGAGTCCCCTAAGCAGCCTTTTACATCAGAGTCCCATCAGCAGCCCCTTAAATCAAAGTCCCATCACCAGCCCCCTTACATCAGAGTCCCATCACATGCTCCTTACATCAGAGTCCCATTAGCAGACCCTTACATCAGAGTCCCATCAGCAGTCCCTTACAGCAGAGTCCAATCAGCAGCCCCTTATATCAGCGTCCCATCACATGCTCCTTACATCAGAGTCCCATCAGCAGCCCCTTAATTTAGAGTCCCACCACCAGCCCCTTACATCAAAGTCCCATTACCAGCAACCCTTTACATTGGAGTCCCATCAACAGTCCCTTACATCAGAGAGTCCCATCAGCAGCCCCTTACATCAAAGTCCCATCACCAGCCCCCTTACATCAGAGTCCCATCACATGCTCCTTACATCAGAGTCCCATCAGCAGCCCCTTATATCAGAGTCCCATCATCACCCCCTTACATCAGAGTCCAATCAGCAGCCCCTTACATCAGCGTCCCATCACATGCTCCTTACATCAGAGTCCCATCACCAGCCCCCTTACATCAGAGTCCCATCGCAGGCCCCTTACATCAGAGTCCCATCAGAGCCCCTTACATCAGAGTCCTATCAGAATCCCCTTACATCAGAGTCCCTTAAGCAGCCTTTTACATCAGAGTCCCATCAGCAGCCTCTTACATCAGAGTCCCATCATCTGTCCTCTTACATCAGAGTCCCATCAGCAGCCCCCTAACATCAGAGTCCCATCAGCAGCCCCTTACATCAGAGTCCCATCAGCAGCCCCTTACATCAGAGTCCCATCAACAGCCCCCTTACATCAGAGTCCCATCAACAGTCCTTAACATCAGAGTCCCATCACCAGCCCCTTACATCAGAATCCCATCAGCAGCCCCTTACATCAAAGTCCCATCACCATCCCCCTTACATCAGAATCCCATCAAATGCTCCTTACATCAGAGTCCCATCAGCAACCCCTTACATCAGAATCCTATCAGCAGCCCCTTACATCAGAGTCCAATCAGCAGCCCCTTACATCAGCGTCCCATCACATGCTCCTTATACATCAGAGTCCCATCACCAGCCCCCTTACATCAGAGTCCCATCAACAGTCCCTTACATCAGAGTCCCATCAGCAGCCCCTTACATCAAAGTCCCATCAGCAGCCCCTTACATCAGAGTCCCATCAACAGCCCCCTTACATCAGAGTCCTATCACCAGCCCCTTACATCAGAATCCCATCAGCAGTCCAATATAGAGTGTCCCAACACCAGGACTTTACATCAGAGACCCATCAGCAGCCCCTTACATCAGAGTCCATTCAGCAGCCCTTTACATCACAGTCCAATCAGCGGCCCCTTACTTCAGACTCCCATCACCAGCCCCCTTACATCAGAGTCCCCTAAGCAGCCTTTTACATCAGAGTCCCATCAGCAGCCCCTTAAATCAAAGTCCCATCACCAGCCCCCTTACATCAGAGTCCCATCACATGCTCCTTACATCAGAGTCCCATTAGCAGACCCTTACATCAGAGTCCCATCAGCAGTCCCTTACAGCAGAGTCCAATCAGCAGCCCCTCATATCAGCGTCCCATCACATGCTCCTTACATCAGAGTCCCATCAGCAGCCCCTTAATTTAGAGTCCCACCACCAGCCCCTTACATCAAAGTCCCATTACCAGCAACCCTTTACATTGGAGTCCCATCAACAGTCCCTTACATCAGAGAGTCCCATCAGCAGCCCCTTACATCAAAGTCCCATCACCAGCCCCCTTACATCAGAGTCCCATCACATGCTCCTTACATCAGAGTCCCATCAGCAGCCCCTTATATCAGAGTCCCATCATCACCCCCTTACATCAGAGTCCAATCAGCAGCCCCTTACATCAGCGTCCCATCACATGCTCCTTACATCAGAGTCCCATCACCAGCCCCCTTACATCAGAGTCCCATCAACAGTCCCTTACATCAGAGTCCCATCAGCAGCCCCTTACATCAGAGTCCCATTAACAGCCCCCTTACATCAGAGTCCCATCAAGAGTCCTTAACATCAGAGTCCCATCACCAGCCCCTTACATCGGAATCCCATCAGCAGTCCAATACAGAGTGTCCCAACACCAGGACCTTACATCAGAGACCCATCAGCAGCCCCTTACATCAGAGTCCCATCAGCAGCCCCTTACATCAGAGTCTCATCAGCAGCCCCTTACATCAGAGTCCAATCAACAGCCCCCTTACATCAGAGTCCCATCAACTATCCTTAACATCAGAATCCCATCAGCAGTCCAATACAGAGTGTCCCAACACCAGGACCTTATATCAGAGACCCATCAACAGCCCCTTACATCAGAGTCCATTCAGCAGCCCCTTACATCAGAGTCCAATCAGAGGCCCCTTACGTCAGACTCCCATCACCAGCCCCCTAAAATCAGAGTCCCCTAAGCAGCCTTTTACATCAGAGTCACATCACCAGCCCCTTACATCAGAGTCCCATCACAGGCCCCTTACATCAGAGTCCCATCGCAGGCCCCTTACATCAGAGTCCCATCAGAGCCCCTTACATCAGAGTCCTATCAGAATCCCCTTACATCAGAGTCCCTTAAGCAGCCTTTTACATCAGAGTCCCATCACCAGCCCCCTTACATCAGAGTCCCATCACCAGCCCCTTACATCAGAGTCCCATCAGCAGCCCCTTACATCAGAGTCCCATCATCTGTCCTCTTACATCAGAGTCCCATCACCAGCCCCCCTTACATCAGAGTCCCATTAGCAGACCCTTACATCAGAGTCCCATCAGCAGTCCCTTACAGCAGAGTCCAATCAGCAGCCCCTTATATCAGCGTCCCATCACATGCTCCTTACATCAGAGTCCCATCAGCAGCCCCTTAGTTTAGAGTCCCACCACCAGCCCCTTACATCAAAGTCCCATTACCAGCAACCCTTTACATTGGAGTCCCATCAACAGTCCCTTACATCAGAGAGTCCCATCAGCAGCCCCTTACATCAAAGTCCCATCACCAGCCCCCTTACATCAGAGTCCCATCACATGCTCCTTACATCAGAGTCCCATCAGCAGCCCCTTATATCAGAGTCCCATCATCACCCCCTTACATCAGAGTCCAATCAGCAGCCCCTTACATCAGCGTCCCATCACATGCTCCTTACATCAGAGTCCCATCACCAGCCCCCTTACATCAGAGTCCCATCAACAGTCCCTTACATAAGAGTCCCATCAGCAGCCCCTTACATCAGAGTCCCATTAACAGCCCCCTTACATCAGAGTCCCATCAAGAGTCCTTAACATCAGAGTCCCATGACCAGCCCCTTACATCGGAATCCCATCAGCAGTCCAATACAGAGTGTCCCAACACCAGGACCTTACATCAGAGACCCATCAGCAGCCCCTTACATCAGAGTCCCATCAGCAGCCCCTTACATCAGAGTCTCATCAGCAGCCCCTTACATCAGAGTCCAATCAACAGCCCCCTTACATCAGAGTCCCATCAACTATCCTTAACATCAGAATCCCATCAGCAGTCCAATACAGAGTGTCCCAACACCAGGACCTTATATCAGAGACCCATCAACAGCCCCTTACATCAGAGTCCATTCAGCAGCCCCTTACATCAGAGTCCAATCAGAGGCCCCTTACGTCAGACTCCCATCACCAGCCCCCTAAAATCAGAGTCCCCTAAGCAGCCTTTTACATCAGAGTCACATCACCAGCCCCTTACATCAGAGTCCCATCACAGGCCCCATACATCAGAGTCCCATCAGAGCCCCTTACATCAGAGTCCTATCAGAATCCCCTTACATCAGAGTCCCTTAAGCAGCCTTTTACATCAGAGTCCCATCACCAGCCCCCTTACATCAGAGTCCCATCACCAGCCCCTTACATCAGAGTCCCATCAGCAGCCCCTTACATCAGAGTCCCATCATCTGTCCTCTTACATCAGAGTCCCATCACCAGCCCCCCTTACATCAGAGTGCCATCAGCAGCCCCTTACATCAATGTCCCATCAACAGCCCCCTTACATCAGAGTCCCATCAACAGTCCTTAACATCAGAGTCCCATCACCAGCCCCTTACATCAGAATCCCATCAGCAGCCACATACAGAGTGTTCCAACACCAGGACCTTACATCAGAGACCCATCAGCAGCCCCATACATCAGAGTCCAATCAGCGGCCCCTTACTTCAGACTCCCATCACCAGCCCCCTTACATGAGAGTCCCCTAAGCAGCCTTTTACATCAGAGTCCCATCACCAGCCCCTCACATCAGAGTCCCATCACCAGCCCCTTACATCAGAGTCCCATCACAGGCCCCTTACATCAGAGTCCCATCATAGCCCCTTACATCAGAGTGTTATCAGAATCCCCTTACATCAGAGTCCCATCAGCAGCCCCTTACATCAGAGTCCAATCAGCAGCCCCTTACATCAGCGTCCCATCACATGCTCCTTACATCAGAGTCCCATCATCAGCCCCCTTACATCAGAGTCCCATCAACAGTCCCTTACATCAGAATCCCATCAGCAGCCCCTTACATCAGAGTCCCATCAGCAGCCCCTTACATCAGAGTTCCATTAACAGCCCCCTTACATCAGAGTCCCATCAACAGTCCTTAACATCAGAGTCCCATCACCAGCCCCTTACACCAGAATCCCATCAGCAGTCCAATACAGAGTGTCCCAACACCAGGACCTTACATCAGAGACCCATCAGCAGCCCCTTACATCAGAGTCCCATCAGCAGCCCCTTACATCAGAGTCCCATCATCTGTCCTCTTACATCAGAGTCCCATCACCAGCCCCCTTACATCAGAGTCCCATCAGCAGCCCCTTACATCAGAGTCCCATCAGCAGCCCCTTACATCAGAGTCCCATCAACAGCCCCCTTACATCAGAGTCCCATCAACAGTCCTTAACATCAGAGTCCCATCACCAGCCCCTTACATCAGAATCCCATCAGCAGCCCCTTACATCAAAGTCCCATCACCATCCCCCTTACATCAGAATCCCATCAAATGCTCCTTACATCAGAGACCCATCACCAGCCCCTCACATCAGAGTCCCATCGCAGGCCCCTTACATCAGAGTCCCATCACAGGCCCCTTACATCAGAGTCCCATCAGAGCCCCTTACATCAGAGTCCTATCATCTGTCCTCTTACGTCAGACTCCCATCACCAGCCCCCTAAAATCAGAGTCCCCTAAGCAGCCTTTTACATCAGAGTCCCATCACCAGCCCCTCACATCAGCGTCCCATCACAGGCCCCTTACATCAGAGTCCCATTGCAGGCCCCTTACATCAGAGTCCCATCAGAGCCCCTTACATCAGAGTCCTATCAGAATCCCCTTACATCAGAGTCCCTTAAGCAGCCTTTTACATCAGAGTCCCATCACCAGCCCCTTACATCAGAGTCCCATAACCAGCCCCTTACATCAGAGTCCCATCAGCAGCCTCTTACATCAGAGTCCCATCATCTGTCCTCTTACATCAGAGTCCCATCAGCAGCCCCCTAACATCAGAGTCCCATCAGCAGCCCCTTACATCAGAGTCCCATCAACAGCCCCCTTACATCAGAGTCCCATCAGCAACCCCTTACATCAGAATCCTATCAGCAGCCCCTTACATCAGAGTCCAATCAGCAGCCCCTTACATCAGCGTCCCATCACCAGCCCCCTTACATCAGAGTCCCATCAACAGTCCCTTACATCAGAGTCCCATCAGCAGCCCCTTACATCAAAGTCCCATCAGCAGCCCCTTACATCAGAGTCCCATCAACAGCCCCCTTACATCAGAGTCCTATCACCAGCCCCTTACATCAGAATCCCATCAGCAGTCCAATATAGAGTGTCCCAACACCAGGACTTTACATCAGAGACCCATCAGCAGCCCCTTACATCAGAGTCCATTCAGCAGCCCTTTACATCACAGTCCAATCAGCGGCCCCTTACTTCAGACTCCCATCACCAGCCCCCTTACATCAGAGTCCCCTAAGCAGCCTTTTACATCAGAGTCCCATCACCAGCCCCTCACATCAGAGTTCCATCAGCAGCCCTTACTTCAGAGTCCCACCACCAGCCCCTTACATCAAAGTCCCATTACCAGCCCTCTTACATCAGAGTCCCATCAACAGTCCCTTACATCAGAGTCCCATCAGCAGCCCCTTAAATCAAAGTCCCATCACCAGCCCCCTTACATCAGAGTCCCATCACATGCTCCTTACATCAGAGTCCCATTAGCAGACCCTTACATCAGAGTCCCATCAGCAGTCCCTTACAGCAGAGTCCAATCAGCAGCCCCTTATATCAGCGTCCCATCACATGCTCCTTACATCAGAGTCCCATCAGCAGCCCCTTAGTTTAGAGTCCCACCACCAGCCCCTTACATCAAAGTCCCATTACCAGCAACCCTTTACATTGGAGTCCCATCAACAGTCCCTTACATCAGAGAGTCCCATCAGCAGCCCCTTACATCAAAGTCCCATCACCAGCCCCCTTACATCAGAGTCCCATCACATGCTCCTTACATCAGAGTCCCATCAGCAGCCCCTTATATCAGAGTCCCATCATCACCCCCTTACATCAGAGTCCAATCAGCAGCCCCTTACATCAGCGTCCCATCACATGCTCCTTACATCAGAGTCCCATCAGCAGCCCCTTACATCAGAGTCCAATCAGCAGCCCCTTACATCAGCGTCCCATCACATGCTCCTTACATCAGAGTCCCATCATCAGCCCCCTTACATCAGAGTCCCATCAACAGTCCCTTACATCAGAATCCCATCAGCAGCCCCTTACATCAGAGTCCCATCAGCAGCCCCTTACATCAGAGTCCCATCAACAGCCCCCTTACATCAGAGTCCCATCAACAGTCCTTAACATCAGAGTCCCATCACCAGCCCCTTACATCAGAATCCCATCAGCAGCCCCTTACATCAAAGTCCCATCACCATCCCCCTTACATCAGAATCCCATCAAATGCTCCTTACATCAGAGTCCCATCAGCAGCCCTTAACATCAGAGTCCCATCACCAGCCCCTTACATCAGAATCCCATCAGCAGTCCAATACAGAGTGTCCCAACACCAGGACCTTACATCAGAGACCCATCAGCAGCCCCTTACATCAGAGTCCCATCAGCAGCCCCTTACATCAGAGTCCCATCATCTGTCCTCTTACATCAGAGTCCCATCACCAGCCCCCTTACATCAGAGTCCCATCAGCAGCCCCTTACATTAGAGTCCCATCAGCAGCCCCTTACATCAGAGTCCCATCAACAGCCCCCTTACATCAGAGTCCCATCAACAGTCCTTAACATCAGAGTCCCATCACCAGCCCCTTACATCAGAATCCCATCAGCAGCCCCTTACATCAAAGTCCCATCACCATCCCCCTTACATCAGAATCCCATCAAATGCTCCTTACATCAGAGTCCCATCAGCAGCCCCTTACATCAGAATCCTATCAGCAGCCCCTTACATCAGAGTCCAATCAGCAGCCCCTTACATCAGCGTCCCGTCACATGCTCCTTATACATCAGAGTCCCATCACCAGCCCCCTTACATCAAAGTCCCATCAACAGTCCCTTACATCAGAGTCCCATCAGCAGCCCCTTACATCAAAGTCCCATCAGCAGCCCCTTACATCAGAGTCCCATCAACAGCCCCCTTACATCAGAGTCCTATCACCAGCCCCTTACATCAGAATCCCTTCAGCAGTCCAATATAGAGTGTCCCAACACCAGGACCTTACATCACAGACCCATCAGCAGCCCCTTACATCAGAGTCCATTCAGCAGCCCTTTACATCAGAGTCCAATCAGCGGCCCCTTACTTCAGAGTCCCACCACCAGCCCCTTACATCAAAGTCCCATTACCAGCCCTCTTACATCAGAGTCCCATCAACAGTCCCTTACATCAGAGAGTCCCATCAGCAGCCCCTTAAATCAAAGTCCCATCACCAGCCCCCTTACATCAGAGTCCCATCACATACTCCTTACATCAGAGTCCCATTAGCAGACCCTTACATCAGAGTCCCATCAGCAGTCCCTTACAGCAGAGTCCAATCAGCAGCCCCTTATATCAGCGTCCCACCACCAGCCCCTTACATCAAAGTCCCATTACCAGCAACCCTTTACATTGGAGTCCCATCAACAGTCCCTTACATCAGAGAGTCCCATCAGCAGCCCCTTACATCAAAGTCCCATCACCAGCCCCCTTACATCAGAGTCCCATCACATGCTCCTTACATCAGAGTCCCATCAGTAGCCCCTTACATCAGAGTCCCATCATCACCCCCTTACATCAGAGTCCAATCAGCAGCCCCTTACATCAGCGTCCCATCACATGCTCCTTACATCAGAGTCCCATCACCAGCCCCCTTACATCAGAGTCCCATCAACAGTCCCTTACATAAGAGTCCCATCAGCAGCCCCTTACATCAGAGTCCCATTAACAGCCCCCTTACATCAGTGTCCCATCAAGAGTCCTTAACATCAGAGTCCCATCACCAGCCCCTTACATCTGAATCCCATCAGCAGTCCAATACAGAGTGTCCCAACACCAGGACCTTACATCAGAGATCCATCAGCAGCCCCTTACATCAGAGTACCATCAGCAGCCCCTTACATCAGATTCTCATCAGCAGCCCCTTACATCAGAGTCCAATCAACAGCCCCCTTACATCAGAGTCCCATCAACTATCCTTAACATCAGAATCCCATCAGCAATCCAATACAGAGTGTCCCAACACCAGGACCTTATATCAGAGACCCATCAACAGCCCCTTACATCAGAGTCCATTCAGCAGCCCCTTACATCAGAGTCCAATCAGAGGCCCCTTACGTCAGACTCCCATCACCAGCCCCCTAAAATCAGAGTCCCCTAAGCAGCCTTTTACATCAGAGTCACATCACCAGCCGCTCACATCAGAGTCCCATCACAGGCCCCTTACATCAGAGTCACATCGCAGGCCCCTTACATCAGAGTCCCATCAGAGCCCCTTACATCAGAGTCCTATCAGAATCCCCTTACATCAGAGTCCCTTAAGCAGCCTTTTACATCAGAGTCCCATCACCAGCCCCTTACATCAGAGTCCCATCACCAGCCCCTTATATCAGAGTCCCATCATCTGCCCTCTTACATCAGAGTCCCATCACCAGCCCCCTTACATCAGAGTGCCATCAGCAGCCCCTTACATCAGAGTACCATCAGTAGCCCCTTACATCAGAGTCCCATCAACAGCCCCCTTACAGCAGAGTCCCATCAACAGTAGGGATGAGCTTCGTGTTCGAGTCGAACCCATGTTCGACTCGAACATCGGCTGTTCGACCGTCCGTCGAATTGCGAACGATATGGGCCGTTCGCGCCAAATTCGTGTGGCGCGTCACGGCCCATAATTCACTGCGGCATCGCAGTGCATTGCTGGCTGATGATTGGCCAAGCATGCACTATGACCCGCATGCTTGGCCAATCACAGCGCCGTCAGTAGAGAGAGCTGTAATTGGCCAAAGCCAGGGTGGCTTTGGCCAATTATGGCTCAGGGGATTTAGTACACACCCCACACTATATAAGGCCGCCTGCACGGCGGCCCTGTGTAGTGTGTGTTCCGGTGTGCTGAGAGATAGAGAGAGAGAGAGACAGTGTCATTTGATTTGAGTTAGATAGATTAGGCAGAACAGTCAGTCAGTTAGTTGCACTTACAGTGTATTGTGTATATATATGCATCCCAGGTGTTGCATATATATATATACACTGTATTCAGTTTAGCTAGATCCGTTCCTGTTATCTTCTATCTAGACTATTTAGTGCAGTGTGTCCTGCTCACAGTGTTCAGCTAGATCCGTTCCTGCTATTTACATTCAGTGCAGTGCGTCCTGCTCACAGTGTTCAGCTAGATCCGTTCCTGCTATTTACATTCAGTGCAGTGCGTCCTGCTCACAGTGTTCAGCTAGATCCGTTCCTGCTATTTACATTCAGTGCAGCGCGTCCTGCTCACAGTGTTCAGCTAGATCCGTTCCTGCTATTTACATTCAGTGCAGTGCGTCCTGCTCACAGTGTTCAGCTAGATCCGTTCCTGGTATTTACATTTAGTGCAGTGCGTCCTGCTCACAGTGTTCAGCTAGATCCGTTCCTGCTATTTACATTCAGTGCAGTGCGTCCTGCTCACAGTGTTCAGCTAGATCCGTTCCTGCTATATACATTTAGTGCAGTACGTCCTGCTCACAGTGTTCAGCTAGATCCGTTCCTGCTATTTACATTCAGTGCAGTGCGTCCTGCTCACAGTGTTCAGCTAGATCCGTTCCTGCTATTTACATTCAGTGCAGTGCGTCCTGCTCACAGTGTTCAGCTAGATCCGTTCCTGCTATTTACATTCAGTGCAGTGCGTCCTGCTCACAGTGTTCAGCTAGATCCGTTCCTGCTATTTACATTCAGTGCAGTGCGTCCTGCTCACAGTGTTCAGCTAGATCCGTTCCTGGTATTTACATTTAGTGCAGTGCGTCCTGCTCACAGTGTTCAGCTAGATCCGTTCCTGTTATCTTCCTACTGACAGGCAGGCTTGTCTGGTTACAGTATATAAAGCTACCTGAAGAAAATTACAGGTGTTCTTTTTGATCCTATTAGTACCACGGTCAGGCAGCTAGACTATTTACATTTAGTACAGTGTGTCCTGCTCACAGTGTTCAGCTAGATCCGTTCCTGTTATCTTCCTACTGACAGGCAGGCTTGTCTGGTTACAGTATATAAAGCTACCTGAAGAAAATTACAGGTGTTCTTTTTGATCCTATTAGTACCACGGTCAGGCAGCTAGACTATTTACATTTAGTACAGTGTGTCCTGCTCACAGTGTTCAGCTAAGATCCGTTCCTGTTATCTTCCTACTGACAGGCAGGCTTGTCTGGTTACAGTATATAAAGCTACCTTAAGAAAATTACAGGTGTTCTTTTTGATCCTATTAGTACCACGGTCAGGCAGCTAGACTATTTACATTTAGTACAGTGCGTCCTGCTCACAGTGTTCAGCTAGATCCGTTCCTGCTATATACATTTAGTGCAGTACGTCCTGCTCACAGTGTTCAGCTAGATCCGTTTCTGTTATCTTCCTACTGACAGGCAGGCTTGTCTGGTTACAGTATATAAAGCTACCTGAAGAAAATTACAGGTGTTCTATCCCAGCTTAGTGCAGCTACAGGCCATTAGTATGTCTGGAAGGCCAAGAAGGAGAGGCAGACAGTCACAAGCCAATAAGAGAGGGCAAGCAGGCTCTGTGTCTAGTGCTGGTCGTGGAGACGGTGCATCCTCATCAGCACGTGGCCATGGGACACGCTTGGCCTTTTTTTCGGCAGCTGGCCGTGTTGAGCCGCAACATGCGGAAGACTTGGTCGAGTGGATGACCAAGCCGTCCTCATCCTCCTCATCCTCTCTCACCCATGCCCAGGGTGCTTTGTCTGGCAAAGCAGCGGCCTCTTCCCTCAGCTCAATGTCATCAGTGACTCCTTCCCTAGCTCCACCATGTCCTCATGAGGATTCCCTCGAACTGTTTGACCACAGTGTTGGGTACATGCTCCAGGAGGATGCCCAGCGTTTGGAAGGCTCTGATGATGATACTGAGCTCAATGAAGGCAGTAACATGAGCACGGACAGAGGGGGTGCCCAAGAAGGACAGCAATCTGGCAGTCATGCTCCCCCTGCTGCAGCATACTGCCAGGTTTGCTCCAGTGATGAGGAGGGAGGGGATGATGAGGTCACTGACTCAACGTGGGTGCCTGATAGGAGAGAGGAGGAGGAGGAGGAGGAGGAGGAGGTGGCACATCACCAACTAGGCAGGATGCCCTCCAGGGGCCAGCCTAAGGGCAGCACATTGACTGCATCACACCCCAAAGCTCCACATGTGCAGGGCGCTGCAGTCTCTGCGCGTTATTCAAAAAGTTCTTTGGTGTGGGCCTTTTTTGAGACGAGTGCATCAGATCGCACCGCTGCTATTTGCAACATATGTCTCAAGCGTATCTCGCGTGGCCAAAACATCTCCCGCTTGGGTACCACATGCTTGACCAGACATATGTTGACCTGCCATGCAGTTCGTTGGCAAGCGTATCTAAAAGACCCACACCAAAGAACAAAGACGATCTCTCCTTGCTCCTCATCAGCTGAGATTTCCAACCCCACTAGACCTTCAGTCCTCTCTGAGACCTGCAGTGAGAGGAATGAAGGTGTAGAATTAGGTGTGTCACAGCCAAGTACTTGTGGGCAATCTGCTTTTGGTACACCGACGTCAGATTGTACCAGGCAAATTTCCCTGCCCCAGCTGCTGCACCGCCGAAAGAAGTTTGCTCCCAGCCATCCACATGCCCAGCGGTTGAATGCTAGCTTGGCAAAATTGCTAGCACTTCAACTGCTGCCTTTTCAGTTGGTAGACTCTGCCCCCTTCCGTGAGTTTGTGGAATGTGCGGTTCCTCAGTGGCAGGTACCCAAACGCCACTTTTTCTCACGGAAGGCGATTCCGGCTCTCTACCGGCATGTGGAAGGCAATGTCCATGCCTCGCTGGACAGGGCGGTCAGCGGTAAGGTGCATATTACCGCTGACTCATGGTCCAGCAGGCATGGACAGGGACGTTACTTAAGTTTCACGGCGCATTGGGTGACTCTGCTGGCAGCTGGGAAGGATGCAGGACAAGGTGCAGTAGTGTTGGAGGTTGTTCCGCCACCACGCCTCCAAAATGCTGATTGTGACACACCTCTCTCCTCCACCCCCTCCTCTTCTTCTTCCTCCATGGCCTCTTCCTCGGAACCAGCGGTGCTCCGTAGGCGTTCAAGGGGCTACGCAAGTACGCAGGCCAAAAGATGCCATGCGGTGCTTGAGCTGGTGTGCTTGGGGGACAGGAGCCACACTGGGGCAGAGGTTCTGTCAGCTCTGCAGGGGCAGGTTCAGAGGTGGTTGACGCCACGCCAACTTAAGGCAGGAATGGTGGTTTGCGACAATGGCACCAACCTCCTCTCTGCCCTCCGACAGGGACAACTGACCCATGTGCCCTGTTTGGCTCACGTCCTTAACTTGGTGGTGCAGCGGTTCTTGGGCAGGTACCCGGGCTTAC
This sequence comes from Lithobates septentrionalis, assembly GCA_037952835.1. NCBI lineage: Eukaryota > Metazoa > Chordata > Amphibia > Anura > Ranidae > Lithobates > Lithobates septentrionalis. The sequence goes on from JBBDGP010001120.1 coordinate 5,427,765, forward strand.
AGGATGTCCTGAGGCAGGCCAGGAAAGTCTCTGTGCATTTCCGCCGGTCATATAATGCCAGTGCTCGGCTGACGGACCTCCAAAAGGAGTTTAACCTGCCCAAGAACCGCCTAATCTGTGACATGCCCACCAGGTGGAACTTGACGTTGGCCATGCTGCAGCGGCTGCACACGCAGCAGAGGGCCATCAATGAGTACCTGTGCGACTATGGCACCAGGACAGGGTCAGGGGACCTTGGTTTTTTTTCCCCACGCCAGTGGGCCATGATCAGGGATGCATGCACTGTCCTGTCACCATTCGAGGAGGCCACGAGGATGGTGAGCACTGACAGTGCATGCATCAGTGACACTGTCCCCCTTGTCCACCTGTTGGAGCACACGCTGCGTGGAATAATGTACAGGGCACTTGAGGCAGAACAGAGGCAGGAAGAGGAGGACTTCCTTAGCTCTCAAGGCCCCCTTTATCCAGACAGTGTTCCTGCGTGCCCGCCGATCACACAGGAAGAGGACGAGGAGGAGGAGGAGGAGGAAGATTGTGTCAGTATGGAGGTGGAGCCTGGCACTCAGCATCAGCAGTCTTTAAGGGATCAGTCCCAAGGAACACATGGACTTGTACGTGGCTGGGAGGAGGTGGCTGCGGACGTTGTTGTCCTTAGTGACCCAGAGGACTCCGGACCGAATGCCTCAGCAAACCTACGCTGCATGGCCTCCCTGATCCTGCAAAGCCTGCGTAAGGATCCTCGTATTCGTGGTATCAAGGAGAAGGACCAATACTGGCTGGCAACCCTCCTTGATCCACGTTACAAGGGTAAGGTTGCGGACCTTATCTTGCCATCGCAGAGGGAGCAGAGGATGAAACATCTTCGGGAGGCCTTGCAGAAAGGTCTGTGCAACGCGTTCCCAGAGACTGGGAGGTTACAAACTCCTGTTTCTGGACAACGTGTTGCTGAGGCTTCGGTCAGTCAAAGAAGGAGCGGTGGAGAAGGTGGCCGTCTGACCGATGCGTTCAGACAATTTTTTGGTCCGCAGCCCCAAGGTATGATCGGTTCCAGCAACCATCGCCAGCGTCTGTTTTACATGGTGCAGGAATACCTAGGGGCAAGATCAGACTTGGACACCTTTCCCACCGAAAATCCTCTGGGTTACTGGGTCTTGAGGATGGATCACTGGCCAGAGCTTGCACAGTATGCAATTGAGCTACTGGCCTGTCCTGCATCCATCGTTCTTTCGGAACGTACATTCAGTGCTGCTGGAGGCGTGGTAACCGATCACAGGGTGCGTCTGTCCACTGACTCGGTCGATCGGCTGACCTTCATAAAAATGAATCAGTCTTGGATCACCACCAGCTACCAAGCACCTGATGCTGATGTAACTGAATAATTTTTTTCAGATCCCTTCAAAGACTGCCTATGCTGATGCTGAGTGATTATCCCTGAGTAATTATCCTCTTCCTCCTCAATCATCACGCTGATAGCTTGTAAGAACATTTTTGGTTCTGGGCGCCACCACCAGTGCCTAAGGCACAATTTTTCAGCCCCTGTATAACAGGGGCGTGTAATTACAATTTTTGATGTAATACTTTGCAGCACGGCTCGTTCCTGCATTCCAACTAGAGTGTCTGTGAGGGGTTGCAGTGTTGTGGCACCAGCACCAGTGCCTAAGGCCCAATTTTTCTGCCCCTGTCTAACAGGGGCGTGAAATTACAATTTTTGATGCAATACTTTGCAGCAGGGCTCGTTCCTGCATTCCAACTAGAGTGTCTGTGAGGGGTTGCAGTGTTGTGGCACCAGCACCAGTGCCTAAGGCCCAATTTTTCTGCCCCTGTCTAACAGGGGCGTGTAATTACAATTTTTGATGCAATACTTTGCAGCAGTGCTCGTTCCTGCGTTCCAACTAGAGTGTCTGTGAGGGGTTGCAGTGTTGTGGCACCAGCACCAGTGCCTAAGGCCCAATTTTTCTGCCCCTGTCTAACAGGGGCGTGTAATTACAATTTTTGATGCAATACTTTGCAGCAGGGCTCGTTCCTGCGTTCCAACTAGAGTGTCTGTGAGGGGTTGCAGTGTTGTGGCACCAGCACCAGTGCCTAAGGCCTAATTTTTCAGCTCCTGTTCAACAGGGGCATGTAATTACAATTCTTGATCTAATATTTCACAGCAGGGCCCTGTGAGGGCTTACAGTGTTTTGGCCACAGCAACACCTAAGGCCCAAATTTCTGCTGAGTATATAGGGCAGGACCCTACTTTCAAACATCTAACTTACAAACGACTCCTACTTGCAAACGGAAGGAGACAACAGGAAGTGAGATGAAATCTACCCATAGGAAGGGAAATTCTCTCATGTAAGAGTTAATATGGGAAAACAATTTCTCCTTTCCACTGATGCTTTCCAATCCTTGTTCCACAAAAAAACCCAAATTTTCAAAAAACATTTTTCATTGGGACAAAAAAGTGAGGTGAAATCTTCTGAAGAGGAGGAAAGACGCAAAACAAATGTCACAGGGGTGATAACCCTTCCCTATGTTTTCCAAAAAGCTTAGAAAAGATTTTTTGGCTGGAGCTAAACACATTAAAAATGTTCAAAATTACAAACAGATTCTACTTAACAACAAACCTACAGTCCCTGTCTTGTTTGCACCGCCTGTATACTGCTGTTCAGAGTATATAGGGACCTTTCCTTATTTTAATTTGGGTGCGGGGTTCCCCTTAATATCCATACAAGACCCAAAGGGCCTGGTAATGGACTGGGGGGTACCCATGCCGTTTGTCTCACTGATTTTCATCCATATTGCCAGGACCCGACATGACATTAAACCCGCAAGCAGTTTTAAATGAGATTTTTTCCTTTAAAAATGACATTTGGTGCAGGGACTGTTCTAAACATGGGAAACACGCGTCACTTTACAGGCATACTATAGACACCCCCCAGGTACGATATTTAAAGGAATATTTCACTTTTTTTTTTTTACTTTAAGCATCATTAAAATCACTGCTCCCGAAAAAACGGCCGTTTTTAAAAGTTTTTTTTGCATTGATACATGTCCCCTGGGGTAGGACCCGGGTCCCCAAACCCTTTTTAGGACAATACCATGCAAATTAGCCTTTAAAATGAGCACTTTTGATTTCGAACGTTCGAGTCCCATAGACGTCAATGGGGTTCTAACGTTCGTGCGAACTTGCGGTCCGTTCGCGGGTTCTGGTGCGAACCGAACCGGGGGGTGTTTGGCTCATCCCTAATCAACAGTCCTTAACATCAGAGTCCCATCACCAGCCCCTTACATCAGAACCCCATCAGCAGCCACATACATAGTGTTCCAACACCAGGACCTTACATCAGAGACTCATCAGCAGCCCCTTACATCAGAGTCCAATCAGCGGCCCCTTACTTCAGAATCCCATCACCAGCCCCCTTACATGAGAGTCCCCTAAGCAGCCTTTTAAATCAGAGTCCCATCACCAGCCCCTCACATCAGAGTCCCATCACCAGCCCCTTACATCAGAGTCCCAGCAGAGGCCCCTTACATCAGAGTCCCATCATAGCCCCTTACATCAGAGTGTTATCAGAATCCCCTTACATCAGAGTCCCATCAGTAGCCCCTTACATCAGAGTCCAATCAGCAGCCCCTTACATCAGCGTCCCATCACATGCTCCTTACATCAGAGTCCCATCACCAGCCCCCTTACATCAGAGTCCCATCAACAGTCCCTTACATCAGAGTCCCATAAGCAGCCCCCTACATCAGAGTCCCATCAGCAGCCCCTTACATCAGAGTCCCATCAACAGTCCCTTTCATCAGAGAGTCCCATCAGCAGCCTCTTACATCAAAGTCCCATCACCATCCCCCTTACATCAGAATCCCATCAAATGCTCCTTACATCAGAGTCCCATCACCAGCCCCCTTACATCAGAGTCCCATCAACAGTCCCTTACATCAGAGTCCCATCAGCAGCCCCCTACATCAGAGTCCCATCAGCAGCCCCTTACATCAGAGTCCCATCAACAGTCCCTTTCATCAGAGAGTCCCATCAGCAGCCCCTTACATCAAAGTCCCATCACCATCCCCCTTACATCAGAATCCCATCAAATGCTCCTTACATCAGAGTCCCATCAGCAGCCCCTTACATCAGAATCCCATCAGCAGCCCCTTACATCAGAGTCCAATCAGCAGCCCCTTACATCAGCATCCCATCACATGCTCCTTATACATCAGAGTCCCATTAACAGTCCCTTACATCAGAGTCCCATCAGCAGCCCCTTAAATCAGAGTCCCATCAGCAGCCCCTTACATCAGAGTCCCATCAGCAGCCCCTTACATCAGAGTCCCATCAGCAGCCCCTTACATCAGAGTCCCATCAACAGCCCCCTTACATCAGAGTCCTATCACCAGCCCCTTACATCAGAATCCCATCAGCAGTCCAATACAGAGTGTCCAAACACCAGGACCTTACATCAGAGACCCATCAGCAGCCCCTTACATCAGAGTCCATTCAGCAGCCCTTTACATCAGAGTCCAATCAGCGGCCCCTTACTTCAGACTCCCATCACCAGCCCCCTTACATCAGAGTCCCCTAAGCAGCCTTTTACATCAGAGTCCCATCACCAGCCCCTCACATCAGAGTTCCATCAGCAGCCCCTTACTTCAGAGTCCCACCACCAGCCCCTTACATCAAAGTCCCATTACCAGCAACCCTTTACATTGGAGTCCCATCAACAGTCCCTTACATCAGAGAGTCCCATCAGCAGCCCCTTACATCAAAGTCCCATCACCAGCCCCCTTACATCAGAGTCCCATCACATGCTCCTTACATCAGAGTCCCATCAGCAGCCCCTTACATCAGAGTCCCATCATCACCCCCTTACATCAGAGTCCAATCAGCAGCCCCTTACATCAGCATCCCATCACATGCTCCTTACATCAGAGTCCCATCACCAGCCCCCTTACATCAGAGTCCCATCAACAGTCCCTTACATAAGAGTCCCATCAGCAGCCCCTTACATCAGAGTCCCATTAACAGCCCCCTTACATCAGAGTCCCATCAAGAGTCCTTAACATCAGAGTCCCATCACCAGCCCCTTACATCGGAATCCCATCAGCAGTCTAATACAGAGTGTCCCAACACCAGGACCTTACATCAGAGACCCATCAGCAGCCCCTTACATCAGAGTCCCATCAGCAGCCCCTTACATCAGAGTCCCATCACAGGCCCCTTACATCAGAGTCCCATCAGGAGCCCCTTACATCAGAAACCCATCAGAATCCCCTTACATCAGAGTCCCATCAGCAGCCCCTAACAGAGAGTCTCATCACCAGCCCCCTTACATCAGGCTCCCATCAACAGCCCCTAACATCAGAGTCCCATCAGTACCCCCTTACCTCAGAGTCCCATCAACAGCCTCTTACATCAGAGTCCTATCAGCAGCCCCTTACATCAAAGTTCCATCACCAGTTCACATACATCAGAGTCCCATCACCAGCCCCTTACAAAGTATCATCACCTGTTCCCTTACATCAGAGTCCCAATAGCAGTCTCTTACATTAGAGTTCCACCAGCAGCCCCTTACATCAGAGTCCCATCACCAGCCCATTACATCAGAGTCCCATGAGCAGCCCCTTACATCAAAGTCCCATCACCAGCCCCTTTTACATCAGAGTCCGATCAAAAGCTCCTTACATCAGTGTTCCATCAGCAGCCCCTTACATCAGAGTCCCATCAGCAGCCCCTTACATCAGAGTCCCATCAACAGCCCCCTTACATCAGAGTCCCATCAACAGTCCTTAACATCAGAGACCCATCAGCAGCCTCTTACTTCAGAGTCCCACCACCAGCCCCTTATATCAAAGTCCCATCACATCAGAGTACCATCACCAGCCCCTTACATCAGAGTCCCATCAAAGGCCCCTTACATCAGAGTCCCATCATCAGCCCCTACATCAGAGTCCCATCAGCAGCCCCCTTACATCAGGGTCCAATCTGCAGCCCCCTTACATCAGGATCCAATCTGCAGCCCCCTTACCTCATGGTCCCATTACCAGCCCCTTACATAAGGGTCCCATCAGCAGCCCCTTATATCAGAGTGTCCCATCGTCAGCCCTTTACATCAGAATGTCCCATCACCAGCCCCTTAGATCAGAGTCCCTTCACAGGCCCCTTAGATCAGAGTCCCATCAGGAGCCAATTACATAAGTGTCCCATCACCAGCCCCTTACAGAGTCTCATCACCAGCCCCCTTACATCAGGCTCCCATCAACAGCCCCTTACATCAGAGTCCCATCAGCACCCCCTTACTTCAGAGTCCCATCAGCAGCCCCTTACATCAGAGTCCCATCAGCAGCCCCCTTACATCAGAGTCCCATCGGCAGCCCCTTACATCAGAGTCCATTCAGCAGCCCCTTACATCAGAGTCCAATCAGCGGCCCCTTACTTAAGACTCACATCACCAGCCCCCTTACATCAGAGTCCCCTAAGCAGCCTTTTGCATCAGAGTCCCATCACCAGCCCCTCACATCAGAGTACCATCACCAGCCCCTTACATCAGAGTTCCATCACAGGCCCCTTACATCAGAATCCCATCAGGAGCCCCTTACATCAGAAACGCATCAGAATCCCCTTACATCAGAGTCCCATCAGCAGCCCCTTACAGAGAGTCTCATCGCCAGCCCCCTTACATCAGGCTCCCATCAACAGCCCCTAACATCAGAGTCCCATCAGCACCCCCTTACCTCAGAGTCCCATCAACAGCCTCTTACATCAGAGTCCCATCAGCAGCCCCTTACATCAGAGTCCATTCAGCAACCCCTTACATCAGAGTCCCATCACCAGCCCCCTTACATCAGAGTCCCATCACCAGCCCCTTACAAAGAATCATCACCTGTTCCCTTACATCAGAGTCCCATTAGCAGTCTCTTACATTAGAGTTCCACCAGCAGCCCCTTACGTCAGAGTCCCATCCCCAGCCCCTTACATCAGAGTCCCATCAGCAGCCTCTTACTTCAGAGTCCCACCACTAGCCCCTTACATCAAAGTCCCATCACATCAGAGTACCATGAACAACAGCCCTTTACATCAGAGTCTCATCACAGGCCCCTTACATCAGAGTCCCATCTGGAGCCCCTTACATCAGAAACCCATCAGAATCCCCTTACATCAGAGTCCCATCAGCAGCCCCTTACAGAGAGTCTCATCACCAGCCCCCTTACATCAGGCTCCCATCAACAGCCCCTAACATCAGAGTCCCATCAGAGGCCCCTTACATCAGAGTCCCATCAGCAGCCCCCTTACATCAGAGTCCCATCAGCAGCCCCTTACATCAGAGTCCATTCAGCAGCCCCTTACATCAGAGTCCAATCAGCGGCCCCTTACTTAGGACTCCCATCACCAGCCCCCTTACATCAGAGTCCCCTAAGCAGCCTTTTACATCAGAGTCCCATCACCAGCCCCTCACATCAGAGTACCATCACCAGCCCCTTACATCAGAGTCCCATCACAGGCCCCTTACATCAGAGTCCCACCAGGAGCCCCTTACAGAGTCTCATCACCAGCCCCCTTACATCAGGCTCCCATCAACAGCCCCTTACATCAGAGTCCCATCAGAAGCCCCTTACATCAGAGTCCCATCAGCAGCCCCCTTACATCAGAGTCCCATCTGCAGCCCCTTACATCAGAGTCCATTCAGCAGCCCCTTACATCAGAGTCCAATCAGTGGCCCCTTACTTAGGACTCCCATCACCAGCCCCCTTACATCAGAGTCCCCTAAGCAGCCTTTTACATCAGAGTCCCATCACCAGCCCCTCACATCAGAGTACCATCACCAGCCCCTTACATCAGAGTCCCATCACAGGCCCCTTACATCAGAGTCCCACCAGGAGCCCCTTACATCAGAAACCCATCAGAATCCCCTTACATCAGAGTCCCATCAGCAGCCCCTTACAGAGAGTCTCATCACCAGCCCCCTTACATCAGGCTCCCATCAACAGCCCCTAACATCAGAGTCCCATTAGCACCCCCTTACCTCAGAGTCCCATCAACAGCCTCTTACATCAGAGTCCAATCAGCAGCCCCTTACATCAAAGACCAAACACCAGCCCTTTTCATGAGAGTCCCATCAGCAGTCCCTTACATCAGAGTCCCATCAGAAACCCCTTACTTCAGAATCCCATCAGCAACCCCTTACTTCAGAGTGCCATCAGCAGCCCCTTACATCAGAGTCCATTCAGCAACCTCTTACATCAGAGTCCCATCACCAGCCCCCTTACATCAGAGTCCCATCACCAGCCCCTTACAAAAAATCATCACCTGTTCCCTTACATCAGAGTCCCATTAGCAGTCTCTTACATTAGAGTTCCACCAGCAGCCCCTTACATCAGAGTCCCATTCCCAGCCCCTTACATCAGAGTCCCATCAGCAGCCTCTTACTTCAGAGTCCCACCACCAGCCCCTTACATCAAAGTCCCATCACATCAGAGTACCATCAACAGCCCCTTACATCAGAGTCCCATCACAGGCCCCTTACATCAGAGTCCCATCAGGAGCCCCTTACATCAGAAACCCATCAGAATCCCCTTACATCAGAGTCCCATCAGCAGCCCCTTACAGAGAGTCTCATCACCAGCCCCCTTACATCAGGCTCCTATCAACAGCCCCTAACATCAGAGTCCCATCAGTACCCACTTACCTCAGAGTCCCATCAACAGCCTCTTACATCAGAGTCCCATCAGCAGCCCCTTACATCAGAGTCCCATCAACAGTCCCCTTACATCAGAGTCCCATCAACAGTCCTTAACATCAGAGACCCATCAGCAGCCCCTTACATAAGAGTCCCATCAGCAGACCCTTACATCAGAGTCCCATCAGCAGTCCCTTACAGCAGAGTCCAATCAGCAGCCCCTTACATCAGCGTCCCATCACATGCTCCTTACATCAGAGTCCCATCAGCAGCCCCTTACTTTAGAGTCCCACCACCAGCCCCTTACATCAAACCCCCATTACCAGCCCCCTTTACATCAGAGTCCCATCAACAGTCCCTTACATCAGAGAGTCCCATCAGCAGCCCCTTACTTTAGAGTCCCACCACCAGCCCCTTACATCAAAGTCCCATTACCAGCCCCCTTTACATCAGAGTCCCATCAACAGTCCCTTACATCAGAGATTTCCATCAGCAGCCCCTTACATCAAAGTCCCATCACCAGCCCCCTTACATCAGAGTCCCATCACATGCTCCTTACATCAGAGTCCCATCAGCAGCCCCTTACATCAGAGTCCCATCATCACCCCCTTACATATGAGGCCAATCAGCAGCCCCTTACATCAGCGTCCCATCACATGCTCCTTACATCAGAGTCCCATCACCAGCCCCCTTACATCAGAGTCCCATCAACAGTCCCTTACATCAGAGAGTCCCATCAGTAGCCCCTTACTTTAGAGTCCCACCACCAGCCCCTTACATCAAAGTCCCATTACCAGCCCCCTTTACATCAGAGTCCCATCAACAGTCCCTTACGTCAGAAAGTCCTATCAGCAGCCCCTTACATCAAAGTCCCATCACCAGCCCCCTTACATCAGAGTCCCATCACATGCTCCTTACATCAGAGTCCCATCAGCAGCCCCTTACATCAAAGTCCCATCATCACCCCCTTACATCAGAGGCCAATCAGCAGCCCCTTATATCAGCGTCCCATCACATGCTCCTTACATCAGAGTCCCATCACCAGCCCCCTTACATCAGAGTCCCATCAACAGTCCCTTACATCAGAGTCCCATCAGCAGCCCCTTACATCAGAGTCCCATCAGCAGCCCCTTACATCAGAGTCCCATCAGCAGCCCCTTACATCAGAGTCCCATTAACAGCCCCCTTACATCAGAGTCCCATCAACAGTCCTTAACATCAGAGTCCCATCACCAGCCCCTTACATCAGAATCCCATCAGAAGTCCAATACAGAGTGTCCCAACACCAGGACCTTACATCAGAGACCCATCAGCAGCCCCTTACATCAGAGTCCCATCAGCAGCCCCTTACTTCAGAGTCCCATCAACAGCCCCCTTACATCAGAGTCCCATCAACTATCCTTAACATCAGAATCCCATCAGCAGGCCAATACAGAGTGTCCCAACACCAGGACCTTATATCAGAGACCCATCAGCAGCCCCTTACATCAGAGTCCATTCAGCAGCCCCTTACATTAGAGTCCAATCAGAGGCCCCTTACGTCAGACTCCCATCACCAGCCCCCTAAAATCAGAGTCCCCTAAGCAGCCTTTTACATCAGAGTCCCATCACCAGCCCCTCACATCAGAGTCCCATCGCAGGCCCCTTACATCAGAGTCCCATCAGAGCCCCTTACATCAGAGTCCTATCAGAATCCCCTTACATCAGATTCCCTTAAGCAGCCTTTTACATCAGAGTCCCATCACCAGCCCCCTTACATCAGAGTCCCATCACCAGCCCCTTACATCAGAGTCCCATCAGCAGCCCCTTACATCAGAGTCCCATCATCTGTCCTCTTACATCAATGTCCCATCAACAGCCCCCTTACATCAGAGTCCCATCAACAGTCCTTAACATCAGAGTCCCATCACCAGCCCCTTACATCAGAATCCCATCAGCAGCCACATACAGAGTGTTCCAACACCAGGACCTTACATCAGAGACCCATCAGCAGCCCCTTACATCAGAGTCCAATCAGCGGCCCCTTACTTCAGACTCCCATCACCAGCCCCCTTACATGAGAGTCCCCTAAGCAGCCTTTTACATCAGAGTCCCATCACCAGCCCCTCACATCAGAGTCCCATCACCAGCCCCTTACATCAGAGTCCCATCACAGGCCCCTTACATCAGAGTCCCATCATAGCCCCTTACATCAGAGTGTTATCAGAATCCCCTTACATCAGAGTCCCATCAGCAGCCCCTTGCATCAGAGTCCAATCAGCAGCCCCTTACATCAGCGTCCCATCACATGCTCCTTACATCAGAGTCCCATCACCAGCCCCTCACATCAGAGTACCATCACCAGCCCCTTACATCAGAGTCCCATCACAGGCCCCTTACATCAGAGTCCCACCAGGAGCCCCTTACATCAGAAACCCATCAGAATCCCCTTACATCAGAGTCCCATCAGCAGCCCCTTACAGAGAGTCTCATCACCAGCCCCCTTACATCAGGCTCCCATCAACAGCCCCTAACATCAGAGTCCCATTAGCACCCCCTTACCTCAGAGTCCCATCAACAGCCTCTTACATCAGAGTCCAATCAGCAGCCCCTTACATCAAAGACCAAACACCAGCCCTTTTCATGAGAGTCCCATCAGCAGTCCCTTACATCAGAGTCCCATCAGAAACCCCTTACTTCAGAATCCCATCAGCAACCCCTTACTTCAGAGTGCCATCAGCAGCCCCTTACATCAGAGTCCATTCAGCAACCTCTTACATCAGAGTCCCATCACCAGCCCCCTTACATCAGAGTCCCATCACCAGCCCCTTACAAAAAATCATCACCTGTTCCCTTACATCAGAGTCCCATTAGCAGTCTCTTACATTAGAGTTCCACCAGCAGCCCCTTACATCAGAGTCCCATTCCCAGCCCCTTACATCAGAGTCCCATCAGCAGCCTCTTACTTCAGAGTCCCACCACCAGCCCCTTACATCAAAGTCCCATCACATCAGAGTACCATCAACAGCCCCTTACATCAGAGTCCCATCACAGGCCCCTTACATCAGAGTCCCATCAGGAGCCCCTTACATCAGAAACCCATCAGAATCCCCTTACATCAGAGTCCCATCAGCAGCCCCTTACAGAGAGTCTCATCACCAGCCCCCTTACATCAGGCTCCTATCAACAGCCCCTAACATCAGAGTCCCATCAGTACCCACTTACCTCAGAGTCCCATCAACAGCCTCTTACATCAGAGTCCCATCAGCAGCCCCTTACATCAGAGTCCCATCAACAGTCCCCTTACATCAGAGTCCCATCAACAGTCCTTAACATCAGAGACCCATCAGCAGCCCCTTACATAAGAGTCCCATCAGCAGACCCTTACATCAGAGTCCCATCAGCAGTCCCTTACAGCAGAGTCCAATCAGCAGCCCCTTACATCAGCGTCCCATCACATGCTCCTTACATCAGAGTCCCATCAGCAGCCCCTTACTTTAGAGTCCCACCACCAGCCCCTTACATCAAACCCCCATTACCAGCCCCCTTTACATCAGAGTCCCATCAACAGTCCCTTACATCAGAGAGTCCCATCAGCAGCCCCTTACTTTAGAGTCCCACCACCAGCCCCTTACATCAAAGTCCCATTACCAGCCCCCTTTACATCAGAGTCCCATCAACAGTCCCTTACATCAGAGATTTCCATCAGCAGCCCCTTACATCAAAGTCCCATCACCAGCCCCCTTACATCAGAGTCCCATCACATGCTCCTTACATCAGAGTCCCATCAGCAGCCCCTTACATCAGAGTCCCATCATCACCCCCTTACATATGAGGCCAATCAGCAGCCCCTTACATCAGCGTCCCATCACATGCTCCTTACATCAGAGTCCCATCACCAGCCCCCTTACATCAGAGTCCCATCAACAGTCCCTTACATCAGAGAGTCCCATCAGTAGCCCCTTACTTTAGAGTCCCACCACCAGCCCCTTACATCAAAGTCCCATTACCAGCCCCCTTTACATCAGAGTCCCATCAACAGTCCCTTACGTCAGAAAGTCCTATCAGCAGCCCCTTACATCAAAGTCCCATCACCAGCCCCCTTACATCAGAGTCCCATCACATGCTCCTTACATCAGAGTCCCATCAGCAGCCCCTTACATCAAAGTCCCATCATCACCCCCTTACATCAGAGGCCAATCAGCAGCCCCTTATATCAGCGTCCCATCACATGCTCCTTACATCAGAGTCCCATCACCAGCCCCCTTACATCAGAGTCCCATCAACAGTCCCTTACATCAGAGTCCCATCAGCAGCCCCTTACATCAGAGTCCCATCAGCAGCCCCTTACATCAGAGTCCCATCAGCAGCCCCTTACATCAGAGTCCCATTAACAGCCCCCTTACATCAGAGTCCCATCAACAGTCCTTAACATCAGAGTCCCATCACCAGCCCCTTACATCAGAATCCCATCAGAAGTCCAATACAGAGTGTCCCAACACCAGGACCTTACATCAGAGACCCATCAGCAGCCCCTTACATCAGAGTCCCATCAGCAGCCCCTTACTTCAGAGTCCCATCAACAGCCCCCTTACATCAGAGTCCCATCAACTATCCTTAACATCAGAATCCCATCAGCAGGCCAATACAGAGTGTCCCAACACCAGGACCTTATATCAGAGACCCATCAGCAGCCCCTTACATCAGAGTCCATTCAGCAGCCCCTTACATTAGAGTCCAATCAGAGGCCCCTTACGTCAGACTCCCATCACCAGCCCCCTAAAATCAGAGTCCCCTAAGCAGCCTTTTACATCAGAGTCCCATCACCAGCCCCTCACATCAGAGTCCCATCGCAGGCCCCTTACATCAGAGTCCCATCAGAGCCCCTTACATCAGAGTCCTATCAGAATCCCCTTACATCAGATTCCCTTAAGCAGCCTTTTACATCAGAGTCCCATCACCAGCCCCCTTACATCAGAGTCCCATCACCAGCCCCTTACATCAGAGTCCCATCAGCAGCCCCTTACATCAGAGTCCCATCATCTGTCCTCTTACATCAATGTCCCATCAACAGCCCCCTTACATCAGAGTCCCATCAACAGTCCTTAACATCAGAGTCCCATCACCAGCCCCTTACATCAGAATCCCATCAGCAGCCACATACAGAGTGTTCCAACACCAGGACCTTACATCAGAGACCCATCAGCAGCCCCTTACATCAGAGTCCAATCAGCGGCCCCTTACTTCAGACTCCCATCACCAGCCCCCTTACATGAGAGTCCCCTAAGCAGCCTTTTACATCAGAGTCCCATCACCAGCCCCTCACATCAGAGTCCCATCACCAGCCCCTTACATCAGAGTCCCATCACAGGCCCCTTACATCAGAGTCCCATCATAGCCCCTTACATCAGAGTGTTATCAGAATCCCCTTACATCAGAGTCCCATCAGCAGCCCCTTGCATCAGAGTCCAATCAGCAGCCCCTTACATCAGCGTCCCATCACATGCTCCTTACATCAGAGTCCCATCACATGCTCCTTACATCAGAGTCCCATCATCAGCCCCCTTACATCAGAGTCCCATCAACAGTCCCTTACATCAGAGTCCCATCAGCAGCCTCTTACATCAGAGAACCATCACCAGCCCCTTACATCAGAGTCCCATTAACTGCCCCCTTACATCAGAGTCCCATCAACAGTCCTTAATATCAGAGTCCCATCACCAGCCCCTTACATCAGAATCCCATCAGCAGTCCAATACAGAGTGTCCCAACACCAGGACCTTACATCAGAGACCAATCAGCAGCCCCTTACATCAGAGTCCCATCAGCAGCCCCTTACATCAGAGTCTCATCAGCAGCCCCTTACATCAGAGTCCCATCAACAGCCCCCTTACATCAGAGTCCCATCAACTATCCTTAACATCAGAATCCCATCAGCAGTCCAATACAGAGTGTCCCAACACCAGGACCTTATATCAGAGACCCATCAGCAGCCCCTTACATCAGAGTCCATTCAGCAGCCCCTTACATCAGAGTGCAATCAGAGGCCCCTTACGTCAGACTCCCATCACCAGCCCCCTAAAATCAGAGTCCCCTAAGCAGCCTTTTACATCAGAGTCCCATCACCAGCCCCTCACATCAGCGTCCCATCACAGGCCCCTTACATCAGAGTCCCATCGCAGGCCCCTTACATCAGAGTCCCATCAGAGCCCCTTACATCAGAGTCCTATCAGAATCCCCTTACATCAGAGTCCCTTAAGCAGCCTTTTACATCAGAGTCCCATCACCAGCCCCTTACATCAGAGTCCCATAACCAGCCCCTTACATCAGAATCCCATCAGCAGCCTCTTACATCAGAGTCCCATCATCTGTCCTCTTACATCAGAGTCCCATCAGCAGCCCCCTAACATCAGAGTCCCATCAGCAGCCCCTTACATCAGAGTCCCATCAGCAGCCCCTTACATCAGAGTCCCATCAACAGCCCCCTTACATCAGAGTCCCATCAACAGTCCTTAACATCAGAGTCCCATCACCAGCCCCTTACATCAGAATCCCATCAGCAGCCCCTTACATCAAAGTCCCATCACCATCCCCCTTACATTAGAATCCCATCAAATGCTCCTTACATCAGAGTCCCATCAGCAACCCCTTACATCAGAATCCTATCAGCAGCCCCTTACATCAGAGTCCAATCAGCAGCCCCTTACATCAGCATCCCATCACATGCTCCTTATACATCAGAGTCCCATCACCAGCCCCCTTACATCAGAGTCCCATCAACAGTCCCTTACATCAGAGTCCCATCAGCAGCCCCTTACATCAAAGTCCCATCAGCAGCCCCTTACATCAGAGTCCCATCAACAGCCCCCTTACATCAGAGTCCTATCACCAGCCCCTTACATCAGAATCCCATCAGCAGTCCAATATAGAGTGTCCCAACACCAGGACTTTACATCAGAGACCCATCAGCAGCCCCTTACATCAGAGTCCATTCAGCAGCCCTTTACATCACAGTCCAATCAGCGGCCCCTTACTTCAGACTCCCATCACCAGCCCCCTTACATTAGAGTCCCCTAAGCAGCCTTTTACATCAGAGTCCCATCAGCAGCCCCTTAAATCAAAGTCCCATCACCAGCCCCCTTACATCAGAGTCCCATCACATGCTCCTTACATCAGAGTCCCATTAGCAGACCTTTACATCAGAGTCCCATCAGCAGTCCCTTACAGCAGAGTCCAATCAGCAGCCCCTTATATCAGCGTCCCATCACATGCTCCTTACATCAGAGTCCCATCAGCAGCCCCTTAGTTTAGAGTCCCACCACCAGCCCCTTACATCAAAGTCCCATTACCAGCAACCCTTTACATTGGAGTCCCATCAACAGTCCCTTACATCAGAGAGTCCCATCAGCAGCCCCTTACATCAAAGTCCCATCACCAGCCCCCTTACATCAGAGTCCCATCACATGCTCCTTACATCAGAGTCCCATCAGCAGCCCCTTATATCAGAGTCCCATCATCACCCCCTTACATCAGAGTCCAATCAGCAGCCCCTTACATCAGCGTCCCATCACATGCTCCTTACATCAGAGTCCCATCACCAGCCCCCTTACATCAGAGTCCCATCAACAGTCCCTTACATCAGAGTCCCATCAGCAGCCCCTTACATCAGAGTCCCATTAACAGCCCCCTTACATCAGAGTCCCATCAAGAGTCCTTAACATCAGAGTCCCATCACCAGCCCCTTACATCGGAATCCCATCAGCAGTCCAATACAGAGTGTCCCAACACCAGGACCTTACATCAGAGACCCATCAGCAGCCCCTTACATCAGAGTCCCATCAGCAGCCCCTTACATCAGAGTCTCATCAGCAGCCCCTTACATCAGAGTCCAATCAACAGCCCCCTTACATCAGAGTCCCATCAACTATCCTTAACATCAGAATCCCATCAGCAGTCCAATACAGAGTGTCCCAACACCAGGACCTTATATCAGAGACCCATCAACAGCCCCTTACATCAGAGTCCATTCAGCAGCCCCTTACATCAGAGTCCAATCAGAGGCCCCTTACGTCAGACTCCCATCACCAGCCCCCTAAAATCAGAGTCCCCTAAGCAGCCTTTTACATCAGAGTCACATCACCAGCCCCTTACATCAGAGTCCCATCACAGGCCCCTTACATCAGAGTCCCATCGCAGGCCCCTTACATCAGAGTCCCATCAGAGCCCCTTACATCAGAGTCCTATCAGAATCCCCTTACATCAGAGTCCCTTAAGCAGCCTTTTACATCAGAGTCCCATCACCAGCCCCCTTACATCAGAGTCCCATCACCAGCCCCTTACATCAGAGTCCCATCAGCAGCCCCTTACATCAGAGTCCCATCATCTGTCCTCTTACATCAGAGTCCCATCACCAGCCCCCCTTACATCAGAGTCCCATTAGCAGACCCTTACATCAGAGTCCCATCAGCAGTCCCTTACAGCAGAGTCCAATCAGCAGCCCCTTATATCAGCGTCCCATCACATGCTCCTTACATCAGAGTCCCATCAGCAGCCCCTTAGTTTAGAGTCCCACCATCAGCCCCTTACATCAAAGTCCCATTACCAGCAACCCTTTACATTGGAGTCCCATCAACAGTCCCTTACATCAGAGAGTCCCATCAGCAGCCCCTTACATCAAAGTCCCATCACCAGCCCCCTTACATCAGAGTCCCATCACATGCTCCTTACATCAGAGTCCCATCAGCAGCCCCTTATATCAGAGTCCCATCATCACCCCCTTACATCAGAGTCCAATCAGCAGCCCCTTACATCAGCGTCCCATCACATGCTCCTTACATCAGAGTCCCATCACCAGCCCCCTTACATCAGAGTCCCATCAACAGTCCCTTACATAAGAGTCCCATCAGCAGCCCCTTACATCAGAGTCCCATTAACAGCCCCCTTACATCAGAGTCCCATCAAGAGTCCTTAACATCAGAGTCCCATGACCAGCCCCTTACATCGGAATCCCATCAGCAGTCCAATACAGAGTGTCCCAACACCAGGACCTTACATCAGAGACCCATCAGCAGCCCCTTACATCAGAGTCCCATCAGCAGCCCCTTACATCAGAGTCTCATCAGCAGCCCCTTACATCAGAGTCCAATCAACAGCCCCCTTACATCAGAGTCCCATCAACTATCCTTAACATCAGAATCCCATCAGCAGTCCAATACAGAGTGTCCCAACACCAGGACCTTATATCAGAGACCCATCAACAGCCCCTTACATCAGAGTCCATTCAGCAGCCCCTTACATCAGAGTCCAATCAGAGGCCCTTTACGTCAGACTCCCATCACCAGCCCCCTAAAATCAGAGTCCCCTAAGCAGCCTTTTACATCAGAGTCACATCACCAGCCCCTTACATCAGAGTCCCATCACAGGCCCCTTACATCAGAGTCCCATCAGAGCCCCTTACATCAGAGTCCTATCAGAATCCCCTTACATCAGAGTCCCTTAAGCAGCCTTTTACATCAGAGTCCCATCACCAGCCCCCTTACATCAGAGTCCCATCACCAGCCCCTTACATCAGAGTCCCATCAGCAGCCCCTTACATCAGAGTCCCATCATCTGTCCTCTTACATCAGAGTCCCATCACCAGCCCCCCTTACATCAGAGTGCCATCAGCAGCCCCTTACATCAATGTCCCATCAACAGCCCCCTTACATCAGAGTCCCATCAACAGTCCTTAACATCAGAGTCCCATCACCAGCCCCTTACATCAGAATCCCATCAGCAGCCACATACAGAGTGTTCCAACACCAGGACCTTACATCAGAGACCCATCAGCAGCCCCATACATCAGAGTCCAATCAGCGGCCCCTTACTTCAGACTCCCATCACCAGCCCCCTTACATGAGAGTCCCCTAAGCAGCCTTTTACATCAGAGTCCCATCACCAGCCCCTCACATCAGAGTCCCATCACCAGCCCCTTACATCAGAGTCCCATCACAGGCCCCTTACATCAGAGTCCCATCATAGCCCCTTACATCAGAGTGTTATCAGAATCCCCTTACATCAGAGTCCCATCAGCAGCCCCTTACATCAGAGTCCAATCAGCAGCCCCTTACATCAGCGTCCCATCACATGCTCCTTACATCATAGTCCCATCATCAGCCCCCTTACATCAGAGTCCCATCAACAGTCCCTTACATCAGAATCCCATCAGCAGCCCCTTACATCAGAGTCCCATCAGCAGCCCCTTACATCAGAGTTCCATTAACAGCCCCCTTACATCAGAGTCCCATCAACAGTCCTTAACATCAGAGTCCCATCACCAGCCCCTTACACCAGAATCCCATCAGCAGTCCAATACAGAGTGTCCCAACACCAGGACCTTACATCAGAGACCCATCAGCAGCCCCTTACATCAGAGTCCCATCAGCAGCCCCTTACATCAGAGTCCCATCATCTGTCCTCTTACATCAGAGTCCCATCACCAGCCCCCTTACATCAGAGTCCCATCAGCAGCCCCTTACATCAGAGTCCCATCAGCAGCCCCTTACATCAGAGTCCCATCAACAGCCCCCTTACATCAAAGTCCCATCAACAGTCCTTAACATCAGAGTCCCATCACCAGCCCCTTACATCAGAATCCCATCAAATGCTCCTTACATCAGAGACCCATCACCAGCCCCTCACATCAGAGTCCCATCGCAGGCCCCTTACATCAGAGTCCCATCACAGGCCCCTTACATCAGAGTCCCATCAGAGCCCCTTACATCAGAGTCCTATCATCTGTCCTCTTACGTCAGACTCCCATCACCAGCCCCCTAAAATCAGAGTCCCCTAAGCAGCCTTTTACATCAGAGTCCCATCACCAGCCCCTCACATCAGCGTCCCATCACAGGCCCCTTACATCAGAGTCCCATCGCAGGCCCCTTACATCAGAGTCCCATCAGAGCCCCTTACATCAGAGTCCTATCAGAATCCCCTTACATCAGAGTCCCTTAAGCAGCCTTTTACATCAGAGTCCCATCACCAGCCCCTTACATCAGAGTCCCATAACCAGCCCCTTACATCAGAGTCCCATCAGCAGCCTCTTACATCAGAGTCCCATCATCTGTCCTCTTACATCAGAGTCCCATCAGCAGCCCCCTAACATCAGAGTCCCATCAGCAGCCCCTTACATCAGAGTCCCATCAACAGCCCCCTTACATCAGAGTCCCATCAGCAACCCCTTACATCAGAATCCTATCAGCAGCCCCTTACATCAGAGTCCAATCAGCAGCCCCTTACATCAGCGTCCCATCACCAGCCCCCTTACATCAGAGTCCCATCAACAGTCCCCTTACATCAGAGTCCCATCAACAGTCCCTTACATCAGAGTCCCATCAGCAGCCCCTTACATCAAAGTCCCATCAGCAGCCCCTTACATCAGAGTCCCATCAACAGCCCCCTTACATCAGAGTCCTATCACCAGCCCCTTACATCAGAATCCCATCAGCAGTCCAATATAGAGTGTCCCAACACCAGGACTTTACATCAGAGACCCATCAGCAGCCCCTTACATCAGAGTCCATTCAGCAGCCCTTTACATCACAGTCCAATCAGCGGCCCCTTACTTCAGACTCCCATCACCAGCCCCCTTACATCAGAGTCCCCTAAGCAGCCTTTTACATCAGAGTCCCATCAGCAGCCCCTTAAATCAAAGTCCCATCACCAGCCCCCTTACATCAGAGTCCCATCACATGCTCCTTACATCAGAGTCCCATTAGCAGACCCTTACATCAGAGTCCCATCAGCAGTCCCTTACAGCAGAGTCCAATCAGCAGCCCCTTATATCAGCGTCCCATCACATGCTCCTTACATCAGAGTCCCATCAGCAGCCCCTTAGTTTAGAGTCCCACCACCAGCCCCTTACATCAAAGTCCCATTACCAGCAACCCTTTACATTGGAGTCCCATCAACAGTCCCTTACATCAGAGAGTCCCATCAGCAGCCCCTTACATCAAAGTCCCATCACCAGCCCCCTTACATCAGAGTCCCATCACATGCTCCTTACATCAGAGTCCCATCAGCAGCCCCTTATATCAGAGTCCCATCATCACCCCCTTACATCAGAGTCCAATCAGCAGCCCCTTACATCAGCGTCCCATCACATGCTCCTTACATCAGAGTCCCATCACCAGCCCCCTTACATCAGAGTCCCATCAACAGTCCCTTACATCAGAGTCCCATCAGCAGCCCCTTACATCAGAGTCCCATTAACAGCCCCCTTACATCAGAGTCCCATCAAGAGTCCTTAACATCAGAGTCCCATCACCAGCCCCTTACATCGGAATCCCATCAGCAGTCCAATACAGAGTGTCCCAACACCAGGACCTTACATCAGAGACCCATCAGCAGCCCCTTACATCAGAGTCCCATCAGCAGCCCCTTACATCAGAGTCTCATCAGCAGCCCCTTACATCAGAGTCCAATCAACAGCCCCCTTACATCAGAGTCCCATCAACTATCCTTAACATCAGAATCCCATCAGCAGTCCAATACTGAGTGTCCCAACACCAGGACCTTATATCAGAGACCCATCAACAGCCCCTTACATCAGAGTCCATTCAGCAGCCCCTTACATCAGAGTCCAATCAGAGGCCCCTTACGTCAGACTCCCATCACCAGCCCCCTAAAATCAGAGTCCCCTAAGCAGCCTTTTACATCAGAGTCACATCACCAGCCCCTTACATCAGAGTCCCATCACAGGCCCCTTACATCAGAGTCCCATCGCAGGCCCCTTACATCAGAGTCCCATCAGAGCCCCTTACATCAGAGTCCTATCAGAATCCCCTTACATCAGAGTCCCTTAAGCAGCCTTTTACATCAGAGTCCCATCACCAGCCCCCTTACATCAGAGTCCCATCACCAGCCCCTTACATCAGAGTCCCATCAGCAGCCCCTTACATCAGAGTCCCATCATCTGTCCTCTTACATCAGAGTCCCATCACCAGCCCCCCTTACATCAGAGTCCCATTAGCAGACCCTTACATCAGAGTCCCATCAGCAGTCCCTTACAGCAGAGTCCAATCAGCAGCCCCTTATATCAGCGTCCCATCACATGCTCCTTACATCAGAGTCCCATCAGCAGCCCCTTAGTTTAGAGTCCCACCACCAGCCCCTTACATCAAAGTCCCATTACCAGCAACCCTTTACATTGGAGTCCCATCAACAGTCCCTTACATCAGAGAGTCCCATCAGCAGCCCCTTACATCAAAGTCCCATCACCAGCCCCCTTACATCAGAGTCCCATCACATGCTCCTTACATCAGAGTCCCATCAGCAGCCCCTTATATCAGAGTCCCATCATCACCCCCTTACATCAGAGTCCAATCAGCAGCCCCTTACATCAGCGTCCCATCACATGCTCCTTACATCAGAGTCCCATCACCAGCCCCCTTACATCAGAGTCCCATCAACAGTCCCTTACATAAGAGTCCCATCAGCAGCCCCTTACATCAGAGTCCCATTAACAGCCCCCTTACATCAGAGTCCCATCAAGAGTCCTTAACATCAGAGTCCCATGACCAGCCCCTTACATCGGAATCCCATCAGCAGTCCAATACAGAGTGTCCCAACACCAGGACCTTACATCAGAGACCCATCAGCAGCCCCTTACATCAGAGTCCCATCAGCAGCCCCTTACATCAGAGTCTCATCAGCAGCCCCTTACATCAGAGTCCAATCAACAGCCCCCTTACATCAGAGTCCCATCAACTATCCTTAACATCAGAATCCCATCAGCAGTCCAATACAGAGTGTCCCAACACCAGGACCTTATATCAGAGACCCATCAACAGCCCCTTACATCAGAGTCCATTCAGCAGCCCCTTACATCAGAGTCCAATCAGAGGCCCCTTACGTCAGACTCCCATCACCAGCCCCCTAAAATCAGAGTCCCCTAAGCAGCCTTTTACATCAGAGTCACATCACCAGCCCCTTACATCAGAGTCCCATCACAGGCCCCTTACATCAGAGTCCCATCAGAGCCCCTTACATCAGAGTCCTATCAGAATCCCCTTACATCAGAGTCCCTTAAGCAGCCTTTTACATCAGAGTCCCATCACCAGCCCCCTTACATCAGAGTCCCATCACCAGCCCCTTACATCAGAGTCCCATCAGCAGCCCCTTACATCAGAGTCCCATCATCTGTCCTCTTACATCAGAGTCCCATCACCAGCCCCCCTTACATCAGAGTGCCATCAGCAGCCCCTTACATCAATGTCCCATCAACAGCCCCCTTACATCAGAGTCCCATCAACAGTCCTTAACATCAGAGTCCCATCACCAGCCCCTTACATCAGAATCCCATCAGCAGCCACATACAGAGTGTTCCAACACCAGGACCTTACATCAGAGACCCATCAGCAGCCCCATACATCAGAGTCCAATCAGCGGCCCCTTACTTCAGACTCCCATCACCAGCCCCCTTACATGAGAGTCCCCTAAGCAGCCTTTTACATCAGAGTCCCATCACCAGCCCCTCACATCAGAGTCCCATCACCAGCCCCTTACATCAGAGTCCCATCACAGGCCCCTTACATCAGAGTCCCATCATAGCCCCTTACATCAGAGTGTTATCAGAATCCCCTTACGTCAGAGTCCCATCAGCAGCCCCTTACATCAGAGTCCAATCAGCAGCCCCTTACATCAGCGTCCCATCACATGCTCCTTACATCAGAGTCCCATCATCAGCCCCCTTACATCAGAGTCCCATCAACAGTCCCTTACATCAGAATCCCATCAGCAGCCCCTTACATCAGAGTCCCATCAGCAGCCCCTTACATCAGAGTTCCATTAACAGCCCCCTTACATCAGAGTCCCATCAACAGTCCTTAACATCAGAGTCCCATCACCAGCCCCTTACACCAGAATCCCATCAGCAGTCCAATACAGAGTGTCCCAACACCAGGACCTTACATCAGAGACCCATCAGCAGCCCCTTACATCAGAGTCCCATCAGCAGCCCCTTACATCAGAGTCCCATCATCTGTCCTCTTACATCAGAGTCCCATCACCAGCCCCCTTACATCAGAGTCCCATCAGCAGCCCCTTACATCAGAGTCCCATCAGCAGCCCCTTACATCAGAGTCCCATCAACAGCCCCCTTACATCAAAGTCCCATCAACAGTCCTTAACATCAGAGTCCCATCACCAGCCCCTTACATCAGAATCCCATCAGCAGCCCCTTACATCAAAGTCCCATCACCATCCCCCTTACATCAGAATCCCATCAAATGCTCCTTACATCAGAGACCCATCACCAGCCCCTCACATCAGAGTCCCATCGCAGGCCCCTTACATCAGAGTCCCATAACAGGCCCCTTACATCAGAGTCCCATCAGAGCCCCTTACATCAGAGTCCTATCATCTGTCCTCTTACGTCAGACTCCCATCACCAGCCCCCTAAAATCAGAGTCCCCTAAGCAGCCTTTTACATCAGAGTCCCATCACCAGCCCCTCACATCAGCGTCCCATCACAGGCCCCTTACATCAGAGTCCCATCGCAGGCCCCTTACATCAGAGTCCCATCAGAGCCCCTTACATCAGAGTCCTATCAGAATCCCCTTACATCAGAGTCCCTTAAGCAGCCTTTTACATCAGAGTCCCATCACCAGCCCCTTACATCAGAGTCCCATAACCAGCCCCTTACATCAGAGTCCCATCAGCAGCCTCTTACATCAGAGTCCCATCATCTGTCCTCTTACATCAGAGTCCCATCAGCAGCCCCCTAACATCAGAGTCCCATCAGCAGCCCCTTACATCAGAGTCCCATCAACAGCCCCCTTACATCAGAGTCCCATCAGCAACCCCTTACATCAGAATCCTATCAGCAGCCCCTTACATCAGAGTCCAATCAGCAGCCCCTTACATCAGCGTCCCATCACCAGCCCCCTTACATCAGAGTCCCATCAACAGTCCCTTACATCAGAGTCCCATCAGCAGCCCCTTACATCAAAGTCCCATCAGCAGCCCCTTACATCAGAGTCCCATCAACAGCCCCCTTACATCAGAGTCCTATCACCAGCCCCTTACATCAGAATCCCATCAGCAGTCCAATATAGAGTGTCCCAACACCAGGACTTTACATCAGAGACCCATCAGCAGCCCCTTACATCAGAGTCCATTCAGCAGCCCTTTACATCACAGTCCAATCAGCGGCCCCTTACTTCAGACTCCCATCACCAGCCCCCTTACATCAGAGTCCCCTAAGCAGCCTTTTACATCAGAGTCCCATCACCAGCCCCTCACATCAGAGTTCCATCAGCAGCCCTTACTTCAGAGTCCCACCACCAGCCCCTTACATCAAAGTCCCATTACCAGCCCTCTTACATCAGAGTCCCATCAACAGTCCCTTACATCAGAGTCCCATCAGCAGCCCCTTAAATCAAAGTCCCATCACCAGCCCCCTTACATCAGAGTCCCATCACATGCTCCTTACATCAGAGTCCCATTAGCAGACCCTTACATCAGAGTCCCATCAGCAGTCCCTTACAGCAGAGTCCAATCAGCAGCCCCTTATATCAGTGTCCCATCACATGCTCCTTACATCAGAGTCCCATCAGCAGCCCCTTAGTTTAGAGTCCCACCACCAGCCCCTTACATCAAAGTCCCATTACCAGCAACCCTTTACATTGGAGTCCCATCAACAGTCCCTTACATCAGAGAGTCCCATCAGCAGCCCCTTACATCAAAGTCCCATCACCAGCCCCCTTACATCAGAGTCCCATCACATGCTCCTTACATCAGAGTCCCATCAGCAGCCCCTTATATCAGAGTCCCATCATCACCCCCTTACATCAGAGTCCAATCAGCAGCCCCTTACATCAGCGTCCCATCACATGCTCCTTACATCAGAGTCCCATCAGCAGCCCCTTACATCAGAGTCCAATCAGCAGCCCCTTACATCAGCGTCCCATCACATGCTCCTTACATCAGAGTCCCATCATCAGCCCCCTTACATCAGAGTCCCATCAACAGTCCCTTACATCAGAATCCCATCAGCAGCCCCTTACATCAGAGTCCCATCAGCAGCCCCTTACATCAGAGTTCCATTAACAGCCCCCTTACATCAGAGTCCCATCAACAGTCCTTAACATCAGAGTCCCATCACCAGCCCCTTACATCAGAATCCCATCAGCAGTCCAATACAGAGTGTCCCAACACCAGGACCTTACATCAGAGACCCATCAGCAGCCCCTTACATCAGAGTCCCATCAGCAGCCCCTTACATCAGAGTCCCATCATCTGTCCTCTTACATCAGAGTCCCATCACCAGCCCCCTTACATCAGAGTCCCATCAGCAGCCCCTTACATCAGAGTCCCATCAGCAGCCCCTTACATCAGAGTCCCATCAACAGCCCCCTTACATCAGAGTCCCATCAACAGTCCTTAACATCAGAGTCCCATCACTAGCCCCATACATCAGAATCCCATCAGCAGCCCCTTACATCAAAGTCCCATCACCATCCCCCTTACATCAGAATCCCATCAAATGCTCCTTACATCAGAGTCCCATCAGCAGCCCCTTACATCAGAATCCTATCAGCAGCCCCTTACATCAGCGTCCCATCACATGCTCCTTATACATCAGAGTCCCATCACCAGCCCCCTTACATCAGAGTCCCATCAACAGTCCCTTACATCAGAGTCCCATCAGCAGCCCCTTACATCAAAGTCCCATCAGCAGCCCCTTACATCAGAGTCCCATCAACAGCCCCCTTACATCAGAGTCCTATCACCAGCCCCTTACATCAGAATCCCTTCAGCAGTCCAATATAGAGTGTCCCAACACCAGGACCTTACATCACAGACCCATCAGCAGCCCCTTACATCAGAGTCCATTCAGCAGCCCTTTACATCAGAGTCCAATCAGCGGCCCCTTACTTCAGAGTCCCACCACCAGCCCCTTACATCAAAGTCCCATTACCAGCCCTCTTACATCAGAGTCCCATCAACAGTCCCTTACATCAGAGAGTCCCATCAGCAGCCCCTTAAATCAAAGTCCCATCACCAGCCCCCTTACATCAGAGTCCCATCACATACTCCTTACATCAGAGTCCCATTAGCAGACCCTTACATCAGAGTCCCATCAGCAGTCCCTTACAGCAGAGTCCAATCAGCAGCCCCTTATATCAGCGTCCCACCACCAGCCCCTTACATCAAAGTCCCATTACCAGCAACCCTTTACATTGGAGTCCCATCAACAGTCCCTTACATCAGAGAGTCCCATCAGCAGCCCCTTACATCAAAGTCCCATCACCAGCCCCCTTACATCAGAGTCCCATCACATGCTCCTTACATCAGAGTCCCATCAGTAGCCCCTTACATCAGAGTCCCATCATCACCCCCTTACATCAGAGTCCAATCAGCAGCCCCTTACATCAGCGTCCCATCACATGCTCCTTACATCAGAGTCCCATCACCAGCCCCCTTACATCAGAGTCCCATCAACAGTCCCTTACATAAGAGTCCCATCAGCAGCCCCTTACATCAGAGTCCCATTAACAGCCCCCTTACATCAGTGTCCCATCAAGAGTCCTTAACATCAGAGTCCCATCACCAGCCCCTTACATCTGAATCCCATCAGCAGTCCAATACAGAGTGTCCCAACACCAGGACCTTACATCAGAGATCCATCAGCAGCCCCTTACATCAGAGTACCATCAGCAGCCCCTTACATCAGATTCTCATCAGCAGCCCCTTACATCAGAGTCCAATCAACAGCCCCCTTACATCAGAGTCCCATCAACTATCCTTAACATCAGAATCCCATCAGCAATCCAATACAGAGTGTCCCAACACCAGGACCTTATATCAGAGACCCATCAACAGCCCCTTACATCAGAGTCCATTCAGCAGCCCCTTACATCAGAGTCCCATCATCTGTCCTCTTACATCAGAGTCCCATCACCAGCCCCCTTACATCAGAGTCCCATCAGCAGCCCCTTACATCAGAGTCCCATCAACAGTCCTTAACATCAGAGTCCCATCACCAGCCCCTTACACCAGAATCCCATCAGCAGTCCAATACAGAGTGTCCCAACACCAGGACCTTACATCAGAGACCCATCAGCAGCCCCTTACATCAGAGTCCCATCAGCAGCCCCTTACATCAGAGTCCCATCATCTGTCCTCTTACATCAGAGTCCCATCACCAGCCCCCTTACATCAGAGTCCCATCAGCAGCCCCTTACATCAGAGTCCCATCAGCAGCCCCTTACATCAGAGTCCCATCAACAGCCCCCTTACATCAGAGTCCCATCAACAGTCCTTAACATCAGAGTCCCATCACCAGCCCCTTACATCAGAATCCCATCAGCAGCCCCTTACATCAAAGTCCCATCACCATCCCCCTTACATCAGAATCCCATCAAATGCTCCTTATATCAGAGACCCATCACCAGCCCCTCACATCAGAGTCCCATCGCAGGCCCCTTACATCAGAGTCCCATCACAGGCCCCTTACATCAGAGTCCCATCAGAGCCCCTTACATCAGAGTCCTATCATCTGTCCTCTTACGTCAGACTCCCATCACCAGCCCCCTAAAATCAGAGTCCCCTAAGCAGCCTTTTACATCAGAGTCCCATCACCAGCCCCTCACATCAGCGTCCCATCACAGGCCCCTTACATCAGAGTCCCATCGCAGGCCCCTTACATCAGAGTCCCATCAGAGCCCCTTACATCAGAGTCCTATCAGAATCCATTTACATCAGAGTCCCTTAAGCAGCCTTTTACATCAGAGTCCCATCACCAGCCCCTTACATCAGAGTCCCATAACCAGCCCCTTACATCAGAGTCCCATCAGCAGCCTCTTACATCAGAGTCCCATCATCTGTCCTCTTACATCAGAGTCCCATCAGCAGCCCCCTAACATCAGAGTCCCATCAGCAGCCCCTTACATCAGAGTCCCATCAACAGCCCCCTTACATCAGAGTCCCATCAGCAACCCCTTACATCAGAATCCTATCAGCAGCCCCTTACATCAGAGTCCAATCAGCAGCCCCTTACATCAGCGTCCCATCACCAGCCCCCTTACATCAGAGTCCCATCAACAGTCCCTTACATCAGAGTCCCATCAGCAGCCCCTTACATCAAAGTCCCATCAGCAGCCCCTTACATCAGAGTCCCATCAACAGCCCCCTTACATCAGAGTCCTATCACCAGCCCCTTACATCAGAATCCCATCAGCAGTCCAATATAGAGTGTCCCAACACCAGGACTTTACATCAGAGACCCATCAGCAGCCCCTTACATCAGAGTCCATTCAGCAGCCCTTTACATCACAGTCCAATCAGCGGCCCCTTACTTCAGACTCCCATCACCAGCCCCCTTACATCAGAGTCCCCTAAGCAGCCTTTTACATCAGAGTCCCATCACCAGCCCCTCACATCAGAGTTCCATCAGCAGCCCTTACTTCAGAGTCCCACCACCAGCCCCTTACATCAAAGTCCCATTACCAGCCCTCTTACATCAGAGTCCCATCAACAGTCCCTTACATCAGAGTCCCATCAGCAGCCCCTTAAATCAAAGTCCCATCACCAGCCCCCTTACATCAGAGTCCCATCACATGCTCCTTACATCAGAGTCCCATTAGCAGACCCTTACATCAGAGTCCCATCAGCAGTCCCTTACAGCAGAGTCCAATCAGCAGCCCCTTATATCAGCGTCCCATCACATGCTCCTTACATCAGAGTCCCATCAGCAGCCCCTTAGTTTAGAGTCCCACCACCAGCCCCTTACATCAAAGTCCCATTACCAGCAACCCTTTACATTGGAGTCCCATCAACAGTCCCTTACATCAGAGAGTCCCATCAGCAGCCCCTTACATCAAAGTCCCATCACCAGCCCCCTTACATCAGAGTCCCATCACATGCTCCTTACATCAGAGTCCCATCAGCAGCCCCTTATATCAGAGTCCCATCATCACCCCCTTACATCAGAGTCCAATCAGCAGCCCCTTACATCAGCGTCCCATCACATGCTCCTTACATCAGAGTCCCATCAGCAGCCCCTTACATCAGAGTCCAATCAGCAGCCCCTTACATCAGCATCCCATCACATGCTCCTTACATCAGAGTCCCATCATCAGCCCCCTTACATCAGAGTCCCATCAACAGTCCCTTACATCAGAATCCCATCAGCAGCCCCTTACATCAGAGTCCCATCAGCAGCCCCTTACATCAGAGTTCCATTAACAGCCCCCTTACATCAGAGTCCCATCAACAGTCCTTAACATCAGAGTCCCATCACCAGCCCCTTACATCAGAATCCCATCAGCAGTCCAATACAGAGTGTCCCAACACCAGGACCTTACA
The DNA here is from genome assembly GCA_037952835.1 of Lithobates septentrionalis. Classification (NCBI taxonomy): domain Eukaryota; kingdom Metazoa; phylum Chordata; class Amphibia; order Anura; family Ranidae; genus Lithobates; species Lithobates septentrionalis. Next base: position 5,457,752 of record JBBDGP010001120.1, read on the forward strand.
TCAGAGACCCATCAGCAGCCCCTTACATCAGAGTCCCATCAGCAGCCCCTTACATCAGAGTCCCATCATCTGTCCTCTTACATCAGAGTCCCATCACCAGCCCCCTTACATCAGAGTCCCATCAGCAGCCCCTTACATCAGAGTCCCATCAGCAGCCCCTTACATCAGAGTCCCATCAACAGCCCCCTTACATCAGAGTCCCATCAACAGTCCTTAACATCAGAGTCCCATCACCAGCCCCATACATCAGAATCCCATCAGCAGCCCCTTACATCAAAGTCCCATCACCATCCCCCTTACATCAGAATCCCATCAAATGCTCCTTACATCAGAGTCCCATCAGCAGCCCCTTACATCAGAATCCTATCAGCAGCCCCTTACATCAGAGTCCAATCAGCAGCCCCTTACATCAGCGTCCCATCACATGCTCCTTATACATCAGAGTCCCATCACCAGCCCCCTTACATCAGAGTCCCATCAACAGTCCCTTACATCAGAGTCCCATCAGCAGCCCCTTACATCAAAGTCCCATCAGCAGCCCCTTACATCAGAGTCCCATCAACAGCCCCCTTACATCAGAGTCCTATCACCAGCCCCTTACATCAGAATCCCTTCAGCAGTCCAATATAGAGTGTCCCAACACCAGGACCTTACATCACAGACCCATCAGCAGCCCCTTACATCAGAGTCCATTCAGCAGCCCTTTACATCAGAGTCCAATCAGCGGCCCCTTACTTCAGAGTCCCACCACCAGCCCCTTACATCAAAGTCCCATTACCAGCCCTCTTACATCAGAGTCCCATCAACAGTCCCTTACATCAGAGAGTCCCATCAGCAGCCCCTTAAATCAAAGTCCCATCACCAGCCCCCTTACATCAGAGTCCCATCACATACTCCTTACATCAGAGTCCCATTAGCAGACCCTTACATCAGAGTCCCATCAGCAGTCCCTTACAGCAGAGTCCAATCAGCAGCCCCTTATATCAGCGTCCCACCACCAGCCCCTTACATCAAAGTCCCATTACCAGCAACCCTTTACATTGGAGTCCCATCAACAGTCCCGTACATCAGAGAGTCCCATCAGCAGCCCCTTACATCAAAGTCCCATCACGAGCCCCCTTACATCAGAGTCCCATCACATGCTCCTTACATCAGATTCCCATCAGTAGCCCCTTACATCAGAGTCCCATCATCACCCCCTTACATCAGAGTCCATTCAGCAGCCCCTTACATCAGAGTCCAATCAGAGGCCCCTTACGTCAGACTCCCATCACTAGCCCCCTAAAATCAGAGTCCCCTAAGCAGCCTTTTACATCAGAGTCACATCACCAGCCGCTCACATCAGAGTCCCATCACAGGCCCCTTACATCAGAGTCACATCGCAGGCCCCTTACATCAGAGTCCCATCAGAGCCCCTTACATCAGAGTCCTATCAGAATCCCCTTACATCAGAGTCCCTTAAGCAGCCTTTTACATCAGAGTCCCATCACCAGCCCCTTACATCAGAGTCCCATCACCAGCCCCTTATATCAGAGTCCCATCAGCAGCCCCTTACATCAGAGTCCCATCATCTGCCCTCTTACATCAGAGTCCCATCACCAGCCCCCTTACATCAGAGTGCCATCAGCAGCCCCTTACATCAGAGTCCCATCAGTAGCCCCTTACATCAGAGTCCCATCAACAGCCCCCTTACAGCAGAGTCCCATCAACAGTCCTTAATATCAGAGTCCCATCACCAGCCCCTTACATCACAATCCCATCAGCAGGCACATACAGAGTGTTCCAACACCAGGACCTTACATCAGAGACCCATCAGCAGCCCCTTACATCAGAGTCCAATCAGCGGCCCCTTACTTCAGACTCCCATCACCAGCCCCCTTACATGAGAGTCCCCTAAGCAGCCTTTTACATCAGAGTCCCATCACCAGCCCCTCACATCAGAGTCCCATCACCAGCCCTTTACATCAGAGTCCCAGCAGAGGCCCCTTACATCAGAGTCCCATCATAGCCCCTTACATCAGAGTGTTATCAGAATCCCCTTACATCAGAGTCCCATCAGCAGCCCCTTACATCAGCGTCCCATCACATGCTCCTTACATCAGAGTCCCATCACCAGCCCCCTTACATCAGAGTCCCATCAACAGTCCCTTACATCAGAGTCCCATCAGCAGCCCCCTACATCAGAGTCCCATCAGCAGCCCCTTACATCAGAGTCCCATCAACAGTCCCTTTCATCAGAGAGTCCCATCAGCAGCCCCTTACATCAAAGTCCCATCACCATCCCCCTTACATCAGAATCCCATCAAATGCTCCTTACATCAGAGTCCCATCAGCAGCCCCTTACATCAGAATCTCATCAGCAGCCCCTTACATCAGAGTCCAATCAGCAGCCCCTTACATCAGCGTCCCATCACATGCTCCTTATACATCAGAGTCCCATCACCAGCCCCTTACATCAGAGTCCCATCAACAGTCCCTTACATCAGAGTCCCATCAACAGTCCTTAACATCAGAGTCCCATCACCAGCCCCTTACATCAGAATCCCATCAGCAGCCACATACAGAGTGTTCCAACACCAGGACCTTACATCAGAGACCCATTAGCAGCCCCTTACATCCGAGTCTAATCAGCGACCCCTTACTTCAGACTCCCATCACCAGCCCCCTTACATGAGAGTCCCCTAAGCAGCCTTTTACATCAGAGTCCCATCACCAGCCCCTCACATCAGAGTCCCATCACCAGCCCCTTACATCAGAGTCCCAGCAGAGGCCCCATACATCAGAGTCCCATCATAGCCCCTTACATCAGAGTGTTATCAGAATCCCCTTACATCAGAGTCCCATCAGCAGCCCCTTACATCAGAGTCCAATCAGCAGCCCCTTACATCAGCGTCCCATCACATGCTCCTTACATCAGAGTCCCATCACCAGCCCCCTTACATCAGAGTCCCATCAACAGTCCCTTACATCAGAGTCCCATCAGCAGCCCCTTACATCAGAGTCCCATCAGCAGCCCCTTACATCAGAGTCCCATCAACAGTCCCTTTCATCAGAGAGTCCCATCAGCAGCCCCTTACATCAAAGTCCCATCACCATCCCCCTTACATCAGAATCCCATCAAATGCTCCTTACATCAGAGTCCCATCAGCAGCCCCTTACATCAGAATCCCATCAGCAGCCCCTTACATCAGAGTCCAATCAGCAGCCCCTTACATCAGCATCCCATCACATGCTCCTTATACATCAGAGTCCCATCACCAGCCCCCTTACATCAGAGTCCCATCAACAGTCCCTTACATCAGAGTCCCATCAGCAGCCCCTTACATCAGAGTCCCATCAGCAGCCCCTTACATCAGAGTCCCATCAGCAGCCCCTTACATCAGAGTCCCATCAACAGCCCCCTTACATCAGAGTCCTATCACCAGCCCCTTACATCAGAATCCCATCAGCAGTCCAATACAGAGTGTCCAAACACCAGGACCTTACATCAGAGACCCATCAGCAGCCCCTTACATCAGAGTCCATTCAGCAGCCCTTTACATCAGAGTCCAATCAGCGGCCCGTTACTTCAGACTCCCATCACCAGCCCCCTTACATCAGAGTCCCCTAAGCAGCCTTTTACATCAGAGTCCCATCACCAGCCCCTCACATCAGAGTTCCATCAGCAGCCCCTTACTTCAGAGTCCCACCACCAGCCCCTTACATCAAAGTCCCATTACCAGCCCTCTTACATCAGAGTCCCATCAACAGTCCCTTACATCAGAGAGTCCCATCAGCAGCCCCTTAAATCAAAGTCCCATCACCAGCCCCCTTACATCAGAGTCCCATCACATGCTCCTTACATCAGAGTCCCATCAGCAGCCCCTTACATCAGAATCCCATCAGCAGCCCCTTACATCAGCGTCCCATCACATGCTTCTTATACATCAGAGTCGCATCACCAGACTTACATCAGAGTCCCATCAAGAGTCCTTAACATCAGAGTCCCATCACCAGCCCCTTACATCGGAATCCCATCAGCAGTCCAATACAGAGTGTCCCAACACCAGGACCTTACATCAGAGACCCATCAGCAGCCCCTTACATCAGAGTCCCATCAGCAGCCCCTTACATCAGAGTCCCATCAGCAGTCCCTTACAGCAGAGTCCAATCAGCAGCCCCTTACATCAGCGTCCCATCACATGCTCCATACATCAGAATCCCATCACCAGCCCCCTTACATCAGAGTCCCATCAAAAGTCCCTTACATCAGAGAGTCCCATCAGCAGCCCCTTACTTTAGAGTCCCACCACCAGCCCCTTACATCAAAGTCCCATTACCAGCCCCCTTTACATCAGAGTCCCATCAACAGTCCCTTACATCAGAGAGTCCCATCAGCAGCCCCTTACATCAAAGTCCCATCACCAGCACCCTTACATCAGAGTCCCCTCACATGCTCCTTACATCAGAGTCCCATCAGCAGCCCCTTACATCAGAGTCCCATCATGACCCCCTTACATCAGAGGCCAATCAGCAGCCCCTTACATCAGCGTCCCATCACATGCTCCTTACATCAGAGACCCTTTACCAGCCCCTTTACATCAGAGTCCCATCAACAGTCCCTTACATCAGAGTCCCATCAGCAGCCCCTTACATCAGAGTCCCATCAGCAGCCCCTTACATCAGAGTCCCATCAGCAGCCCCTTACATCAGAGTCCCATTAACAGCCCCCTTACATCAGAGTCCCATCAACAGTCCTTAACATCAGAGTCCCATCACCAGCCCCTTACATCAGAATCCCATCAGCAGTCCAATACAGAGTGTCCCAACACCAGGACCTTACATCAGAGACCCAACAGCAGCCCCTTACATCAGAGTCCCATCAGCAGCCCCTTACATCAGAGTCCCATCAACAGCCCCCTTACATCAGAGTCCCATCAACTATCCTTAACATCAGAATCCCATCAGCAGGCCAATACAGAGTGTCCCAACACCAGGACCTTATATAGGAGACCCATCAGCAGCCCCTTACATCAGAGTCCATTCAGCAGCCCCTTACATTAGAGTCCAATCAGAGTCCCCTTACATCAGACTCCCATCACCAGCCCTATAAAATAAGAGTCCCCTAAGCAGCCTTTTACATCAGAGTCCCATCACCAGCCCCTCACATCAGAGTCCCATCACAGGCCCCTTACATCAGAGTCCCATCACAGGCCCCTTACATCAGAGTCCCATCAGAGCCCCTTACATCAGAGTCCTATCAGAATCCCCTTACATCAGAGTCCCTTAAGCAGCCTTTTACATCAGAGTCCCATCACCAGCCCCTTACATCAGAGTCCCATCACCAGCCCCTTACATCAGAGTCCCATCACCAGCCCCTTACATCAGAATCCCATCAGCAGCCACATACAGAGTGTTCCAACACCAGGACCTTACATCAGAGACCCATCAGCAGCCCCTTACATCAGAGTCCAATCAGCGGCCCCTTACTTCAGACTCCCATCACAAGCCCCCTTACATGAGAGTCCCCTAAGCAGCCTTTTACATCAGAGTCCCATCACCAGCGCCTAACATCAGAGTCCCATCAGCAGCCCCTTACATCAAAGTCCCATCACCATCCCCCTTACATCAGAGTCCAATCAGCAGCCCCTTACATCAGCATCCCATCACATGCTCCTTATACATCAGAGTCCCATCACCAGCCCCCTTACATCAGAGTCCCATCAACAGTCCCTTACATCAGAGTCCCATCAGCAGCCCCTTACATCAAAGTCCCATCAGCAGCCCCTTACATCAGAGTCCCATCAACAGCCCCCTTACATCAGAGTCCTATCAACAGCCCCTTACATCAGAATCCCATCTGCAGTCCAATATAGAGTGTCCCAACACCAGGACCTTACATCAGAGACCCATCAGCAGCCCCTTACATCAGAGTCCATTCAGCAGCCCTTTACATCAGAGTCCAATCAGCGGCCCCTTACTTCAGACTCCCATCACCAGCCCCCTTACATCAGAGTCCCCTAAGAAGCCTTTTACATCAGAGTCCCATCACCAGCCCCTCACATCAGAGTTCCATCAGCAGCCCCTTACTTCAGAGTCCCACCACCAGTCCCTTACATCAAAGTCCCATTACCAGCCCTCTTACATCAGAGTCCCATCAACAGTCCCTTACTTCAGAGAGTCCCATCAGCAGCCCCTTAAATCAAAGTCCCATCACCAGCGCCCTTACATCAGAGTCCCATCACATGCTCCTTACATCAGAGTCCCATTAGCAGACCCTTACATCAGAGTCCCATCAGCAGTCCCTTACAGCAGAGTCCAATCAGCAGCCCCTTATATCAGCGTCCCATCACATGCTCCTTACATCAGAGTCCCATCAGCAGCCCCTTAGTTTAGAGTCCCACCACCAGCCCCTTACATCAAAGTCCCATTACCAGCAACCCTTTACATTGGAGTCCCATCAACAGTCCCTTACATCAGAGAGTCCCATCAGCAGCCCCTTACATCAAAGTCCATCACCAGCCCCCTTACATCAGAGTCCCATCACATGCTCCTTACATCAGAGTCCCATCAGCAGCCCCTTACATCAGAGTCCCATCATCACCCCCTTACATCAGAGTCCAATCAGCAGCCCCTTACATCAGCGTCCCATCACATGCTCCTTACATCAGAGTCCCATCACCAGCCCCCTTACATCAGAGTCCCATCAACAGTCCCTTACATCAGAGTCCCATCAGCAGCCCCTTACATCAGAGTCCCATTAACAGCCCCCTTACATCAGAGTCCCATCAAGAGTCCTTAACATCAGAGTCCCATCACCAGCCCCTTACATCGGAATCCCATCAGCAGTCCAATACAGAGTGTCCCAACACCAGGACCTTACATCAGAGACCCATCAGCAGCCCCTTACATCAGAGTCCCATCAGCAGCCCCTTACATCAGAGTCTCATCAGCAGCCCCTTACATCAGAGTTCAATCAACAGCCCCCTTACATCAGAGTCCCATCAACTATCCTTAACATCAGAATCCCATCAGCAGTCCAATACAGAGTGTCCCAACACCAGGACCTTATATCAGAGACCCATCAACAGCCCCTTACATCAGAGTCCATTCAGCAGCCCCTTACATCAGAGTCCTATCAGAATCCCCTTACATCAGAGTCCCTTAAGCAGCCTTTTACATCAGAGTCCCATCACCAGCCCCTTACATCAGAGTCCCATCACCAGCCCCTTATATCAGAGTCCCATCAGCAGCCCCTTACATCAGAGTCCCATCAACAGCCCCCTTACATCAGAGTCCCATCAACTATCCTTAACATCAGAATCCCATCAGCAGGCCAATACAGAGTGTCCCAACACCAGGACCTTATATCAGAGACCCATCAGCAGCCCCTTACATCAGAGTCCATTCAGCAGCCCCTTACATTAGAGTCCAATCAGTGGCCCCTTACGTCAGACTCCCATCACCAGCCCCCTAAAATCAGAGTCCCCTAAGCAGCCTTTTACATCAGAGTCCCATCACCAGCCCCTTACATCAGAATCCCATCAGCAGCCACATACAGAGTGTTCCAACACCAGGACCTTACATCAGAGACCCATCAGCAGCCCCTTACATCAGAGTCCAATCAGTGGCCCCTTACTTCAGACTCCCATCACCAGCCCTCTTACATGAGAGTCCCCTAAGCAGCCTTTTACATCTGAGTCCCATCACCAGCCCCTCACATCAGAGTCCCATCAGAGGCCCCTTACATCAGAGTGTTATCAGAATCCCCTTACATCAGAGTCCCATCAGCAGCCCCTTACATCAGAGTCCCATCAACAGCCCCCTTACATCAGAGTCCCATCAACAGTCCTTAACATCAGAGTCCCATCACCAGCCCCTTATATCAGAATCTCATCAGCAGCCACATACAGAGTGTTCCAACACCAGGACCTTACATCAGAGACCCATCAGCAGCCCCTTACATCAGAGTCCAACTAGCGGCCCCTTACTTCAGACTCCCATCACCAGCCCCCTTACATGAGAGTCCCCTAAGCAGCCTTTTACATCAGAGTCCCATCACCAGCCCCTCACATCAGAGTCCCATCACCAGCCCCTTACATCAGAGTCCCATCACAGGTCCCTTACATCAGAGTCCCATCAGAGCCCCTTACATCAGAGTTTTATCAGAATCCCCTTACATCAGAGTCCCATCAGCAGCCCCTTACAGAGTCTCATCACCAGCCCCCTTACATCAGAGTCCCATCACCAGCCCCTCACATTAGAGTCCCATAACCAGCCCCTTACATCAGAGTCCCATCATAGGCCCCTTACATCAGAGTCCCATCAGAGCCCCTTACATCAGAGTCCTATCAGAATCCCCTTACATCAGAGTCCCATCAGCAGCCTCTTACATTAGAGTCCCACCAGCAGCCCCTTACATCAGAGTCCCATCACCAGCCCCTTACTTTAGAGTCCCATCAGCAGCCCCTTACTTCAGAGTCCCACCATCAGCCCCTTACATCAAAGTCCCATTACCAGCCCCCTTACATCAGAGTCCCATCAACAGTCCCTTTCATCAGAGAGTCCCATCAGAAGCCCCTTACATCAAAGTCCCATCACCATCCCCCTTACATCAGAGTCCCATCACATGCTCCTTACATCAGAGTCCCATCAGCAGCCCCTTACATCAGAATCCCATCAGCAGCCCCTTACATCAGAGTCCAATCAGCAGCCCCTTACATCAGCATCCCATCACATGCTCCTTATACATCAGAGTCCCATAACCAGCCCCCTTACATCAGAGTCCAATCAAAAGTTCCTTACATCAGAGTCACATCAGCAGCCCCTTACACCAGAGTCCCATCAACAGCCCACTTACATAAGAGTCCCATCAACAGTCCTTGACATCAGAGTCCCATCACCAGACCCTTACATCAGAATCTCATCAGCAGCCACATACAGAGTGTTCCAACACCAGGACCTTACATCAGAGACCCATCCTGAATGCTGGGACTTGTAGTGCCTTTCCAAAACAACCTGTGGTGATAGATCCTGCAATGCTGGGACTTGTAGTTCCTTTCCTGAGCAACCTGTGGTGATAGATCCTGCAATGCTAGGACTTGTAGTAACTATGATATATCCTGCAATGCTGGGACTTGTAGTGCCTATCCTGAGCAACCTGTGGTGATAGATCCTGCAATGCTGGGACTTGTAGTGCCTATGATATATTCTGCAATGCTGGGACTTGTAGTGCCTATGATAAATCCTGCAATGCTGGAACTTGTAGTTCCTTTCCTGAGCAACCTGTGGTGATAGATCCTGCAATGCTGGGACTTGCAGTGCCTATGATAGATCCTACAATGCTGGGAATTGTAGTGCCTATCCTGAGAAACCTGTGGTGATAGATACTGCAATGTTGGGACTGTAATGCCTATGATAGATCCTGCAATGCTGGGACTTGTAGTGTCTATGATAGATCCTGCAATGCTGGGACTTGTAGTGTCTATGATAGATCCTGCAATGCTGGGACTTGTAGTGCCTACCCAGAGCAACCTGTGGTGATAGAACCTGCAATGCTAGAACTTGTACTGCCTATGATATATCCTGCAATGCTGGGACTTTTAGTGCCTATCCTGAGCAACCTGTGGTGATAGAAACTGCAATGCTGGAACTTGCACTGCCTAAGATAGAGCCTACAATGCTGGAACTTGTAGTGAATATTCTAAGCAACCAGTGTTGATATATCCTGCAATGCTGGGACTTGTAGTGCCTATCATGAGCAACATGTGGTAATAGATCCTGCAATGCTGGGACTTGTAGTGCCTTTGATAGATCCTTCAATGCTGAGACTTGTAATGCTTATCCAGAGCAACCTGTGGTGTTAGATCCTTGCAATTCTGGTACTTGAATTGCCTATGAGAGATCCTGCAATGCTGGGATTTGTAGTGAATATCTTGAGCTACCTGTGGTGATATATCCTGCAATTCTGGTACTTGTATTGCCTATGATAGATCCTGCAATGCTGGGACTCATAGTGCCTATCCTGAGCAACCTGTGTTGATATATCCTTCAATGCTATGACTTGTAGTGCCTATGATAGATCCGGCAATGCTGGGACTTGTAGTGCCTATGATAGATCCTGCAATGCTGGGACTTGTAGTGCCTATCCAGAGCAACGTGTGGTGATAGATCCTGCAATGCTATGACTTGTAGTGCCTATGATAGATGCTGCAATGCTGGGACTTGTAGTGCCTATCCTGAGCAACGTGTGTTGATAGATCTTGCAATGCTGGGACTTGTAGTGCCTATTCTGGTCAACCTATGGTGATAGATCCGGCATTGCTGGGACTTGTTGTGCCTTTCCAGAGCAACCTGTGGTGATAGATCCTGCAATGCTGGGACTTGTAGTGCCTATGATATATCCTGCAATGCTGGGACTTGTAGTGCCTATGATAGATCCTGTAATGCTGGAACTTGCAGTGCCTATCCAGAACAACCTGTGGTGATAGATCCTGCAATGTGAGGACTTGTAGTCCCTATCCTGTTCAACCTGTGGTGATAGATCCTGCAATGCTGGGACTTGTAGTGCCTATGACAGATCCTGCAATGCTGGGACTTTTAGGGCCTTATCCAGCAACCTGTGGTGATAGATCCTGCAATTCTGGTACTTGTACTGCCTATGATAGATCATGCAATGCTGGGACTTGTAGTGCCTATCCTGAGCAACCTGTGTTGATATATCCTTCAATGCTATGACTTGTAGTGCCTATAATAGACCCAGCAATGCTGGGACTTGTAGTGCCTATGATAGATCCTGCAATGCGAGGACTTGTAGTGCCTATCCTGTTCAACCTGAGGTGATAGATCCTGCAATGCTGGGACTTGTAGTGCCTATGATAGATCCTGCAATTCTGGGACTTGTAGGGCCTTATCCAAATACCTGTGGTGATATATCCTGCAATGCTGGGACTTGTAGTGCCTATGATAGATCCTGCAATGCTGGGACTTGTAGTGCCATTCCTTAGCAACCTGTGGTGATAGATCCTGCAATGCTGGGACTTGTAATGCCTATGATATATCCTGCAATTCTGGAACTTGTAGGGCCTTATCCAGATACCTATGGTGATATATCCTGCAATGCTGGGACTTGTAGTCCCTATGATAGATCCTGCAATGCTTGGACTTGTAGTGCCTATGATAGATCCTGCAATGCTGGGACTTTTAGTGCCTACCCTGAGCAACCTGTGGTGATAGAAACTGCAATTCTAGGACTTGTAGTACCTATGAAATATCCTGCAATGCTGTTACTTTTAGTGCCTATCCTGAGAAACCTGTGGTGATAAATCATGCAATGCTGGGACTTGTAGTGCCTATCCTGAGCAACCTGTGGTGATAGATCCTGCAATGCTGGAACTTGTAGTGCCTATGATATATCCTGCAATGCTCGGACTTGTAGTGCCTATGATAGATCCTGTAATGCTGGAACTTGCAGTGCCTATCCAGAGCAACCTGTGGTGATAGATCCTGCAATGCGAGGACTTGTAGTGCCTATCCTGTTCAACCTGTGGTGATAGATCCTGCAATGCTGGGACTTGTAGTGCCTATGACAGATCCTGCAATGCTGGGACTTTTAGGGCCTTATCCAGCAACCTGTGGTGATAGATCCTGCAATTCTGGTACTTGTACTGCCTATGATAGTTCCTGCAATGCTGGGACTTGTAGTGCCTATCCTGAGCAACCTGTGTTGATATATCCTTCAATGCTATGACTTGTAGTGCCTATGATAGATCCAGCAATGCTGGGACTTGTAGTGCCTATGATAGATCCTGCAATGCTGGGACTTGTAGTGCCTATCCAGAGCAACCCGTGGTGATAGATACTGCAATGCTATGACTTGTAGTGCCTATGATAGATGCTGCAATGCTGGGACTCTTAGTGCCTATCCTGAGCAACGTGTGTTGATAGATCTTGCAATGCTGGGACTTGTAGTGCCTATGATAGATCCTGCAATGCTGGGACTTGTAGGGCCTATCCAGAGCAACAAGTGGTGATAGACCCTGCAATCCTGGGACTTGTAGTGCCATTCCTTAGCAACCTGTGGTGATAGATCCTGCAATGCTGGGACTTGTAGTGCCTATGATAGATCCTGCCATTCTGGGACTTGTAGGGCCTTATCCAAATACCTGTGGTGATATATCCTGAAATGCTGGGACTTTTAGTGCCTATGATAGATCCTGCAATGCTTGGACTTGTAGTGCCTATGATAGATCCTGCAATGCTGGAACTTTTAGTGCCTACCCTGAGCAACCTGTGGTGATAGAAACTGCAATGCTAGGACTTGTAGTACCTATGATATATCCTGCAATGCTGTTACTTGTAGTGCCTATCCTGAACAACCTGTGGTGATAGATCCTGCAATGCTGGGACTTGTAGTGCCTATCCAGAGCAACAAGTGGTGATAGACCCTGCAATGCTGGGACTTGTAGTGCCTTTGATAGATCCTGCAATGCTGGGACTTGAAGGGCTTATCCAGAGCAACAAGTGGCGATAGACCCTGCAATGCTGGGACTTGTAGTGCCTTTGATAGATCCTGCAATGCTGGGACTTGTAGGTGCCTTTCCAGAGCAACCTGTGGTGATAGATCTTGCAATGCTGGGACTTTTTTTTTTTTTTTCAAATAACATTTTATTGATCCAAAAGTCAGGTAAGTTACAAAGACAATGATATCTTGTTGTATAAAATTTGCTATGCCATAGACAAAACTGGCAAGTAGCCGGCATCAAGAGAAAAACATTCAGATGTATAAAGCTTAGATTAGTTACCATATATAGTGCAATAGTCAACATATACATATAGACATCGACCCTGACGTCATCTAATAAACACAAAAAAAGAGAGAAAGAGTAGAGAAGAAAAAGAAGGAGAGGGGAGGGGAGGGAGGGAGAGGATGGGGGAGGCTCCACCAGTGGCTCAGGGAGGATCTTCTCGTCTATGCCAATCTTCCCAGACCTTATCATGCATTTCCAATCTGTCTTGCAATCTAGCAGTCATTTTTTCCATTAGCTCTATATCCTTGATTCTGGCATATAGATCTGTTGGGGTAGGCGGGTCCCTTCTCTTCCAGTAGAGGGCTATGAGACACCTCGCGGCTGTCAGGATGTGTCGAAGCAGTTTCTTGGAGTGCTTAGGTATCTGTAAACCAGATACTCCTAAGAGGAATAGTTTAGGGGTTCTAGGAACCTGTACACCCAGCAAGCGGGTTAATAAGGATTGTGCCTCCGCCCAGAAAGGCACTATCTTGGGGCAGGACCAGTAAATGTGGTATAATGTTCCCTTGTCTTTCTGACATCTCCAACATCTATGTGAGCTAGAGGGGTAGATGGCTCGGAGGACATCAGGTGTCATATACCAAAAGAAAATGATTTTATAGGCGTTCTCCTTGTAAAGTGTACAGAGAGAGCTTTTAGCTGCTTGAGACCAAATTGTTTGCCAGGTTGCTTCTGGTATCTCTTCTCCCAGTGCTCTTTCCCATCGTAGCATATATGTATGCTTACCCTGGGTGGCAAAACAATATGAGTTTAGCACCTTGTATATATCTGAGATTAATCCTCGACGTGCGGAGCCCTCTAACATCAGGTTCTCAAATACGGTTGGAGTTGAGAATTGTAAATTCGGGGCTATCGACTGAGCATAGTGCCTGATCTGTAGGTACCCATAAAATACCTGATGGGGGAGGTTAAATTTCCATTGGAGATCGATGAATGAGAGCAATTTGCGCGTGCAGGGGTGCACTAGATGACCAAAATGGAATAAATTTCTGATTGCCCATGGTGAGGACATTTGATGTGTAAGGCCTGCAGGCAGTCTGGGGTTATAAAGAAAGGATGTGAGGAGTGATCTCTCCGAGCCCAATTTATGAGTTCTGGAGAGTTTACGCCAGAGAGAGCGAAGAAGAGACATAGGGCCCAGGAGCCGGGCCGAGTCCATCTCCACATTTGCATTCCAGAGTGAGCTATTTGGGTGTATGGGTGCCAGCCAGATTTTTTCAATTTCAGTCCATCTATTGTAAGACCGTTGGGGAAACCAGGATGCCAGGGCCCGCAGTTGGGCTGCTTGGTAATATTTGTTCAAGTCGGGAAACGCCAGTCCACCCTCTGAGCGCGCCGCCATTAATACTGATTGAGGTATTCTGTGCCTCCTGTAGTTCCAGACAAACCTCACCAGATCCGTCTGAAGCTTCTTCAGATCTGACTGAGGGATTGGAACGGGAAGTGTCTGGAAGAGGTACAGAAGTTTGGGAAGGATGGTCATCTTTACAGAAGCCATCCACCCCAGGAGGGATATATGGCGGACCTTCCATTTTTGTAGCGACTCCCTTATAGATCTATAGAGGGGAAGGAAGTTGGCTCTATAGAGGGTGGTGTACGATGGGGTGATCTGCACTCCTAAATATTTCAGGGCTGTAGTTTTCCAGTGATAGGGGAAGCATTGTTGTAGATGTTGAACCTCTACTGGGGGGATATTTACGGGAAGGGCCTCTGACTTAGACGCATTTATTTTGTAACCAGATAGGGAACGGTATAAATCTAGCTCAGCATGTAAATTAGGGAGTGATATCCTAGGCTGAGTCAGGGTAAGTATAATGTCGTCCGCGAAAAGTGCTAGTTTAAAATCCCTGCCCCGTACTGGAACCCCGTGTATATTTGGATTTTTACGCACCGCCGCTGCCAGAGGCTCAACACATAGTGCAAATAACAACGGCGAGAGAGGGCATCCCTGGCGCGTTCCATTAGCTATCGAAAAAGCTGATGATAAGGCAAAGGGCGTCTTAACCTGAGATGAGGGGTTTGTATATAAGTGTTGTATGGCCCGCAAAAAAGGACCCCGGAACCCCATGTATTTCAGTGTGGCAAACAGGAACGGCCATCCAAGGCGATCAAAGGCCTTTTCAGCGCCCAGCCCCAGGACCAATGTTTCTAGGCCGTCCCTGTTTGCCACATCTATGAGATCAATAACAAAGCCCACCTGATCCTTATGTATTAAGGAGGGAAGTATTAGGTTCAATCGCATCGAAAGGAGCTTAGTAAAAAAATTTAAATCAGAGTTTAGTAGTGCGATTGGCCTATAACTTGCACATAATGAAGGATCTTTTTCAGGTTTGGGGATCAACGTGAGGTATGATCTCTGCATATCTGAGGGGATAGGGGTTTGCTGAAGAAAGGCATTATACAATTTGCACATATGGGGCAAGAGGACTGGAAGAAATGTCTTATAATATTCGTAAGGGAGGCCATCGGGGCCGGGGGACTTGCGGGACGGTAAGCTTTTAATGGTGGCTGTCAGTTCTTCTACCGATATCGGGGCGTTGAGGGAAAGTAGATCTGATGCCTGAAGTTTAGGAATATTACTGTCTATTAAATATTGTTGCATACGCTCAGCTAAGTCAGGGGAAAGTGGGTCATGTGGAATTTCAGGGTCATTATATAGGGCTGTGTAAAATTCTCCGAAAGCCTGAGCAATTTCCTGGGGGTGTGAGAGAAGTGTATCTCTTCTATTTTTTATTTGATGGGGGGTGGTCATATGTGATCTCTCTGACAATTTACGTGCTAATAGTGAGTGGGCTTTATTGCCTTTGTCGTAATACGTTTGCTTTAGTCTAAGGAGAGCTTTCTCTACCTGGCCTAACGCTAGATCCCGAAGTGTGGTACGCAAGCAAACAATTTTTTTAAGAAGGGGTAGGGATGGCGAAGTCTGTATTTGGAGTTCTAAGGTTTTAAGATCCTTCTCCACCTGAAGTTTGGATGCCTTTGCATCTTTCTTCATGGCCGAGGATAGTGCTATACACCGCCCCCTGAGGACCGCCTTGTGGGCCTCCCAGAGTGTGGCGAGGGTGACATCTGGTGTGTCATTTTCAAGAAAATAATTTTGTAAGGTTGACTCGAGTTCTAGTTTAGATGGAATGTGTTGTAGAAGAAAGTTGTTTAATTGCCAGTGACATGGCTTACGTGTATAAGTACCCATCTTCAAGGACATAGTCACAGGGGCGTGGTCGGACCAGGAGATGGGTAAGATCTGAGTGTCCATAGTGGCGCGAAGGGTGGCGTTGTTAACAAACAGGTAGTCTATACGAGAGTGCATACGGTGAGGAGAAGAGTAAAATGTATATTGTCTGTCACCTGGGTGTAGTGCCCGCCATATATCAAAAAGAGCATAACGCCTAGTAAGTTGGCGAAATAATTGTGCTTCCCTAGCCACCCGGGCTTGGGGTTCTGTGGGGTTCATTACATGGCGGTCTAGACCCACCGACTGACATAGATTAAAGTCTCCTCCAATGATCAAGTAGTCGTTGGGGATTTAAATATGCGCGCTAGTACTCTGGTTAAAAAGTGTATTTGGTGAGTATTAGGGGCATATAGTACACAGATAGTGACCCCTTGCTCTTGCCATTGGCCCCGTAAGATAATGTAGTGCCCATGCGGATCTATAAGAGATTCAGTGCATTTGAAGGGGGAGCCCTTTTTGAACAAGATCGCCACTCCGGCTTTTTTGTGGGGACTAAACGCCTGGTAGACCTGAGGATAGTATCTGGATGCAAATGTGAAGGCGTCTCCTTTATTAAAATGTGTTTCTTGCAGTAGGGCGACATCCGCCCCAGACTGCCTGAGTTCCCTCGTAGCTAGGTGCCTTTTTTTATTTGAATTCAGGCCATGAACGTTAAGTGATATTATTTTAACCATAATTGTGGGTATGTGTGAGCTCAGCGTTACTTAGCTTATCCAGCCACGAGGGTGTCCCAGCATCCAGGGAAGCGAGGGATCCATACGTAGGACATGTTCGGTCAGCCCTCCCGAGCCGATGGTGTGCCAGGGAAAGGGAGAGGAGGGGGGAGAGAGAAGGGAAGGGGAGAGAGGAAAAAAGGAAAGAGATATAAGTTATCAACACAATCAGAAGAAGCAAGCATTGCAAAGAGATCCCAAGCAATCCAGATCGCCCGGGATCCATTAAGTTCCAATAAGTCTCCCCGGGCGGGCTCCCCATAAAGAGTCCAGTCCGGGGGGACATAGAGAACCTCACAATCAAACACAACAGTATTCAAAAAACCTCCTATAACAATAGGAAATAAAAGGGGGAACTTTGGTTAGGTAAACCTAAAGGGGGACTAGTGACCAGAGAAACCACTACTGTCAAGTCTCCAACGGAAAGTGCCTGACGTGAAGCAGGGATTAACAGGCTTTGGGCCTAAGAAGGGGGGGTGCAAATATAGCTGATGGGTGGGCCAGGTGGACCCAATATGGCAGTCATCCATTCCTATGCTTATGCTTAGTAGACCCTCTAGGAGAGTCTCTGTCCCTGGGACGTTTTGTTGGAGGTATCTTCTGCCAGATCACTGGCGGAGGCGTTGGTGTCTCTACCAGGTCCCACTCTTGAAGACGGGGGACAGGAATCTCTAGGGTGTTGCAAAAGTTATCCAGGTCCTCCGGGAAGCGTAAGATGGCGGATTTTCCTTGATGGCGGGCAGTTAGACTGAAGGGGAAGCCCCATCGATAAGTTATGCGGTTCTCCTGAAGTGAGGCTAGTAGAGGCTGGAGGATTCTACGCTTTTGTAGAGTGATCCAGGAAAGATCGGGGTATAGCTGTATTGGTGCATTTCCGTGAACCACCTTCCTGGCGTCTCGGGCTTTTCGCATGATGTCTTCCTTTAAGGGGAAGGAGTGGACTCTGCATATGATGTCGCGTGGTCTGGAGGCAGGTCCTTTGGGTCGTAGGGCACGATGGGCTCGGTCCATCTCTATGGGTTTATTCGGGGGGTCCCCCAATAAGTTGTTGAATAAAGATTGCAGGGTTTCGTGGAGATCCTCTGGGCCCTCCGGTTCTGGTAGGCCTCTAATCCGAATGTTGTTCCTACGACCCCTATTATCTAAATCTTCAATATGGCGTTGCATATTTCTGAGCATTAGGTGGTGATCAGCTCCTTGTAATTGAGTGCGATGTATAGCAAGTTTGGTCTCCTGAATCTCCTCTTCGGCCATCTCTACTCTCTCAGATAGATGTTTGAGGTTGGCATGAATTGTTTGGATTTCCGCCCTGCATGCAGATTTAACTTCTTCAATAAGGAGTTTAAAGTCCTCTTTAGTGGGTATGGCTTGGAGACATGCTTGCCATGTAGTGGTTTGCTGGAGTCGTGGGTCATCACCCATATGTTGTTGGGGACAATGCAAGAAATGGGGCTCCTCTCGTGGAGCAAGGGGGGGCTCAGTTCCTGGTGCCGCACAAGGCTGAGCGTAGATGCCTTGCGAGTTACCCCCTCTTAAGAAAGGGGAATGAGAAGCTGTTATTAAGCCATCCCTGTGGATCAGATTTGGAGAGTTAGTCACTTGTGCATAGGACAATGCCTGATCCGTGCCTCTTTCTGTCGTGATGGAGGTGTTATGCCGCGCTTGTCTTTGTGGCTGAGGCAGGCCCGAGACATAATGGCGTTCTTGCAGGGGGGTGCTTTCTCCAGTTTGTTTTGTGAGCGGGGGTCCCAAGGCCCGAGCGTACTCCGGCTCCGGTAGCGGAGGAAAGTCTCCCGAAGTCAGTGAGGGTGAGGGGGACACCGCCCCTCCCATTGAAAGAGCCGGGTCTGAGGCCGTTCGTAACAGCCGCGGGTAGGCCTCAGAGCACTGGGTGTAGCTGGCAGCTGTGAGACCTTGTGTAGTGTCCCGGGGGTCATGTTGTAGCCCGTTATGGGGCGTATAAGGTTGTGATGGACTCACCCCTCCTGGGTCTCGAGTACACAAACCGCTCCTCTCCTGATCCAGCATCAGCGTGTTCTGTGGGTACAACAGCGGAGGAGAGTTCGGCGGCTGCTGCGGCATCGTGGAGAGAGAGCATGGCGGCGGCGCCATCTTGTCCATCACGCCGTCGGAGCCGGAGGGAGGTTTAAAGTACTCCCGGAGGGTCGCTGAGGATCCGGAGGGTGGCACGGATGGTCCCCTGGGGTTAGAGGAGCGGGTACTCCTATTTCCACCCATATACAGGTGCTAAAAATCCCCCTAATAGGCCGTTAGGCTGCAGGTCGGTGGAGAGCTACAGGATCAGGCGTCCATACAGGGCAGCTTCCGGTCACGCCCCTCGCTGGGACTTTTAGTGCCTATCCAGAGGAACAAGTGGTGATAGACCCTGCAATGCTTGGACTTGTAGTGCCTTTCATAGATCCTGTAATGCTGGGACTTGTAGTCCTTCCCAGAGCAACCTGTGGTGATAGATCCTGCAATGATGGGACTTGTAGTTCCTTTCCTAAGCAACCTGTGGTGATAGATCCTGCAATGCTGGGACTTGTAGTGCCTATCCTGAGCAACCTGTGGTGATAGATCTTGCAATGCTAGGACTTGTAGTGCCTATGAAAAATCCTGCAATGCTGGGACTTGTAGTGCCTATACAGAGCAACCTGTGGTGATACATCCTGCAATGCTCAGACTTGTAGAGCCTATGACAGATGCTGCAATGCTAGGACTTGTAGTGCCTTTGATAGATCCTGAATGCTGGGACTTGTAGTGCCTTTCCAAAACAACCTGTGGTGATAGATCCTGCAATGCTGGGACTTGTAGTTCCTTTCCTGAGCAACCTGTGGAGATAGATCCTGCAATGCTAGGACTTGTAGTGCCTATGATATATCCTGCAATGCTGGGACTTGTAGTGCCTATCCTGAGCAACCTGTGGTGATAGATCCTGCAATGCTGGGACTTGTAGTGCCTATGATATATCCTGCAATGCTGGGACTTGTAGTGCCTATGATAGATCCTGTAATGCTGGAACTTGCAGTGCCTATCCAGAGCAACCTGTGGTGATAGATCCTGCAATGCGAGGACTTGTAGTGCCTATCCTGTTCAACCTGTGGTGATAGATCCTGCAATGCTGGGGCTTGTAGTGCCTATGACAGATCCTGCAAAGCTGGGACTTTTAGGGCCTTATCCAGCAACCTGTGGTGATAGATCCTGCAATTCTGGTACTTGTACTGCCTATGATAGATCCTGCAATGCTGGGACTTGTAGTGCCTATCCTGAGCAACCTGTGTTGATATATCCTTCAATGCTATGACTTGTAGTGCCTATGATAGATCCAGCAATGCTGGGACTTGTAGTGCCTATGATAGATCCTGCAATGCTGGGACTTGTAGTGCCTATCCTGAGCAACCTGTATTGATATATCCTTCAATGCTATGACTTGTAGTGCCTATGATAGATCCTGCATTGCTGGGACTTGTAGTGCCTATGATAGATCCTGCAATGCTGGGACTTGTAGGGCCTATCCAGAGCAACAAGTGGTGATAGACCCTGTAATCCTGGGACTTGTAGTGCCTTTGATAGATCCTGCAATGCTGGGACTTGTAGTGCCTATGATAGATCCTGCAATTCTGGGACTTGTAGGGCCTTATCCAAATACCTGTGGTGATATATCCTGCAATGCTGGGACTTGTAGTGCCTATGATAGATCCTGCAATGCTTGGACTTGTAGTGCCTATGATAGATGCTGCAATGCTGGGACTTTTAGTGCCTACCCTGAGCAATCTGTGGTGATAGAAACTGCAATTCTAGGACTTGCAGTACCTATGATATATCCTACAATGCTGTTACTTGTAGTGCCTATCCTGAGCAACCTGTGGTGATAAATCCTGCAATGCTGGGACTTGTAGTGCCTATCCTGAGCAACCTGTGGTGATAGATCCTGCAATGCTGGGACTTGTAGTGCCTATCCAGAGTAACAAGTGGTGATAGACCCTGCAATGCTGGGACTTGTAGTGCCTTTGATAGATCCTGCAATGCTGGGACTTGTTGTGCCTTTCCAGAGCAACCTGTGGTGATAGATCCTGCAATGCTGGGGCTTGTAGTGCCTATGATAGATCCTGCAATGCTGGGACTTGAAGGGCCTATCCAGAGCAACAAGTGGTGATAGACCCTGCAATGCTGGGACTTGTAGTGCC
The DNA here is from genome assembly GCA_037952835.1 of Lithobates septentrionalis. NCBI lineage: Eukaryota > Metazoa > Chordata > Amphibia > Anura > Ranidae > Lithobates > Lithobates septentrionalis. The sequence goes on from JBBDGP010001120.1 coordinate 5,478,675, forward strand.
TTTCCAGAGCAACCTGTGGTGATAGATCTTGCAATTCTCTGACTTTTAGTGCCTATCCAGAGCAACAAGTGGTGATAGATCCTGCAATGCTTGGACTTGTAGTGCCTTTCATAGATCCTGTAATGCTGGGACTTGTAGTCCTTTCCAGAGCAACCTGTGGTGATAGATCCTGCAATTATGGGACTTGTAGTGCCTATCCTGAGCAACCTGGGTGATAGATCTTGCAATGCTGGGACTTGTAGTGCCTATGATAGATCCTGCAATGCTGGGACTTGTAGTGACTATGATAGATGCTGCAATGCTGGGACTTGTAGTGCCGTTGATAGATCCTGAATGCTGGGACTTGTAGTGCCTTTCCAGAGCAACCTGTGGTGATAGATCCTGCAATGCTGGGACTTGTAGTGCCTAACCAGGGCAACAAGTGGTGATAGACCCTGCAATGCTGGGACTTATAGTGCCTTTGATAGATCCTGCAATGCTGGGACTTGTTGTGCCTTTCCAGAGCAACCTGTGGTGATAGATCCTGCAATGCTAGGACTTGTAGTGCCTATGATATATCCTGCAATGCAGGGACTTGTAGTGCCTATACAGAGCAACCTGTGGTGAGAGATCCTGCAATGCTCAGACTTGTAGTGACTATGATAGATGTTGCAATGCTGGGACTTGTAGTGCCTTTGATCGATCCTGCAATGCTGGGACTTGTAGTGCCTTTCCAGAGCAACCTGTGGTGATAGATCCTGCAATAATGGGACTTGTAGTGCCTATCCAGAGCAACAAGTGGTGATAGACCCTGCAATGCTGGGACTTGTAGTGCCTTTGATAGATCCTGCAATGCTGGGACTTGTAGTGCCTTTCCAGAGCAACCTGTGGTGATAAATCCTGCAATGCTGGGACATGTAGTGCCTATACAGAGCAACCTGTGGTGATATAACCTGCAATGCTGGGACTTGTAGTGCCTATGATAGATCCTGCAATGCTATGACTTGTAGTGCCTATGATAGATGCTGCAATGCTGGCACTTGTAGTGCCTTTGATAGATCCTGCAATGCTGGGACTTGTAGTGCTTTTCCAGAGCAACCTGTGGTGATAGATCCTGCAATTATGGGACTTGTAGTTCCTTTCCTGAGCAACCTGTGGTGATAGATCCTGCAATGCTGGGACTTGTAGTGCCTATGATAGATCCTGCAATTCTGGGACTTGTAGGGCCTTATCCAAATACCTGTGGTGATATATCCTGCAATGCTGGGACTTGTAGTGCCTATGATAGATCATGCAATGCTTGGACTTGTAGTGCCTATGATAGATGCTGCAATGCTGGGACTTTTAGTGCCTACCCTGAGCAATCTGTGGTGATAGAAACTGCAATGCTAGGACTTGTAGTACCTATGATATATCCTGCAATGCTGTTACTTGTAGTGCCTATCCTGAGCAACCTGTGGTGATAAATCCTGCAATGCTGGGACTTGTAGTGCCTATCCTGAGCAACCTGTGGTGATAGATTCTGCAATGCTGGGACTTGTAGTGCCTATCCAGAGCAACAAGTGGTGATAAACCCTGCAATGCTGGGACTTGTAGTGCCTTTGATAGATCCTGCAATGCTGGGACTTGTTGTGCCTTTCCAGATTAACCTGTGGTGATAGATCCTGCAATGCTGGGGCTTGTAGTGCCTATGATAGATTCTGCAATGCTGGGACTTGTAGTGCCTATGCAGAGCAACAAGTGGTGATAGACCCTGCAATGCTGGGACTTGTAGTGCCTTTGATAGATTCTGCAATGCTGGGACTTGTAGTGCCTTTCCAGAGCAACCTTTGGTGATAGATCTTGCAATGCTCGGACTTTTAGTGCCCATCCATAGCAACAAGTGGTGATAGACCCTGCAATGCTTGGACTTGTAGTGCCTTTCATAGATCCTGTAATGCTGGGACTTGTAGTCCTTTCCAGACCAACCTGTGGTGATAGATCCTGCAATTATGGGACTTGTAGTTCCTTAACTGAGCAACCTGGGGTGATAGATCCTGCAATGCTGGGACTTGTAGTGCCTATGATAGATCCTGCAATGCTGGGACTTGTAGGGCCTATGATAGATCCTGCAATGCTATGACTTGTAGTGCCTATGATAGATGCTGCAATGCTGGCACTTGTAGTGCCTTTGATAGATCCTGCAATGCTGGGACTTGTAGTGCCTTTTCAGAGCAACCTGTGGTGATAGATCCTGCAATTATGGGACTTGTAGTTCCTTTCCTGAGCAACCTGTGGTGATAGATCCTGCAATGCTGGGACTTGTAGTGCCTATGATAGATCCTGCAATTCTGGGACTTGTAGGGCCTTATCCAAATACCTGTGGTGATATATCCTGCAATGCTGGGACTTGTAGTGCCTATGATAGATCCTGCAATGCTTGGACTTGTAGTGCCTATGATAGATGCTGCAATGCTGGGACTTTTAGTGCCTACCCTGAGCAATCTGTGGTGATAGAAACTGCAATGCTAGGACTTGTAGTACCTATGATATATCCTGCAATGCTGTTACTTGTAGTGCCTATCCTGAGCAACCTGTGGTGATAAATCCTGCAATGCTGGGACTTGTAGTGCCTATCCTGAGCAACCTGTGGTGATAGATTCTGCAATGCTGGGACTTGTAGTGCCTATCCAGAGCAACAAGTGGTGATAAACCCTGCAATGCTGGGACTTGTAGTGCCTTTGATAGATCCTGCAATGCTGGGACTTGTTGTGCCTTTCCAGATCAACCTGTGGTGATAGATCCTGCAATGCTGGGGCTTGTAGTGCCTATGATAGATTCTGCAATGCTGGGACTTGTAGTGCCTATCCAGAGCAACAAGTGGTGATAGACCCTGCAATGCTGGGACTTGTAGTGCCTTTGATAGATTCTGCAATGCTGGGACTTGTAGTGCCTTTCCAGAGCAACCTTTGGTGATAGATCTTGCAATGCTCGGACTTTTAGTGCCCATCCATAGCAACAAGTGGTGATAGACGCTGCAATGCTTGGACTTGTAGTGCCTTTCATAGATCCTGTAATGCTGGGACTTGTAGTCCTTTCCAGACCAACCTGTGGTGATAGATCCTGCAATTATGGGACTTGTAGTTCCTTAACTGAGCAACCTGGGGTGATAGATCCTGCAATGCTGGGACTTGTAGTGCCTATGATAGATCCTGCAATGCTGGGACTTGTAGGGCCTATCCAAAGCAACCTGTGGTGATAGATCCTGCAATGCTGGGACTTGTAGTGCCTATACAGAGCAACCTGTGGTGATATAACCTGCAATGCTGGGACTTGTAGTTCCTTGCCTGAGCAACCTGTGGTGATAGATCCTGCAATGCTGGGACTTGTAGTGCCTATCCTGAGCAACCTGTGGTGATATATCTTGCAATGCTAGGACTTGCAGTGCCTATGATATATCCTGCAATGCTGGGACTTGTAGTGCCTATACAGAGCAACCTGTGGTGATACATCCTGCAATGCTCAGACTTGTAGTGTCTATGATAGATGCTGCAATGCTGGGAATTGTAGTGCCTTTGATAGATCCTGAATGCTGGGACTTGTAGTGCCTTTCCAGAGTAACCTGTGGTGATAGATCCTGCAATGCTGGGACTTGTGGTGCCTAACCAGGGCAACAAGTGGTGATTGACCCTGCAATGCTGGGACTTATAGTGCCTTTGATAGATCCTGCAATGCTGGGACTTGTTGTGCCTTTCCAGAGCAACCTATGGTGATAGATCCTGCAATGCTAGGACTTGTAGTGCCTATGATATATCCTGCAATGCTGGGACTTGTTTTGCCTATACAGAGCAACCTGTGGTGAGAGATCCTGCAATGCTCAGACTTGTAGTGACTATGATAGATGATGCAATGCTGGGACTTTTAGTGCCTTTGATCGATCCTGCAATGCTGGGACTTGTAGTGCCTTTCCAGAGCAACCTGTGGTGATAGATCCTGCAATAATGGGACTTGTAGTGCCTATCCAGAGCAACAAGTGGTGATAGACCCTGCAATGCTGGGACTTGTAGTGCCTTTGATAGATCCTGCAACGCTGGGACTTGTAGTGCCTTTCCAGAGCAACCTGTGGTGATAAATCCTGCAATGCTGGGACTTGTAGTGCCTATACAGAGCAACCTGTGGTGATATAACCTGCAATGCTGGGACTTGTAGTGCCTATGATAGATCCTGCAATGCTATGACTTGTAGTGTATATGATAGATGCTGCAATGCTGGGACTTGTAGTGCCTTTGATCCTTCAATACTGGGACTTGTAGTGCCTTTCCAGAGCAACCTGTGGTGATAGATTCTGCAATGCTGGGACTTGTAGTGCCTATGCAGAGCAACAAGTGGTGATAGACCCTGCAATGCTGGGACTTGTAGTGCCTTTGATAGATCCTGCAATGCTGGGACTTGTAGTGCCTTTCCAGAGCAACCTGTGGTGATAGATCCTGCAATGCTAGGACTTGTAGTGCCTATGATATATCCTGCAATGCTGGGACTTGTATTGCCTATACAGAGCAACCTGTGGTGATAGATCCTGCAATGCTATGACTTGTAGTGCCGATGATAGATGCTGCAATGCTGGGACTTGTAGTGCCTTTCCAGAGCAACCTGTGGTGATAGATCCTGCAATGCTGGGACTTGTAGTGCCTATCCAGAACAACAAGTGGTGATAGACCCTGCAATGCTGGGACTTGTGGTGCCTTTGATAGATCCTGCAATGCTGGGACTTGTAGTGCCTTTCCAGAGCAACCTGTGGTGATAGATCCTGCAATGGTGGGACTTGTAGTTCCTTTCCTGAGCAAGCTATGGTGATAAATCCTGCAATGCTATGACTTGTAGTGCCTATGATATATCCTGCAATTCTCTGACTTGTAGTGCCTATCCTGAGCAACCTGTGGTGATAGATCCTGCAATGCTATGACTTGTAGTGCCTATGATAGATCCTGGAATTCTGGTACTTGTACTGCCTATGATAGATCCTGCAAATCTGGGACTTGTAATGCCTATGATAGATCATTCAATGCTGGGACTTGTAGTGCCTATCCTGAGCAACCTGTGTTGATATATCCTTCAATGCCATGACTTGTAGTGCCTATGATAGATCCGGTAATGCTGGGACTTGTAGCACCTATAATAGATCCTGCAATGCTGGGACTGTAGTACCTATCCAGAGCAACCTGTGGTGATAGATCCTGCAATGCTATGACTTGTAGTGCCTATGATAGATGCTGCAATGCTGGGACTTGTAGGGCCTATCCAGAGCAACAAGTGGTGATAGACCCTGCAATCCTGGGACTTGTAGTGCCTTTGATAGATCCTGCAATTCTGTGACTTGTAGTGCCAGTCCTTAGCAACCTGTAGTACCTATCACTTGTAGTGCCTTTGATAGATCCTGCAATGCTGGGACTTGTAGTGCCATTCCTTAGCAACCTGTAGTACCTATCCTTAGCAACCTTGTAGTACCTATCCTGAGCTACCTCTGCTGATAGATCTTGCAATGCTGGGACTTGTAGTGCCTATTCTGGGCAACCTGTGGTGATAGATCCTGCATTGCTGGAACTTGTAGTGCCTATGATAGATCCTGCAATGCTGAGACTTGTAGGGCCTATCCAGAGCAACAAGTGGTGATAGACCCTGCAATCCTGGGACTTGTAGTGCCTTTGATAGATCCTGCAATGCTGGGACTTGTAGTGTCATTCCTTAGCAACCTGTGGTGATAGATTCTGCAATGCTGGGACTTGTAGTGCCTATGATAGATCCTGCAATTCTGGGACTTGTAGGGTCTTATCCAAATACCTGTGGTGATATATCCTGCAATGCTGGGACTTGTAGTGCCTATAATAGATCATGCAATGATTGGACTTGTAGTGCCTATGATAGATCCTGCAATGCTGGAACTTTTAGTGCCTACCCTTAGCAACCTGTGGTGATAGAAACTGCAATGCTAGGACTTGTAGTACCTATGATATATCCTGCAATGCTGTTACTTGTAGTGCCTATCCTGAGCAACCTGTGGTGATAAATCCTGAAATGCTGGGACTTGTAGTGCCTATCCTGAGCAACCTGTTTTGATAGATCCTGCAATGCTGGGACTTGTAGTGCCTATCCAGCGCAACAAGTGGTGATAGACCCTGCAATGCTGGGACTTGTAGTGCCTTTGATAGATCCTGCAATGCTGGGACTTGTTGTGCCTTTCCAGAGCAACCTGTGGTGATAGATCCTGCAATGCTGGGACTTGTAGTGCCTTTGATAGATTCTGCAATGCTGGGACTTGTTGTGCCTATCCTGAGCAACCTGTGTTGATAGATCCGGCAATTCTGGGACTTGTAGTGCCTATCCAGAGCAACAAGTGGTGATAGACCCTGCAATGCTGGGACTTGTAGTGCCTTTGATAGATCCTGCAATGCTGGGACTTGTTGTGCCTTTCCAGAGCAACCTGTGGTGATAGATCCTGCAATGCTGGGGCTTGTAGTGCCTATGATAGATCCTGCAATGCTGGGACTTTTAGTGCCTATCCAGAGCAACAAGTGGTGATAGACCCTGCAATGCTTTGACTTGTAGTGCCTTTCATAGATCCTGTAATGCTGGGACTTGTAGTTGCTTTCCAGAGCAACCTGTGGTGATAGATCCTGCAATGGTGGGACTCGTAGTTCCTTTCCTGAGCAACCTGTGGTGATAGATCCTGCAATGCTGGGACTTGTAGTGCCTATCCTGAGGAACCTGTGGTGATAGATCTTGCAATGCTAGGACTTGTAGTGCCTATGATATATCCTGCAATGCTGGGACTTGTAGTGCCTATACAGAGCAACCTGTGGTGATACATCCATCAATGCTCAGACTTGTAGTGCCTATGATAGATGCTGCAATGCTGGGACTTGTAGTGCCTTTGATAGATCCTGAATGCTGGGACTTGTAGTGCCTTTCCAGAGCAACCTGTGGTGATAGATCCTGCAATGCTGGGACTTGTAGTGCTAACCAGGGCAACAAGTGGTGATAGACCCTGCAATACTGGGACTTATAGTGCCTTTGATTGATAGATCCTGCAATGCTGGGACTTGTAGTGCCTTTCCAGAGCAACCTGTGGTGATAGATCCTGCAATGCTAGGACTTGTAGTGCCTATGATATATCCTGCAATGCTGGGACTTGTAGTGCCTATACAGAGCAACCTGTGGTGATAGATCCTGCAATGCTCAGACTTGTAGTGCCTATGATAGATGCTGCAATAATGGGACTTGTAGTGCCTTTGATCGATCCTGCATTGCTGGGACTTGTAGTGCCTTTCCAGAGCAACCTGTGGTGATAGATCCTGCAATAATGGGACTTGTAGTGCCTATCCAGAGCAACGAGTGGTAATAGACCCTGCAATGCTGGGACTTGTAGTGCCTTTGATAGATCCTACAATGCTGGGCCTTGTAGTGCCTTTCCAGAGCAACCTGTGGTGATAAATCCTGCAATGCTGGGACTTGTAGTGCCTATACAGAGCAACCTGTGGTGATATACCCTGCAATGCTGGGACTTGTAGTTCCTATGATAGATCTTGCAATGCTATGACTTGTAGTGCCTATGATAGATGCTGCAATGCTGGGACTTGTAGTGCCTTTGATAGATCCTGCAATGCTGGGACATGTAGTGCCTTTCCAGAGCAACCTGTGGTGATAGAATCTGCAATGCTGGGACTTGTAGTGCCTATCCAGAGCAACAAGTGGTGATAGACCCTGCAATGCTGGGACTTGTAGTGCCTTTGATAGATCCTGCAAAGCTGGGACTTGTAGTGCCTTCCAGAGCAACCTGTGGTGATAGATCCTGCAATGCTAGGACTTGTAGTGCCTATGATATATCCTGCAATGCTGGGACTTGTTGTGCCTATACAGAGCAACCTGTGGTGATACATCCTGCAATGCTCAGACTTGTAGTGCCTATGATAGATGCTGCAATGCTGGGACTTGTAGTGCCTTTGATAGATCCTGCAATGCTGGGACTTGTAGTGCCTTACCAGAACAACCTGTGGTGATAGATCCTGCAATGCTGGGACTTGTAGTGCCTATCCAGAGCAACAAGTGGTGATAGACCCTGCAATGCTGGGACTTGTAGTGCCTATGATAGATCTTGCAATGCTATGACTTGTAGTGCCTATGATAGATGCTGCAATGCTGGGACTTGTAGTGCCTTTGATAGATCCTGCAATGCTGGGACATGTAGTGCCTTTCCAGAGCAACCTGTGGTGATAGAATCTGCAATGCTGGGACTTGTAGTGCCTATCCAGAGCAACAAGTGGTGATAGACCCTGCAATGCTGGGACTTGTAGTGCCTTTGATAGATCCTGCAAAGCTGGGACTTGTAGTGCCTTCCAGAGCAACCTGTGGTGATAGATCCTGCAATGCTAGGACTTGTAGTGCCTATGATATATCCTGCAATGCTGGGACTTGTTGTGCCTATACAGAGCAACCTGTGGTGATACATCCTGCAATGCTCAGACTTGTAGTGCCTATGATAGATGCTGCAATGCTGGGACTTGTAGTGCCTTTGATAGATCCTGCAATGCTGGGACTTGTAGTGCCTTACCAGAACAACCTGTGGTGATAGATCCTGCAATGCTGGGACTTGTAGTGCCTATCCAGAGCAACAAGTGGTGATAGACCCTGCAATGCTGGGACTTGTAGTGCCTTTGATAGATCCTGCAATGCTGGGACTTGTAGTGCCTATGATATATCCTGCAATGCTGGGACTGGTTGTGCCTATACAGAGCCACCTGTGGTGATAGATCCTGCAATGTTCAGACTTGTAGTGCCTATGATAGATGCTGCAATGCTGGGAATTGTAGTGCCTTTGATCGATCCTGCAATGCTGGGACTTGTAGTGCCTATACAGAGCAACCTGTGGTGATTGACCCTGCAATGCTGGGACTTGTAGTGCCTTTGATAGATCCTGCAATGCTGGGACTTGTAGTGCCTATGATATATCCTGCAATGCTGGGACTGATAGTGCCTTTGATTGATCCTGCAATGCTCAGACTTGTAGTGCATTTCCAGAGCAACCTGTGGTGATAGATCCTGCAATGGCGGGACTTGTAGTGCCTTTGATAGATCCTGCAATGCTGGGACTTGTAGTGCCTATACAGCGCAACCTGTGGTGATACATCCTGCAATGCTCAGACTTGTAGTGTCTATGATAGAGGCGGCAATGCTGGGAATTGTAGTGCCTTTGATAGATCCTGAATGCTGGGACTTGTAGTGCCTTTCCAGAGTAACCGGTGGTGATAGATCCTGCAATGCTGGGACTTGTAGTGCCTAACCAGGGCAACAAGTGGTGATAGACCCTGCAATGCTGGGACTTATAGTGCCTTTGAAAGATCCTGCAATGCTGGGACTTGTTGTGCCTTTCCAGAGCAACCTATGGTGATATATCCTGCAATGCTAGGACTTGTAGTGCCTATGATATATCCTGCAATGCTGGGACTTGTTTTGCCTATACAGAGCAACCTGTGGTGAGAGATCCTGCAATGCTCAGACTTGTAGTGACTATGATAGATGCTGCAATGCTGGGACTTGTAGTGCCTTTGATCGATCCTGCAATGCTGGGACTTGTAGTGCCTTTCCAGAGCAACCTGTGGTGATAGATCCTGCAATAATGGGACTTGTAGTGCCTATCCAGAGCAACAAGTGGTGATAGACCCTGCAATGCTGGGACTTGTAGTGCCTTTGATAGATCCTGCAAAGCTGGGGCTTTTAGTGCCTTTCCAGAGCAACCTGTGGTGATAAATCCTGCAATGCTGGGACTTGTAGTGCCTATACAGAGCAACCAGCGGTGATATAACCTTCAATGCTGGGACTTGTAGTGCCTATGATAGATCCTGCAATGCTATGACTTGTAGTGTATATGATAGATGCTGCAATGCTGGGACTTGTAGTACCTTTGATTGATCCTTCAATGCTGGGACTTGTAGTGCCTTTCCAGAGCAACCTGTGGTGATAGATTCTGCAATGCTGGGACTTGTAGTGCCTATCCAGAGCAACAAGTGGTGATAGACCCTGCAATGCTGGGACTTGTAGTGCCTTTGATAGATCCTGCAATGCTGGGACTTGTAGTGCCTTTCCAGAGCAACCTGTGGTGATAGATCCTGCAATGCTAGGACTTGTAGTGCCTATGATATATCCTGCAATGCTGGGACTTGTAGTGCCTATACAGAGCAACCTGTGGTGATAGATCCTGCAATGCTATGACTTGTAGTGCCGATGATAGATGCTGCAATGCTGGGACTTGTAGTGCCTTTCCAGAGCAACCTGTGGTGATAGATCCTGCAATGCTGGGACTTGTAGTGCCTATCCAGAACAACAAGTGGTGATAGACCCTGCAATACTGGGACTTGAAGTGCCTTTCCAGAGCAACCTGTGGTGATAGATCCTGCAATGGTGGGACTTGTAGTTCCTTTCCTGAGCAAACTCTGGTGATAAATCCTGCAATGCTTTGACTTGTAGTGCCTATGATATATCCTGTAATTCTCGGACTTGTAGTGCCTATCCTGAGCAACCTGTGGTGATAGATCCTGCAATGCTATGACTTGTAGTGCCTATGATAGATCCTGGAATTCTGGTACTTGTACTGCCTATTAGGGATGAGCCGAACACCCCCCCGGTTCGCACCAGAACCTGCGAACGGACCGAAAGTTCGCACGAACGTTAGAACCCCATTGACATCTATGGGACTCGAACGTTCGAAATCAAAAGTGCTCATTTTAAAGGCTAATTTGCATGGTATTGTCCTAAAAAGGGTTTGGGGACCCGGGTCCTACCCCAGGGGACATGTATCAATGCAAAAAAAACTTTTAAAAACGGCCATTTTTTCGGGAGCAGTGATTTTAATGATGCCTAAAGTAAAAAAAAAAAGTGAAATATTCCTTTAAATATCGTACCTGGGGGGGGTGTCTATAGTATGCCTGTAAAGTGACGCGTGTTTCCCGTGTTTAGAACAGTCCCTGCACCAAATGTCATTTTTAAAGGAAAAAATCTCATTTAAAACTGCTTGCGGGTTTAATGTAATGTCGGGTCATGGCAATATGGATGAGAATCGGTGAGACAAACGGCATGGGTACCCCCCAGTCCATTACCAGGCCCTTTGGGTCTTGTATGGATATTAAGGGGAACCCCGCACCCAAATTAAAATAAGGAAAGGTGTGGGGCCACCAGGCCCTATATACTCTGAACAGCAGTATACAGGCGGTGCAAACATGACAGGGACTGTAGGTTTGTTGTTAAGTAGAATCTGTTTGTAATTTTGAACGGGTACATTTTTAACGTGTTTAGCTCCAGCCAAAAAATCTTTTTTAAGCTTTTTGGAAAACATAGGGAAGGGTTATCACCCCTGTGACATTTGTTTTGCTGTCTTTCCTCCTCTTCAGAAGATTTCACCTCACTTTTTGTCCCAATGAAAAATGTTTTTTGAAAATTTGGGTTTTTTTGTGGAACAAGGATTGGAAAGCATCAGTGGAAAGGAGAAATTTTTTTCCCATATTAACTCTTACAGGAGAGAATTTCCCTTCCTAGGGGTAGATTTCATCTCACTTCCTGTTGTCTCCTTCCGTTTGCAAGTAGGAGTCGTTTGTAAATTAGATGTTTGAAAGTCGGGTCCTGCCCTATATACTCAGCAGAAATTTGGGCCTTAGGTGTTGCTGTGGCCACAACACTGTAAGCCCTCACAGGGCCCTGCTGTGAAATATTAGATCAAGAATTGTAATTACATGCCCCTGTTGAACAGGAGCTGAAAAATTAGGCCTTAGGCACTGGTGCTGGTGCCACAACACTGCAACCCCTCACAGACACTCTAGTTGGAACGCAGGAACGAGCCCTGCTGCAAAGTATTGCATCAAAAATTGTAATTACACGCCCCTGTTAGACAGGGGCAGAAAAATTGGGCCTTAGGCACCGGTGCTGGTGCCACAACACTGCAACCCCTCACAGACACTCTAGTTGGAACGCAGGAACGAGCCCTGCTGCAAAGTATTGCATCAAAAATTGTAATTACACGCCCCTGTTGTACAGGGGCAGAAAAATTGGGCCTTAGGCACTGGTGCTGGTGCCACAACACTGCAACCCCTCACAGACACTCTAGTTGGAATGCAGGAATGAGCCCTGCTGCAAAGTATTACATCAAAAATTGTAATTACACGCCCCTGTTAAACAGGGGCTGAAAAATTGTGCCTTAGGCACTGGTGGTGGCACCCAGAACCAAAAATGTTCTTACAAGCTATCAGCGTGATGATTGAGGAGGAAGAGGATAATTACTCAGGGATAGTCACTTAGCATCAGCATAGGCAGTCTTTGAAGGGATCTGAGATTTCCAAAAAAATTATTCGGTTACATCAGCATCAGGTGCTTGGTAGCTGGTGGTGATCCAAGACTGATTCATTTTTATGAAGGTCAGTCGATCGACCGAGTCGGTGGACAGACGCACCCTGTGATCGGTTACCACGCCTCCAGCAGCACTGAATGTGCGTTCCGAAAGAATGCTGGATGCAGGACAGGCCAGTAGCTCAATTGCATACTGTGCAAGCTCTGGCCAGTGATCCATCCTCAAGACCCAGTAACCCAGAGGATTTTCGGTGGGAAAGGTGTCCAAGTCTGATCTTGCCCCTAGGTATTCCTGCACCATGTAAAACAGACGCTGGCGATGGTTGCTGGAACCGATCATACCTTGGGGCTGTGGACCAAAAAAATTGTCTGAACGCATCGGTCAGACGGCCACCTTCTCCACCGCTCCTTCTTTGACTGACCGAAGCCTCAGCAACACGTTGTCCAGAAACAGGAGTTTGTAACCTCCCAGTCTCTGGGAACGCGTTGCACAGACCTTTCTGCAAGGCCTCCCGAAGATGTTTCATCCTCTGCTCCCTCTGCGATGGCAAGATAAGGTCCGCAACCTTACCCTTGTAACGTGGATCAAGGAGGGTTGCCAGCCAGTATTGGTCCTTCTCCTTGATACCACGAATACGAGGATCCTTACGCAGGCTTTGCAGGATCAGGGAGGCCATGCAGCGTAGGTTTGCTGAGGCATTCGGTCCGGAGTCCTCTGGGTCACTAAGGACGACAACGTCCGCAGCCACCTCCTCCCAGCCACGTACATGTCCATGTGTTTCTTGGGACTGATCCCTTAAAGACTGCTGCTGATGCTGAGTGCCAGGCTCCACCTCCATACTGACACAATCTTCCTCCTCCTCCTCCTCGTCCTCTTCCTGTGTGATCGGCGGGCACGCAGGAACACTGTCTGGATAAAGGGGGCCTTGAGAGCTAAGGAAGTCCTCCTCTTCCTGCCTCTGTTCTGCCTCAAGTGCCCTGTCCATTATTCCACACAGCGTGTGCTCCAACAGGTGGACAAGGGGTACAGTGTCACTGATGCATGCACTGTCACTGCTCACCATCCTCGTGGCCTCCTTGAATGGTGACAGGACAGTGCATGCATCCCTGATCATGGCCCACTGGCGTGGGGAAAAAAAAACAAGCTCCCCTGACCCTGTCCTGGTGCCATAGTCGCACAGGTACTCATTGATGGCCCTCTGCTGCGTGTGCAGCCGCTGCAGCATGGCCAACGTTGAGTTCCACCTGGTGGGCATGTCACAGATTAGGCGGTTCTTGGGCAAGTTTAACTCCTTTTGGAGGTCCGTCAGCCGAGCACTGGCATTATAAGACTGGCGGAAATGCACACAGACTTTCCTGGCCTGCCTCAGGACATCCTGTAAGCCCGGGTACCTGCCCAAGAACCGCTGCACCACCAAGTTAAGGATGTGAGCCAAACAGGGCACATGGGTCATTTGTCCCTGTCGGAGGGCAGAGAGGAGGTTGGTGCCATTGTCGCAAACCACCATTCCTGCCTTAAGTTGGTGTGGCGTCAACCACCTCTGAACCTGCCCCTGCAGAGCTGACAGAACCTCTGCCCCAGTGTGGCTCCTGTCCCCCAAGCACACCAGCTCAAGCACCGCATGGCATCTTTTGGCCTGCGTACTTGCGTAGCCCCTTGAACGACTACGGAGCACCGCTGGTTCCGAGGAAGAGGCCATGGAGGAAGAAGAAGAGGAGGGGGTGGAGGAGAGAGGTGTGTCACAATCATTAGCATTTTGGAGGCGTGGTGGCGGAACAACCTCCAACACTACTGCACCTTGTCCTGCATCCTTCCCAGCTGCCAGCAGAGTCACCCAATGCGCCGTGAAACTTAGGTAACGTCCCTGTCCATGCCTGCTGGACCATGAGTCAGCGGTAATATGCACCTTACCGCTGACTGCCCTGTCCAGCGAGGCATGGACATTGCCTTCCACATGCCGGTAGAGAGCCGGAATCGCCTTCCGTGAGAAAAAGTGGCGTTTGGGTACCTGCCACTGAGGAACCGCACATTCCACAAACTCACGGAAGGGGGCAGAGTCTACCAACTGAAAAGGCAGCAGTTGAAGTGCTAGCAATTTTGCCAAGCTAGCATTCAACCGCTGGGCATGTGGATGGCTGGGAGCAAACTTCTTTCGGCGGTGCAGCAGCTGGGGCAGGGAAATTTGCCTGGTACAATCTGACGTCGGTGTACCAAAAGCAGATTGCCCACAAGTACTTGGCTGTGACACACCTAATTCTACACCTTCATTCCTCTCACTGCAGGTCTCAGAGAGGACTGGAGGTCTAGTGGGGTTGGAAATCTCAGCTGATGAGGAGCAAGGAGAGATCCTCTTTGTTCTTTGGTGTGGGTCTTTTAGATACGCTTGCCAACGAACTGCATGGCAGGTCAACATATGTCTGGTCAAGCATGCAGTACCCAAGCGGGAGATGTTTTGGCCACGTGAGATACGCTTGCGCCATATGTTGCAAATAGCAGCGGTGCGATCTGATGCACTCGTCTCAAAAAAGGCCCACACCAAAGAACTTTTTGAATAACGCGCAGAGACTGCAGCGCCCTGCACATGTGGAGCTTTGGGGTGTGATGCAGTCAATGTGCTGCCCTTAGGCTGGCCCCTGGGGGGCATCCTGCCTCGTTGGTGATGTGCCGCCTCCTCCTCCTCCTCTCTCCTATCAGGCACCCACGTTGAGTCAGTGACCTCATCATCCCCTCCCTCCTCATCACTGGAGCAAACCTGGCAGTATGCTGCAGCAGGGGGAGCATGACTGCCAGATTGCTTTCCTTCTTGGGCACCCCCTCTGTCCGTGCTCATGTTACTGCCTTCATCGAGCTCAGTATCATCATCAGAGCCTTCCAAACGCTGGGCATCCTCCTGGAGCATGTACCCAACACTGTGGTCAAACAGTTCGAGGGACTCCTCAGGAGGACATGGTGGAGCTAGGGAAGGAGTCACTGATGACATTGAGCCGAGGGAAGAGGCCGCTGCTTTGCCAGACAAAGCACCCTGGGCATGGGTGAGAGAGGATGAGGAGGATGAGGACGGCTTGGTCATCCACTCGACCAAGTCTTCCGCTTGTTGCGGCTCAACACGGCCAGCTGCCGAAAAAAAGGCCAAGCGTGTCCCATGGCCACGTGCTGATGAGGATGCACCGTCTCCACAACCAGCACTAGACACAGAGCCTGCTTGCCCTCTCTTATTGGCTTGTGACTGTCTGCCTCTCCTTCTTGGCCTTCCAAACATACTAATGGCCTGTAGCTGCACTAAGCTGGGATAGATATATATATATATATATATATATATATATATATATATAATGTACTGATACTGCAGCTAGCAAAATCAACTGCTTGCCTGTAGTATGAGAACACCACCAACCTTCTACAGGTAGCTTTAGCTGAACACTGTGAGGTGGACGCACCCCACTAACTTGTAGGTTTAGCTGAACACTGTGAGGACGCACTGCACTAACTGTAAATAGTCTAGCTGCCTGACCGTGGTACTAATAGGATCAAAAGAACACCAGTAATTTTCTTTAGGTAGCTGTTAATACTGTAACAAGACAAGCCTGCCTGTCAGTAGGAAGATAACAGGAACGGATCTAGCTGAACACTGTGAGCAGGACGCACTGTACTAAATGTAAATAGTCTAGCTGCCTGACCGTGGTACTAATAGGATCAAAAGAACACCAGTAATTCTCTTTAGGTAGCTGTTAATACTGTAACAAGACAAGCCTGCCTGTCAGTAGGAAGATAACAGGAACGGATCTAGCTGAACACTGTGAGCAGGACGCACTGTACTAAATGTAAATAGTCTAGCTGCCTGACCGTGGTACTAATAGGATCAAAAGAACACCAGTAATTTTCTTTAGGTAGCTGTTAATACTGTAACAAGACAAGCCTGCCTGTCAGTAGGAAGATAACAGGAACGGATCTAGCTGAACACTGTGAGCAGGACGCACTGTACTAAATGTAAATAGTCTAGCTGCCTGACCGTGGTACTAATAGGATCAAAAGAACACCAGTAATTTTCTTTAGGTAGCTGTTAATACTGTAACAAGACAAGCCTGCCTGTCAGTAGGAAGATAACAGGAACGGATCTAGCTGAACACTGTGAGCAGGACGCACTGTACTAAATGTAAATAGTCTAGCTGCCTGACCGTGGTACTAATAGGATCAAAAGAACACCAGTAATTTTCTTTAGGTAGCTGTTAATACTGTAACAAGACAAGCCTGCCTGTCAGTAGGAAGATAACAGGAACGGATCTAGCTGAACACTGTGAGCAGGACGCACTGTACTAAATGTAAATAGTCTAGCTGCCTGACCGTGGTACTAATAGGATCAAAAGAACACCAGTAATTTTCTTTAGGTAGCTGTTAATACTGTAACAAGACAAGCCTGCCTGTCAGTAGGAAGATAACAGGAACGGATCTAGCTGAACACTGTGAGCAGGACGCACTGTACTAAATGTAAATAGTCTAGCTGCCTGACCTTGGTACTAATAGGATCAAAAGAACACCAGTAATTTTCTTTAGGTAGCTGTTAATACTGTAACAAGACAAGCCTGCCTGTCAGTAGGAAGATAACAGGAACGGATCTAGCTGAACACTGTGAGCAGGACGCACTGTACTAAATGTAAATAGTCTAGCTGCCTGACCTTGGTACTAATAGGATCAAAAGAACACCAGTAATTTTCTTTAGGTAGCTGTTAATACTGTAACAAGACAAGCCTGCCTGTCAGTAGGAAGATAACAGGAACGGATCTAGCTGAACACTGTGAGCAGGACACACTGCACTAAATGTAAAAAGTCTAGCAGATAACAGGAACGGATCTAGCTAAACTGAATACAGTGTATATATATATATATGCAACACCTGGGATGCATATATATACACACAATACACTGTAAGTGCAGCTACCTGACTGACTGTTCTGCCTAATCTATCTAACTCAAATCAAATTACACTGTCTCTCTCTCTGTCTATCTCTTTCAACGCCGGAACACACACTACACAGGGCCGCCGTGCAGGCGGCCTTATATAGTGTGGGGCGTGTACTAAATCCCCTGAGCCATAATTGGCCAAAGCCTCCTTGGCTTTGGCCAATTACGGCTCTCTGTTCAGGCGGCGCTGTGATTGGCCAAGCATGCGGGTCATAGTGCATGCTTGGCCAATCATCAGCAAGCAATGCACTGCGATGCCGCAGTGAGTTATGGGCCGTGACGCGCCACACGAATTTGGCGCGAACGGCCCATATCGTTCGCAATTCGGTGAACGACCGAACAGCCGATGTTCGAGTCGAACATGGGTTCGACTCGAACACGAAGCTCATCCCTAATCCTGAGCAACCTGTGTTGATAGATCTTGCAATGCTGGGACTTGTATTGCCTATTCTGGGCAACTTGTGGTGATAGATCCTGCAATGCTGGGACTTGTAGTGCCTGTCCAGAGCAACAAGTGGTGATAGACCCTGCAATGCTGGAACTTGTAATGCCTATGATATATCATACAATGCTGGGACTTGTAGTGCCTATCCTGAGCAACCTGTGCTGATATATCCTTCAATGCTATGACTTGTAGTGCCTATGATAGGTCCGGCAATGCTGGTACTTGTAGTGCCTATGATAGATCCTGCAATGCTGGGACTTGTAGTGCCTATCCAGAGCAACCTGTGTTGATAGATCTTGCAATGCTGGGACTTGTAGTGCCTATTCTGGTCATCCTGTGTTGATAGACCCTGCAATGCTGGCACTTGTAGTGCCTTTGATAGATCCTGCAATGCTGGGACTTGTAGTGCCTTTCCAGAGCAACCTGTGGTGATAGATCCTGCAATGCTGGGACTTGTAGTGCCTATGATAGATCTGGCACAGCTGGGACTTGTAGTGCCTATGATAGATCCTGCAATGCTGGGACTTGTAGTGCCTATCCAGAGCAACCTGTGGTGATAGATCCTGCAATGCTGGCACTTGTAGTGCCTATGATAGATCTGGCAATGCTGGGACTTGTAGTGCCTATGATAGATCCTGCAATGCTGGGACTTGTAGTGCCTATCCAGAGCAACCTGTGTTGATAGATCTTGCAATGCTGGGACTTGTAGTACCTATCCAGAGCAACAAGTGGTGATAGAAACTGCAATGCTGGTACTTGTAGTGCCTATGATATATCCTGCAATGCTGGGACTTGTAGTGCCTATCCTGAGCAACCTGTGGTGATAGAAACTGCAATGCTGGGACTTGTAGTGAATATCCTGAGCATCTGGTGTTGATATATCCTACAATGCTGTGACTTGCAATGCCTATCCTGAGCAACCTGTGGTGATAGATCCTGCAATGCTGGCGCTTGTAGTGCCTATGATAGATCCTGCAATGCTATGACTTGAAGTGCCCATTATAGATGCTGCAATGCTGGGACTTGTAGTGCCTATCCTGAGCAATGTGTGGTGATTAAATCCTGCAATGCTGGGACTTGTATGGCCTATCCAGAGCAACAAGTGGTGATAGACCCTGCAATGCTGGGACTTTTAGTGCCTTTGATAGATCCTGCAATGCTGGAACTTGTAGTGCCTTTCCAGAGCAACCTGTGGTGATAGATACTGCAATGCTGGGACTTGTAGTACCTATCCAGAGCAACAAGTGGTGATAGAAACTGCAATTCTGGTACTTTTATTGCCTATGATAGATCCTTCAATGCTATGACTTGTAGTGCCTATGATAGATCCGGCAATGCTGGGACTTGTAGTTCCTTTCGAGAGCAACCTGTGGTGATAAATCCTGCAATGCTGGGACTTGTAGTTCCTTTCCTGAGAAAACTGTGGTGATAGATCCTGCAATGCTGGGACTTGTAGTGCCTATCCTGAGCAACCTGTGGTGATTAAATCCTGCAATGCTGGGACTTGTAGTGCCTATGATAGATCCTGCAATGCTGGGACTTGTAGGGCCTATCCAGAGCAACAAGTGGTGATAGAACCTGCAATGCTGGGACTTGTAGTGCCTTTGATAGATCCTGCAATGCTGGGACTTGTAGTGCCTTTGCAGAGCAACCTGTGGTGATAGATCCTGCAATGCTGGGACTTGTAGTGCATATCTAGAGCAACCTGTGGTGATAGATCCTGCAATGCTATGACTTCTAGTGCCTATGATAGATCCTGCAATACTGGGACTTGTAGTGCCTATCCTGAGCAACCTGTGTTGATAGATCTTGCAATGCTGGGACTTGTAGTGCCTATTCTGGGCAACTTGTGGTGATAGATCCTGCAATGCTGGGACTTGTAGTGCCTGTCCAGAGCAACAAGTGGTGATAGACCCTGCAATGCTGGAACTTGTAGTGCCTATGATAGATCAGGCAATGCTGGGACTTGTAGTGCCTATGATAGATCCTGCAATGCTGGGACTTGTAGTGCCTATCCAGAGCAACCTGTGTTGATAGATCTTGCAATGCTGGGACTTGTAGTGCCTATTCTGGTCAACCTGTGTTGATAGATCCGGCAATGCTAGGACTTGTAGTGCCTATGATAGTTCCTGCAATGCTGGGACTAGTAGGGCCTATCCAGAGCAACAAGTGGTGATAGACCCTGCAATGCTGGCACTTGTAGTGCCTTTGATAGATCCTGCAATGCTGGGACTTGTAGTGCCTTTCCAGAGCAACCTGTGGTGATAGATCCTGCAATGCTGCCACTTGTAGTGCCTATGATAGATCCGGCAATGCTGGGACTTGTAGTGCCTATGATAGATCCTGCAATGCTGGGACTTGTAGTGCCTATCCAGAACAACCTGTGTTGATAGATCTTGCAATGCTGGGACTTGCAGTGCCTATTCTGGTCAACCTGTGTTGATAGATCCGGCAATGCTGGGACTTGTAGTGCCTATGATAGTTCTTGCAATGCTGGCACTTGCCTATCCAGAGCAACAAGTGGTGATAGACCCTGCAATGCTGGCACTTGTAGTGCCTATGATAGTTCTTGCAATGCTGGCACTTGCCTTTCCAGAGCAACCTGTGGTGATAGATCTGATAGATCTGATAGATCTGATAGATCTGATGATAGATCGAGCCAGAAATGATAGAGCTGGAGATATCCTTATTATCTCTAGCGCTATTATCTCTGTATAGATAATGAGGGATAGAAATAGAGAGCTGGAAAGTTAGAAAAAAAGGAAGCTAGAGAGATATAGCTAGAGAGATATAGCTAGAGAGATATAGCTAGAGAGATATAGCTAGAGAGATATAGCTAGAGAGATATAGCTAGAGAGATATAGCTAGAGAGATATAGCTAGAGAGATATAGCTAGAGAGATATAGCTAGAGAGATATAGCTAGAGAGATATAGCTAGAGAGATATAGCTAGAGAGATATAGCTAGAGAGATATAGCTAGAGAGATATAGCTAGAGAGATATAGCTAGAGAGATATAGCTAGAGAGATATAGCTAGAGAGATATAGCTAGAGATATAGCTAGAGGTAAAAGAAGGGAGATATGGTAAGAAATGGACAGCTATCTCCGTATTTCTTTATCTGTCTAGTGATATCTCTCTATATTTCTCTATCGCTCTAACTTAATCTATATCTCTCTATCTAGCTTTAGCAATATCTATATCTCTAGATCTAACACTATCGCTCTATATTTTTCTCACTCTCTTATCGCTCTCTCTCCAAGAGTTAGGGAAAACAGATAGTCAGATATCTCTATCAGATATCTCTTGCTCTAGCAAGATAGACATAGAAAAATAGAAATAGAGAGATAGGGAGATAAATTTAGCTAGAGAGATAAAGCAATATATATATTAGAGAGATAGAGCTACAGATGATATAGAGAGAGAGCTATCAACTCTAACTCTATCATCTCCTCTAACTCTATCGTCTCCTCTAACTCTATCGTCTCCTCTAACTCTATCGTCTCCTCTAACTCTATCGTCTCCTCTAACTCTATCGTCTCCTCTAACTCTATCGTCTCCTCTAACTCTATCGTCTCCTCTAACTCTATCGTCTCCTCTAACTCTATCGCTATTGTCTCTAGCGCTATCATCTAGAGAGATTAAGGTGGATAGAGATTAGAGAGATAGCTCTCACTCTCTCTCTGTAGCTCTAACTATCTCTACCCATCTCTATAATCTCTATCGTCTCTAGCTATCCTCCATCGCTCTGTCATCCATAGTTCTATGATCCATAGCTCCATAGCTCTATCATCTCTAGCATCTCTATACTTATGATCTCTAGCTCTATCATCTGTAATTCTATCATCTCTAGCTTCATCATCTCTAGCTCTATTATAGATCTAGAGATGAGCTAGAGATGACAGAGATAGAGATGATCGTGCTAGAGATGTTCTAGCCAGAGACGGTCGAGCCAGAGACAGTCGAGCCAGTGATGACATGACATGATAGAGCTGATAAAGAATAGATGATAGAGATGATAGCGTTAGAGATGATAGAGCTGATAGACATGCTAGAGATGATAGAGCCGCAGATGATAGAGCCGCAGCTGATAGAGCCGCAGATGATAGAGCCGCAGATGATAGAGCCGCAGATGATAGAGCCGCAGATGATAGAGCCGCAGATGATAGAGCCGCAGATGATAGAGCCGCAGATGATAGCGCTGATAGAGTTAGAGATGATAGAGTTAGAGATGACAGAGCTCAAAATCAAAGAGCTTGAGATGATAGAGTTAGCGATGATAGAGTTAGAGATGATAGAGCTAGAGATGTAGAGTTAGAGATGATAGAGTTAGAGATTAGGCGGGGCGACGTCACGGGGAATGCCACTTGCGTCAGAGGGGGTGGCCCGGAGAAGAAGATGAAGAAGAGAAGAAAATGAAGAAGAGAAGAAGATGAAGAAGAGAAGAAGATGAAGAGAAGAGCGAGAGCTTCCCCCCCATGCCATGAATGCGGAGCGGTCCGAGGAGAAGAAGATAAAAGACCCCGCGGAGGGAAATGCTGGACGAGAACACCGGAAGAACCAGAAGAGCCAGAAGTACCAGAAGAACCAGAAGATAAAGGAAAAGAAGAAGCATTTAAATAAAGGAATTGTCAAAAACTCTCTTGTCATTTTTAACATTCTTGACAGTTTTTTTAGTGAAATGGTAGGGGTAATTTTGTACCCCCTTACCATTTCACACAGGGGGGGCCGGGATCTGGGGCTCCATTTCACACAGGGGGGGCCGGGATCTGGGGGTCCCCTTGTTAAAGGGGGCTTCCAGATTCTGATAAGCCCCCCGCCCGCAGACCCCCACAACCACCGGCCAACCACCTTGTCCCCATGTTGTCCTCATCAACATGGGGACAAGGTGTTTTGGGGGGGCTACCCCAAAGTACACTCCCAATGTTGAGGGCATGTTGCCTGGTACGGTTCAGGAGGGGGGGCGCTCTCCCCCCCTCTTTTCCTGCGGCCTGCCAGGTTGCGTGCTCGGATAAGGGTCTGGTATGAAATTTTGATTCGGGGGTTCCCCTGTGGGGAATTCCCATGCCGTTTTTATCAATGAACTTTTATGTGTATTGTGGGACCGGCAATGCAATAAGCAGCGAGTAGTTTTAAATTACTTTTTTCCTTTGAAATGTCAGACATGCGCCCATTTATAGGCACCCCCCAGCTACGAAATTTTAAGGGATATTACACTTTTATTGTTTGACTTTAAGCATTATTATTAAATCACTGCTCCTGAAAAAACGTCCGTTTTTAAAACTTTTTTGTCCCAAACACTTTTTATGACACTAACTTGCATATAAGCCTTTATTTTTTTTTTATAAATTCTTTATTTTTTCACAAAATTAAAAATACAACGTTACATATGGTTCCATCAATACAACATTCCATCTATTTTACAATTATCAACTTCTCAACACACCCTAAATATTATAGGGAGGTTATATATATATATATATATATATATATATATTTTCCCCCTTTCCTTCCTTTACTCTTAGCCTATTTCGTTGTTTATTCCCAATTCCAAATATTCTAAACACAACCGTTTAATTTCTACTCTTGTTACATTTTCCTTCATCAGGGAGAACCCTGATTATCCTACACCTATGAAAAGAGAAGAAGAAGAAATAAATTAATTAATTAAAGAACAGGCTTTTGCTGCCATAAGCAGATGCCTTAAGAGGGAATTTTTGTATTTTTCAGTGGGTACCGGGACATCATGCAATAAAAACGCTGCTGGATTTTCTCCAAGAAACACTCCCGAAATTTCGTTAATTGTTTCAGAGACCATCTTCCAAAATTCTTTTAGTCCCGGAAACTCCCAGAATGTCATAGTGCCCTCTGCCCCCTGACATCGCCAACAAAGGTTAGACACTTGTGGGAATATTCGATTCAGTACTGTCGGGGTTCTGTACCACCTAGTCAAAATCTTATATCCCCCTTCTTGGTATCTAGTTGCCTTTGATCACTTATGAGTAAACTTATGAGTAAACAAAAGAATCTTATTTTCCTGTGCTTTGGAACGTTAGTCCCTTTCCCAAGCTTGCATAAAAGCCAATTCTTGTGGAGCTTTCAGCTCAATTAGTAGGGAGCACATTAGTGATAATGAGTGTCTCACTGGTTCCCCTTTTAAACATATCTGCTCAAACTTCGAAGGTGTACGTACTACTGACAATCGCGATATTTTGGATCGAAGGAAGGCGTTAAGCTGCATCCATAAATGGATCTAGATCCCCTTCAAACACCCGTTCAATCTCCCCGCTAGTCATCACATGATTATCTATCGAGAAATGCAGAAGCCTGCTGATTCCCCGTTGCTTTAGATCCTTAAAACCCTGATCTGTTAAGCCTGGCTCAAAGCTCGGATTACCCAGTATTGGAATCATGGGACTTGGATGTGTCGACAACCCTATTTTCTTGAACATCTTTTTAATGGATCGCAGAGTAGCACCTACAGTAGTAGTGCTATTCCCTCGAAGGGTATAGTGGTCGTTGCTTGTTCCATATAGTTCTTAAAAAGGGTTCTAATGTGAGGATACAAATAATAGGCGAGAGTGGACATCCCTGACGTGTTCCATTACATTTTCTATAAAAGGGCTCCGACAGTGTGTCGTTTATCTTAACCCTTGCTCTGGGGCATGAGTATAAACTTGTAATCCAGTTCTGCATCCCATTTTTAATCCTATATGTTGTATCGTAGCTCTCAGAAATGTCCAGTCTACCCTATCAAATGCTTTTTCTGCATCTGTAGATATAAGCACTAAGGGTTTTTGATATTGTTTAGCAAAATGTATGGCACTTAGAACCCTTTGCGTATTTTCTCTACCTTCTCTGTCAGTTATAAACCCCACTTGGTCAGAATGTATTAAGGAGGGAATGTATGTCAGTAATCTGGTGGCGAGTATTTTCGTAAGGATCTTAAGATCCACATTTAACAATGAAATTGGACGATAGCTAGAGCATTGCGATGGGTCTTTTCCCTCCTTTGGAACTACAGTTATGTGAGCCATTAATGTCTCCGCCGGCATCATCTGCCCGTCCGGTATCGAATTAAACGCGGCTAGAAATTTTGGTGCCAATTTTTCAATTAAGGACCATTATGTTATGTTGCTGTTCTTATGAATTGCCATCTATATGCATGAGCTCTACTGTATGATAATGATTCTAATAAATTTGATATATTTTTTACTTTATTCTATTTATTTACTTGTGATCAACATGGACACCTCATATAAAGTCCCATGGGCTAATCTTTTTCTGGTTTTGTGCATTATAGGGATGGAGGTGCCTCATGTCAGGAAGCAATATTCAGCCTTTCTCTTTTTTCCTATTGAATTCAGGTGGAAGACACCCACGAGTCTGTTGTTGCTCCCAGATCCTGCTATTATATACTTTTTTTGATCCCCAATACATCAGGATAATGGTCATTCATAGATGACTCCCCTCCTTGCTTGCGGACCGGGTCTCCGGGGGTCCGCCCCTTGGTTGAGGGTGTCGGTGTATGTCCCCGGGAGCTGCGATGCACCAAATGGGGATATCATTCCCCTGCTGTCTCCGCCTCTCCACCCCAGGAGGGGCGGAGCCACCACGTGCATCGGTGCCATGCCCCGCGCACAGTGGAAGACATCCGCTCCCAGCGATGTCTGTATTCCTGGCGCACTGTGTGTCACTCCAGGCGATGGGCGGGGATCTCCGTTGCGCTCTGCTGTAGTTCCGGCGAGCGCACGGAGGGTCCCCTCCCCCACTCGCCAGTCGCATGACGCTAGGGGCGGAGGTATACGACGGATGTCCGGGTATTCAGGCGGGGGTTTTGGCACGGCATACTTCCTCTCCAGCTGGGTCCTCTCCACACATTCACTAGAGAGCACATCGGTAAGCATTATGTTCACTACCACGTTTGTTATTACATGTCATTTCTTGAACGTATTTACCAGCCACCCAACATGTGGAGTGTTATTTGTATACACTTTCACTCCCTTACTTCATTTATTTCTCTCACACTTCTTTTTGCTCTATTTATTCATCCATTTCTCTCTCCTTTTCTGTCTTTCTCCACATCACCCCTTATCCCTTTCTTCATCACTTTCCCCTCACTCACTTCATACTGCTCTTCCCTCACTCCTTGCAGGACATTCTTATATCCCATATACTCCAGTACAAGACATCTATATTTTTACAACATCCTGATATCAACTATTTGAGCTACATATACAATTACCTTTACAATCTCTCATATTGAATCTACTATATATAATATTTTTTAGCTACTTAGGATACCATTACTATCTCTACATCCACTACCCATAGACACACATTCATACATTTTTTTATTTGGAATACACCCTGCATGACTGGGGGGCTACACTTTTGGCCCTCTCTCCTCTTTTTCCTTTCCCTCTTTTCTTTCTCTTCTCTCTCTCTTTCTTTCTCTCCTTCTTCCTTGTTTTTCCTTTCTAGTATGGTTGGACACCTCTGCACCCCTTGCACCAGAGCATACCACTTGATACCTTTTGCTACATCTATTTTTGTAGATCTACTTCCATATATACATATATATTTTACTCATTTAATTTATTCCAGTGAGCAAGCTCTGCAATGATTCTGGGTGACATCTGGGTCCAGCCTTCTCTTTTTCCTTTCCATTTCTTTGCCGTGCCTGCCCTACGCCTGACCTCGGTCCTCCATGCTTTGACCTCCGTCCCTTCAGCTCCCTTGGGAGATACTTTCCGACCGCCCCTGCCGGGGGTCGGCCCCTGGAGCCAACTGCCTGACAAGTGAGTATGGGATCATGAGCTCTGGCTTCGCATTTTTGTCCAATCATAACCCATACTTGAATATATATATTTTTTACCTGTTGTTACAGACATCAGATATATACATCAGCCCCTGATGATGCGAGGAGAGCTCGCGAAACGCGACGGGTTAGAGATGTATCATGTATATCTGTATTTATTATACTTTGACCAATGTCATTTTGGCTATGTTTTAAGGACCATTATGTTATGTTGCTGTTCTTATGAATTGCCATCTATATGCATGAGCTCTACTGTATGATAATGATTCTAATAAATTTGATATATTTTTTACTTTATTCTATTTATTTACTTGTGATCAACATGGACACCTCATATAAAGTCCCATGGGCTAATCTTTTTCCAATTTTTCAATAAAGGTAAAGCAAGTAAAGCAAGTAAAATTAAACCATCAGAGCCTGGAGCCTTACCTGGTTTTAATGATTTAAGGGCTTTTCGGAGTTCTTCTATTGTAATCGGTCCATCTAAATCCCCTGCTCCCTCTTCAGGCAACCTAGGCATTCCTGACGCCAATATATATTCCTTTACTGTCTCCCCTCCATTAGGTAGCATATAAGCCTTTAAAATTAGCACTTTTGATTTCTCCTATAGACTTTTGTTTTGCGGCATTCAAATTTGCTGCAAACACCCCAAATTGTTCGCTGTTCGGCGAACTTGCGAACAGCCGATGTTCGAGTCGAACATGAGTTCAACTCGAACTCGCAGCTCATACCTAGACAGAGCTAGAGCTGATAGAAATAGCGATGATAGAGCTAGAGATGATAGAGCTAGAGATGATAGAGCTAGATATCACAGAGCTTGAAATGAAAGAGCTTGAGATGATAGAGTTAGAGATGATAAAGTTAGAGATGATAGAGCTACAGAAGTATAGAGAGCTAATAAGTTAGAAAGATAGGGCGTTAGAGATATAGAAAGATCGAGAGACATAAGGAGATATATATGTCTAGCTCTATCATCTCTAGCTCTATCATCTCTGGCTCTATCATCTCTGGCTCTATCATCTCTGGCTCTATCATCTCAGCTCTATCATTTCAGCTCTATCATCTCTACTGTATATCATCTCTAACTCTATTATCTCTGGCTCTATCATCTCTAGCTCTTTTATCTCTAACTCTATCATCTCTACCTCTATCATCGCTATCTCTATCATCTCTATCAGCTCTAACAGCACTATCATATCTAGCTCTATCATCGCTATCTCTACCATCGCTATCTCTATCAGCTCTATCATCTCTAGCTCTATCATCTCTAGCTCTATCATCTCTAGCTCTATCATCTCTAGCTCTATTAGCTCTATCATCGCTATCTCTATCATTGCTATCTCTATCATCGCTATCTCTATCATCGCTATCTCTATCATCGCTATCATCTCTATCAGCTCTATCATCTCTAACGCTATCATCTCTATCATCTATTCTTTATCAGCTCTATCATGTCATGTCATCTCTAGCTACAACAATCTCTAGCTCCAACAATCTCTAGCTCCAACAATCTCTAGCTCCAATAATCTCTAGCTCCAATAATCTCTAGCTCCAATAATCTCTAGCTCCAATAATCTCTAGCTCCAATAATCTCTAGCTCCAATAATCTCTAGCTCCAATAATCTCTAGCTCCAATAATCTCTAGCTCCAATAATCTCTAGCTCCAACAATCTCTAGCTCCAACAATCTCTAGCTCCAACAATCTCTAGCTCCAACAATCTCTAGCTCATCTCTAGATCTTTATAGCTCTATTATTAGAGCTAGAGATGATAGAGCTATGGATGACAGAGCTATGGATGACAGCTAGAGATGATAGAGATTATAAAGATGGGTAGAGATAGTTAGAGCTACAGAGAGAGAGAGCTATCTCTCTAATCTCTATCCAGCTTAATCTCTCTAGATGATAGCGCTAGAGATGATAGAGCTACAGATGATAGATCTACAGATGACAGAGCTAGAGCTAAATGAAAGAGCCAGAGATGATAGAGTTAGAGATAATAAAGCTAGAGTTGATAGAGCTACAGATGATAGAGAGAGAGAGAGCTATCTCTATAATATATATATATTGCTTAATCTCTCTAGCTAAATTTATCTCCCTATCTCTCTATTTCTATTGTTCTATGTCGATCTTGCTAGAGCAAGAGATATCTGATAGAGATATCTGACTATCTGTTTTCCCTAACTCTTGGAGAGAGAGAGATAAGAGAGTGAGAGAGAGATAGAGCGATAGTGTTAGACCTAGAGATATAGATATTGCTAAATCTAGAGAGATATGGAGATAGAGAGATATAGATTAAGTTAGAGCGATAGAGAAATATAAAGAGATATCGCTAGACAGATAAAGAAATACGGAGATAGCTGTCCATTTCTTACCATATCTCCCTTCTTGTACCTCTATCTGTATCTCTAGCTCTCTCTATATCTCTAGCTATATCTCTATATATATATCTGTATATATATATATATATATATATATTCATCTCCTTGTATCTCCCGCTATTTCTATATCTCTATCTTCCTTTTTTTCTAACTTTCCAGCTCTCTATTTCTATCCCTCATTATCTATACAGAGATAATAGCGCTAGAGATAATAAGGATATCTCCAGCTCTATCATCACTTTAATCTCTATCAGATCTATCATCTCTATCAGATCTATCATTTCTATATCAGATCTATCATTTCTATCACATCTATCATCTCTATCACATCTATCATCTCTATCACATCTATCATCTCTATCACATCTATCATCTCTATCACATCTATCATCTCTATCACATCTATCATCTCTATCACATCTATCATTGCTCAGGATAAGCACTAGAAGTCCCAGCATTGCAAGATCTATTAACAAAGGTTGCTCAGATAGGCACAACAAGTCCCAGCATTGAATGATCTATCACATGCCTTACAAGTCCCAGCATTTCAGGATCTATCATAGGTAGTACAAGTACCAGAATTGCAGGATCTATCACCATAGGTTGCTCATGATAGGCACTACAAATCCCAGCATTGCAGGATATATCAACACAGGTTGCTCAGGATATTCACTACATGCATTACAAGTCCCAGTATTGCAGGATATAACATAGGTACTACAAGTCCTAGCATTGCAGGATCTATAATAGGCACTACAAGTCCCAGCATTGCAGCATAACTCACCACAAATGCTTTGGATATAGGCACTACAAGTCCCAGCATTGCAGGATCTATCATAGGCCCCACAAGTACCAGCATTGCAGGATCTATCACCACAGGTTGCTCTGGAAAGGCACTACAAGTCCCAGCATTGCAGGATCTATCATATGCATTACAAGTCCAAGCAATGCAGGATCAATCACCACAGGTTGACCAGAATAGGGACTACAAGTCCCAGCATTGCAAGATCTATCAACACAGGTTGCTCAGAATTGGCACTACAAGTCCCAGCACTGCAGGATCTATAATATGCACTACAAGTCCCAGCATTGCAGGATCTATCACCACAGGTTGCTCTGGATAGGCACTACAAGTCCCAGCATTGCAGGATATATCATAGGTACTACAAGTCCTAGCATTGCAGTTTCTATTACCACATTTTGCTCAGGATGGGCACTACAGGTCCCAAAATTGCAGGAACTATCATAGGCACTACAAGTCCCAGCACTGCCGTATCTATCATAGGCACTACAAGTCATAGCATTGAAGGATATATTAACACAGGTTGCTCAGGATAGGCACTACAAGTCCCAGCATGTAATGCATGTGATAGATCAATACAAAGTCCCAGCATTGCAGGATCTATCATAGGCAGTACAAGTCCCAGCATTGCAGGATCTATCATAGGAACTGCAAATCCCAGCATTGCAGTTTCTATTACCACATGTTGCTCAAGACAGGCACTACAAGTCCTAGCATCTATCTCCACTTGTTGCTCTGAATAGGCACTACAAGTCCCAGCATTACAGGATCCATCACCACAGGTTGCTTTGAAAGGGCACTACAAGTCCCAGCATTGCGGGATCTATCATAGGCACTAGAAGTCTCAGCATTGCCGGATCTATCATAGGCACTACAAGTCATAGCATTGAAGGATATATCAACACAGGCTGCTCAGGATAGGCACTACAAGACCCCGCATTGCAGGATCTATCAAAGGCACTACGAATCCCAGCATTGCAGGTTCTATCACCACTTGTTGCTCTGGATAGGCACTACAAGTCCCAGCATTGCAGGATCTATCATAGGCACTACAAGTCCCAGCATTGCCGGATCTATCATAGGCACTACAAGACATAGCATTAAAGGATATATCAACACAGGTTGCTCAGGATAGGCACTACAAGTCCCAGCATTGAATGATCTATCACATGCATTACAAGTCCCAGCATTGCAGGATCTATCATAGTCAGTACAAGTACCAGAATTGCAGGATCTATCACCACAGGTTACTCAGGATATGCACTACAAATCCCAGCATTGCAGGATATATCAACACAGGTTGCTCAGGATATTGACTACAAATCCCAGCATTGTAGGATCTATCATAGGCACTGCAAGTCCCAGCATTGCAGTTTCTATCACCACAGGTTGCTCAGAATAGAATCCCAACATTGCAGGAACTATCACCACTTGTTGCTCTGGATAGGCACTACAAGTCCCAGCATTGCAGGATCTATCATAGACACTACAAGTCCCAGCATTGTAGGATATATCATGGGCACTACAAGTCCCAGCATTGCAGTTTCTATCACCACAGGTTGCTCTGGAAAGGCACTACAAGTACCAGCATTGCAGGATCCATTAAAGGCACTACAAGTCCCAGAATTGCAGGGTCTATCACCACTTGTTGCTCTGGATAGGCCCTACATGTCACAGCTTTGCAGGATATATCATAGGTACTACAAGTCCTAGTATTGCATTTTCTATCACCACAGGTTGCTCAGGATAGGCACTACAAGACCCTGCATTGCAGGATCTATCAAAGGCACTACAAGTCCCAGCATTGCAGGTTCTATCACCACTTGTTGCTCTGGATAGGCACTACAAGTCCCAGCATTGCAGGATCCATCACCACGGGTTGCTCTTGAAGGGCACTACAAGTCCCAGCATTGCAGGATCTATCATAGGCACTACAAGTCCCAGCATTGCCGGATCTATCATAGGCACTAAAAGTCATAGCATTGAAGGATATATCAACACAGGTTGCTCAGGATAGGCACTACAAGACCCAGCATTGAATGATCTATCAAATGCATTACAAGTCCCAGCATTGCAGGATCTATCATAGTCAGTACAAGAACCAGAATTGCAGGATCTATCACCACAGGTTACTCAGGATAGGCACTACAAGTCCCAGCATTGCAGGATATATCATAGGCAATACAAGTCATAGCATTGTAGTTTCTATTCACACAGGTTGCTCAGGATAGGCACTACAAGTCCCAACATTGCAGGGTCTATTACCACTTGTTGCTCTGGATAGGCACCACAAGTCCCAGCATTGTAGGATCTATCATAGGCACTACAAGTCATAGCATTGCAGGATAACTCACCACAGGTTGCTTAGGATAGGCACTACAAGTCCCAGCATTGCAGGATATATCATAGGCAATACAAGTCATAGCATTGCAGTTTCTATCAGCACAGGTTGCTCAGGATAGGAACTACAAGTCCCAGCATTGCAGAATCTATCAAAGGCACTACAAGTCCCAGCATTGCAGGATCTATCACCACTTGTTGCTAAGGATAGGCACTACAAGTCACAGCATTGCAGGATATATCAACACCAGTTGCTCAGGATATTCACAACAAGTCCCAGAATTGTAGGATCTATCTCATGCACTGCAAGTCCCAGGATTGCAGTTTCTATCACCACAGGTTGCTCAGGATAGGTACTACAAGTCCCAGCATTGCAGGATATATCATAGGCACTACAAGTCCTAGCATTTCAGTTTCTATCACCACAGGTTGCTCAGGATAGGCACTACAAGTAACAGCATTGCAGGATATATCATAGGCACTACAAGTCCTAGCATTGCAGGATAACTCACCGAAGGTTGCTAAGGATAGGCACTACAAGTCCCAGCACTGCAGGATCACCACAGGTTGCTCTGTAAAGGCACTATGAGTCCCAGCATTGCAGGATCTATCAAAGGTACTACAAGTCCCAGCATTGCAGGGTCTATCACCACTTGTTGCTCTGGATAGGCACTACAAGTCCCAGCATTGTAGGATCTATCATAGGCACTACAAGTCATAGCATTGCAGGATAACTCACCACAGGTTGCTTAGGATAGGCACTACAACTCCCAGCATTGCAGGATCTATCACCACAGGTTGCTCTGGATAGGCACTACAAGTCCCAGCATTGCAGGATATATCATAGGTACAACAAGTGCTAGCATAGCAGGATCTATCACCACAGGTTGCTCAGGATAATCACTACAATTCCCAACATTGCAGGATCTATCATAGGCACTACAAGTCCTAGCATTGCAGGATCTATAATAGGCATTACAAGCCCCAGCATTGCAGGATCACTCACCACAGGTTGCTCAGGATAGGCACTACAAGTCCCAGCATTGCAGGATCTATCACCACAGGTTGCTCTGGATAGGCACTACAAGTCTCAGCATTGAAGGATCTATCATAGGCAATACAAGTAACAGAATTGCAGGATCTATCACCACTTGTTGCTCTGGATAGGCACTACAAGTCCCAGCATTGCAGGATCTATCATAGGCACTACAAGTCCCAGCATTGTAGGATCTATCATAGGCACTGCAAGTCCCAGCATTGCAGGATCTATCACCACAGGTTGCTCAGGAAAGGAACTACAAGTCCCAGCATTGCAGGATCTGTCACCACAGGTTGCTGTGCAAAGGCACCACAAGTCCCAGCATTGCAGGATCTATCAAAGGTACTACAAGTCCTAGCATTGCAGGGTTTTTCACCATTTGTTGCTCTGGATAGGCACTACAAATCCCAGCATTGCAGGATCTATCACCACAGGTTGCTCTGGAAAGGCACTACAAGTCCCAGCATTGCAGGATCTATCAAAGGCACTACAAGTCCCAGCATTGCAGGGTCTATCACCACTTGTTGCTCTGGATAGGCCCTACAAGTCCCTGCTTTGCAGTATCTATCATAGGCATTAAAAGTCCCAGCACTGCAGGTTCTATCAACACAGGTTGCTCAGGATTGGCACTACAAGTCCCAACATTGCAGCATCTATCATAGGCACTACAAGTCATAGCATTGCAGGATCTATCACCACAGGTTGCTAAGGAAAGGAACTACAATCCCAGCATTGCAGGATATATCGCCACAGGTTGCTCTGGAAAGGAACTACAAGTCCCAGCATTGCAGGATCTATCAAAGGTACTACAAGTCCCAGCATTGCAGGGTCTATCACCACTTGTTGCTCTGGATAGGCACTACAAGTCCCAGCATTGTAGGATCTATTACCACAGGTTGCTCTGGAAAGGCACTACAATTACCAGCATTGCAGTATCTATCATAGGCACTACAAGTTCTAGCATTGCAGGATCTATAATAGGAACTTCAAGTCCAAGCATTACAGGATAACTCACCACAGGTTGCTCAGGATAGGCACTACAAGTCCCAGCATTGCAGGATCTATCACCACAGGTTGCTCTGGATAGGCACTACAAGTCCCAGCATTGCAGGATATATCATAGGTACAACAAGTGCTAGCATTGCAGGATCTATCACCACAGGTTGCTCAGGATAATCACTACAATTCCCAACATTGCAGGATCTATCATAGGCACTACAAGTCCTAGCATTGCAGGATCTATAATAGGCACTACAAGCCCCAGCATTGCAGGATCACTCACCACAGGTTGCTCAGGATAGGCACTACAAGTCCCAGCATTGCAGGATCTATCACCACAGGTTGCTCTGGATAGGCACTACAAGTCTCAGCATTGAAGGATCTATCATAGGCAATACAAGTACCAGAATTGCAGGATTTAGCACCACTTGTTGCTCTGGATAGGCACTACAAGTCCCAGCATTGCAGGATCTATCATAGGCACTACAAGTCCAAGCATTGCAGGATCTATCACCACAGGTTGCTCAGGAAAGGAACTACAAGTCCCAGAATTGCAGGATCTGTCACCACAGGTTGCTCAGGAAAGGCACTACAAGTCCCAGCATTGCAGGATCTATCAAAGGTACTACAAGTCCTAGCATTGCAGGGTCTTTCACCATTTGTTGCTCTGGATAGGCACTACAAATCCCAGCATTGCAGGATCTATCACCACAGGTTGCTCTGGAAAGGCACTACAAGTCCCAGCATTGCAGGATCTATCAAATGCACTACAAGTCCCAGCATTGCAGGGTCTATCACCACTTGTTGCTCTGGATAGGCCCTACAAGTCCCTGCTTTGCAGTATCTATCATAGGCATTAAAAGTCCCAGCACTGCAGGTTCTATCAACACAGGTTGCTCAGGATAGGCACTACAAGTCCCAACATTGCAGCATCTATCATAGGCACTACAAGTCATAGCATTGCAGGATCTATCACCACAGGTTGCTAAGGAAAGGAACTACAATCCCAGCATTGCAGGATATATCACCACAGGTTGCTCTGGAAAGGAACTACAAGTCCCAGCATTGCAGGATCTATCAAAGGTACTACAAGTCCCAGCATTGCAGGGTCTATCACCACTTGTTGCTCTGGATAGGCACTACAAGTCCCAGCATTGTAGGATCTATCACCACAGGTTGCTCTGGAAAGGCACTACAATTACCAGCATTGCAGTATCTATCATAGGCACTACAAGATCTAGCATTGCAGGATCTATAATAGGAACTACAAGTCCAAGCATTGCAGGATAACTCACCACAGGTTGCTCAGGATAGGCACTAAAAGTCCCAGCATTGCAGGATCTATCACCACAGGTTGCTCTGGATAGGCACTACAAGTCCCAGCATTGCAGGATATATCATAGGTACAACAAGTGCTAGCATTGCAGGATCTATCACCACAGGTTGCTCAGGATAGGCACTACAATTCCCAACATTGCAGGATCTATCATAGGCACTACAAGTCCTAGCATTGCAGGATCTATAATAGGCACTACAAGTCCCAGCATTGCAGGGTCTATCACCACTTGTTGCTCTGGGTAGGCACTACAAGTCCCAGCATTGCAGGATCTATCATAGGCACTACAAGTCATAGAATTGAAGGATATATCAACACAGGTTGCTCAGAATAGGCACTACAAGTTCCAGCATTTAATGATCTATCACATGCATTACAAGTCCCAGCATTGCAGGATCTATCATAGTCAGTACAAGTACCAGAATTGCAGGATCTATCACCACAGGTTGCTCAGGATATTCACTACAAATCCCAGGATTGTAGGATCTATCATAGGCACTGCAAGTCCCAGCATTGCAGTTTCTATCACCACAGGTTGCTCAGGATAGGCACTACA
This sequence comes from Lithobates septentrionalis, assembly GCA_037952835.1. NCBI lineage: Eukaryota > Metazoa > Chordata > Amphibia > Anura > Ranidae > Lithobates > Lithobates septentrionalis. The sequence continues at coordinate 5,514,694 of JBBDGP010001120.1, forward strand.
AGTCCCAGCATTGCAGGATATATCATAGGCAATACAAGTCCTAGCATTGCAGTTTCTATCACCACAGGTTGCTCAGGATAGGCACTACAAGTCCCAGCATTGCAGGATCTATCAAAGGCACTACAAGTCCCAGCATTGCAGGATCTATCACCACTTGTTGCTCTGGATAGGCACTACAAGTCTCAGCATTGCAGGATCTATCATAGGCAATACAAGTCCCAGCATTGCAGTTTCTATCACTACTTGTTGCTCAGGATAGGTACTACAAGTCCCAGCATTGCAGTATCTATCACCACAGGTTGCTCTGGAAAGGCACTACAAGTCCCAGCATTGCAGGATCTATCAAAGGCACTACAAGTCCCAGTATTGCAGGATTTAATCACCACAGGTTGCTCAGGATAGGCACTATAAGTCCCAGCATTGCAGCGTCTATCATGGGCACTACAAGTCATAGCATTGCGGGATCTATCACCACAGGTTGCTCTGGATAGGCACTACAAGTCCTAGCATTGCAGGATCTAACATAGGCACTACAAGCCCCAGCATTGCAGGATATATCACCACAGGTATCTGGATAAGGCCCTACAAGTCCCAGAATTGCAGGATCTATCATTGGCACTACATGTCCCAGCATTGCAGGATCTATCACCACAGGTTGCTCTGGAAAGACACTACAAGTCCCAGCATTGCAGGGTCTATCACCACTTGTTGCTCTGGAAATGCACTACAAGTCCCAGCATTGCAGGAACGATCATAGGCACTACAAGTTCCAGCAATGCAGGATCTATCACCACAGGTTGGCCAGAATAGGCACTACAAGTCCCAGCATTGCAAGATCTATCAACACAGGTTGCTCAGGATAGGCACTACAAGTCCCAGCATCGCAGTATCTATCACCACAGGTTGCTCTGGATAGGCACTGCAAGTCCCAGCATTGCAGGATCTATCATAGGCACTACAAGTCCCAGCATTGCCGGATCTATCATAGGCACTACAAGTCATAGTATTGAAGGATATATCAACACAGGTTGCTCAGGATAGGCACTACAAGTCCCAGCATTGTATGATATATCATAGGCATTACAAGTTCCAGCATTGCATTGTCTATCACCACTTGTTGCTCTGGACAGGCCCTACAAGTCCCAGCATTGCAGGATCTATCATAGGCACTACAAGTCCCAGCATTGCAGGATTTAATCACCAGGGGTTACTCAGGATATTCACTACAAGTCCCAGCATTGCAGGATCTATCACCACAAGTTGCCCAGAATAGGCACTACAAGTCCCAGCATTGCAAGATCTATCAACACAGGTTGCTCTGGATAGGCACTAGAAGTCCCAGCATTGCAGGATCTATCAAAGGCACTAGAAGTCATAGCATTGCAGAATCTATCACCACAGGTTGCTTTGGAAATGCACTACAAGTCCCAGCATTGCAGGATCTATCAAAGGCACTGCAAGTCATAGTATTGCAGGATCTATCATAGACACTACAAGTCCCAGCATTGCAGGATCTATCAAATGCACTACAAGTCGCAGCATTGCAGCATCTATCATAGGTACTACAAGTCATAGCATTGCAGGATCTATCATAGGCACTACAAGTCACAGCATTGCAGGTTATATCACCATAGGTTGCTCTGTATAGGCACTACAAGTCCCAGCATTGCAGGATTTATCACCACAGGTTGCTCTGGAAAGGCACTACAAGTCCCAGCATTGCAGGGTTTATCAAAACTTGATGCTCTGGATAGGCACTACAAGTCCCATTATTGCTGGATCTATCACCACAGATTGCTCTGGAAAGGCACTACAAGTCCCAGCATTGCAGCATCTATCATAGGCACTACAAGTCTGAGCATTGCAGGATCTATCACCACAGGTTGCTCTGTATAGGCACTACAAGTCCCAGCATTGCAGGATATATCATAGGTACTACAAGTCCTAGCATTGCAGGATCTATCAAAGGCACTATAAGTCCCAGCTTTGCAGGGTCTATCACCACTTGTTGCCCTGGTTAGGCACTACAAGTCCCAGCATTGCAGGATCTATCACCACAGGTTGCTCTGGAAAGGCACTACAAGTACGAGCATTCAGGATCTATCAAAGGCACTACAAGTCCCAGCATTGCAGGATCTATCACCACAGGTTGCTCTGGATAGGCACTACAAGTCTCAGCATTGAAGGATCTATCATAGGCAATACAAGTAACAGAATTGAAGGATCTATCACCACTTGTTGCTCTGGATAGGCACTACATGTCCCAGCATTGCAGGATCTATCATAGGCACTACAAGTCCCAGCATTGTAGGATCTATCATATTCACTGCAAGTCCCAGCATTGCAGGATCTATCACCACAGGTTGCTCAGGAAAGGAACTACAAGTCCCAGCATTGCAGGATCTGTCACCACAGGTTGCTGTGCAAAGGCACCACAAGTCCCAGCATTGCAGGATCTATCAAAGGTACTACAAGTCCTAGCATTGCAGGGTTTTTCACCATTTGTTGCTCTGGATAGGCACTACAAATCCCAGCATTGCAGGATCTATCACCACAGGTTGCTCTGGAAAGGCACTACAAGTCCCAGCATTGCAGGATCTATCAAAGGCACTACAAGTCCCAGCATTGCAGGGTCTATCACCACTTGTTGCTCTGGATAGGCCCTACAAGTCCCTGCTTTGCAGTATCTATCATAGGCATTAAAAGTCCCAGCACTGCAGGTTCTATCAACACAGGTTGCTCAGGATTAGGGATGAGCCGAACACCCCCCGGTTCGGTTCGCACCAGAACCCGCGAACGGACCGCAAGTTCGCACGAACGTTAGAACCCCATTGACGTCTATGGGACTCGAACGTTCGAAATCAAAAGTGCTCATTTTAAAGGCTAATTTGCATGGTATTGTCCTAAAAAGGGTTTGGGGACCCGGGTCCTACCCCAGGGGACATGTATCAATGCAAAAAAAACTTTTAAAAACGGCCGTTTTTTCGGGAGCAGTGATTTTAATGATGCTTAAAGTAAAAAAAAAAAAGTGAAATATTCCTTTAAATATCGTACCTGGGGGGTGTCTATAGTATGCCTGTAAAGTGACGCGTGTTTCCCATGTTTAGAACAGTCCCTGCACCAAATGTCATTTTTAAAGGAAAAAATCTCATTTAAAACTGCTTGCGGGTTTAATGTCATGTCGGGTCCTGGCAATATGGATGAAAATCAGTGAGACAAACGGCATGGGTACCCCCCAGTCCATTACCAGGCCCTTTGGGTCTTGTATGGATATTAAGGGGAACCCCGCACCCAAATTAAAATAAGGAAAGGTCCCTATATACTCTGAACAGCAGTATACAGGCGGTGCAAACAAGACAGGGACTGTAGGTTTGTTGTTAAGTAGAATCTGTTTGTAATTTTGAACATTTTTAATGTGTTTAGCTCCAGCCAAAAAATCTTTTCTAAGCTTTTTGGAAAACATAGGGAAGGGTTATCACCCCTGTGACATTTGTTTTGCGTCTTTCCTCCTCTTCAGAAGATTTCACCTCACTTTTTTGTCCCAATGAAAAATGTTTTTTGAAAATTTGGGTTTTTTTGTGGAACAAGGATTGGAAAGCATCAGTGGAAAGGAGAAATTGTTTTCCCATATTAACTCTTACATGAGAGAATTTCCCTTCCTATGGGTAGATTTCATCTCACTTCCTGTTGTCTCCTTCCGTTTGCAAGTAGGAGTCGTTTGTAAGTTAGATGTTTGAAAGTAGGGTCCTGCCCTATATACTCAGCAGAAATTTGGGCCTTAGGTGTTGCTGTGGCCAAAACACTGTAAGCCCTCACAGGGCCCTGCTGTGAAATATTAGATCAAGAATTGTAATTACATGCCCCTGTTGAACAGGAGCTGAAAAATTAGGCCTTAGGCACTGGTGCTGGTGCCACAACACTGCAACCCCTCACAGACACTCTAGTTGGAACGCAGGAACGAGCCCTGCTGCAAAGTATTGCATCAAAAATTGTAATTACACGCCCCTGTTAGACAGGGGCAGAAAAATTGGGCCTTAGGCACTGGTGCTGGTGCCACAACACTGCAACCCCTCACAGACACTCTAGTTGGAATGCAGGAACGAGCCCTGCTGCAAAGTATTGCATCAAAAATTGTAATTTCACGCCCCTGTTAGACAGGGGCAGAAAAATTGGGCCTTAGGCACTGGTGCTGGTGCCACAACACTGCAACCCCTCACAGACACTCTAGTTGGAATGCAGGAACGAGCCGTGCTGCAAAGTATTACATCAAAAATTGTAATTACACGCCCCTGTTATACAGGGGCTGAAAAATTGTGCCTTAGGCACTGGTGGTGGCGCCCAGAACCAAAAATGTTCTTACAAGCTATCAGCGTGATGATTGAGGAGGAAGAGGATAATTACTCAGGGATAATCACTCAGCATCAGCATAGGCAGTCTTTGAAGGGATCTGAAAAAAATTATTCAGTTACATCAGCATCAGGTGCTTGGTAGCTGGTGGTGATCCAAGACTGATTCATTTTTATGAAGGTCAGCCGATCGACCGAGTCAGTGGACAGACGCACCCTGTGATCGGTTACCACGCCTCCAGCAGCACTGAATGTACGTTCCGAAAGAACGCTGGATGCAGGACAGGCCAGTAGCTCAATTGCATACTGTGCAAGCTCTGGCCAGTGATCCATCCTCAAGACCCAGTAACCCAGAGGATTTTCGGTGGGAAAGGTGTCCAAGTCTGATCTTGCCCCTAGGTATTCCTGCACCATGTAAAACAGACGCTGGCGATGGTTGCTGGAACCGATCATACCTTGGGGCTGCGGACCAAAAAATTGTCTGAACGCATCGGTCAGACGGCCACCTTCTCCACCGCTCCTTCTTTGACTGACCGAAGCCTCAGCAACACGTTGTCCAGAAACAGGAGTTTGTAACCTCCCAGTCTCTGGGAACGCGTTGCACAGACCTTTCTGCAAGGCCTCCCGAAGATGTTTCATCCTCTGCTCCCTCTGCGATGGCAAGATAAGGTCCGCAACCTTACCCTTGTAACGTGGATCAAGGAGGGTTGCCAGCCAGTATTGGTCCTTCTCCTTGATACCACGAATACGAGGATCCTTACGCAGGCTTTGCAGGATCAGGGAGGCCATGCAGCGTAGGTTTGCTGAGGCATTCGGTCCGGAGTCCTCTGGGTCACTAAGGACAACAACGTCCGCAGCCACCTCCTCCCAGCCACGTACAAGTCCATGTGTTCCTTGGGACTGATCCCTTAAAGACTGCTGATGCTGAGTGCCAGGCTCCACCTCCATACTGACACAATCTTCCTCCTCCTCCTCCTCCTCCTCCTCCTCGTCCTCTTCCTGTGTGATCGGCGGGCACGCAGGAACACTGTCTGGATAAAGGGGGCCTTGAGAGCTAAGGAAGTCCTCCTCTTCCTGCCTCTGTTCTGCCTCAAGTGCCCTGTCCATTATTCCACGCAGCGTGTGCTCCAACAGGTGGACAAGGGGGACAGTGTCACTGATGCATGCACTGTCAGTGCTCACCATCCTCGTGGCCTCCTCGAATGGTGACAGGACAGTGCATGCATCCCTGATCATGGCCCACTGGCGTGGGGAAAAAAAAACCAAGGTCCCCTGACCCTGTCCTGGTGCCATAGTCGCACAGGTACTCATTGATGGCCCTCTGCTGCGTGTGCAGCCGCTGCAGCATGGCCAACGTCGAGTTCCACCTGGTGGGCATGTCACAGATTAGGCGGTTCTTGGGCAGGTTAAACTCCTTTTGGAGGTCCGTCAGCCGAGCACTGGCATTATATGACCGGCGGAAATGCACAGAGACTTTCCTGGCCTGCCTCAGGACATCCTGTAAGCCCGGGTACCTGCCCAAGAACCGCTGCACCACCAAGTTAAGGACGTGAGCCAAACAGGGCACATGGGTCAGTTGTCCCTGTCGGAGGGCAGAGAGGAGGTTGGTGCCATTGTCGCAAACCACCATTCCTGCCTTAAGTTGGCGTGGCGTCAACCACCTCTGAACCTGCCCCTGCAGAGCTGACAGAACCTCTGCCCCAGTGTGGCTCCTGTCCCCCAAGCACACCAGCTCAAGCACCGCATGGCATCTTTTGGCCTGCGTACTTGCGTAGCCCCTTGAACGCCTACGGAGCACCGCTGGTTCCGAGGAAGAGGCCATGGAGGAAGAAGAAGAGGAGGGGGTGGAGGAGAGAGGTGTGTCACAATCAGCATTTTGGAGGCGTGGTGGCGGAACAACCTCCAACACTACTGCACCTTGTCCTGCATCCTTCCCAGCTGCCAGCAGAGTCACCCAATGCGCCGTGAAACTTAAGTAACGTCCCTGTCCATGCCTGCTGGACCATGAGTCAGCGGTAATATGCACCTTACCGCTGACCGCCCTGTCCAGCGAGGCATGGACATTGCCTTCCACATGCCGGTAGAGAGCCGGAATCGCCTTCCGTGAGAAAAAGTGGCGTTTGGGTACCTGCCACTGAGGAACCGCACATTCCACAAACTCACGGAAGGGGGCAGAGTCTACCAACTGAAAAGGCAGCAGTTGAAGTGCTAGCAATTTTGCCAAGCTAGCATTCAACCGCTGGGCATGTGGATGGCTGGGAGCAAACTTCTTTCGGCGGTGCAGCAGCTGGGGCAGGGAAATTTGCCTGGTACAATCTGACGTCGGTGTACCAAAAGCAGATTGCCCACAAGTACTTGGCTGTGACACACCTAATTCTACACCTTCATTCCTCTCACTGCAGGTCTCAGAGAGGACTGAAGGTCTAGTGGGGTTGGAAATCTCAGCTGATGAGGAGCAAGGAGAGATCCTCTTTGTTCTTTGGTGTGGGTCTTTCAGATACGCTTGCCAACGAACTGCATGGCAGGTCAACATATGTCTGGTCAAGCATGTGGTACCCAAGCGGGAGATGTTTTGGCCACGCGAGATACGCTTGAGACATATGTTGCAAATAGCAGCGGTGCGATCTGATGCACTCGTCTCAAAAAAGGCCCACACCAAAGAACTTTTTGAATAACGCGCAGAGACTGCAGCGCCCTGCACATGTGGAGCTTTGGGGTGTGATGCAGTCAATGTGCTGCCCTTAGGCTGGCCCCTGGAGGGCATCCTGCCTAGTTGGTGATGTGCCACCTCCTCCTCCTCCTCCTCCTCCTCTCTCCTATCAGGCACCCACGTTGAGTCAGTGACCTCATCATCCCCTCCCTCCTCATCACTGGAGCAAACCTGGCAGTATGCTGCAGCAGGGGGAGCATGACTGCCAGATTGCTGTCCTTCTTGGGCACCCCCTCTGTCCGTGCTCATGTTACTGCCTTCATTGAGCTCAGTATCATCATCAGAGCCTTCCAAACGCTGGGCATCCTCCTGGAGCATGTACCCAACACTGTGGTCAAACAGTTCGAGGGAATCCTCATGAGGACATGGTGGAGCTAGGGAAGGAGTCACTGATGACATTGAGCTGAGGGAAGAGGCCGCTGCTTTGCCAGACAAAGCACCCTGGGCATGGGTGAGAGAGGATGAGGAGGATGAGGACGGCTTGGTCATCCACTCGACCAAGTCTTCCGCATGTTGCGGCTCAACACGGCCAGCTGCCGAAAAAAAGGCCAAGCGTGTCCCATGGCCACGTGCTGATGAGGATGCACCGTCTCCACGACCAGCACTAGACACAGAGCCTGCTTGCCCTCTCTTATTGGCTTGTGACTGTCTGCCTCTCCTTCTTGGCCTTCCAGACATACTAATGGCCTGTAGCTGCACTAAGCTGGGATAGAACACCTGTAATTTTCTTCAGGTAGCTTTATATACTGTAACCAGACAAGCCTGCCTGTCAGTAGGAAGATAACAGGAACGGATCTAGCTGAACACTGTGAGCAGGACGTACTGCACTAAATGTATATAGCAGGAACGGATCTAGCTGAACACTGTGAGCAGGACGCACTGTACTAAATGTAAATAGTCTAGCTGCCTGACCGTGGTACTAATAGGATCAAAAAGAACACCTGTAATTTTCTTAAGGTAGCTTTATATACTGTAACCAGACAAGCCTGCCTGTCAGTAGGAAGATAACAGGAACGGATCTAGCTGAACACTGTGAGCAGGACACACTGTACTAAATGTAAATAGTCTAGCTGCCTGACCGTGGTACTAATAGGATCAAAAAGAACACCTGTAATTTTCTTCAGGTAGCTTTATATACTGTAACCAGACAAGCCTGCCTGTCAGTAGGAAGATAACAGGAACGGATCTAGCTGAACACTGTGAGCAGGACACACTGTACTAAATGTAAATAGTCTAGCTGCCTGACCGTGGTACTAATAGGATCAAAAAGAACACCTGTAATTTTCTTCAGGTAGCTTTATATACTGTAACCAGACAAGCCTGCCTGTCAGTAGGAAGATAACAGGAACGGATCTAGCTGAACACTGTGAGCAGGACGCACTGCACTAAATGTAAATACCAGGAACGGATCTAGCTGAACACTGTGAGCAGGACGCACTGCACTGAATGTAAATAGCAGGAACGGATCTAGCTGAACACTGTGAGCAGGACGCACTGCACTGAATGTAAATAGCAGGAACGGATCTAGCTGAACACTGTGAGCAGGACGCACTGCACTGAATGTAAATAGCAGGAACGGATCTAGCTGAACACTGTGAGCAGGACGCACTGCACTGAATGTAAATAGCAGGAACGGATCTAGCTGAACACTGTGAGCAGGACGTACTGCACTAAATGTATATAGCAGGAACGGATCTAGCTGAACACTGTGAGCAGGACGCACTGCACTGAATGTAAATAGCAGGAACGGATCTAGCTGAACACTGTGAGCAGGACGCACTGCACTGAATGTAAATAGCAGGAACGGATCTAGCTGAACACTGTGAGCAGGACGCACTGCACTGAATGTAAATAGCAGGAACGGATCTAGCTGAACACTGTGAGCAGGACGTACTGCACTAAATGTATATAGCAGGAACGGATCTAGCTGAACACTGTGAGCAGGACGCACTGCACTGAATGTAAATAGCAGGAACGGATCTAGCTGAACACTGTGAGCAGGACGCACTGCACTAAATGTAAATACCAGGAACGGATCTAGCTGAACACTGTGAGCAGGACGCACTGCACTGAATGTAAATAGCAGGAACGGATCTAGCTGAACACTGTGAGCAGGACGCACTGCACTGAATGTAAATAGCAGGAACGGATCTAGCTGAACACTGTGAGCAGGACGCACTGCACTGAATGTAAATAGCAGGAACGGATCTAGCTGAACACTGTGAGCAGGACGCACTGCACTGAATGTAAATAGCAGGAACGGATCTAGCTGAACACTGTGAGCAGGACGTACTGCACTAAATGTATATAGCAGGAACGGATCTAGCTGAACACTGTGAGCAGGACGCACTGCACTGAATGTAAATAGCAGGAACGGATCTAGCTGAACACTGTGAGCAGGACGCACTGCACTAAATGTAAATACCAGGAACGGATCTAGCTGAACACTGTGAGCAGGACGCACTGCACTGAATGTAAATAGCAGGAACGGATCTAGCTGAACACTGTGAGCAGGACGCACTGCACTGAATGTAAATAGCAGGAACGGATCTAGCTGAACACTGTGAGCAGGACGCACTGCACTGAATGTAAATAGCAGGAACGGATCTAGCTGAACACTGTGAGCAGGACGCACTGCACTGAATGTAAATAGCAGGAACGGATCTAGCTGAACACTGTGAGCAGGACACACTGCACTAAATAGTCTAGATAGAAGATAACAGGAACGGATCTAGCTAAACTGAATACAGTGTATATATATATATGCAACACCTGGGATGCATATATATACACAATACACTGTAAGTGCAGCTAACTGACTGACTGTTCTGCCTAATCTATCTAACTCAAATCAAATGACACTGTCTCTCTCTCTCTCTATCTCTCAGCACACCGGAACACACACTACACAGGGCCGCCGTGCAGGTGGCCTTATATAGTGTGGGGTGTGTACTAAATCCCCTGAGCCATAATTGGCCAAAGCCACCCTGGCTTTGGCCAATTACAGCTCTCTCTACTGACGGCGCTGTGATTGGCCAAGCATGCGGGTCATAGTGCATGCTTGGCCAATCATCAGCCAGCAATGCACTGCGATGCCGCAGTGAATTATGGGCCGTGACGCGCCACACGAATTTGGCGCGAACGGCCCATATCGTTCGCAATTCGACGGACGGTCGAACAGCCGATGTTCGAGTCGAACATGGGTTCGACTCGAACACGAAGCTCATCCCTACTCAGGATAGGCACTACAAGTCCCAACATTGCAGCATCTATCATAGGCACTACAAGTCATAGCATTGCAGGATCTATCACCACAGGTTGCTAAGGAAAGGAACTACAATCCCAGCATTGCAGGATATATCGCCACAGGTTGCTCTGGAAAGGAACTACAAGTCCCAGCATTGCAGGATCTATCAAAGGTACTACAAGTCCCAGCATTGCAGGGTCTATCACCACTTGTTGCTCTGGATAGGCACTACAAGTCCCAGCATTGTAGGATCTATTACCACAGGTTGCTCTGGAAAGGCACTACAATTACCAGCATTGCAGTATCTATCATAGGCACTACAAGTTCTAGCATTGCAGGATCTATAATAGGAACTTCAAGTCCAAGCATTACAGGATAACTCACCACAGGTTGCTCAGGATAGGCACTACAAGTCCCAGCATTGCAGGATCTATCACCACAGGTTGCTCTGGATAGGCACTACAAGTCCCAGCATTGCAGGATATATCATAGGTACAACAAGTGCTAGCATTGCAGGATCTATCACCACAGGTTGCTCAGGATAATCACTACAATTCCCAACATTGCAGGATCTATCATAGGCACTACAAGTCCTAGCATTGCAGGATCTATAATAGGCACTACAAGCCCCAGCATTGCAGGATCACTCACCACAGGTTGCTCAGGATAGGCACTACAAGTCCCAGCATTGCAGGATCTATCACCACAGGTTGCTCTGGATAGGCACTACAAGTCTCAGCATTGAAGGATCTATCATAGGCAATACAAGTACCAGAATTGCAGGATTTAGCACCACTTGTTGCTCTGGATAGGCACTACAAGTCCCAGCATTGCAGGATCTATCATAGGCACTACAAGTCCAAGCATTGCAGGATCTATCACCACAGGTTGCTCAGGAAAGGAACTACAAGTCCCAGAATTGCAGGATCTGTCACCACAGGTTGCTCAGGAAAGGCACTACAAGTCCCAGCATTGCAGGATCTATCAAAGGTACTACAAGTCCTAGCATTGCAGGGTCTTTCACCATTTGTTGCTCTGGATAGGCACTACAAATCCCAGCATTGCAGGATCTATCACCACAGGTTGCTCTGGAAAGGCACTACAAGTCCCAGCATTGCAGGATCTATCAAATGCACTACAAGTCCCAGCATTGCAGGGTCTATCACCACTTGTTGCTCTGGATAGGCCCTACAAGTCCCTGCTTTGCAGTATCTATCATAGGCATTAAAAGTCCCAGCACTGCAGGTTCTATCAACACAGGTTGCTCAGGATAGGCACTACAAGTCCCAACATTGCAGCATCTATCATAGGCACTACAAGTCATAGCATTGCAGGATCTATCACCACAGGTTGCTAAGGAAAGGAACTACAATCCCAGCATTGCAGGATATATCACCACAGGTTGCTCTGGAAAGGAACTACAAGTCCCAGCATTGCAGGATCTATCAAAGGTACTACAAGTCCCAGCATTGCAGGGTCTATCACCACTTGTTGCTCTGGATAGGCACTACAAGTCCCAGCATTGTAGGATCTATCACCACAGGTTGCTCTGGAAAGGCACTACAATTACCAGCATTGCAGTATCTATCATAGGCACTACAAGATCTAGCATTGCAGGATCTATAATAGGAACTACAAGTCCAAGCATTGCAGGATAACTCACCACAGGTTGCTCAGGATAGGCACTAAAAGTCCCAGCATTGCAGGATCTATCACCACAGGTTGCTCTGGATAGGCACTACAAGTCCCAGCATTGCAGGATATATCATAGGTACAACAAGTGCTAGCATTGCAGGATCTATCACCACAGGTTGCTCAGGATAGGCACTACAATTCCCAACATTGCAGGATCTATCATAGGCACTACAAGTCCTAGCATTGCAGGATCTATAATAGGCACTACAAGTCCCAGCATTGCAGGGTCTATCACCACTTGTTGCTCTGGGTAGGCACTACAAGTCCCAGCATTGCAGGATCTATCATAGGCACTACAAGTCATAGAATTGAAGGATATATCAACACAGGTTGCTCAGAATAGGCACTACAAGTTCCAGCATTTAATGATCTATCACATGCATTACAAGTCCCAGCATTGCAGGATCTATCATAGTCAGTACAAGTACCAGAATTGCAGGATCTATCACCACAGGTTGCTCAGGATATTCACTACAAATCCCAGGATTGTAGGATCTATCATAGGCACTGCAAGTCCTAGCATTGCGGGATCTATCACCACAGGTTGCTCTGGATAGGCACTACAAGTCCTAGCATTGCAGGATCTAACATAGGCACTACAAGCCCCAGCATTGCAGGATATATCACCACAGGTATCTGGATAAGGCCCTACAAGTCCCAGAATTGCAGGATCTATCATTGGCACTACATGTCCCAGCATTGCAGGATCTATCACCACAGGTTGCTCTGGAAAGACACTACAAGTCCCAGCATTGCAGGGTCTATCACCACTTGTTGCTCTGGAAATGCACTACAAGTCCCAGCATTGCAGGAACGATCATAGGCACTACAAGTTCCAGCAATGCAGGATCTATCACCACAGGTTGGCCAGAATAGGCACTACAAGTCCCAGCATTGCAAGATCTATCAACACAGGTTGCTCAGGATAGGCACTACAAGTCCCAGCATCGCAGTATCTATCACCACAGGTTGCTCTGGATAGGCACTGCAAGTCCCAGCATTGCAGGATCTATCATAGGCACTACAAGTCCCAGCATTGCCGGATCTATCATAGGCACTACAAGTCATAGTATTGAAGGATATATCAACACAGGTTGCTCAGGATAGGCACTACAAGTCCCAGCATTGTATGATATATCATAGGCATTACAAGTTCCAGCATTGCATTGTCTATCACCACTTGTTGCTCTGGACAGGCCCTACAAGTCCCAGCATTGCAGGATCTATCATAGGCACTACAAGTCCCAGCATTGCAGGATTTAATCACCAGGGGTTACTCAGGATAGGCACTACAAGTCCCAGCATTGCAGGATCTATCACCACAAGTTGCCCAGAATAGGCACTACAAGTCCCAGCATTGCAAGATCTATCAACACAGGTTGCTCTGGATAGGCACTAGAAGTCCCAGCATTGCAGGATCTATCAAAGGCACTAGAAGTCATAGCATTGCAGAATCTATCACCACAGGTTGCTTTGGAAATGCACTACAAGTCCCAGCATTGCAGGATCTATCAAAGGCACTGCAAGTCATAGTATTGCAGGATCTATCATAGACACTACAAGTCCCAGCATTGCAGGATCTATCAAATGCACTACAAGTCGCAGCATTGCAGCATCTATCATAGGTACTACAAGTCATAGCATTGCAGGATCTATCATAGGCACTACAAGTCACAGCATTGCAGGTTATATCACCATAGGTTGCTCTGTATAGGCACTACAAGTCCCAGCATTGCAGGATTTATCACCACAGGTTGCTCTGGAAAGGCACTACAAGTCCCAGCATTGCAGGGTTTATCAAAACTTGATGCTCTGGATAGGCACTACAAGTCCCATTATTGCTGGATCTATCACCACAGATTGCTCTGGAAAGGCACTACAAGTCCCAGCATTGCAGCATCTATCATAGGCACTACAAGTCTGAGCATTGCAGGATCTATCACCACAGGTTGCTCTGTATAGGCACTACAAGTCCCAGCATTGCAGGATATATCATAGGTACTACAAGTCCTAGCATTGCAGGATCTATCAAAGGCACTATAAGTCCCAGCATTGCAGGGTCTATCACCACTTGTTGCCCTGGTTAGGCACTACAAGTCCCAGCATTGCAGGATCTATCACCACAGGTTGCTCTGGAAAGGCACTACAAGTACGAGCATTCAGGATCTATCAAAGGCACTACAAGTCCCAGCATTGCAGCATCTATCATAGGCACTACAAGTCTAAGCATTGCAGGATGTATCACCACAGGTTGCTCAGGATAGGCACTACAAGTCCCAGCATTGCAGGATCTATCACCACAGGTTGCTCAGGAAAGGAACTACAAGTCCCAGCATTGCAGGTTATATCACCACAGGTTGCTCTGTATAGGCACTACAAGTCCCAGCATTGCAGGATTTATCACCACAGGTTGCTCTGGAAAGGCACTAGAAGTCCCAGCATTGCAGGATCTATCAAAGGCACTACAAGTCCCAGCATTGCAGGGTCTATCATCACTTGTTGCTCTGGATAGGCACTACAAGTCCCATTATTGCAAGATCTATCACTACAGGTTGCTCTGGAAAGGCACTACAAGTCCCAGCATTGCAGGATCGATCAAAGGCACTACACGTCCCAGCATTGCAGCATCTATCATAGGAACTACAAGTCTGAGCATTGCAGGGTCTATCACCACTTGTTGCCCTGGTTAGGCACTAAAAGTCCCAGCATTGCAGGATCTATCACCACAGGTTGCTCTGGATAGGCACTACAAGTCCCAGCATTGCAGGATATATCATAGGTACAACAAGTGCTAGCATTGCAGGATCTATCACCACAGGTTGCTCAGGATAATCACTACAATTCCCAACATTGCAGGATCTATCATAGGCACTACAAGTCCTAGCATTGCAGGATCTATAATAGGCACTACAAGCCCCAGCATTGCAGGATCACTCACCACAGGTTGCTCAGGATAGGCACTACAAGTCCCAGCATTGTAGGATCTATCATAGGCACTACAAGTCATAGCATTGCAGGATAACTCACCACAGGTTGCTTAGGATAGGCACTACAAGTCCCAGCATTGCAGGATCTATCACCACAGGTTGCTCTGGATAGGCACTACAAGTCCCAGCATTGCAGGATATATCATAGGTACAACAAGTGCTAGCATTGCAGGATCTATCACCACAGGTTGCTCAGGATAATCACTACAATTCCCAACATTGCAGGATCTATCATAGGCACTACAAGTCCTAGCATTGCAGGATCTATAATAGGCACTACAAGCCCCAGCATTGCAGGATCACTCACCACAGGTTGCTCAGGATAGGCACTACAAGTCCCAGCATTGCAGGATCTATCACCACAGGTTGCTCTGGATTAGGGTGACCACGTGTCCCGGATTGCCCGGGATTGTCCCTGAATTCATATTTGTGTCCCGGGCACCTTCATTCCGGGACAATACAGTGTCCCGGAATGAAATAAGGACACACAGCTACACTAATAAACGGCACGGACTGGGGTGGATCTGCTTGGCTCGAGCCGGGGCCAGGTCGGCTCAGCTTGGGCTGGTCCACTCTGCTCCGACGGGGAGCATGTCCGCTCTGCTCAGACAAGCTACACAAGCCACCTCCCCCACCCCAGTCATCTCTATGGAGGGCTCCGTGTGCCGCGCTGCACGCTGGGAAGTGTAGTTTCCAGCACAGCCCCGTGCAGATTCACTTCTCACTCACATGGCAGACAGGAGGCGTGGAGGGGACGCTCGCCTTGTCCAAGGACAGCGAGGAGGAAGAAGAGTCTGATAGGGAGAGCGCAGGCTTCAGGGAACAGCCTACTAGGAACAAGTGAGAACCAAGAGGTCGGGGAGACAGTCAGAGGCAAGTCCTTATGTGTAAGTGTCCCCCTGCCTATCCCACAGTCCCCCTGCCCATCCCACAGTCCCCCTGCCCATCCCACAGTCCCCCTGCCCATCCCACAGTCCCCCTGCCCATCCCACAGTCCCCCTGCCCATCCCACAGTCCCCCTGCCCATCCCACAGTCCCCCTGTCCATCCCTCAGTCCCCCTGTCCATCCCTCAGTCCCCCTGTCCATCCCTCAGTCCCCCTGTCCATCCCTCAGTCCCCCTGTCCATCCCTCAGTCCGCCTGTCCATCCCTCAGTCCGCCTGTCCATCCCTCAGTCCGCCTGTCCATCCCTCAGTCCGCCTGTCCATCCCTCAGTCCGCCTGTCTGTCCCCCTGTCCATCCCATTGTTCTCCTGTGCATCCCACTGTCCTTCTGACTACTCTGCGCCCCCCTGACCACTCTGCAGCCCCCCCCTCCACCCCACTGCCTCCCCCTGTGCATCCCGCTGGTGTGGGGTTCTTTGGGGTGCTGTGGTTAGGGTGGTCTACTTTGGGGTGCCTTAGATATGATGGACTGATTTGGAGTGTTTGAGATAGAATGGGCCACTTTGGTGTGGTGTTGATAGTGTGGGTTGCTATAGCTAGGATGGACTACTTTAAACTGTCAGTGGAAGGGTGCAGTGGATAGAAAGGATTGTTGTAAGGTAGGGTGGGTTTTAAATTTAGGCCCCTTCCACGGTTAACACAATGTGGCTACACCCTCTGTTCGCTACACCCCCTTTAAGCCAATATTTAGCGCAATTTAAGACATGTCCACTGTTCACCACGATCTTTTTTTCATACGCCCCTGCCCCAAAAATTAGCAAAAAAAATGTCAAAAATCATCTTTTTTTGGAGGGGGGGGGGGGGTGTCCCTGAATGGCAGTTTAGAAATGTGGTCACCCTACTCTGGATAGGCACTACAAGTCCCAGCATTGTAGGATCTATCACCACAGGTTGCTCTGGAAAGGCACTACAATTACCAGCATTGCAGTATCTATCATAGGCACTACAAGTTCTAGCATTGCAGGATCTATAATAGGAACTACAAGTCCAAGCATTGCAGGACAACTCACCACAGGTTGCTCAGGATAGGCACTACAAGTCCCAGCATTGCAGGATCTATCACCACAGGTTGCTCTGGATAGGCACTACAAGTCCCAGCATTGCAGGATATATCATAGGTACAACAAGTGCTAGCATTGCAGGATCTATCACCACAGGTTGCTCAGGATAATCACTACAATTCCCAACATTGCAGGATCTATCATAGGCACTACAAGTCCTAGCATTGCAGGATCTATAATAGGCACTACAAGCCCCAGCATTGCAGGATCACTCACCACAGGTTGCTCAGGATAGGCACTACAAGTCCCAGCATTGCAGGATCTATCACCACAGGTTGCTCTGGATAGGCACTACAAGTCTCAGCATTGAAGGATCTATCATAGGCAATACAAGTACCAGAATTGCAGGATCTATCACTACTTGTTGCTCTGGATAGGCACTACAAGTCCCAGCATTGCAGGATCTATCATAGGCACTACAAGTCCCAGCATTGTAGGATCTATCATAGGCACTGCAAGTCCCAGCATTGCAGGATCTATCACCACAGGTTGCTCAGGAAAGGAACTACAAGTCCCAGCATTGCAGGATCTGTCACCACAGGTTGCTGTGCAAAGGCACTACAAGTCCCAGCATTGCAGGATCTATCAAAGGTACTACAAGTCCTAGCATTGCAGGGTCTTTCACCATTTGTTGCTCTGGATAGGCACTACAAATCCCAGCATTGCAGGATCTATCACCACAGGTTGCTCTGGAAAGGCACTACAAGTCCCAGCATTGCAGGATCTATCAAAGGCACTACAAGTCCCAGCATTGCAGGGTCTATCACCACTTGTTGCTCTGGATAGGCCCTACAAGTCCCTGCTTTGCAGTATCTATCATAGGCATTAAAAGTCCCAGCACTGCAGGTTCTATCAACACAGGTTGCTCAGGATAGGCACTACAAGTCCCAACATTGCAGCATCTATCATAGGCACTACAAGTCATAGCATTGCAGGATCTATCACCACAGGTTGCTAAGGAAAGGAACTACAATCCCAGCATTGCAGGATATATCACCACAGGTTGCTCTGGAAAGGAACTACAAGTCCCAGCATTGCAGGATCTATCAAAGGTACTACAAGTCCCAGCATTGCAGGGTCTATCACCACTTGTTGCTCTGGATAGGCACTACAAGTCCCAGTATTGTAGGATCTATCACCACAGGTTGCTCTGGAAAGGCACTACAATTACCAGCATTGCAGTATCTATCATAGGCACTACAAGTTCTAGCATTGCAGGATCTATAATAGGAACTACAAGTCCAAGCATTGCAGGATAACTCACCACAGGTTGCTCAGGATAGGCACTACAAGTCCCAGCATTGCAGGATCTATCACCACAGGTTGCTCTGGATAGGCACTACAAGTCCCAGCATTGCAGGATATATCATAGGTACAACAAGTGCTAGCATTGCAGGATCTATCACCACAGGTTGCTCAGGATAGGCACTACAATTCCCAACATTGCAGGATCTATCATAGGTACTACAAGTCCTAGCATTGCAGGATCTATAATAGGCACTACAAGCCCCAGCATTGCAGGATCACTCACCACAGGTTGCTCAGGATAGGCACTACAAGTCCCAGCATTGCAGGATCTATCACCACAGGTTGCTCTCGAAAGGCACTACAAGTCCCAGCATTGCAGGATCTATCAAAGGCACTACAAGTCCCAGCATTGCAGGGTCTATCACCACTTGTTGCTCTGGGTAGGCACTACAAGTCCCAGCATTGCAGGATCTATCATAGGCACTACAAGTCCCAGCATTGCCGGATCTATCATAGGCACTACAAGTCATAGAATTGAACGATATATCAACACAGGTTGCTCAGAATAGGCACTACAAGTTCCAGCATTTAATGATCTATCACATGCATTACAAGTCCCAGCATTGCAGGATCTATCATAGTCAGTACAAGTACCTTGACTAGTGTAGTCCAAATGTTACCTTCCTTACCTTACCATAATTCCCCTTTTATACTCCACCTCTTAACCAAAAACCCCACCTTAAAATGATGAGACCACACATTTTATTTTGGAGTAATATGGCCACAACAGCCCTTTTATTATAAAACAACTCCAAAATAAATTACTCCAATAAATAACCGATAAATAACCAATAACACAAACAATGACATATTAATAACGTAAACGGTTAACCCCAGTCTGATGGTCTCTGACGGTGACCCCCCTTTCAACCATCCATATATATATATATATATATATATATATATATATATATATATATATATATATAAAACTATATATATAACCATGTATAACCATGTATAAACAACCATGTATAAACAACGCACTGCGGGACTTTTCCAACTAATAGGCCTCCAGCTGTAGCCGCTCGGAGACAACCGTTTTCCCGCAGCTCCACCAAAAACCAGTATTCCCTCCACCGTTCAGGAATACACCGGAGGGGAACATGCTAATGATGAGCCCCCCACCCCTTTAAATCCATCAGTTTTACCGCCCCCGTCAAAGACCACCAGAAGAAAACTACCGCCCCCATCCCAACGTAGTCACCTCAGCTGTCATGACGACCTGTTCATTCCTGAAACGAGAAAATACAAACAACACTACACACAACACAATACATTACTTCCCTGTCAATTAAAAAAGGGAGGGAGGGTGGGAAAAACTGCCTCCTCTGTTAAACTTATTTTCTCACACTGACCGCTCTACTCCTCCCCCCCTTAAATATTACCACTCCCCTTTGCTACCAACTTAACTTTCGGGCCTCCCCTTTCTCCCATAAAACCTTTACCTGCTCTTTTAACCCTTTCAGTGTCTCCATTAGACACACTGTCATGCCCGGCCCTCCACTACCCCTCCTTCTAGTCAGTTTCATTCCGGGCCTCACTTGACTAGTGTAGTCCAAATGTTACCTTCCTTACCTTACCATAATTCCCCTTTTATACTCCACCTCTTAACCAAAAACCCCACCTTAAAATGATGAGACCACACATTTTATTTTGGAGTAATATGGCCACAACAGCCCTTTTATTATAAAACAACTCCAAAATAAATCACTCCAATAAATAACCGATAAATAACCAATAACACAAACAATGACATATTAATAACGTAAACGGTTAACCCCAGTCTGATGGTCTCTGACGGTGACCCCCCTTTCCACCATATATATATATATATATATATATATATATAACTATATATATAACCATGTATAACCATGTATAAACAACCATGTATAAACAACGCACTGCGGGACTTTTCCAACTAATAGGCCTCCAGCTGTAGCCGCTCGGAGACAACCGTTTTCCCGCAGCTCCACCAAAAACCAGTATTCCCTCCACCGTTCAGGAATACACCGGAGGGGAACATGCTAATGATGAGCCCCCCACCCCTTTAAATCCATCAGTTTTACCGCCCCCGTCAAAGACCACCAGAATAAAACTACCGCCACAGCCCGAAAGCGTGACCCCTTACGTTTGAGGGCACCTCCACACCCTCAGAGCCTGCTGTATCCCTTCCTGTAAACCCAGGGACCATAAATCAATCCCCACGTCGGAGAGATGAACCCCATCCCTCCTAAGGTATAAACCCACATTCGTCTCCAGCTCTCGATGACGAATCACAATCCCACCCTGCTGTCTGACGAAACGCCCAACCACTTTATTAATCCTGATGCGCGTTTTATTGATGCTCGCCACTGATCTAGCCCAACGCCAATTTGTTCTGGCAACTATGTCAGACCAAACTAAAAGGGTAGCTGGAAATTTTTCCCGCAACTGCATAAAATCTGCTTTGATGTCCGCCATCAGATCCCTGACCGACCGGACACCTAAGTCATTCCCTCCCGCGTGAATCACTAAAACGTCAGGGGGCCTATCCAACCTCACATACCTCTCCACCTCTCCCAATACTCTACCCCATAACATTCCTGGTCTACCCAACCAGCGTATATACGCCTCCTTTCTGGAAATCCCCAGCTGTCTGCCGTCCGGACGCACGTCACCTCTCCTGGCCCCCCAGCAAACATAGGAGTGACCAACGATCCAGACAAGGCGCACAGGGTTTCCATCTGTAATGCAAACAAGACACAAGATAGCGGCACCCACTGATTCTAAACCTGACTCACTAAACCAACTACAAAATTAACACCCACCCCTTGAACAACCGTATGCTAATATGCATTAATTTATTCCATCACCAAATTAGGTCTTACATAAGACCGAAATCTCCTAGACTCCCACCTCCCGAGTCTGCGCACCGCCGCCTCGTCCAACCCGCATCTGGCGGCTTCTGTAGCTGCCCCTATGCGGAAGGAATGTGAAGCATAGTCCGACCCCACTAAACCAGCCCTTGTTAAACATTTTCGAAAGATCGTTATAAATTGAAAACGAGACAGATAAGACCCATCTTCATGCTTTAGGAACGGCCCCTCCCCCTTACACCTGATTAACCTAAATGCCCTTACAGCCTCAACTGGGCATACCCTGGACCCGGGCAACTCAAACAGGGACACCTCCACCCCTTTACCTTGCTGGTCAGTTTTGGACCTCCGCAAACGTAGGCATACCCTATCCGCCTTCAATCGTACATCTTGATCCAACAACCCGCCCCCAACCTGTTTTGACGGGCTGACCAATTCCCCTACACGAAAAGCCCCATAAAAAGCCAGTGAAAACGCTGCCGTGAACAATCTGATTTCATAATGCGACAAACAAATAAACCTCAACATGTCACATATGGAAACCAGGTTCGAAAAAGTGACCGGCCGTCTCGCATCCCGTTTTTTATATTGCTTCCTATAGCCTTTTAAAGCCTGCCGAACCCAAAAATCCTTGGACCAATCCTCACCCCCCATTAATTTAAACAAAAAGGACAATCCTGCCAATTTTCGGTCAATTGAAGACGCTGCACACCCCTTTTCCATATTCCTGGCTACTAAATACAACACCAGTAACCTGCCGTCTGACGCCCACATCCCCACACCAGCCTCCTGCACCAGCATCGACCACTCCTTCCATACCTTGCTGTAGGCCGTCCAAGTGGAATCACTTACTGACTGCCTGATCCATCCCGTGGCGACTCCAAAGGCAACTCCCTCATCCAAACCGGGCAAGGAACTCCTTCCTTGTCTGCCTCCGGCGCCAGCTCCCTGAACTTGTCCCACTGAAAACGAGACAAGGAGTCAGCCAGTGCATTATCCACCCCTGGAATGTGAACCGCATAGATAAAAATGTTCAGACTCAAACACCTAAACACCAGCTGTCGCAACAGCCGAATAACCGGCTGCGAAGACGCTGACATGCGGTTAACCACCTGCACTACACCCATGTTGTCGCAGTTGATCCTCAGCTTCAAATTTCTGCATGCCTCACCCCATAACTCCAATGCTAACACCACTGGAAACAATTCCAGCAGGACCAGATTGCCGAGGAACCCAGCCCTCTCCCACGACTGTGGCCAGGGCTCCGCACTCCATCTCCCCTGAAAATAAGCCCCAAAACCTGTTGAGCCCGCTGCATCGGTAACCAATTCCACATCGAAATTGCTCACCGGTCCAGACATCCACACCGCCCTCCCGTTGTATGAAGTTAAAAAATTATACCAAACTTTCAAATCGTCCCTATGTTCCCTCGTCAATCGAATGAAATGAGTTGGCCGTTTTACTCCTGCTGTAGCCGCCGACAACCGTCGGCAAAAAACCCTCCCCATTGGGATAATTCTGCAAGCGAAATTCAACTTACCCAACAACGACTGAAGAGCTCTCAGTTGCACCTTCTTCAACCCGTGGATAGCTCGAATTTCCTTCTGCAGTTCCAACAACTTACCCCTGGGCAATCGGCATTCCATAGCTAGCGAATCTATAACTATGCCTAAAAAACTAAGTTCTGTCGTGGGGCCTTCGGTCTTTTCCGCCGCCAAAGGCACTCCAAACCTGCCCGCGATGTGCTGCAACGTGGAAAGCAAAATCGCACACACAGCGGAGGCAGGGGGGCCTATACACAGAAAATCGTCCAAATAGTGTATTACTGAGTCTAGGCCAGCGACATCCCTAACCACCCATTCTAAAAAGGAGCTGAACGCCTCAAACATGGCACAGGATATAGAACAACCCATGGGCAAACATTTGTCAACGTAAAACTGTTCTTGCCAGTGACATCCCAACAGCCGAAAACTCTCCGGATGTACCGGCAACAAACGAAAAGCCGATTCTACGTCAGCTTTTGCCATAAGAGCCCCCTGGCCGTAGCGCCTCACCCACTTAACCGCCGCATCAAATGAAATATAAGACACTGTACACTCTTCCGGGTCAATGAAATCATTGACCGAACCTCCTTTTGGGAAAGATAAGTGGTGTATCAATCGGAACTTGTTATGTTCCTTCTTGGGCACCACCCCCAAAGGTGAGACCACTAAGTCCGGCCAAGGTTTGTAGGCGAACGGCCCTCCCATGCGTCCTAACGCCACTTCCTTCTGCATTTTTTTCCCAACTATCTCTGGATGCTGAACTGCTGATTTGAGATTCCGTGCCATAGGGGGAACAATCGCCAATGAGCACGGAATCCTAAATCCCTCCGTAAAACCCAACTCCAAAAACCGAGCCGCTCCCTGATCTGGATACTTACCTAGAAAGGGGAGCATTCTTTCCACTCTCACCGGCGTCCTCCCTCTTTGGCGCAGCGTCACTGGCACGCTTTCCCCGTTTAAAACATCTCGACAACGGGTGGGCTCCCCCACACCCCGAGCACTCGTGTCTGAACTTACAGGTCCCCCCAAATTTACAGGCGCCTTCGTTATACTGCCAGCACACACCCCACTTTTTGCCAGCCGAGGGTCCTGAGGAATTCGCACCCCCGGCCCCCCCATGAAACGGCTGAAACGGGGCCTTCGCCGATGACATAAGCCTCATCCATAAGCTAATATCCTTATGGTCCCAACGCAGGGACGGGCGAACCGCCATCCGCTGTCTGAACTGCTCGTCATATCTCAGCCAAGCAGAACCCCCATATACCCTATGTGCTTCTCCAATAGCGTCCATGTAACAGAATAATGCCGAGCAATGCTCGGGGCTCTTCTCGCCAATTACGCTCGCCATAATGGCAAACGCCTGAAGCCAGTTCACAAATGTACGTGGTATCAGCCGGTATCTCCTTTTTTCCTCATCCTCCTTCTTGGAAGAATCGGGTTTTACCCTGTCCAAATTAAATTTTTCCAATGGCAGCAGAGAAAAAATTTCCACATACTCACCCTTTTGAATTTTCTCCCTAACCTCCTGCTTCAGATGTGCTCCCAAGGGGCCCTCGAAGCAGACGTAAACCTCACACCTCGCAGCATCCGCCAACCTGACCACGTTGGACCTTTCCGCCTGCGCCGTGGACCCTGCTTTCTCTGCCTCAACCACCAGCCCTCCGACCCCAGATTGTCCAGGAGGCGATATTACCGGGGGCACGCCTACCCTCTCCGCCCCATTGCTCCCCCCCCGGACTCCATCACCGGTGCTGTCCATGGGGCCACCTGGGGAGGTTGCCCGTGCCCCCCTTCCAATCTTCCCATTAGGGCCCGCAGGCCCTGCAAAAATTCTGTCAGTTGTTGGCCGGACCCCGCACTGGCAGGCGTGATCCCCGCCAGCTGCCGTTCCGGCCGGTCCCCTCCCGACTGCGTCCCCCGATCCCCTTGTGCTACCGTACCCACTGTAACCCCCCCTAATAAATCCTGAACTGCACCAGACAACAATACTGACGAGATCGACTTACCAGGCTGACCAAGCACACTCCCCACAGCCGTCACGGTGTTCGCCCTCGTTGGCACTTCCGGCTCCTCTTCGTCCGACAGCTCCCCTTCCGACCGGTCATCCCGTTCTCTCCTCTCTTGACTGGTAAGCCTCCCGGGTGGTGAAGCCCCCGAGGCCGTGGTATGAGATAGCGGTGGGGCCATCCTTCCTCCAGAAGCACTGCTGCTGACAGACAGGCGTCGCTGCCCTGACCTGACAGCCTGTCTTCTGACAGTCTTGTTCTTTCCTCCTCCCTGCTCGGTAGTCAGGCTGCTGCTCTTCTCCCGCCCGTTGCTGCCACTTCCTCCGGCCACACGTTCCTCCGTCAGGCTCCGCCCACTCTGGTTCCGCACCGACTGACTGGGACCCTCTCCCAGGGCTCTGCTCGGCTCCCCGATCCTCTCCACCGACCCCTCTGGATGTCCTCTGTGCGGCATGGACGGACTGTCCCTTCTGCTGCGCTCCCCAGGCAGGGAACCGGCGCCATAACGGCCCGTGGCCCCGCCCTCCGAGTTCGGCCGGCGGCGTGTAGACCGCCCAGGGGCTGCTTTTTCTTGTCTCCGCTTCACCGGGGGGGCCGACCGCACATCCCCCGGGCTTCCCATCCTCCGAACGGGCCTGGATGCAGGCCCTGGTGAAAAACGCGCCGGAGGCCGAGACCTCCGCGCGCGGCCGGACACCTGACCCGCCGCCGATCCGCACGGTTCTTCTCCTCCAATGTCCCCTACTTGCTGTTTTAGCCATTCCGGTCCTTTCTGCGCTGCTGCCCTTCTCAGCTTCTCCAAAATTTCCTCTACGGCGGCCATTATGGAGGAGCAGTAGTGAAAAAACTGCCTCCTCTGTTAAACTTATTTTCTCACACTGACCTCTCTACTCCTCCCCCCCCCTTAAATATTACCACTCCCCCTTTGCTACCAACTTAACTTTCGGGCCTCCCCTTTCTCCCATAAAACCTTTACCTGCTCTTTTAACCCTTTCAGTGTCTCCATTAGACACACTGTCATGCCCGGCCCTCCACTACCCCTCCTTCTAGTCAGTTTCATTCCGGGCCTCACTGAATTGCAGGATCTATCACCACAGGTTGCTCAGGATATTCACTACAAATCCCAGCATTGTAGGATCTATCATAGGCACTGCAAGTCCCAGCATTGCAGTTTCTATCACCACAGGTTGCTCAGGATAGGCACTACAAGTCCCAGCATTGCAGGATATATCATAGGCAATACAAGTCCTAGCATTGCAGTTTCTATCACCACAGGTTGCTCAGGATAGGCACTACAAGTCCCAGCATTGCAGGATCTATCAAAGGCACTACAAGTCCCAGCATTGCAGGATCTATCACCACTTGTTGCTCTGGATAGGCACTACAAGTCTCAGCATTGCAGGATCTATCATAGGCAATACAAGTCCCAGCATTGCAGTTTCTATCACTACTTGTTGCTCTGGATAGGTACTACAAGTCCCAGCATTGCAGTATCTATCACCACAGGTTGCTCTGGAAAGGCACTACAAGTCCCAGCATTGCAGGATCTATCAAAGGCACTACAAGTCCCAGTATTGCAGGATTTAATCACCACAGGTTGCTCAGGATAGGCACTATAAGTCCCAGCATTGCAGCGTCTATCATGGCCACTACAAGTCATAGCATTGCAGGATCTATCAAAGGCACTACAAGTCCCAGCATTACAGGGTCTTTCACCACTTGTTGCTCTGGATAGTCACTACAAGTAACAGCATTGCAGGATATATCATAGGTATTACAAGTCCTAGCATTGCAGTTTCTATCACCACAGGTTGCTCAGGGTAGGCACTAAAAGTCCCAGCATTGCAGGATCTATCATAGGTAATACAAGTCCAAGCATTGCAGGATCTATTATAGGCACTACAAGTCCCAGCATTGCAGGATCTATCACCACAGGTTGCTAAGGACTGGCACTACAAGTCCCTGCATTGTAGGATCTATCAAAGGCACTACAAGTCCCAGCATTGCAGGGTCTATCACCACTTGTTGCGCTGGATAGGCACTACAAGTCCCAGCATTGCAGGATCTATCAACACAGGTTGCTCAGGATAGGCACTACAAGTCCCAGCATTGCAGGATTTATCACCACAGGTTGCTCAGGATAGGCACTACAAGTAACAGCATTGCAGGATATATCATAGGTACTACAAGTCCTAGCATTGCAGTTTCTATCACCACAGGTTGCTCAGGGTAGGCACTAAAAGTCCCAGCATTGCAGGATCTATCATAGGCACTACAAGTCCAAGCATTGCATGATCTATTATAGGCACTACATGTCCCAGCATTGCAGGATATATCACCACAGGTATTTGGATAAGACCCTACAAGTCCCAGAATTGCAGGATCTATCATAGGCACTACAAGTCCCAGCATTGCAGGATCTATCACCACAGGTTGCTAAGGAATGGGACTACAAGTACCAGCATTGCAGGATCTATCAAAGGCACTACAAGTCCCAGGAATGCAGGGTCTATCACCACTTGTTGCTCTGGATAGGCCCTACAAGTCTCAGCATTGCAGGGTCTATCATAGGTAATACAAGTCCAAGCATTGCAGGATCTATTATAGGCACTACAAGTCCCAGCATTGCAGGATCTATCACCACAGGTTGCTAAGGAATGGCACTACAAGTCCCTGCATTGTAGGATCTATCAAAGGCACTACAAGTCCCAGCATTGCAGGGTCTATCACCACTTGTTGTGCTGGATAGGCACTACAAGTCCCAGCATTGCAGGATCTATCAACACAGGTTGCTCAGGATAGGCACTACAAGTCCCAGCATTGCAGGATTTATCACCACAGGTTGCTCAGGATAGGCACTACAAGTAACAGCATTGCAGGATATATCATAGGTACTACAAGTCCTAGCATTGCAGTTTCTATCACCACAGGTTGCTCAGGGTAGGCACTAAAAGTCCCAGCATTGCAGGATCTATCATAGGCACTACAAGTCCAAGCATTGCATGATCTATTATAGGCACTACATGTCCCAGTTGCAGTATATATCACCACAGGTATTTGGATAAGACCCTACAAGTCCCAGAATTGCAGGATCTATCATAGGCACTACAAGTCCCAGCATTGCAGGATCTATCACCACAGGTTGCTAAGGAATGGCACTACAAGTACCAGCATTGCAGGATCTATCAAAGGCACTACAAGTCCCAGGATTGCAGGGTCTATCACCACTTGTTGCTCTGGATAGGCCCTACAAGTCTCAGCATTGCAGGGTCTATCATAGGCACTACAAGTCCCAGCAATGCAGGATCTATCACCACAGGTTGCTCAGAATAGGCACTACAAGTCCCAGCATTGCAAGATCTATCAGCACAGGTAGCTCAGGATAGGTACAACAAGGTTGCTAAGGATAGGTACTACAGGTTGCTAAGGAATGGCACTACAAGTCCCAGCATTGCAGGATCTATCAAAGGCACTACAACTGATAGGTACTACAGGTTGCTAAGGAATGGCACTACAAGTCCCAGCATTGCAGGATCTATCAAAGGCACTACAAGTCACAGCATTGCAGCATCTATCATAGACACTACAAGTCTGAGCATTGCAGGATGTATCACCACAGGTTGCTCTGTATAGGCACTACAAGTCCCAGCATTGCAGGATATATCATAGGCACTGCAAGTCCTAGCATTGCAAGATCTATCACCACAGGTTGCTCAGGATAGGCACTACAAGTCCCAGCATTTCAGGATCTATCACCATAGGTTGCTCAGGAAAGGAACTACAAGTCCCAGCATTGCAGGTTATATCACCACAGGTTGCTCTGTATAGGCAATACAAGTCCCAGCATATCAGGATCTATCACCACAGGTTGCTTTGGATAGGCCCTACAAGTCCCAGCATTGCAGGATCCATAACCCCAGGTTGCTCAGGAAAGGAACTACAAGTCCCATAATTGCAGGATTTATCACCACAGGTTGCTCTGGAAAGGACTACAAGTCCCAGCATTACAGGATCTATGAAAGGCACTACAAGTCCAAGCATTGCAGGGTCTATCACCACTTGTTGCTCTGGATAGGCCCTTCAAGTCCCAGCATTGCAGGATCTATCATAGGCACTACAAGCCCAGCATTGCAGGATCTATTACCACAGGTTGCTCTGGAAAGGCACAACAAGTCCCAGCATTGCAGGATCTATCAAAGGCACTACAAGTCCCAGCATTGCAGGGTCTATCACCACTTGTTGCTCTGCATAGGCACTACAAGTCCCAGCATTGCAGGATCTATCACCACAGGTTGCTCAGGATAGGCACTACAAGTAACAGCATTGCAGGATATATCATAGGTACTACAAGTCCTAGCATTGCAGTTTCTATCACCATAGGTTGCTCAGGGTAGGCACTAAAAGTCCCAGCATTGCAGGATCTATCATAGGCACTACAAGTCCAAGCATTGCATGATCTATTATAGGCACTACAAGTCCCAGCATTGCAGGATATATCACCACAGGAATTTGGATAAGACCCTACAAGTCCCAGAATTGCAGGATCTATCATAGGCACTACAAGTCCCAGCATTGCAGGATCTATCACCACATTTTGCTAAGGAAAGGCACTACAAGTCCCAGCATTGTAGGATCTATAAAAGGCACTACAAGTCCCAGGATTGCAGGGTCTATCACCACTTGTTGCTCTGGATAGGCCCTACAAGTCTCAGCATTGCATGATCTATCATAGGCACTACAAGTCCCAGCAATGCAGGATCTATCACCACAGGTTGCCCAGAATAGGCACTACAAGTCCCAGCATTGCAAGATCTATCAGCACAGGTAGCTCAGGATAGGTACTACAAGGTTGCTAAGGATAGGTACTACAGGTTGCTAAGGAATGGAACTACAAGTCCCAGCATTGCAGGATCTATCAAAGGCACTACAAGTGATAGGTACTACAGGTTGCTAAGGAATGGCACTACAAGTCCCAGCATTGCAGGATCTATCAAAGGCACTACAAGTCCCAGGATTGCAGGGTCTATCACCACTTGTTGCTCTGCATAGGATCTACAAGTCCCAGCATTGCAGCATCTATCATAGGCACTACAAGTCATAGCATTGCAGGATCTATCACCACAGGTTGCTCTGGATAGGCACTACAGTCCCAGCATTGCAGGATCTATCATAGGCGCTACAAGTCCCAGCATTACCGGATCTATCATAGGCACTACAAGTCATGGCATTGAAGGATATATCAACACAGGTTGCTCAGGATAGGCACTACAAGTCCCAGCATTGAATGATCTATCATAGGCATTACAACTTCCAGATTTGCAGGATCTATCATAGGCAGTACAAGTACCAGAATTCCAGGATCTATCATAGGCACTACAAGTCATAGCATTGCAGGATCTATCACCACAGGTTGCTCAGGATAGGCACTACAAGTCCCAGAATTGCAGGATATATCATAGGCACTACAAGTCATAGCATTGGAGGATTTATCACCACAGTTTGCTCAGGAAAGGAACTACAAGTCCCACCATTGCAGGATCTATCACCACAGGTTGCTCTGGAAAGGCACTACAAGTCCCAGCATTGCAGGATCTATGAAAGGCACTACAAGTCCCAGCATTGCAGGGTCTATCACCACTTGTTGTTCTGGATAGGCACTACAAGTCCCAGCATTGCAGCATCTATCATAGGCACTACAAGTCCTAGCATTGCAGTTTCTATCACCACATATTGCTCAGGGTAGAGGCACTAAAAGTCCCAGCATTGCAGCATCTATCATAGGCACTACAAGTCCAAGCATTGCAGGATCTATCATAGGCACTACAAGTCCCAGCATTGCAGGATATATCACCACAGGTATTTGGATAAGGCCCTACAAGTCCCAGAATTGCAGGATCTATCATAGGCACTACAAGTCCCAGCATTGCAGGATCTATCACCACAGGTTGCTCAGGAAAGGAACTACAAGTCCCATAACTGCAGGATCTATCACCACAGGTTGCTCTGGAAAGGACTACAAGTCCCAGCATTACAGGATCTATGAAAGGCACTTCAAGTCCAAGCATTGCAGGGTCTATCACCACTTGTTGCTCTGGATAGGCACTAAAAGTCCGAGCATTGCAAGATCTATCACCACAGGTTGCTCTGGAAAGGCACTACAAGTCCCAGCATTGCAGGATCTATCAAAGGCACTACAAGTCCCAGCATTGCAGCATCTATCATAGGCACTACAAGTCATAGCATTGCAGGATCTATCATCAGCACTACAAGTCCCAGCATTGCAGGTTATATCACCACAGGTTGCTCTGTATAGGCACTACAAGTCCCAGCATTGCAGGATTTATTACCACAGGTTGCTCTGGAAAGGCACTACAAGTCCCAGCATTGCAGGATCTATCAAAGGCACTACAAGTCCCAGCATTGCAGGGTCTCTCACCACTTGTTGCTCTGTATAGGCACTACAAGTCAGATTATTGCAGGATCTATCACCACAGGTTGCTCTGGAAAGGCACTACAAGTCCCAGCATTGCAGGATCGATCAAAGGCACTACAAGTCCCAGCATTGCAGCCTCTATCATAGTCACTACAAGTCTGAGCATTGCAGGATCTATCACCACAGGTTGCTCAGGATAGGCACTACAAGTCCCAGAATTGCAGGATATATCATAGGCACTACAAGTCATAGAATTGGAGGATTTATCAAAACAGTTTGCTCAGGAAAGAAACTACAAGTCCCACCATTGCAGGATCTATCACCACAGGTTGCTCTGGAAAGGCACTACAAGTCCCAGCATTGCAGGATCTATCAAAGGCACTACAAGTCCCAGCATTGTAGGGTCTATCACCACTTGTTGTTCTGGATAGGCACTACAAGTCCCAGCATTGCAGGATCTATCACCACAGGTTGCTCTGGAAAGGAACTACAAGTCCCAGCATTGCAGCATCTATCATCGGCACTACAAGTCATAGCATTGCAGGATCTATCACCACAGGTTGCTCTGTATAGGCACTACAAGTCCTAGCATTGCAGGATCTATCACCACAGGTTGCTCTGGAAAGGCACTACAAGTCCCAGCATTGCAGGATCTATCAAAGGCACTACAAGTCCCACCATTGCAGGGTCTATCACCACTTGTTGCTCTGGATAGGCACTACAAGTCCCAGCATTGCAGAATCTATCACCACAGGTTGCTCTGGAAAGGCACTACACGTCCCAGCATTGAAGGATCAATCAAAGGCACTACAAGTCCCAGCATTGCAGCATCTATCATAGGCACTACAAGTCATAGCATTGCAGGATCTATCATAGGCACTAAAAGTCCCAGCATTGCAGGTTATATCACCACAGGTTGCTCTGTATAGGCACTACAAGTCCCAGCATTGCAGGATATATCATAGGCACTACAAGTCCTAGCATTGCAGGATCTATCACCACAGGTTGCTCAGGAAAGGAACTACAAGTCCCAGCATTGCAGGATCTATCACCACAGGTTGCTCTGGAAAGGCACTACAAGTCCCAGCATTGCAGGATCTATGAAAGGCACTACAAGTCCCAGCATTGCAGGGTCTATCACCACTTGTTGTTCTGGATAGGCACTACAAGTCCCAGCATTGCAGCATCTATCATCGGCACTACAAGTCATAGCATTGCAGGATCTCTCACCACAGGTTGCTCTGTATAGGCACTACAAGTCCCAGCATTGCAGGATATATCATAGGCACTACAAGTCCTAGCATTGCAGTTTCTATCACCACATATTGCTCAGGGTAGAGGCACTAAAAGTCCCAGCATTGCAGCATCTATCATAGGCACTGCAAGTCCAAGCATTGCAGGATCTATCATAGGCACTACAAGTCCCAGCATTGCAGGATATATCACCACAGGTATTTGGATAAGGCCCTACAAGTCCCAGAATTGCAGGATCTATCATAGGCACTACAAGTCCCAGCATTGCAGGATCTATCACCACAGGTTGCTCAGGAAAGGACTACAAGTCCCAGCATTACAGGATCTATGAAAGGCACTTCAAGTCCAAGCATTGCAGGGTCTATCACCACTTGTTGCTCTGGATAGGCACTAAAAGTCCGAGCATTGCAAGATCTATCACCACAGGTTGCTCTGGAAAGGCACTACAAGTCCCAGCATTGCAGGATCTATCAAAGGCACTACAAGTCCCAGCATTGCAGCATCTATCATAGGCACTACAAGTCATAGCATTGCAGGATCTATCATAGGCACTACAAGTCCCAGCATTGCAGGTTATATCACCACAGGTTGCTCTGTATAGGCACTACAAGTCCCAGCATTGCAGGATTTATTACCACAGGTTGCTCTGGAAAGGCACTACAAGTCCCAGCATTGCAGGATCTATCAAAGGCACTACAAGTCCCAGCATTGCAGGGTCTCTCACCACTTGTTGCTCTGTATAGGCACTACAAGTCAGATTATTGCAGGATCTATCGCCACAGGTTGCTCTGGAAAGGCACTACAAGTCCCAGCATTGCAGGATCGATCAAAGGCACTACAAGTCCCAGCATTGCAGCCTCTATCATAGTCACTACAAGTCTGAGCATTGCAGGATCTATCACCACAGGTTGCTCAGAATAGGCACTACAAGTCCCAGAATTGCAGGATATATCATAGGCAGTACAAGTCATAGAATTGGAGGATTTATCACCACAGTTTGCTCAGGAAAGAAACTACAAGTCCCACCATTGCAGGATCTATCACCACAGGTTGCTCTGGAAAGGCACTACAAGTCCCAGCATTGCAGGATCTATCAAAGGCACTACAAGTCCCAGCATTGTAGGGTCTATCACCACTTGTTGTTCTGGATAGGCACTACAAGTCCCAGCATTGCAGGATCTATCACCACAGGTTGCTCTGGAAAGGAACTACAAGTCCCAGCATTGCAGCATCTATCATCGGCACTACAAGTCATAGCATTGCAGGATCTATCACCACAGGTTGCTCTGTATAGGCACTACAAGTCCCAGCATTGCAGGATATATCATAGGCACTACAAGTCCTAGCATTGCAGGATCTATCACCACAGGTTGCTCTGGAAAGGCACTACAAGCCCCAGCATTGCAGGATCTATCAAAGGCACTACAAGTCCCACCATTGCAGGGTCTATCACCACTTGTTGCTCTGGATAGGCACTACAAGTCCCAGCATTGCAGAATCTATCACCACAGGTTGCTCTGGAAAGGCACTACAAGTCCCAGCATTGAAGGATCAATCAAAGGCACTACAAGTCCCAGCATTGCAGCATCTATCATAGGCACTACAAGTCATAGCATTGCAGGATCTATCATAGGCACTAAAAGTCCCAGCATTGCAGGTTATATCACCACAGGATGCTCTGTATATTCACTACAAGTCCCAGCATTGCAGGATATATCATAGGCACTACAAGTCCTAGCATTGCAGGATCTATCACCACAGGTTGCTCAGGAAAGGAACTACAAGTCCCAGCATTGCAGGATCTATCACCACAGGTTGCTCTGGAAAGGCACTACAAGTCCCAGCATTTCAGGATCTATCAAAGGCACTACAAGTCCCAGCATTGCAGGGTCTATCACCACTTTTTGCTCTGGATAGGCCCTACAAGTCCCAGCTTTGCAGTATCTAACATAGGCATTAAAAGTCTCAGCACTGCAGGATCTATCAACACAGGTTGCTCAGGATAGGCACTACAAGTCCCAACATTGCAGCATCTATCATAGGCACTACAAGTCATAGCATTGCAGGATCTATCATCACAGGTTGGTATGGATAGGCACTACAAGTCTCAGCATTGCAGGATCTATCAAAGGCACTACAAGTCCCAGCATTGCAGGATCTATTACCACTTGTTGCTCAGGATAGGCACTACAAGTCCCAGCATTGCAGGATATATCAACACAGGTTGCTTAGGATATTTATTCACTACAAGTCCCAGCATTGTAGGCTCTATCTTAGGCACTGCAAGTCCCATCATTGCAGTTTCTATCACCAAAGGTTGCTAAGGATAGGCACTAAAAGTCCCAGCATTGCAGGATATATCATAGGCACTACAAGTCCTAGCATTGCAGGATCTATCACCACAGGTTGCTCTGGATAGGCACTACAAGTCCCAGCATTGCAGGAGCTATCATAGACACTACAAGTCCCAGCATTGCAAGATCTATCATAGGCATTACAGTCCCAGCATTGCAGTATCTATCTCCACAGGTTTCTCAGGATAGGCACTACAAGTCCCAGCATTGTAGGATCTATCAAAAGCACTGCAAGTCCCAGCATTGCAGGATCTATCACCACAGGTTGCTCTGGAAAGGACTACAAGTCCCAGCATTACAGGATCTATGAAAGGCACTACAAGTCCAAGCATTGCAGGGTCTATCACCACTTGTTGCTCTGGATATGCACTAAAAGTCCCAGCATTGCAAGATCTATCACCACAGGTTGCTCTGGAAAGGCACTACAAGTTCCAACATTGCAGGATCTATCAAAGGCACTACAAGTTCCAGCATTACAGGGTCTATCACCACTTGTTGCTCTGGATAGGCACTACAAGTCCCAGCATTGCAGGATCTATCACCACAGGTTGCTCAGGATAGGCACTACAAGTCCCAGCATTGCAGGATTTATCACCACAGGTTGCTCAGGATAGGCACTACAAGTAACAGCATTGCAGGATATATCATAGGTACTACAAGTCCTAGCATTTCAGTTTCTATCACCACAGGTTGCTCAGGGTAGGCACTAAAAGTCCCAGCATTGCAGGATCTTTCATAGGCACTACAAGTCCAAGCATTGCAGGATCTATCATAGGCACTACAAGTCCCAGCATTGCAGGATATATCACCACAGGTATTTGGATAAGGCCCTACAAGTCCCAGAATTGCAGGATCTATCATAGGCACTACAAGTCCCAGCATTGCAGGATCTATCACTACAGGTTGCTAAGGAATGGCACTACAAGTCCCAGCATTGCAGGATCTATCAAAGGCACTAGAAGTCCCAGGATTGCAGGGTCTATCACCACTTGTTGCTCTGGATAGGCCCTACAAGTCCCAGCATTGCAGGATCTATCATAGGCACTACAAGTCCCAGCATTGCTGGATCTATCATAGGCACTACAAGTCCAAGCAATGCAGGATCTATCACCACGAGTTGACCAGAATAGGCACTACAAGTCCCAGCATTGCAAGATCTATCAACACACGTTGCTCATGATAGGCACTACAAGTCCCAGCATTCCAGCATCTATCATAGGCACTAAAAGTCATAGAATTGCAGTATCTATCACCACGGGTTGCTCTGGATAGGCACTACAAGTCCCAGCATTGCTGGATCTATCATAGGCACTACAAGTCATAGCATTGAAGGATATATCAACACAGGTTGCTCAGGATAGGCACTACAAGTCCCAGCATTGCAGGATCTAACATAGGCAGTACAAGTACCAGAATTGCAGGATTTATCACCACAGGTTGCTGGATAAGGCCCTAAAAGTCCCAGCATTGCAGGATCTGTCATAGGCACTACAAGTCCCAGCATTGCAGGTTCTATCACCACAGGTTGAACAGGATAGGCACTACAAGTCCTCGCATTGCAGGATCTATCACCACAGGTTGCTCTGGATAGGCACTGCAAGTTCCAGCATTACAGGATCTATCATAGGCACTACAAGTCCCAGCATTGCAGGATATATCATAGGCATGACAAGTCCCAGCATTGCAGGATCTATAACCACAGGTTGCTCAGTATAGGCACTACAAGTCCCAGCATTGCAGGATTTATCACCACACTTTGCTCAGGATAGGCACTACAAGTAACAGCATTGCAGGATATATCATAGGTACTACAAGTCCTAGCATTGCAGTTTCTATCACCACAGGTTGATCAGGGTAGGCACTAAAAGTCCCAGCATTGCAGGATCTATCATAGGCACTACAAGTCCAAACATTGCAGGATCTATCATAGGCACTACAAGGCCCAGCATTGCAGGATATATCACCACAGGTATCTGGATAAGGCCCTACAAGTCCCAGAATTGCAGGATATATCATAGGCATTACAAGTCCCAACATTGCAGGATCTATCACCAAAGGTTGCTAAGGAATGGCACTACAAGTCCAAGCATTGCAGGATCTATCAAAGGCACTACAAGTCCCAGGATTGCAGGGTCTATCACCACTTGTTGCTCTGAATTATCCCTACAAGTCCCAGCATTGCAGGATTTATCATAGGCACTACAAGTCCCAGCAATGCAGGATCTATCACCACAGGTTGACCAGAATAGGCACTACAAGTCCAAGCATTGCAAGATCTATCAACACACGTTGCTCAGGATAGGCACTACAAGTCCCAGCATTGCAGCATCTATCATAGGCACTACAATTAATAGCATTGCAGGATCTATCACCAAAGGTTGCTCTGGATAGGCACTACAAGTCCCAGCATTGCAGGATCTATCACAGGCACTACAAGTCCCAGCATTGCCGGATCTATCATAGGCACTACAAGTCATAACATTGAAGGATATATCAACACAGGTTGCTCAGGATAGGCACCACAACTCCCAGCATTGCAGGATCTATCATAGGCAATACAAGTACCAGAATTGCAGGATCTATCACCACAGGTTGCTCAGGATATTCACTACAAATCCCAGCATTGCAGGATCTATCATAGGCAATTCAAGTACCAGAATTGCAAGGATCTAACACCACAGGTTGCTCTGGATAGGCACTACAAGTCTCAGCATTGCATGATCTATCAAAGGCACTACATGTCCCAGCATTGCAGGATCTATTACCACTTGTTGCTCAGGATAGGCACTACAAGTCCCAGCATTGCAGGATATATCAACACAGGTTGCTTAGGATATTCACTACAAATCCCAGCATTGTAGGCTATATCTTAGTCACTGCAAGTCCCAGCATTGCAGTTTCTATCACCACAGGTTGCTCAGGATAGGCACTAAAAGTTCCAGCATTGCAGGATATATCATAGGCACTACCAGTCCTAGCATTGCAGGATCTATCACCACAGGTTGCTCTGGATAGGCATTACAAGTCCCAGCATTGCAGGATCTATCATAGACACTACAAGTCTCAGCATTGCAGGATCTATCATAGGCATTACAGTCCCAGCATTGCAGTATCTTTCACCACAGGTTTCTCAGGATAGGCACTACAAGTCCCAGCATTGAAGGATCTATCATAGGCACTGCAAGTCCCAGCATTGCAGGATCTATCACCACAGGTTGCTCAGGATAAGCACTACAAGTCCCAGCAATGCAGGATATATGATAGGCACTACAAGTCCTAGCATTGCAGGATCTATCACCACAGGTTGCTTAGGAAAGGAACTACAAGTCCCAGCATTGCAGGATCTATCACCACAGGTTGCTTAGGAAAGGCACTACAAGCCCCAGCATTGCAGGAGCTATCAAAGGTACTACAAGTCCCAGCATTGCAGGGTCTTTCACCGCTTGTTGCTCTGGATAGGCATTACAAATCCCAGCATTGCAGGATCTATCACCACAGGTTGTTCTGGAAAGGCACTACAAGTCCCAGCATTTCAGGATCTATCAAAGGCACTACAAGTCCCAGCATTGCAGGGTCTATCACCACTTGTTGCTCTGGATAGTCCCTACAAGTCCCAGCTTTGCAGTATCTATCATAGGCATTAAAAGTCCCAGCACTGCAGGATCTATCAACACAGGTTGCTCAGGATAGGCACTACAAGTCCCAACATTGCAGCATCTATCATAGGCACTACAAGTCATAGCATTGCAGGATATAGTGCTATGGATAGGCACTACAAGTTTCAGCATTGCAGGATCTATCATAGGCACTACAAGTCCCAGCATTGCTGGATCTATCATAGGCACTACAAGTCATGGCATTGAAGGATATATCAACACAGGTTGCTCAGGATAGGCACTACAAGTCCCAGCATTGAATGATCTATTCATAGGCATTACAAGTCCCAGTTTTGCAGGATCTATCATAGGCAGTAGAAGTACCAGAATTCCCGAATCTATCCTAGGCACTACAAGTCATAGCATTGCAGGATCTATCACCACAGGTTGCTTAGGATAGGCACTACAAGTCCCAGAACTGCAGGATATATCATAGGCACTACAAGTCCTAGCATTGCAGAATTTATCACCACAGTTTGCTCAGGAAAGGAACTACAAGTCCCAGCATTACAGGTTATATCACCACATGTTGCTCTGGAAAGGCACTACAAGTCCCAGCATTGCAGGATCTATCAAAGGCACTACAAGTCCCAGCATTGCAAGGTCTATGACCACTTGTTGCTCTGGATAGGCACTACAAGTCCCAACATTGCAGGATCTATCAATACAGGTTGCTCTGGAAAGGCACTAAAAGTCCCAGCATTGCAGGATCTATCAAAGGCACTACAAGTCAGAGCATTGCAGGGTCTATCACAAATTGTTGCTCTGGATAGACCCTACAAGTCCCACCTTTGCAGGAACTATCATATGCATTACAAGTCCCAGCATTGCAGGATCTATCACCACGAGTTGCCCATAATAGGCACTACATGTCCCAGTATTGCAAGATCTATCAACACAGGTTGTTCCGAATAGGCACTACAAGTATCAGCATTGTAGGATCCATCATAGGCACTGCAAGTCCCAGCATTGCAAGATCTTTCACCACAGGTTGCTCAGGACAGTCACTACAAGTCCAAGCATTGCATGATATATCATAGGCAATACAAGTCCCAGTATTGCATGATCTATCAC
The DNA here is from genome assembly GCA_037952835.1 of Lithobates septentrionalis. Taxonomy (NCBI): domain Eukaryota; kingdom Metazoa; phylum Chordata; class Amphibia; order Anura; family Ranidae; genus Lithobates; species Lithobates septentrionalis. The sequence continues at coordinate 5,554,173 of JBBDGP010001120.1, forward strand.
CACAGGTTGCTCTGGATAGGCACTACAAGTCCCAGCATTGCAGGATCTATCATAGGCACTAAAAGTCCCAGCATTGCAGGATCTATCAAAGGCACTACAAGTCCCAGCATTGCAGGATCTATCAAAGGCACTACAAGTCCCAGCATTGCAGGGTCTATCACCACAGGTTGCTCTGTATAGGCACTACAAGTCCCAGCATTGCAGGATCGATCAAAGGTACTACAAGTCCCAGCATTGCAGCATCTATCATAGGCCCTACAAGTCTGAGCATTGCGGGATCTATCACCACAGGTTGCTCTGTATAGGCACTACAAGTCCCAGCATTGCAGGATATATCATAGGCACTACAAGTCCCAGCATGTCAGGATCTATCAAAGGCACTACAAGTCCCAGCATTGCAGGATCTATCACCACAGGTTGCTCAGGAAATTAACCACAAGTCCCAGCATTGCAGGATCTATCTTCACAGGTTGCTCTGAAAAGGCATTGCAAGTCCCAGCATTGCAGGATCTATCAAAGGTACTACAAGTCCCAGCATTGCAGGGTCTTTCACTACTTGTTGCTCTGGATTCTGATAGAACTCTGATGTAAGGGGCTGCTGATGGGACTCTGATGTAAGGGGCTGCTGATGGAACTCTGATGTAAGGAGCTTGTGATGGGACTCTGATGTAAGGGGGCTGGTGTTGGGACTTTGATGTAAGGGGCTGCTGATGGGACTCTGATGTAAGGGACTGTTGATGGGACTCTGATGTAAGGGGGCTGGTGATGGGACATTGATGTAAGGGGCTGGTGGTGGGACTCTGAAGTAAGGGGCTGCTGATGGGACTCTAATGTAAGGGGCTGCTGGTGGGACTCTAATGTAAGAGTCTGCTGATTGGACTCTGATGTAAGGGGACAGGTGATGAGACTTTGTAAGGGGCTAGTGATGGTACTCTGATGTGAGGGGCTGGTGATGGGACTCTGATGTAAAAGGCTGCTTAGGGGACTCTGATGTAAGGGGGCTGGTGATGGGAGTCTTAAGTAAGGGGCTGCTGATTGGACTCTGATGTAAGGGGCTGCTGATTGGACTCTGATGTAAGGGGCTGCTGAATGGACTCTGATGTAAGGGGCTGCTGATGGGACTCTGATGTAAGGGGGCTGCTGATGGGACTCTGATGTAAGAGGCTATTGATGGGACTCTGAAGTAAGGGGTTGCTGATGGGACTCTGATGTAAGGGGTTTCTGATGGGACTCTGATGTAAGGGGCCTGTGATAGGACTCTGATGTAAGGGGCTGGTGATAGGACACTCTGATGTAAAGGGCTGGTGATGGGACACTCTGATATAAGGGGCTGCATATTGGACTCTGATGTAAGGGGGCTAAGGGGGTTAGGGGGCTGTTGATGGGACGCTGATGTAAGGGACTGTTGATGGAAGTCTGATGTAAGGGAACTGGTGATGGGACTTTGATGTAAGGGGCCGGTGGTGGGACTCTGAAGTAAGGGGCTGCTGATGGGACTCTGATGTAAGGGGCTGGTGATGGAACTTTGATGTAAGGGAACAGGTGATGAGACTTTGTAAGGGGCTGGTGGTGGGACTCTGATGTAAAAGGCTGCTTAGGGGACTCTGATGTAAGGGGGCTGGTGATGGGAGTCTTAAGTAAGGGGGCGCTGATTAGACTCTGATGTAAGGGGCTGCTGAATGGACTCTGATGTAAGGGGCTGCTGATGGGACTCTGATGTAAGGGGGCTGGTGATGGGACTCTGATGTAAGGGGCTGCTGATGGGACTCTGAAGTAAGGGTTTGCTGATGGGAGTCTGATGTATTGGGTTTCTGATGGGACTCTGATGTAAGGGGCTGTTGATGGGAGCATGATGTAAGGGGGCTGGTGATGAGACTCTGTAAGGGGCTGGTGATGGGACTCTAATTTAAGGGGCTGCTGATGGGACTCTGATGTAAGGGGCTGCTGATAGGACTCTAATGTAAGGGGGCTGGTAATGGGACTCTGATGTAAGGGACTGCTGATGGGACTCTGATGTAAGGGACTGCTGATGGGACTCTGATGTAAGGGGGCTGGTAATGGGACTCTGATGTAAGGGGCCTGTGATAGGACTCTGATGTAAGGGGCTAGTGATAGGACACTCTGATGTAAAGGGCTGGTGATGGGACACTCTGATATAAGGGGCTGCAGATTGGACTCTGATGTAAGGGGGCTAAGGGGGTTAGGGGGCTGTTGATGGGACGCTGATGTAAGGGACTGTTGATGGGACTCTGATGTAAGGGAACTGGTGATGGGACTTTGATGTAAGGGGCCGGTGGTGGGACTCTGAAGTAAGGGGCTGCTGATGGGACTCTGATGTAAGGGTCTGGTGATGGGACTCTGATGTAAGGGGCTGCTGGTGGAACTCTAGTGTAAGAGACTGCTGATGGGACTCTGATTTAAGGGTACAGGTGAAGAGACTTTGTAAGGGGCTGGTGATGGGACTCTGATGTAAGGGGCTGGTGTTGGGACTCTGATGTTAAAAACTGTTGATGGGACTCTGATGTAAGGGGCTGCTGATGGGACTCTGATGTAAGGGGCTGCTGATGGAACTCTGATGTAAGGAGCTTGTGATGGGACTCTGATGTAAGGGGGCTGGTGATGGGACTTTGATGTAAGGGGCTGCTGATGGGACTCTGATGTAAGGGACTTTTGATAGGACTCTGATGTAAGGGGGCAGGTGATGGGACATTGATGTAAGGGGCTGGTGGTGGGACTCTGAAGTAAGGGGCTGCTGATGGGACTCTGATGTAAGGGGCTGCTGGTGGGACTCTAATGTAAGAGTCTGCTGATTGGATTCTGATGTAAGGGGACAGGTTATGAGACTTTGTAAGGGGCTGGTGATGGGACTCTGATGTAAGGGGTTGCTGATCGGACTCTGATGTAAGGGGCTGCTGAGGGGACTCTTATGTAAGGGGGCTGATAATGGTACCCTGATGTATGGGGGCTGATGATGGGACTCTCATTTTGGGGGCTGGTGATGGGACTTTCTGATGTAAGGGGCAACTGATTGGACACTGATGTAAGGGGCTGATGATGGGACACTGTGATGTAAAGGGCTGATGATGGGACTCTGATGTAAGGGGCTGGAGATGGGACTTTCTGATGTAAGGGGCAGCTGATTGGACTCTGATGTAAGGGGCTGCTGATGGGACTCTGATGTAAGGGGCCTGTGATGGGAGTCTGACGTAAGTTGCCGCTGATTGGACTCTGATGTAAGGGGCTGCTGCCTGGACTCTGATGTAAGGGGCTGCTGATGGGACTCTGATGTAAGGGGGCTGGTGATGGGACTCTGATGTAAGAAGGCGGATAATGGGACTTTAATGGGATAAGGGGGCTGGTGATGGGACTCTGATGTAAGGGGCTGCTGATTGGACTCTGATGTAAGGGGACAGGTGATGAGACTTTGTAAGGGGCTGGTGATGGGACTCTGATGTAAGGGGTTGCTGATCAGACTCTGATGTAAGGGGCTGCTGAGGGGACTCTTATGTAAGGGGGCTGTTAATGGTACCCTGATGTATGGGGGCTGATGATGGGACTCTCATGTTGGGGGCTGGTAATGGGACTTTCTGATGTAAGGGGCAGCTGATTGGACGCTGATGTAAGGGGCTGATGATTGGACACTGTGATGTAAGGGGCTGATGATGGGACTCTGATGTAAGGGGCTGGTGATGGGACTTTCTGATGTAAGGGGCTGCTGATTGGACTCTGATGTAAGGGGCTGCTGATGGGACTCTGATGTAAGGGGCTGCTGATGAGACTCTGATGTAAGGGGTTTCTGATGGGATTCTGATGTAAGGGGCTGGTGATGGGACTCTGATGTAAGGGGCTGCTGATGGGACTCTCTGATGTAAGGGACTGTTGAATGGACTCTGATGTAAGGGGGCTGTTAATGGGACTTTGATGTAAGGGGCTGGTGGTGGGACTCTGAAGTAAGGGGCTGCTGATGGGACTCTGATGTAAGGAGCATGTGATGGGACTCTGATGTAAGGGTCTGCTGATGGGACTCTGATGTAAGGAGCATGTGATGGGACTCTGATGTAAGGGGGCTGGTGATGGGACTTTGATGTAAGGGGCTGCTGATGGGACTCTCTGATGTAAGGGACTGTTGATGGGACTCTGATGTAAGGGGGCTGGTAATGTTACTTTGATGTAAGGGGCTGTTGGTGGGACTCTGAAGTAAGGGGCTGCTGATGGGACTCTGAAGTGAGGGGCTGGTGATGGGACTCTGCTGTAAAAGGCTGCTTAGGGGACTCTGATGTAAGGGGGCTGGTGATAGGAGTCTGAAGTAAGGGGCCGCTGATTTTACTCTGATATAAAGGGCTGCTGAATGGACTCTGATGTAAGGGGCTGCTGATGGGTCTCTGATTAAGGTCCTGGTGTTGGGACACTCTGTATTGGACTGCTGATTGGATTCTGATGTAAGGGGCTGGTGATGGGACTCTGATGTCAAGGACTGTTGATGGGACTCTGATGTAAGGGGGCTGTTGATGGGACTCTGGTGTAAGGGGCTGCTGATGCGACACTGATGTAAGGGACTGTTGATGGGACTCTGATGTAAGGGGGCTGGTGATGGGACTCTGATGTATAAGGAGCATGTGATGGGATGCTGATGTAAGGGGCTGCTGATTGGACCCTGATGTAAGGGGCTGCTGATGTGATTCTGATGTAAGGGGCTGCTGATGGGACTCTGATGTAAGGAGGATGGTGATGGGACTTTGATGTAAGGGGCTGCTGATGGGACTCTCTGATGAAAGGGACTGTTGATGGGACTCAGATGTAAGGGGGCTGGTAATGGGACTTTGATGTAAGGGGCTGATGGTGGGACTCTGAAGTAAGGGGCTGCTGATGGGACTCTGATGTAAGGGGCTGGTGATGGGACTCTGATGTAAGAGGACTGTTGATGGGACTCTGATGAAAGGGGGCTGTTGATGGGAATCTGGTGTAAGGAGCTGCAGATGCGACTCTGATGTAAGGGACTGTTGATGGGACTCTGATGTTAGGGGGCTGGTGATGGGACTCTGATGTAAGGGGCTGCTGATGGGATTCTGATGTAAGGGGCTGCTGATGGGACTCTGATGTAAGGAGCATGTGATGGTACTCTGATGTAAGGGGGATGGTGATGGGACTTTGGTGTAAGGGGCTGCTGATGGGACTCTCTGATGAAAGGGACTGTTGATGGGACTCTGATGTAAGGGGGCTGGTAATGGGACTTTGATGTAAGGGGCTGTTGGTGGGACTCTGAAGTAAGGGGCTGCTGATGGGAGTCTGATGTCAGGAGCTGGTGATGGGACTCTGATGTAAGGGGCTGCTGGTGGGACTCTAATGTAAGAGGCTGCTGATGGGACTCTGATGTAAGGGGATTCTGATAGGACTCTTATGTAAGTGGCTCTGATGGGACTCTGATGTAAGGGGCCTATGATGGGACTCTGATGTAAGGGGCTGGTTATGGGACTCTGATGTGAGGGGCTGGTGATGGGACTCTGATGTAAGGGGGATGGTGATGGGACTTTGATGTAAGGGGCTGCTTAGGGGACTCTGATGTAAGGGGGCTGGTGATAGGAGTCTGAAGTAAGGGGCCGCTGATTTTACTCTGATATAAAGGGCTGCTGAATGGACTCTGATGTAAGGGGCTGCTGATGGGTCTCTGATTAAGGTCCTGGTGTTGGGACACTCTGTATTGGACTGCTGATTGGATTCTGATGTAAGGGGCTGGTGATGGGACTCTGATGTCAAGGACTGTTGATGGGACTCTGATGTAAGGGGGCTGTTGATGGGACTCTGGTGTAAGGGGCTGCTGATGCGACACTGATGTAAGGGACTGTTGATGGGACTCTGATGTAAGGGGGCTGGTGATGGGACTCTGATGTATAAGGAGCATGTGATGGGATGCTGATGTAAGGGGCTGCTGATTGGACCCTGATGTAAGGGGCTGCTGATGTGATTCTGATGTAAGGGGCTGCTGATGGGACTCTGATGTAAGGAGGATGGTGATGGGACTTTGATGTAAGGGGCTGCTGATGGGACTCTCTGATGAAAGGGACTGTTGATGGGACTCAGATGTAAGGGGGCTGGTAATGGGACTTTGATGTAAGGGGCTGATGGTGGGACTCTGAAGTAAGGGGCTGCTGATGGGACTCTGATGTAAGGGGCTGGTGATGGGACTCTGATGTAAGAGGACTGTTGATGGGACTCTGATGAAAGGGGGCTGTTGATGGGAATCTGGTGTAAGGAGCTGCAGATGCGACTCTGATGTAAGGGACTGTTGATGGGACTCTGATGTTAGGGGGCTGGTGATGGGACTCTGATGTAAGGGGCTGCTGATGGGATTCTGATGTAAGGGGCTGCTGATGGGACTCTGATGTAAGGAGCATGTGATGGTACTCTGATGTAAGGGGGATGGTGATGGGACTTTGGTGTAAGGGGCTGCTGATGGGACTCTCTGATGAAAGGGACTGTTGATGGGACTCTGATGTAAGGGGGCTGGTAATGGGACTTTGATGTAAGGGGCTGATGGTGGGACTCTGAAGTAAGGGGCTGCTGATGGGAGTCTGATGTCAGGAGCTGGTGATGGGACTCTGATGTAAGGGGCTGCTGGTGGGACTCTAATGTAAGAGGCTGCTGATGGGACTCTGATGTAAGGGGATTCTGATAGGACTCTTATGTAAGTGGCTCTGATGGGACTCTGATGTAAGGGGCCTATGATGGGACTCTGATGTAAGGGGCTGGTTATGGGACTCTGATGTGAGGGGCTGGTGATGGGACTCTGATGTAAGGGGGATGGTGATGGGACTTTGATGTAAGGGGCTGCTGATGGGACTCTCTGATGAAAGGGACTGTTGATGGGACTCTGATGTAAGGGGGCTGGTAATGGCACTTTGATGTAAGGGGCTGATGGTGGGACTCTGAAGTAAGGGGCTGCTGATGGGACTCTGATGGTAAGGACTGTTGATGGGACTCTGATGTAAGGGGGCTGTTGATGGGACTCTGATGTAAGGTGCTGCTGATGGGACTCTGATGTAAAGGGATTCTGATAACACTCTGATGTAAGGGGCTCTGATGGGACTCTGATGTAAGGGGCCTGTGATGGGACTCTGATGTAAGGGGCTGGTGATGGGACTCTGATGTGAGGGGCTGGTAATGGGACTCTGATGTGAGGGGCTGGTGATGGGACTCCTATGTAAAAGGCTGCTTAGGGGATTCTCATGTAAGGGGGCTGGTGATGGGAGTCTGAAGTAAGGAGCCACTGATTGGACTCTGATGTAAGGGGCTGCTGGTGGGTCTCTGATGTAAGGTCCTGGTGTTGGAACACTCTGTATGTGTCTGCTGATGGGATTCTGATGTAAGGGGCTGGTGATGGGACTCTCATTTTGGGGGCTGGTGATGGGACTTTCTGATGTAAGGGGCAACTGATTGGACACTGATGTAAGGGGCTGATGATGGGACACTGTGATGTAAAGGGCTGATGATGGGACTCTGATGTAAGGGGCTGGAGATGGGACTTTCTGATGTAAGGGGCAGCTGATTGGACTCTGATGTAAGGGGCTGCTGATGGGACTCTGATGTAAGGGGCCTGTGATGGGAGTCTGACGTAAGTTGCCGCTGATTGGACTCTGTTGTAAGGGGCTGCTGCCTGGACTCTGATGTAAGGGGCTGCTGATGGGACTCTGATGTAAGGGGGCTGGTGATGGGACTCTGATGTAAGAAGGCGGATAATGGGACTTTAATGGGATAAGGGGGCTGGTGATGGGACTCTGATGTAAGGGGCTGCTGATTGGACTCTGATGTAAGGGGACAGGTGATGAGACTTTGTAAGGGGCTGGTGATGGGACTCTGATGTAAGGGGTTGCTGATCAGACTCTGATGTAAGGGGCTGCTGAGGGGACTCTTATGTAAGGGGGCTGTTAATGGTACCCTGATGTATGGGGGCTGATGATGGGACTCTCATGTTGGGGGCTGGTAATGGGACTTTCTGATGTAAGGGGCAGCTGATTGGACGCTGATGTAAGGGGCTGATGATTGGACACTGTGATGTAAGGGGCTGATGATGGGACTCTGATGTAAGGGGCTGGTGATGGGACTTTCTGATGTAAGGGGCTGCTGATTGGACTCTGATGTAAGGGGCTGCTGATGGGACTCTGATGTAAGGGGCTGCTGATGAGACTCTGATGTAAGGGGTTTCTGATGGGATTCTGATGTAAGGGGCTGGTGATGGGACTCTGATGTAAGGGGCTGCTGATGGGACTCTCTGATGTAAGGGACTGTTGAATGGACTCTGATGTAAGGGGGCTGTTAATGGGACTTTGATGTAAGGGGCTGGTGGTGGGACTCTGAAGTAAGGGGCTGCTGATGGGACTCTGATGTAAGGAGCATGTGATGGGACTCTGATGTAAGGGTCTGCTGATGGGACTCTGATGTAAGGAGCATGTGATGGGACTCTGATGTAAGGGGGCTGGTGATGGGACTTTGATGTAAGGGGCTGCTGATGGGACTCTCTGATGTAAGGGACTGTTGATGGGACTCTGATGTAAGGGGGCTGGTAATGTTACTTTGATGTAAGGGGCTGTTGGTGGGACTCTGAAGTAAGGGGCTGCTGATGGGACTCTGAAGTGAGGGGCTGGTGATGGGACTCTGCTGTAAAAGGCTGCTTAGGGGACTCTGATGTAAGGGGGCTGGTGATAGGAGTCTGAAGTAAGGGGCCGCTGATTTTACTCTGATATAAAGGGCTGCTGAATGGACTCTGATGTAAGGGGCTGCTGATGGGTCTCTGATTAAGGTCCTGGTGTTGGGACACTCTGTATTGGACTGCTGATTGGATTCTGATGTAAGGGGCTGGTGATGGGACTCTGATGTCAAGGACTGTTGATGGGACTCTGATGTAAGGGGGCTGTTGATGGGACTCTGGTGTAAGGGGCTGCTGATGCGACACTGATGTAAGGGACTGTTGATGGGACTCTGATGTAAGGGGGCTGGTGATGGGACTCTGATGTATAAGGAGCATGTGATGGGATGCTGATGTAAGGGGCTGCTGATTGGACCCTGATGTAAGGGGCTGCTGATGTGATTCTGATGTAAGGGGCTGCTGATGGGACTCTGATGTAAGGAGGATGGTGATGGGACTTTGATGTAAGGGGCTGCTGATGGGACTCTCTGATGAAAGGGACTGTTGATGGGACTCAGATGTAAGGGGGCTGGTAATGGGACTTTGATGTAAGGGGCTGATGGTGGGACTCTGAAGTAAGGGGCTGCTGATGGGACTCTGATGTAAGGGGCTGGTGATGGGACTCTGATGTAAGAGGACTGTTGATGGGACTCTGATGAAAGGGGGCTGTTGATGGGAATCTGGTGTAAGGAGCTGCAGATGCGACTCTGATGTAAGGGACTGTTGATGGGACTCTGATGTTAGGGGGCTGGTGATGGGACTCTGATGTAAGGGGCTGCTGATGGGATTCTGATGTAAGGGGCTGCTGATGGGACTCTGATGTAAGGAGCATGTGATGGTACTCTGATGTAAGGGGGATGGTGATGGGACTTTGGTGTAAGGGGCTGCTGATGGGACTCTCTGATGAAAGGGACTGTTGATGGGACTCTGATGTAAGGGGGCTGGTAATGGGACTTTGATGTAAGGGGCTGATGGTGGGACTCTGAAGTAAGGGGCTGCTGATGGGAGTCTGATGTCAGGAGCTGGTGATGGGACTCTGATGTAAGGGGCTGCTGGTGGGACTCTAATGTAAGAGGCTGCTGATGGGACTCTGATGTAAGGGGATTCTGATAGGACTCTTATGTAAGTGGCTCTGATGGGACTCTGATGTAAGGGGCCTATGATGGGACTCTGATGTAAGGGGCTGGTTATGGGACTCTGATGTGAGGGGCTGGTGATGGGACTCTGATGTAAGGGGGATGGTGATGGGACTTTGATGTAAGGGGCTGCTGATGGGACTCTCTGATGAAAGGGACTGTTGATGGGACTCTGATGTAAGGGGGCTGGTAATGGCACTTTGATGTAAGGGGCTGATGGTGGGACTCTGAAGTAAGGGGCTGCTGATGGGACTCTGATGGTAAGGACTGTTGATGGGACTCTGATGTAAGGGGGCTGTTGATGGGACTCTGATGTAAGGTGCTGCTGATGGGACTCTGATGTAAAGGGATTCTGATAACACTCTGATGTAAGGGGCTCTGATGGGACTCTGATGTAAGGGGCCTGTGATGGGACTCTGATGTAAGGGGCTGGTGATGGGACTCTGATGTGAGGGGCTGGTAATGGGACTCTGATGTGAGGGGCTGGTGATGGGACTCCTATGTAAAAGGCTGCTTAGGGGATTCTCATGTAAGGGGGCTGGTGATGGGAGTCTGAAGTAAGGAGCCACTGATTGGACTCTGATGTAAGGGGCTGCTGGTGGGTCTCTGATGTAAGGTCCTGGTGTTGGAACACTCTGTATGTGTCTGCTGATGGGATTCTGATGTAAGGGGCTGGTGATGGGACTCTGATGTTAAGGACTGTTGATGGGACTTTGATGTAAGGGGGCTGTTGATGGGACTCTGATGAAAGGGGCTGCTGATGGGACTATGATGCAAGGGGCTGCTGATGGGACTATGATGTAAGGGGCTGCTGATGGGACTCTGAGGTAAGGGGGCTGGTGATGGGACTCTGATGTAAGAGGACAGATGATGGGACTCTGATGTAAGGGGCTGCTGATGGGACTCTGATGTAAGGGGCTGGTGATGGGACTCTGATGTAAGGGGCTGGTGATGGGACTCTGATGTAAGGGGCTGGTGATGGGACTCTGATGTTAGGGAATTCTGATAGGACTGTGATGTAAGGGGCTCTGATGGGACTCTGACGTAAGGGGCCTGCGATGGGACTCTGATGTAAGGGGCCTGTGATGGGACTCTGATGTGAGGGGCTGGTGATGGGACTCTGATGTAAAAGGCTGCTTGGGGGACTCTGATGTCAGGGGGCTGGTGATGGGAGAATGATGTAAGGGGCCTCTGATTGGACTCTGATGTAAGGGGCTGCTGATGGGTCTCTGATGTAAGGTCCTAGTGTTGGGACACTCTGTATTGGACTGCTGATGGGATTCTGATGTTAAGGACTGTTGATGGGACTCTGATGTAAGGGGGCTGTTGATGGGACTCTGATGTAAGGGGCTGCTGATGAGACTCTGATGTAAGGGACTCTGATGTAAGGGGCTGCTGATGGGTCTCTGATGTAAGGTCCTGGTGTTGGGACACTCTGTATTGGACTGCTGATGGGATTCTGATGTGAGGGGCTGGTGATGGGACTCTGATGTTTAGGACTGTTAATAGGACTCTGACATAAGGGGCTGCTGATGGGACTCTGATGTAAGGGACTGTTGATGGGACTCTGATGTAAGGGGCTGCTGATGGGACTCTGATGTAAGGAGCATGTGATGGGACTCTGATGTAAGGGGGCTGGTGATGGGACTTTGATGTAAGGGGCTGCTGATGGGACTCTCTGATGTAAGGGACTGTTGATGTGTCTCTGATGTAAAGGGGGCTGGTAATGGGACTTTGATATAAGGGGCTGGTGGTGGGACTCTGAAGTAAGGGGATGCTGATGGGACTCTGATGTAAGGAGCATGTGATGGGACTCTGATGTAAGGGGATGCTGATTGGACTCTGATGTAAGGGGCTGCTGATGGGACTCTGATGTAAGGGTCTGCTGATGGGACTCTGATGTAAGGAGCATGTGATGGGATTCTGATGTAAGGGGGATGGTGATGGGACTCTGATGTAAAGGGCTGCTGATGGGACTCTGAAGTTAGGGGTTGCTGATGGGATTCTGATGTAAGGGGTTTCTGATGGGACTCTGATGTAAGGGGCTAGTGATGGGACACTCTGATATAAAGGGCTTTTGATGGGACACTCTGATATAATGGGCTCCAGATTGGACTCTGATGCAAGGGGGCTGCTGATATAACGCTGATGTAGGGGGCTGTTATTAGGATGCTGATGTAAGGGGCTGGTGATTGGACACTCTGATGTAAGGTGCTGATGATGGGACTCTGATGTAAGGGGCTGTTAATGGGACACTCTGAAGTAAGGGGCTGCTGATGGGACCATGATGTAAGGGGGCTGCAGATTGGACCTTGATGTAAGGAGGCTGCTGATGGGACTCTGATGTAGGGGCTGTTGATGGGACTCTGATGGAAGGGGGCTGCTGATGGGACTCTGATGTATTGGGCTGCTGATGGGATTCTGATGTTAAGGACTGTTGATGGGACTCTGATGTAAGGGGGCTGTTGATGGGACTCTGATGTAAAGGGCTGCTGATGGGACTCTGATGTAAGGGACTGTTGATGGGGCTCTGATGTAAGGGGGCTGGTGATGGGACTCTGAAGTAAGGGGCTGCTGGTGGGACTCTAATTTAAGGGGCTTCTGATGGGACTCTGATGTAAGGGGCTGCTGATAGGACTCTGATGTAAGGGGGCTGGTAATGGGACTCTGATGTAAGGGACTGCTGATGGGACTCTGATGTAAGGGACTGCTGATGGGACTCTGATGTAAGGGGGCTGGTAATGGGACTCTGATGTAAGGGACTGTTGATGGGACTCTGAAGTAAGGGGGTCGTGATGGGTCTTTCTGATGTAAGGGGCTGCTGAATGGACTCTGATGTAAGGGGCTGCTGATAGGACTCTGATGTTAGGGGCGTCTAATGGGACTCTGATGTAAGAGGCTGTTGATGGGACTCTGATGTAAGGGGGTGCTAATGGGACTCTGATGTAAGGAGCTGGTGATGGTACTCTGATGTAAGGGGCTGCTGTTGGGACTCTGAAGTAAGGGGTTGCTGATGGGACTCTGATGTAAGGGGTTTCTGATGGGATTCTGATGTAAGGGCTGTTGATGGGAGCCTGATGTAAGGGGGCTGGTGATGAGATTTTGTAAGGGGCTGCTGATGGGACTCTGATGTAAGGGGATTCTGATAGGACTCTGATGTAAGGGGCTCTGATGGGACTCTGATGTAAGGGGCCTGTAACGGGACTCTGATGTGAGGGGCTGGTGATGGGACTCTGATGTAAGGGGCTGCTGATGGGACTCTGATGTAAGGGGCTGCTGATGGGACTCTCTGATGTAAGGGACTGTTGATGGGACTCTGATGTAAGGGGGCTGTTAATGGGACTTTGATGTAAGGGGCTGGTGGTGGGACTCTGAAGTAAGGGGCTGCTGATGGGACTCTGATGTTAGGGGCTGATGATGGGACTCTGATGTAAAAGGCTGCTTAGGGGACTCTGATGTAAGGGGGCTGGTGATGGGAGTCTGAAGTAAGGGGCCGCTGATTGGACTCTGATGTAAAGGGCTGCTGAATGGACTCTGATGTAAGGGGCTGCTGATGGGTCTCTGATGTAAGGTCCTGGTGTTGGGACACTCTGTATTGGACTGCTGATTGGATTCTGATGTAAGGGGCTGGTGATGGGACTCTGGTGTAAGGGGCTGCTGATGCGACACTGATGTAAGGGACTGTTGATGGGACTCTGATGTAAGGGGGTTGGTGATGGGACTCTGATGTATAAGGAGCATGTGATGGGATGCTGATGTAAGGGGCTGCTGATTGGACCCTGATGTAAGGGGCTGCTGATGGGATTCTGATGTAAGGGGCTGCTGATGGGACTCTGATGTAAGGGGGATGGTGATGGGACTTTGATGTAAGGGGCTGTTGATGGGACTCTGATGTAAGGGGGCTGTTGATGGGACTCTGATGAAAGGGGCTGCTGATGGGACTATGATGCAAGGGGCTGCTGATGGGACTATGATGTAAGGGGCTGCTGATGGGACTCTGATGAAAGGGGGCTGTTGATGGGAATCTGGTGTAAGGAGCTGCAGATGCGACTCTGATGTAAGGGACTGTTGATGGGACTCTGATGTTAGGGGGCTGGTGATGGGACTCTGATGTAAGGGGCTGCTGATGGGATTCTGATGTAAGGGGCTGCTGATGGGACTCTGATGTAAGGAGCATGTGATGGTACTCTGATGTAAGGGGGATGGTGATGGGACTTTGGTGTAAGGGGCTGCTGATGGGACTCTCTGATGAAAGGGACTGTTGATGGGACTCTGATGTAAGGGGGCTGGTAATGGGACTTTGATGTAAGGGGCTGATGGTGGGACTCTGAAGTAAGGGGCTGCTGATGGGAGTCTGATGTCAGGAGCTGGTGATGGGACTCTGATGTAAGGGGCTGCTGGTGGGACTCTAATGTAAGAGGCTGCTGATGGGACTCTGATGTAAGGGGATACTGATAGGACTCTTATGTAAGTGGCTCTGATGGGACTCTGATGTAAGGGGCCTATGATGGGACTCTGATGTAAGGGGCTGGTTATGGGACTCTGATGTGAGGGGCTGGTGATGGGACTCTGATGTAAGGGGGATGGTGATGGGACTTTGATGTAAGGGGCTGCTGATGGGACTCTCTGATGAAAGGGACTGTTGATGGGACTCTGATGTAAGGGGGCTGGTAATGGCACTTTGATGTAAGGGGCTGATGGTGGGACTCTGAAGTAAGGGGCTGCTGATGAGATTCTGATGTAAGGGGCTGGTGATGGGACTCTGATGGTAAGGACTGTTGATGGGACTCTGATGTAAGGGGGCTGTTGATGGGACTCTGATGTAAGGGGCTGCTGATGGGACTCTGATGTAAAGGGATTCTGATAACACTCTGATGTAAGGGGCTCTGATGGGACTCTGATGTAAGGGGCCTGTGATGGGACTCTGATGTAAGGGGCTGGTGATGGGACTCTGATGTGAGGGGCTGGTAATGGGACTCTGATGTGAGGTGCTGGTGATGGGACTCCTATGTAAAAGGCTGCTTAGGGGACTCTCATGTAAGGGGGCTGGTGATGGGAGTCTGAAGTAAGGAGCCACTGATTGGACTCTGATGTAAGGGGCTGCTGGTGATTCTCTGATGTAAGGTCCTGGTGTTGGAACACTCTGTATGTGTCTGCTGATGGGATTCTGATGTAAGGGGCTGGTGATGGGACTCTGATGTTAAGGACTGTTGATGGGACTTTGATGTAAGGAGGCTGTTGATGGGACTCTGATGAAAGGGGCTGCTGATGGGACTATGATGCAAGGGGCTGCTGATGGGACTTTGATGTAAGGGGCTGCTGATGGGACTCTGATGTAAGGGGGCTGGTGATGGGACTCTGATGTAAGAGGACAGATGATGGGACTCTGATGTAAGGGGCTGCTGATGGGACTCTGATGTAAGGGGCTGGTGATGGGACTCTGATGTAAGGGGCTGGTGATGGGACTCTGATGTAAGGGGCTGGTGATGGGACTCTGATGTTAGGGAATTCTGATAGGACTGTGATGTAAGGGGCTCTGATGGGACTCTGATGTAAGGGGCCTGCGATGGGACTCTAATGTAAGGGGCCTGTGATGGGACTCTGATGTGAGGGGCTGGTGATGGGACTCTGATGTAAAAGGCTGCTTGGGGGACTCTGATGTCAGGGGGCTGGTGATGGGAGAATGACGTAAGGGGCCTCTGATTGGACTCTGATGTAAGGGGCTGCTGATGGGTCTCTGATGTAAGGTCCTAGTGTTGGGACACTCTGTATTGGACTGCTGATGGGATTCTGATGTTAAGGACTGTTGATGGGACTCTGATGTAAGGGGGCTGTTGATGGGACTCTGATGTAAGGGGCTGCTGATGAGACTCTGATGTAAGGGACTCTGATGTAAGGGGCTGCTGATGGGTCTCTGATGTAAGGTCCTGGTGTTGAGACACTCTGTATTGGACTGCTGATGGGATTCTGATGTGAGGGGCTGGTGATGGGACTCTGATGTTTAGGACTGTTAATAGGACTCTGACATAAGGGGCTGCTGATGGGACTCTGATGTAAGGGACTGTTGATGGGACTCTGATGTAAGGGGCTGCTGATGGGACTCTGATGTAAGGAGCATGTGATGGGACTCTGATGTAAGGGGGCTGGTGATGGGACTTTGATGTAAGGGGCTGCTGATGGGACTCTCTGATGTAAGGGACTGTTGATGTGTCTCTGATGTAAAGGGGGCTGGTAATGGGACTTTGATATAAGGGGCTGGTGGTGGGACTCTGAAGTAAGGGGATGCTGATGGGACTCTGATGTAAGGAGCATGTGATGGGACTCTGATGTAAGGGGATGCTGATTGGACTCTGATGTAAGGGGCTGCTGATGGGACTCTGATGTAAGGGTCTGCTGATGGGACTCTGATGTAAGGAGCATGTGATGGGATTCTGATGTAAGGGGGATGGTGATGGGACTCTGATGTAAAGGACTGCTGATGGGACTCTGAAGTTAGGGGTTGCTTATGAGATTCTGATGTAAGGGGTTTCTGATGGGACTCTGATGTAAGGGGCTAGTGATGGGACACTCTGATATAAAGGGCTTTTGATGGGACACTCTGATATAATGGGCTTCAGATTGGACTCTGATGCAAGGGGGCTGCTGATATAACGCTGATGTAGGGGGCTGTTAATAGGATGCTGATGTAAGGGGCTGTTAATGGGACACTCTGAAGTAAGGGGCTGCTGATGGGACCATGATGTAAGGGGGCTGCAGATTGGACCCTGATGTAAGGAGGCTGCTGATGGGACTCTGATGTAGGGGCTGTTGATGGGACTCTGATGGAAGGGGGCTGCTGATGGGACTCTGATGTATTGGGCTGCTGATGGGATTCTGATGTTAAGGACTGTTGATGGGACTCTGATGTAAGGGGGCTGTTAATGGGACTCTGATGTAAAGGGCTGCTGATGGGACTCTGATGTAAGGGACTGTTGATGGGGCTCTGATGTAAGGGGGCTGGTGATGGGACTCTGAAGTAAGGGGCTGCTGGTGGGACTCTAATTTAAGGGGCTTCTGATGGGACTCTGATGTAAGGGGCTGCTGATAGGACTCTGATGTAAGGGGGCTGGTAATGGGACTCTGATGTAAGGGACTGCTGATGGGACTCTGATGTAAGGGACTGCTGATGGGACTCTGATGTAAGGGGGCTGGTAATGGGACTCTGATGTAAGGGACTGTTGATGGGACTCTGAAGTAAGGGGGTCGTGATGGGACTTTCTGATGTAAGGGGCTGCTGAATGGACTCTGATGTAAGGGGCTGCTGATAGGACTCTGATGTTAGGGGCGTCTAATGGGACTCTGATGTAAGAGGCTGTTGATGGGACTCTGATGTAAGGGGGTGCTAATGGGACTCTGATGTAAGGAGCTGGTGATGGTACTCTGATGTAAGGGGCTGCTGTTGGGACTCTGAAGTAAGGGGTTGCTGATGGGACTCTGATGTAAGGGGTTTCTGATGGGATTCTGATGTAAGGGGCTGTTGATGGGAGCCTGATGTAAGGGGGCTGGTGATGAGATTTTGTAAGGGGCTGCTGATGGGACTCTGATGTAAGGGGATTCTGATAGGACTCTGATGTAAGGGGCTCTGATGGGACTCTGATGTAAGGGGCCTGTAACGGGACTCTGATGTGAGGGGCTGGTGATGGGACTCTGATGTACGGGGCTGCTGATGGGACTCTGATGTAAGGAGCATGTGATGGGACTCTGATGTAAGGGGACTGGTGATGGGACTTTGATGTAAGGGGCTGCTGATGGGACTCTCTGATGTAAGGGACTGTTGATGGGACTCTGATGTAAGGGGGCTGTTAATGGGACTTTGATGTAAGGGGCTGGTGGTGGGACTCTGAAGTAAGGGGCTGCTGATGGGACTCTGATGTTAGGGGCTGGTGATGGGACTCTGATGTAAAAGGCTGCTTAGGGGACTCTGATGTAAGGGGGCTGGTGATGGGAGTCTAAAGTAAGGGGCCGCTGATTGGACTCTGATGTAAAGGGCTGCTGAATGGACTCTGATGTAAGGGGCTGCTGATGGGTCTCTGATGTAAGGTCCTGGTGTTGGGACACTCTGTATTGGACTGCTGATTGGATTCTGATGTAAGGGGCTGGTGATGGGACTCTGGTGTAAGGGGCTGCTGATGCGACACTGATGTAAGGGACTGTTGATGGGACTCTGATGTAAGGGGGCTGGTGATGGGACTCTGATGTATAAGGAGCATGTGATGGGATGCTGATGTAAGGGGCTGCTGTTTGGACCCTGATGTAAGGGGCTGCTGATGGGATTCTGATGTAAGGGGCTGCTGATGGGACTCTGATGTAAGGGGGATGGTGATGGGACTTTGATGTAAGGGGCTGCTGATGGGACTCTCTGATGAAAGGGACTGTTGATGGGACTCTGATGTAAGGGGGCTGGTAATTGGACTTTGATGTAAGGGGCTGATGGTGGGACTCTGAAGTAAGGGGCTGCTGATGGGACTCTGATGTAAGGGGCTGCTGATGGGACTCTGATGTAAGAGGACAGATGATGGGACTCTGATGTAAGGGGGCTGTTGATGGGACTCAGATGTAAGGGGCTGCTGATGGGACACTGATGTAAGGGGATTCTGATAACACTCTGATGTAAGGAGCTGCTGATTGGACTCTGATGTAAGGGGGCTGGTGATGGGACTCTGATGTAAGATGACAGATGATGGGACTCTGATGTAAGGGGCTGCTGATGGGACTTCTGATGTAAGGGGCTGGTGATGGGACTCTGATGTAAAAGGCTGCTTAAGGGACTCTGAGGTAAGGGGATTCTGATAGGACTCTGATGTAAGGGGCTCTGATGGGACTCTGATGTAAGGGACCTGCAATGGGACTCTGATGTAAGGGGCCTGCAATGGGACTCTGATATAAGGGGCCTGTGATGGGACTCTGATGTGAGGGGCTGGTGATGGGACTCTGATGTAAAAGGCTGCTTAGGGGATTGTGATGTCAGGGTGCTGGTGATGGGAGTCTGACGTAAGGGGCTTCTGATTGGACTCTGATGTAAGGGGCTGATGAATGGACTCTGATGTAAGGGACTGCTGATGGGATTCTGATGTAAGGGGCTGGTGATGGGACTCTGATGTCAAGGACTATTGATGGGACTCTGATGTCAAGGACTGTTGATTGGACTCTGATGTAAGGGGGCTGTTGATGGGACTCTGGTGTAAGGGGCTGCTGATGCGACTCTGATGTAAGGAACTTTTGATGGGACTCTGATGTAAGGGGGCTGGTTATGGGACTCTGATGTATAAGGAGCATGTGAGGAATGCTGTTGTAAGGGGCTGCTGATTGTACTCTGATGTAAAGGGGCTGCTGATGGGATTCTGATGTAAGGAGCATGTGATGGGACTCTGATGTAAGGGGGATGGTGATGGGACTTTGATGTAAGGGGCTTCTGATGGGACTCTCTGATGAAAGGGACTGTTGATGGGACTCTGATGTAAGGGGGCTGGTAAAGGGACTTTGATGTAAGGGGCTGATGGTGGGACTCTGAAGTAAGGGGCTGCTTATGGGACTCTGATGTAAGAGGCTGCTGATGGGACTCTGATGTAAGGGGATTCTGATAGGACTCTGATGTAAGGGGCTCTGATGGGACTCTGATGAAGGGGCCTGTGATGGTACTCTGATGTAAGGGGCTGGTTATGGGACTCTAATGTGAGGGGCTGGTGATGGGACTCTGATGTAAGGGGGCTTGTGATGAGACTCTGTAAGGGGATGCTGATAGGACTCTGATGTAAGGGGATTCTGATAAAATTCTGATGTAAGGGGCTCTGATGGGACTCTGATGTAAGGGACCTGTGATGGGACTCTGATGTAAGGGGCCTGTGATGGGACTCTGATGTAAGGGGCTGGTGATGGGACTCTGATGTTAAGGACTGTTGATGGGACTCTGATGTAAGGGGGCTGTTGATGGGACTCTGATATAAGGGGCTGCTGATGGGACTCTGATGTAAGGGGATTCTGATAACACTCTGATGTAAGGGGCTGCTGATGGGACTCTGATGTAAGGGGCTGCTGATGGGACTCTAATGTAAGGGGCTGGTGATGGGACTTCTGATGTAAGGGGCTGGTGATGGGACTCTGATGTAAAAGGCTGCTTAAGGGACTCTGAGGTAAGGGGATTCTGATAGGACTCTGATGTAAGGAGCTCTGATGGGACTCTGATGTAAGGGGCCTGCAATAGGACTCTGATGTAAGGGGCCTGTGATGGGACTCTGATGTAAACGGCTGCTTAGGGGATTGTGATGTCAGGGGACTGGTGATGGGAGTCTGACGTAAGGGGCCTCTGATTGGACTCTTATGTAAGGGGCTACTGAATGGACTCTGATGTAAGGGGCTGCTGATGGGTCTCTGATGTAAGGTCCTGGTGTTGGGACACTCTGTATTGGACTGCTGATGGGATTCTGATGTTAAGGACTATTGATGGGACTCTGATGTAAGGGGGCTGTTGATGGGACTCTGATGTAAGGGGCTGCTGATGAGACTCTGATGTAAGGAGCATGTGATGGGACTCTGATGTAAGGGGCTGCTGATTGGACTCTGATGTAAGGGGCTGCTGATGGGACTCTGATGTAAGGGTCTGCTGATGGGACTCTGATGTAAGGAACATGTGATGGGACTCTGATGTAAGGGGCCGCTGATTGGACTCTGATGTAAAGGGCTGCTGAATGGACTCTGATGTAAGGGGCTGCTTATGGGTCTCTGATGTAAGGTCCTGGTGTTGGGACACTCTGTATTGGACTGCTGATGGGATTCTGATGTAAGGGGCTGGTGATAGGACTCTGATGTCAAGGACTGTTGATGGGACTCTGATGTAAGGTGGCTGTTGATGGGACTCTGGTGTAAGGGGCTGCTGATGCGACACTGATGTAAGGGACTGTTGATGGGACTCTGATGTAAGGGGGCTGGTGATGGGACTCTGATGTATAAGGAGCATGTGATGGGATGCTGATGTAAGGGGCTGCTGATTGGACCCTGATGTAAGGGGCTGCTGATGGGATTCTGATGTAAGGGGCTGCTGATGGGACTCTGATGTAAGGGGGATGGTGATGGGACTTTGATGTAAGGGGCTGCTGATGGGACTCTCTGATGAAAGGGACTGTTGATGGGACTCTGATGTAAGGGGGCTGGTAATGGGACTTTGATGTAAGGGGCTGATGGTGGGACTCTGAAGTAAGGGGCTGCTGATGGGACTCTGATGTAAGGGGCTGGTGATGGGACTCTGATGTAAGAGGACTGTTGATGGGACTCTGATGAAAGGGGGCTGTTGATGGGAATCTGGTGTAAGGAGCTGCAGATGCGACTCTGATGTAAGGGACTGTTGATGGGACTCTGATGTTAGGGGGCTGGTGATGGGACTCTGATGTAAGGGGCTGCTGATGGGATTCTGATGTAAGGGGCTGCTGATGGGACTCTGATGTAAGGAGCATGTGATGGTACTCTGATGTAAGGGGGATGGTGATGGGACTTTGGTGTAAGGGGCTGCTGATGGGACTCTCTGATGAAAGGGACTGTTGATGGGACTCTGATGTAAGGGGGCTGGTAATGGGACTTTGATGTAAGGGGCTGATGGTGGGACTCTGAAGTAAGGGGCTGCTGATGGGAGTCTGATGTCAGGAGCTGGTGATGGGACTCTGATGTAAGGGGCTGCTGGTGGGACTCTAATGTAAGAGGCTGCTGATGGGACTCTGATGTAAGGGGATTCTGATAGGACTCTGATGTAAGGGGCTCTGATGGGACTCTGATGTAAGGGGCCTGTGATGGGACTCTGATGTAAGGGGCTGGTTATGGGACTCTAATGTGAGGGGCTGGTGATGGGACTCTGATGTAAGGGGGCTGGTGATGAGACTCTGTAAGGGGCTGCTGATAGGACTCTGATGTAAGGGGATTCTGATAAAACTCTGATGTAAGGGGCTCTGATGGGACTCTGATGTAAGGGACCTGTGATGGGACTCTGATGTAAGGGGCTGGTGATGGGACTCTGATGTGAGGGGCTGGTGATGGGACTTTGATGTAAAAGGCTGCTTATGGGACTCTCATGTAAGGGGGCTGGTAATGGGAGTCTGAAGTAAGGGGCCGCTGATTGTACTCTGATGTAAGGGGCTGCTTATGGGTCTATGATGTAAGGTCCTGGTGTTGGAACACTCTGTAAGTGGCTGCTGATGAGATTCTGATGTAAGGGGCTGGTGATGGGACTCTGATGTAAGGGGCTGGTGATGGGACTCTGATGTAAGGGGCTGGTGATGGGACTCTGATGTAAGGGGCTGGTGATGGGACTCTGATGTAAAAGGCTGCTTAGGGGACTCTGATGTAAGGGAATTCTGATAGGACTGTGATGTAAGGGGCTCTATGGGACTCTAATGTAAGGGGCCTGCGATGGGACTCTGATGTAAGGGGCCTGTGATGGGACTCTGATGTGAGGGGCTGGTGATGGGACTCTGATGTAAAAGGCTGCTTAGGGGACTCTGATGTCAGGGGGCTGGTGATGGGAGAATGACATAAGGGGCCTCTGATTGGACTCTGATGTAAGGGGCTGCTGAATGGACTCTGATGTAAGGGGCTGCTGATGGGTCTCTGATGTAAGGTCCTAGTGTTGGGACACTCTGTATTGGACTGCTGATGGAATTCTGATGTTAAGGACTGTTGATGGGACTCTGATGTAAGGGGGCTGTTCATGGGACTCTGATGTAAGGGGCTGCTGATGAGACTCTGATGTAAGGGGCTGCTGATGGGTCTCTGATGTAAGGTCCTGGTTTTGGGACACTCTGTATTGGACTGCTGATGGGATTCTGATGTAAGGGGCTGGTGATGGGACTCTGATGTTTAGGACTGTTGATGGGACTCTGATGTAAGGGGGCTGTTAATGGGACTCTGACGTAAGGGGCTGCTGATGGGACTCTGATGTAAGGGACTGTTGATGGGACTCTGATGTAAGGGGGCTGGTGATGGGACTCTGATGTAAGGAGCATGTGATGGGACGCTGATGTAAGGGGCTGCTGATTGGACTCTGATGTAAGGGGGTGATGATGGGACTCTGATGTAAGGGGCTGCTGATGGGACTCTGATGTAATTAGCATGTGATGGGACTCTGATGTATGGGGGCTGGTGATGGGACTTTGATGTAAGGGGCTGCTGATGGGACTCTCTGATGTAAGGGACTGTTGATGGGACTCTGATGTAAAGGGGGCTGGTAATGGGACTTTGATGTAAGGGGCTGGTGGTAGGACTCTGAAGTAAGGTGCTGCTGATTGGACTCTGATGTAAGGGTCTGCTGATGGGACTCTGATGTAAGGAGCATGTGATGGGATTCTGATGTAAGGGGGATGGTGATGGGACTCTGATGTAAAGGGCTGCTGATGGGACTCTGAAGTAAGGGGTTGCTGATGGGATTCTGATGTAAGAGGTTTCTGATGGGACTCTGATGTAAGGGGCTAGTGATGGGACACTCTGATATAAAGGGCTGTTGATGGGACACTCTGATATAATGGGCTGCAGATTGGACTCTGATGCAAGGGGGCTGCTGATATAACACTGATGTAGGGGGCTGTAAATGGGACGCTGATGTAAGGGCTGGTGATTGGACACTCTGATGTAAGGTGCTGCTGATGGGACTCTGATGTAAGGGGCTGTTAATGGGACACTCTGAAGAAAGGGGCTGCTGATGGGTCCATGATGTAAGGGGGCTGCAGATTGGACCCTGATGTAAGGAGGCTGCTGATGGGACACTGTTGTAGGGGCTGTTGATGGGACTCTGATGGAAGGGGGCTACTGATGGGACTCTGATGTATTGGGCTGCTGATGGGATTCTGATGTAAGGGGCTGGTGATGGGACTCTGATGTTAAGGACTGTTGATGGGACTCTGATGTCAAGGACTGTTGATGGGACTCTGATGTAAGGGGGCTGTTGATGGGACTCTGATGTAAAGGGCTGCTGATGGGACTCTGATGTAATGGACTGTTGATGGGGCTCTGATGTAAGGGGGCTGGTGACGGGACTCTGATGTAAGGGGCTGCTGATTGGACTCTGATGTAAGGGGACAGGTGATGAGACTTTGTAAGGGGCTGGTGATGGGACTCTGAATTAAGGGGCTGCTGATGGGACTCAGATGTAAGGGGCTGGTGATGGGACTCTGATGTAAGGAGCTGGTGATGGTACTCTGATGTAAGGGGCTGCTGTTGGGACTCTCTGATGAAAGGGACTGTTGATGGGACTCTGATGTAAGGGGGCTGGTAATGGGACTTTGATGTAAGGGGCTGATGGTGGGACTCTGAAGTAAGGGGCTGCTGATGGGAGTCTGATGTCAGGAGCTGGTGATGGGACTCTGATGTAAGGGGCTGCTGGTGGGACTCTAATGTAAGAGGCTGCTGATGGGACTCTGATGTAAGGGGATTCTGATAGGACTCTGATGTAAGGGGCTCTGATGGGACTCTGATGTAAGGGGCCTGTGATGGGACTCTGATGTAAGGGGCTGGTTATGGGACTCTAATGTGAGGGGCTGGTGATGGGACTCTGATGTAAGGGGGCTGGTGATGAGACTCTGTAAGGGGCTGCTGATAGGACTCTGATGTAAGGGGATTCTGATAAAACTCTGATGTAAGGGGCTCTGATGGGACTCTGATGTAAGGGACCTGTGATGGGACTCTGATGTAAGGGGCTGGTGATGGGACTCTGATGTGAGGGGCTGGTGATGGGACTTTGATGTAAAAGGCTGCTTATGGGACTCTCATGTAAGGGGGCTGGTAATGGGAGTCTGAAGTAAGGGGCCGCTGATTGTACTCTGATGTAAGGGGCTGCTTATGGGTCTATGATGTAAGGTCCTGGTGTTGGAACACTCTGTAAGTGGCTGCTGATGAGATTCTGATGTAAGGGGCTGGTGATGGGACTCTGATGTAAGGGGCTGGTGATGGGACTCTGATGTAAGGGGCTGGTGATGGGACTCTGATGTAAGGGGCTGGTGATGGGACTCTGATGTAAAAGGCTGCTTAGGGGACTCTGATGTAAGGGAATTCTGATAGGACTGTGATGTAAGGGGCTCTATGGGACTCTAATGTAAGGGGCCTGCGATGGGACTCTGATGTAAGGGGCCTGTGATGGGACTCTGATGTGAGGGGCTGGTGATGGGACTCTGATGTAAAAGGCTGCTTAGGGGACTCTGATGTCAGGGGGCTGGTGATGGGAGAATGACATAAGGGGCCTCTGATTGGACTCTGATGTAAGGGGCTGCTGAATGGACTCTGATGTAAGGGGCTGCTGATGGGTCTCTGATGTAAGGTCCTAGTGTTGGGACACTCTGTATTGGACTGCTGATGGAATTCTGATGTTAAGGACTGTTGATGGGACTCTGATGTAAGGGGGCTGTTCATGGGACTCTGATGTAAGGGGCTGCTGATGAGACTCTGATGTAAGGGGCTGCTGATGGGTCTCTGATGTAAGGTCCTGGTTTTGGGACACTCTGTATTGGACTGCTGATGGGATTCTGATGTAAGGGGCTGGTGATGGGACTCTGATGTTTAGGACTGTTGATGGGACTCTGATGTAAGGGGGCTGTTAATGGGACTCTGACGTAAGGGGCTGCTGATGGGACTCTGATGTAAGGGACTGTTGATGGGACTCTGATGTAAGGGGGCTGGTGATGGGACTCTGATGTAAGGAGCATGTGATGGGACGCTGATGTAAGGGGCTGCTGATTGGACTCTGATGTAAGGGGGTGATGATGGGACTCTGATGTAAGGGGCTGCTGATGGGACTCTGATGTAATTAGCATGTGATGGGACTCTGATGTAAGGGGGCTGGTGATGGGACTTTGATGTAAGGGGCTGCTGATGGGACTCTCTGATGTAAGGGACTGTTGATGGGACTCTGATGTAAAGGGGGCTGGTAATGGGACTTTGATGTAAGGGGCTGGTGGTAGGACTCTGAAGTAAGGTGCTGCTGATTGGACTCTGATGTAAGGGTCTGCTGATGGGACTCTGATGTAAGGAGCATGTGATGGGATTCTGATGTAAGGGGGATGGTGATGGGACTCTGATGTAAAGGGCTGCTGATGGGACTCTGAAGTAAGGGGTTGCTGATGGGATTCTGATGTAAGAGGTTTCTGATGGGACTCTGATGTAAGGGGCTAGTGATGGGACACTCTGATATAAAGGGCTGTTGATGGAACACTCTGATATAATGGGCTGCAGATTGGACTCTGATGCAAGGGGGCTGCTGATATAACACTGATGTAGGGGGCTGTAAATGGGACGCTGATGTAAGGGCTGGTGATTGGACACTCTGATGTAAGGTGCTGCTGATGGGACTCTGATGTAAGGGGCTGTTAATGGGACACTCTGAAGAAAGGGGCTGCTGATGGGTCCATGATGTAAGGGGGCTGCAGATTGGACCCTGATGTAAGGAGGCTGCTGATGGGACACTGTTGTAGGGGCTGTTGATGGGACTCTGATGGAAGGGGGCTACTGATGGGACTCTGATGTATTGGGCTGCTGATGGGATTCTGATGTAAGGGGCTGGTGATGGGACTCTGATGTTAAGGACTGTTGATGGGACTCTGATGTCAAGGACTGTTGATGGGACTCTGATGTAAGGGGGCTGTTGATGGGACTCTGATGTAAAGGGCTGCTGATGGGACTCTGATGTAATGGACTGTTGATGGGGCTCTGATGTAAGGGGGCTGGTGACGGGACTCTGATGTAAGGGGCTGCTGATTGGACTCTGATGTAAGGGGACAGGTGATGAGACTTTGTAAGGGGCTGGTGATGGGACTCTGAATTAAGGGGCTGCTGATGGGACTCAGATGTAAGGGGCTGGTGATGGGACTCTGAAGTAAGGGGCTGCTGGTGGGACTCTAATTTAAGGGGCTGCTGATGGGACTCTGATGTAAGGGACTGCTGATAGGACTCTGATGTAAGGGGGCTGGTAATGGGACTCTGATGTAAGGGACTGTTGATGGGACTCTGAAGTAAGGGGGTCGTGATGGGACTTTCTGATGTAAGGGGCTTCTGAATGGACTCTGATGTAAGGGGCTGCTGATAGGACTCTGATGTTAGGGGCGTCTAATGGGACTCTGATGTAAGAGGCTGTTGATGGGACTCTAATGTAAGGGGGTGCTAATGGGACTCTGATGTAAGGAGCTGGTGATGGTACTCTGATGTAAGGGGCTGCTGATGGGACTCTGAAGTAAGGGGTTGCTGATGGGACTCTCATGTAAGGGGTTTCTGATGGGATTCTGATGTAAGGGGCTGTTGATGGGAGCCTGATGTAAGGGGGCTGGTGATGAGATTTTGTAAGGGGCTGCTGATGGGACTCTGATGTAAGGGGATTCTGAAAGGACTCTGATGTAAGGGGCTGTGATGGGACTCTGATGTAAGGGGCCTGTGACGGGAATCTGATGTAAGGGGCCTGTGACAGGACTCTGATGTAAGGGGCTGCTGATGGGATTCTGATGTAAGGGGCTGCTGATGGGACTCTGATATAAGGAGCATGTGATGGGACTCTGATGTAAGGGGACTGGTGATGGGACTTTGATGTAAGGGGCTGCTGATGGGACTCTCTGATGTAAGGGACTTTTGATGGGACTCTGATGTAAGGGGGCTGTTAATGGGACTTTGATGTAAGGGGCTGGTGGTGGGACTCTGATGTAAGGAGCTGCTGATGGGTCTCTGATGTAAGGTCCTGGTTTTGGGACACTCTGTATTGGACTGCTGATGGGATTCTGATGTAAGGGGCTGGTGATGGGACTCTGATGTTAAGGACTGTTGATGGGACTCTGTTGTAAGGGGGCTGGTAATGGGACTTTGATGTAAGGGGCTGGTGGTGGGACTCTAAAGTCAGGGGCTGCTGATGGGACTCTGATGTAAGGAGCATGTGATGTGACTCTGATGTAAGGGGCTGCTGATTGGACTCTGCTGTAAGGGACTGCTGATGGGACTCTGATGTAAGGGTCTGCTGATGGGACTCTGATGTAAGGAGCATGTGATGGGACTCTGATGTAAGGGGCTGCTGATTGGACTCTGATGTAAGGGGACCCAACAAAGAAAACAGTAAAGAGAAGAAAAAAGAAAAATAAAAACCTATCCCGCAAGCAATGTTGTGTATATTAATCGTCTCACAATAATACCAACGGAATATACCAATTTTTGGTGCTGCTGCTGTAGCCAGAGACAACTAGCATATATATATCAAGAGTCCAGGTACACCTACCGAGACTCAAAAAAGTAGCTACCTGTGCAGCAGAAATCATAAATCAGTTGGTTTAGAAAATTACAAGTTTATTAATCAACTATGATAAATTATCGTGTTTGGACAATCACAATACAGCTCCATGTAAGGTAATTCACGGGTCTCATGCACTTCATGAGTTGCCCGGGTATTAAAAATGTCAATCAGGCACCGGTAAACACGTTGACAATTCACACTATTGCACTATCCTTGTGGGGATGAACAAGGAAGGACACTCCACTCCCACACACATACACACACACACAGCAATTGTCCAGACGTCAACTTGTGAACATTTACCCGCAAAGGAAAAAAGGACAGCAATTTAAATAAAAATTGTCAGTTTGGAAAAGTCCATGAAAAGGTGATTAGGCATTACCCTAGAAAAATTCACCATGCTATGCTAATTTCCTGCGGGTAAACCCCCCGGGGGAATATAAATAATCTACTGGCAATCACATGTGACCAAGGCTCGGTTGTACAATATCCCTTGCTAAGTTAATCAGGAAACCTGAATTGTATGCACAGGTGAGATTGGGTCACAGGCTGAAATGTACTGATCATAGGAAGTCACTGGTGTCTTTTCCAAAACGGCATAATTCCCAAGTCTATTTCAGATCAGTGGAATGGGCTTTTTGGCAGTTAAAGGTGGTTTAGTGAGGACAGCTGGATCGGCTGATTGTGAATCAATTCCTCATGGTAGCTATACCAGTATGCTTACTGGTGTGGAGATCTGTCCGGCTATATTGTATGGTATGAAAACGTCTTACCGCTCCGTTGGCCGACTTGGGCGTCTATTTTGCCCTTCTGATCACTCACACCATCTGTCGATCTCTGTCCCCAATCGTGGATATGGTCTCAATTGATCATCGCCTTCATCCACTAAGCCGAAGCCGCTTGTAATTCAAATGCGCGCTGGATGTATGGATGAGAAGCGCAGCTGTGCTGATCCTATGTCAGTTCCTGGTGTTTCCCGTGCACGGGGGATTCCGCACAAGTCGGCGTCACATGACAGCTGTGACGTCAACGCGTTTCGCTTCCTTCAATGGGCGTAGCTTCGTCTGGACGTAGTGAGGGTGGGGGCTTGTCATTCCTTATATTGAGGGGGATTAACCCTTTTGCAGCTTTACATTCACATCAGTGTTAAAAGCAATCAATTGTTTAGGTTCCGGTTTCCTGTGCTTTTCTGCTCAGATTCATGTAAGATACTAGGGTTTCATCCACTGGGTGGCCAGATCTCTAAGGCTTTAGATAGAGCTAACTTCATGTATTTGATTCATGAGTGTATACTATGGTATTACTATCCCACTATCGCTTTAATCATAATGATTTGTCCTATTCAGTGGTTTGCAGGTCTCAATCATTTCTCCTATTTACTATCTAAATGGTTATCCTTTTGTTACCCTGTGTCTTACCGATTCACACCAACATACATATCCATTTCATTCTCATACAATCTATGAAAATCTTGATCTCCCAGACCAGGTCAGGCAGCGACAGATCTCATAATGCATGGGGGATCAGTTCTCCAAGAAAACTTGGAGGTTCAGCTCCGTGTTGAGGCCTTGGGGGGCAAGGGACCCCAAACAGTATATCCATCTTTTTTCTTTTTGCAGAAGGATCCGGTTAAAGTCACCCCGTCTTGGGGACAGTTTAAGTGAATAGATGCCTTTTACCTTCAAACCATCGGGTTTCCCCTGGTGGTAGAGGGCGAAATGTCTTGCCAGAGGCTTTTCTCGACTTTTTTCAGAGTCCCTTTCTTTTTCTCCTTTTATTTCCCTCAAATGCTCACCTATCCTTGTTTTTAGAGCTCTTTTGGTTTTTCCAATATATATTTTTGGGCAAGGACACGTGAGCATGTAGATCACTTTGCTCGTAGAGCAGTTAATGAGGTCTCGTATCTCGAACGTGTGTTCCCCCCTGGCGTCATGAAAGATAGATGTTCTATCCACGAAAGGGCAAATTTGGCATCTGTTACAGGGAAACATCCCTTTGCTTCTAGGATACTCAGACAGCCAGGTTGAATTTGGCTCTTTCGTGAATTCAGAATGGATTAGAATATCACCCAAATTTCTAGCTCTCCTGGCAACCATATTTGGTGATTCTCCCACGATCTCTTTTAAACCAGGACCATTTGTCAAGATGTTCCAGTGTTTCCCTAAAATCTCACGCACGGATTCCCATTGGGATCCATATGGGGTAATTATCCGTACTGGGCCTGGGTCAAATTGACCTTTGGCTGCTGGTTTAGGGTCCAGGGAGAGAAGGCTTTTTCTGTCCCGGCCTGCCGCCTTTGCTCTAGCTTTTCGGATTTGTCCATGGGAGTATCCACGTTCTCTAAAACGTTTGTAAAGGTCAATATTTTCCCTTCTGAGATCACTTTTCTTGGTGCAGTTCCTTTTTAACCTCAGGAATTGGCCGACTGGAATGCCGTTTTTGAGCCATGGGGGATGATGGCTATCGGCTCTCAGTAGAGTATTAGCTGCTGTGGCCTTCCGGTAGGTGGAAGTACTAAGTTTGTCCCCATCGATGGTGATTTTGAGATCGAGGAAAGGGATCTGTTTTTCATCAATATAGTGGGTCAGTCGGATGTTACGGTCATTTGAGTTTAACTGCTCAATGAACACAAAAGCTTCCTCTCTAGTGCCCCTCCAAATAACCAACACATCGTCAATGTACCTCAACCAGGTATGCACATGTTCTGCATACATGGCTGAGGTATACACGTCCTCCTCTTCCCATCGTCCCAGGTGAAGGCATGCATATGCAGGTGCCCACGCAGCCCCCATCGATGTACCCCTGATCTGTTGGTAATTGTGTGTTGTAAACTGGAAAAAGTTGTTCATCAAGGCAAATTCCAGTAGTTCTACCAGAAACTCATTCTGAGGACCAAATTCGGGGTACCTAGCCTCCAAAAACCATCTTACTGCCTCGATCCCACACTCATGTGGGATCGAGGTATAAAGAGACTCCACATCAATTCCCAGGAGTAAGAGTCCTTCCCCAACTTGCAGGTCAGCTATTTTTGACAGTACGTCTCGTGTATCTTGTACATAAGACTTAAGTTTTACAACCATTTCCTTAAGGAGGGAGTCCAAATAGGCGCCTATTCTCTCCAGGGGCCCCTGGATGGCAGAAACGATTGGCCTCCCCGGTGGTTTCTTTGGGCATTTGTGCACTTTCGGGATTATATAGAAAGTGGGTATATTAAACTCCCTTACACTTAAGTACTCATACTCCTTTTTACTAAGGATTCCTGCCTCCCTGGCCATAAGCAACTTGAAATTTAGGTTCTGTACTAGCTCAGGGAACGGGTCATGGTCTAGTGGAGTGTCCTTCCTTGTTCATCCCCACAAGGATAGTGCAATAGTGTGAATTGTCAACGTGTTTACCGGTGCCTGATTGACATTTTTAATACCCGGGCAACTCATGAAGTGCATGAGACCCGTGAATTACCTTACATGGAGCTGTATTGTGATTGTCCAAACACGATAATTTATCATAGTTGATTAATAAACTTGTAATTTTCTAAACCAACTGATTTATGATTTCTGCTGCACAGGTAGCTACTTTTTTGAGTCTCGGTAGGTGTACCTGGACTCTTGATATATATCTGATGTAAGGGGCTGCTGATGGGACTCTGATGTAAGGGTCTGCTGATGGGACTCTGATGTAAGGAGCATGTGATGGGACTCTGATGTAAGGGGCTGCTGATTGGACTCTGATGTAAGGGGCTGCTGATGGGACTCTGATGTAAGGGTCTGCTGATGGGACTCTGATGTAAGGAGCATGTGATGGGACTCTGATGTAAGGGGCCGCTGATTGGACTCTGATGTAAAGTGCTGCTGAATGGACTCTGATGTAAGGGGCTGCTGATGGGTCTCTGATGTAAGGTCCTGGTGTTGGGACACTCTGTATTGGACTGCTGATGGGATTCTGATGTAAGGGGCTGGTGATGGGACTCTGATGTCAAGGACTGTTGATGGGACTCTGATGTAAGGGGGTTGGTGATGGGACTTTGATGTAAGGGGCTGCTGATGGGACTCTCTGATGTAAGGGACTGTTGATGGGACTCTGATGTAAGGGGGCTGGTAATGGGACTTTGATGTAAGGGGCTGGTGGTGGGACTCTGAAGTAAGGGGCTGCTGATGGGACTCTGATGTGAGGGGCTGGTGATGGGACTCTGATGTAAAAGGCTGCTTAGGGGACTCTGATGTAAGGGGGCTGGTGATGGGAGTCTGAAGAAAGGGGCCACTGATTGGACTCTGATGTAAAGGGCTGCTGAATGGACTCTGATGTAAGGGGTTGCTGATGATGGGACTCTGATGTAAGGTCCTGGTGTTGGGACACTCTGTATTGGACTGCTGATGGGATTCTGATGTAAGGGGCTGGTGATGGGACTCTGATGTCAAGGACTGTTGATGGGACTCTGATGTAAGGGGGCTGGTGATGGGACTCTGATGTAAGGGGGCTGGTGATGGGACTCTGAAGTAAGGGGCCGCTGATTGGACTCTGATGTAAGGGGCTGCTGATGGGACTCTGATGTAAGGAGGCTGATGATGGGACTCTGATGTAGGGGGCTGTTAATGGGAAGTTGATGTAAGGGGCTGCTGAATGGACTCTGATGTAAAGGGGCTGCTGATTGGGACTCTGATGTAAGGAGTTTGTGATGGGACTCTGATGTAAGGGGGCTGGTGATGGGACTTTGATGTATGGGGCTGCTGATGGGACTCTGTTGTACGGGACTGTTGATTGAACTTTGATGTAAGGGGCTGGTGGTGGGACTCTGATGTAAGGGGCTGCTGATGGGACTTTGATGTAAGGGGCTGGTGATGGGACTCTGATGTAAGGGGCCTGCGATGGGACTCTGATGTAAGGGGCCTGTGATGGGACTCTGATGTGAGGGGCTGGTGATGGTACTCTGATGTAAAAGGCTGCTTAGGGGACTCTGATGTCAGGGGGTCTGGGGATGGGAGTTTGACGTAAGGGGCCTCTGATTGGACTCTGATGTAAGGGGCTGCTGAATGGACTCTGATGTAAGGGGCTGCTGAATGGACTCTGATGTAAGGGGCTGCTGATGTGTCTCTGATGTAAGGTCTTGGTTTTGGTACACTCTGTATTGGACTGCTGATGGGATTCTGATGTTAAGGACTGTTGATGGGACTCTGATGTAAGGGGGCTGCTGATGGGACTCTGATGTAAGGGTCTGCTGATGGGACTCTGATGTAAGGATCATGTGATGGGACTCTGATGTAAGGGGCTGCTGATTGGACTCTAATTAAAGGGGCTGCTGATGGGACTCTGATGTAAGGGTCTGCTGATGGGACTCTAATGTAAGGATCATGTGATGGGACTCTGATGTAAGGGGGCAGGTGATGGGACTTTGATGTAAGGGGCTGCTGATGGGACTCTCTGATGTAAGGGACTGTTGATGGGACTCTGATGTAAGGGGGCTGGTAATAGTACTTTGATGTAAGGGGCTGGTGGTGGCACTCTGAAGTAAGGGGCTGCTGATGGGGTTTTGATGTGAGGGGCTGGTGATGGGACTCTGATGTAAAAGGTTGCTTAGGGGACTCTGATGTAAGGGGGCTGGTGATGGGGGTCTGAAGTAAAGGGCTGTTGATGGGACTCTGATGTAAGGGGGCTGTTGATGGGATTCTGGTGTAAGGGGCTGCTGATGCGACTCTGATGTAAGGGACTGTTGATGGGACTCTGATGTAAGGGGCTGCTGATGTGACTCTGATGTAAGGGGGCTGGTAATGGGACTTTGATGTAAGGGGCCGGTGGTGGGACTGTGAAGTAAGGGGCCGCTGATTGGACTATGATGTAAAGGGCTGCTGAATGGACTCTGATGTAAGGGGCCTGCGATGGGACTCTGATGTAAGGGGACAGGTGATGAGACTTTGTAAGGGGCTGGTGATGGGATTCTGATGTAAGGGGTTGCTGATTGGACTCTGATGTAAGGGGCTGCTGATGGGACTCTGAAGTAAGGGGGCTGTTAATGGTAACCTGATGTATGGGGGCTGTTAATGGGACTCTGATGTAGGGGCTGTTGATGGAACGCTGATGTAAGGGGCTTATGATGGGACACTGTGATGTAAGGGGCTGCTGATGTGACTCTGATGTAAGGGGGCTGGTAATGGGACTTTGATGTAAGGGGCCGGTGGTGGGACTGTGAAGTAAGGGGCCGCTGATTGGACTATGATGTAAAGGGCTGCTGAATGGACTCTGATGTAAGGGGCCTGCGATGGGACTCTGATGTAAGGGGCCTGTGATGGGACTCTGATGTGAGGGGCTGGTGATGGGACTCTGATGTCAGGGGGCTGGGGATGGGAGTCTGACGTAATGGGCCTCTGATTTGACTCTGATGTAAAGGGCTGCTGAATGGACTCTGATGTAAGGGGCTGCTGAATGGACTCTGATGTAAGGGGCTGCTGATGGGTCTCTGATGTAAGGTCCTGGTTTTGGGACACTCTGTATTGGACTGCTGATGGGATTCTGATGTTAAGGACTGTTGATGGGACTCTGATATAAGGGGATTCTGATAGGACTCTGATGTAAGGGGCTCTGATGGGACTCTGATGTAAGGGGCCTGCGATGGGACTCTGATGTAAGGGGCCTGTGATGGGACTCTGATGTGAGGGGCTGGTGATGGTACTCTGATGTAAAAGGCTGCTTAGGGGACTCTGATGTCAGGGGGTCTGGGGATGGGAGTTTGACGTAAGGGGCCTCTGATTGGACTCTGATGTAAGGGGCTGCTGAATGGACTCTGATGTAAGGGGCTGCTGAATGGACTCTGATGTAAGGGGCTGCTGATGTGTCTCTGATGTAAGGTCCTGGTTTTGGGACACTCTGTATTGGACTGCTGATGGGATTCTGATGTTAAGGACTGTTGATGGGACTCTGATGTAAGGGGGCTGCTGATGGGACTCTGATGTAAGGGTCTGCTGATGGGACTCTGGTGTAAGGATCATGTGATGGGACTCTGATGTAAGGGGCTGCTGATTGGACTCTGATGTAAGGGGCTGCTGATGGGACTCTGATGTAAGGGTTTGCTGATGGGACTCTAATGTAAGGATCATGTGATGGGACTCTGATGTAAGGGGGCTGGTGATGGGACTTTGATGTAAGGGGCTGCTGATGGGACTCTCTGATGTAAGGGACTGTTGATGGGACTCTGATGTAAGGGGGCTGGTAATGGTACTTTGATGTAAGGGGCTGGTGGTGGCACTCTGAAGTAAGGGTCTGCTGATGGGACTCTGATGTAAGGAGCATGTGATGGGATTCTGATGTAAGGGGGATGGTGATGGGACTCTGATGTAAAGGGCTGCTGATGGGACTCTGAAGTAAGGGGTTGCTGATGGGATTCTGATGTAAGAGGTTTCTGATGGGACTCTGATGTAAGGGGCTAGTGATGGGACACTCTGATATAAAGGGCTGTTGATGGAACACTCTGATATAATGGGCTGCAGATTGGACTCTGATGCAAGGGGGCTGCTGATATAACACTGATGTAGGGGGCTGTAAATGGGACGCTGATGTAAGGGCTGGTGATTGGACACTCTGATGTAAGGTGCTGCTGATGGGACTCTGATGTAAGGGGCTGTTAATGGGACACTCTGAAGAAAGGGGCTGCTGATGGGTCCATGATGTAAGGGGGCTGCAGATTGGACCCTGATGTAAGGAGGCTGCTGATGGGACACTGTTGTAGGGGCTGTTGATGGGACTCTGATGGAAGGGGGCTACTGATGGGACTCTGATGTATTGGGCTGCTGATGGGATTCTGATGTAAGGGGCTGGTGATGGGACTCTGATGTTAAGGACTGTTGATGGGACTCTGATGTCAAGGACTGTTGATGGGACTCTGATGTAAGGGGGCTGTTGATGGGACTCTGATGTAAAGGGCTGCTGATGGGACTCTGATGTAATGGACTGTTGATGGGGCTCTGATGTAAGGGGGCTGGTGACGGGACTCTGATGTAAGGGGCTGCTGATTGGACTCTGATGTAAGGGGACAGGTGATGAGACTTTGTAAGGGGCTGGTGATGGGACTCTGAATTAAGGGGCTGCTGATGGGACTCAGATGTAAGGGGCTGGTGATGGGACTCTGAAGTAAGGGGCTGCTGGTGGGACTCTAATTTAAGGGGCTGCTGATGGGACTCTGATGTAAGGGACTGCTGATAGGACTCTGATGTAAGGGGGCTGGTAATGGGACTCTGATGTAAGGGACTGTTGATGGGACTCTGAAGTAAGGGGGTCGTGATGGGACTTTCTGATGTAAGGGGCTTCTGAATGGACTCTGATGTAAGGGGCTGCTGATAGGACTCTGATGTTAGGGGCGTCTAATGGGACTCTGATGTAAGAGGCTGTTGATGGGACTCTAATGTAAGGGGGTGCTAATGGGACTCTGATGTAAGGAGCTGGTGATGGTACTCTGATGTAAGGGGCTGCTGATGGGACTCTGAAGTAAGGGGTTGCTGATGGGACTCTCATGTAAGGGGTTTCTGATGGGATTCTGATGTAAGGGGCTGTTGATGGGAGCCTGATGTAAGGGGGCTGGTGATGAGATTTTGTAAGGGGCTGCTGATGGGACTCTGATGTAAGGGGATTCTGAAAGGACTCTGATGTAAGGGGCTGTGATGGGACTCTGATGTAAGGGGCCTGTGACGGGAATCTGATGTAAGGGGCCTGTGACAGGACTCTGATGTAAGGGGCTGCTGATGGGATTCTGATGTAAGGGGCTGCTGATGGGACTCTGATATAAGGAGCATGTGATGGGACTCTGATGTAAGGGGACTGGTGATGGGACTTTGATGTAAGGGGCTGCTGATGGGACTCTCTGATGTAAGGGACTTTTGATGGGACTCTGATGTAAGGGGGCTGTTAATGGGACTTTGATGTAAGGGGCTGGTGGTGGGACTCTGATGTAAGGAGCTGCTGATGGGTCTCTGATGTAAGGTCCTGGTTTTGGGACACTCTGTATTGGACTGCTGATGGGATTCTGATGTAAGGGGCTGGTGATGGGACTCTGATGTTAAGGACTGTTGATGGGACTCTGTTGTAAGGGGGCTGGTAATGGGACTTTGATGTAAGGGGCTGGTGGTGGGACTCTAAAGTCAGGGGCTGCTGATGGGACTCTGATGTAAGGAGCATGTGATGTGACTCTGATGTAAGGGGCTGCTGATTGGACTCTGCTGTAAGGGACTGCTGATGGGACTCTGATGTAAGGGTCTGCTGATGGGACTCTGATGTAAGGAGCATGTGATGGGACTCTGATGTAAGGGGCTGCTGATTGGACTCTGATGTAAGGGGCTGCTGATGGGACTCTGATGTAAGGGTCTGCTGATGGGACTCTGATGTAAGGAGCATGTGATGGGACTCTGATGTAAGGGGCTGCTGATTGGACTCTGATGTAAGGGGCTGCTGATGGGACTCTGATGTAAGGGTCT
The DNA here is from genome assembly GCA_037952835.1 of Lithobates septentrionalis. Lineage (NCBI taxonomy): Eukaryota > Metazoa > Chordata > Amphibia > Anura > Ranidae > Lithobates > Lithobates septentrionalis. The sequence goes on from JBBDGP010001120.1 coordinate 5,591,712, forward strand.
GCTGATGGGACTCTGATGTAAGGAGCATGTGATGGGACTCTGATGTAAGGGGCCGCTGATTGGACTCTGATGTAAAGTGCTGCTGAATGGACTCTGATGTAAGGGGCTGCTGATGGGTCTCTGATGTAAGGTCCTGGTGTTGGGACACTCTGTATTGGACTGCTGATGGGATTCTGATGTAAGGGGCTGGTGATGGGACTCTGATGTCAAGGACTGTTGATGGGACTCTGATGTAAGGGGGTTGGTGATGGGACTTTGATGTAAGGGGCTGCTGATGGGACTCTCTGATGTAAGGGACTGTTGATGGGACTCTGATGTAAGGGGGCTGGTAATGGGACTTTGATGTAAGGGGCTGGTGGTGGGACTCTGAAGTAAGGGGCTGCTGATGGGACTCTGATGTGAGGGGCTGGTGATGGGACTCTGATGTAAAAGGCTGCTTAGGGGACTCTGATGTAAGGGGGCTGGTGATGGGAGTCTGAAGAAAGGGGCCACTGATTGGACTCTGATGTAAAGGGCTGCTGAATGGACTCTGATGTAAGGGGTTGCTGATGATGGGACTCTGATGTAAGGTCCTGGTGTTGGGACACTCTGTATTGGACTGCTGATGGGATTCTGATGTAAGGGGCTGGTGATGGGACTCTGATGTCAAGGACTGTTGATGGGACTCTGATGTAAGGGGGCTGGTGATGGGACTCTGATGTAAGGGGGCTGGTGATGGGACTCTGAAGTAAGGGGCCGCTGATTGGACTCTGATGTAAGGGGCTGCTGATGGGACTCTGATGTAAGGAGGCTGATGATGGGACTCTGATGTAGGGGGCTGTTAATGGGAAGTTGATGTAAGGGGCTGCTGAATGGACTCTGATGTAAAGGGGCTGCTGATTGGGACTCTGATGTAAGGAGTTTGTGATGGGACTCTGATGTAAGGGGGCTGGTGATGGGACTTTGATGTATGGGGCTGCTGATGGGACTCTGTTGTACGGGACTGTTGATTGAACTTTGATGTAAGGGGCTGGTGGTGGGACTCTGATGTAAGGGGCTGCTGATGGGACTTTGATGTAAGGGGCTGGTGATGGGACTCTGATGTAAGGGGCCTGCGATGGGACTCTGATGTAAGGGGCCTGTGATGGGACTCTGATGTGAGGGGCTGGTGATGGTACTCTGATGTAAAAGGCTGCTTAGGGGACTCTGATGTCAGGGGGTCTGGGGATGGGAGTTTGACGTAAGGGGCCTCTGATTGGACTCTGATGTAAGGGGCTGCTGAATGGACTCTGATGTAAGGGGCTGCTGAATGGACTCTGATGTAAGGGGCTGCTGATGTGTCTCTGATGTAAGGTCTTGGTTTTGGTACACTCTGTATTGGACTGCTGATGGGATTCTGATGTTAAGGACTGTTGATGGGACTCTGATGTAAGGGGGCTGCTGATGGGACTCTGATGTAAGGGTCTGCTGATGGGACTCTGATGTAAGGATCATGTGATGGGACTCTGATGTAAGGGGCTGCTGATTGGACTCTAATTAAAGGGGCTGCTGATGGGACTCTGATGTAAGGGTCTGCTGATGGGACTCTAATGTAAGGATCATGTGATGGGACTCTGATGTAAGGGGGCAGGTGATGGGACTTTGATGTAAGGGGCTGCTGATGGGACTCTCTGATGTAAGGGACTGTTGATGGGACTCTGATGTAAGGGGGCTGGTAATAGTACTTTGATGTAAGGGGCTGGTGGTGGCACTCTGAAGTAAGGGGCTGCTGATGGGGTTTTGATGTGAGGGGCTGGTGATGGGACTCTGATGTAAAAGGTTGCTTAGGGGACTCTGATGTAAGGGGGCTGGTGATGGGGGTCTGAAGTAAAGGGCTGTTGATGGGACTCTGATGTAAGGGGGCTGTTGATGGGATTCTGGTGTAAGGGGCTGCTGATGCGACTCTGATGTAAGGGACTGTTGATGGGACTCTGATGTAAGGGGCTGCTGATGTGACTCTGATGTAAGGGGGCTGGTAATGGGACTTTGATGTAAGGGGCCGGTGGTGGGACTGTGAAGTAAGGGGCCGCTGATTGGACTATGATGTAAAGGGCTGCTGAATGGACTCTGATGTAAGGGGCCTGCGATGGGACTCTGATGTAAGGGGACAGGTGATGAGACTTTGTAAGGGGCTGGTGATGGGATTCTGATGTAAGGGGTTGCTGATTGGACTCTGATGTAAGGGGCTGCTGATGGGACTCTGAAGTAAGGGGGCTGTTAATGGTAACCTGATGTATGGGGGCTGTTAATGGGACTCTGATGTAGGGGCTGTTGATGGAACGCTGATGTAAGGGGCTTATGATGGGACACTGTGATGTAAGGGGCTGCTGATGTGACTCTGATGTAAGGGGGCTGGTAATGGGACTTTGATGTAAGGGGCCGGTGGTGGGACTGTGAAGTAAGGGGCCGCTGATTGGACTATGATGTAAAGGGCTGCTGAATGGACTCTGATGTAAGGGGCCTGCGATGGGACTCTGATGTAAGGGGCCTGTGATGGGACTCTGATGTGAGGGGCTGGTGATGGGACTCTGATGTCAGGGGGCTGGGGATGGGAGTCTGACGTAATGGGCCTCTGATTTGACTCTGATGTAAAGGGCTGCTGAATGGACTCTGATGTAAGGGGCTGCTGAATGGACTCTGATGTAAGGGGCTGCTGATGTGTCTCTGATGTAAGGTCTTGGTTTTGGTACACTCTGTATTGGACTGCTGATGGGATTCTGATGTTAAGGACTGTTGATGGGACTCTGATGTAAGGGGGCTGCTGATGGGACTCTGATGTAAGGGTCTGCTGATGGGACTCTGATGTAAGGATCATGTGATGGGACTCTGATGTAAGGGGCTGCTGATTGGACTCTAATTAAAGGGGCTGCTGATGGGACTCTGATGTAAGGGTCTGCTGATGGGACTCTAATGTAAGGATCATGTGATGGGACTCTGATGTAAGGGGGCAGGTGATGGGACTTTGATGTAAGGGGCTGCTGATGGGACTCTCTGATGTAAGGGACTGTTGATGGGACTCTGATGTAAGGGGGCTGGTAATAGTACTTTGATGTAAGGGGCTGGTGGTGGCACTCTGAAGTAAGGGGCTGCTGATGGGGTTTTGATGTGAGGGGCTGGTGATGGGACTCTGATGTAAAAGGTTGCTTAGGGGACTCTGATGTAAGGGGGCTGGTGATGGGGGTCTGAAGTAAAGGGCTGTTGATGGGACTCTGATGTAAGGGGGCTGTTGATGGGATTCTGGTGTAAGGGGCTGCTGATGCGACTCTGATGTAAGGGACTGTTGATGGGACTCTGATGTAAGGGGCTGCTGATGTGACTCTGATGTAAGGGGGCTGGTAATGGGACTTTGATGTAAGGGGCCGGTGGTGGGACTGTGAAGTAAGGGGCCGCTGATTGGACTATGATGTAAAGGGCTGCTGAATGGACTCTGATGTAAGGGGCCTGCGATGGGACTCTGATGTAAGGGGACAGGTGATGAGACTTTGTAAGGGGCTGGTGATGGGATTCTGATGTAAGGGGTTGCTGATTGGACTCTGATGTAAGGGGCTGCTGATGGGACTCTGAAGTAAGGGGGCTGTTAATGGTAACCTGATGTATGGGGGCTGTTAATGGGACTCTGATGTAGGGGCTGTTGATGGAACGCTGATGTAAGGGGCTTATGATGGGACACTGTGATGTAAGGGGCTGCTGATGTGACTCTGATGTAAGGGGGCTGGTAATGGGACTTTGATGTAAGGGGCCGGTGGTGGGACTGTGAAGTAAGGGGCCGCTGATTGGACTATGATGTAAAGGGCTGCTGAATGGACTCTGATGTAAGGGGCCTGCGATGGGACTCTGATGTAAGGGGCCTGTGATGGGACTCTGATGTGAGGGGCTGGTGATGGGACTCTGATGTCAGGGGGCTGGGGATGGGAGTCTGACGTAATGGGCCTCTGATTTGACTCTGATGTAAAGGGCTGCTGAATGGACTCTGATGTAAGGGGCTGCTGAATGGACTCTGATGTAAGGGGCTGCTGATGGGTCTCTGATGTAAGGTCCTGGTTTTGGGACACTCTGTATTGGACTGCTGATGGGATTCTGATGTTAAGGACTGTTGATGGGACTCTGATATAAGGGGATTCTGATAGGACTCTGATGTAAGGGGCTCTGATGGGACTCTGATGTAAGGGGCCTGCGATGGGACTCTGATGTAAGGGGCCTGTGATGGGACTCTGATGTGAGGGGCTGGTGATGGTACTCTGATGTAAAAGGCTGCTTAGGGGACTCTGATGTCAGGGGGTCTGGGGATGGGAGTTTGACGTAAGGGGCCTCTGATTGGACTCTGATGTAAGGGGCTGCTGAATGGACTCTGATGTAAGGGGCTGCTGAATGGACTCTGATGTAAGGGGCTGCTGATGTGTCTCTGATGTAAGGTCCTGGTTTTGGGACACTCTGTATTGGACTGCTGATGGGATTCTGATGTTAAGGACTGTTGATGGGACTCTGATGTAAGGGGGCTGCTGATGGGACTCTGATGTAAGGGTCTGCTGATGGGACTCTGGTGTAAGGATCATGTGATGGGACTCTGATGTAAGGGGCTGCTGATTGGACTCTGATGTAAGGGGCTGCTGATGGGACTCTGATGTAAGGGTTTGCTGATGGGACTCTAATGTAAGGATCATGTGATGGGACTCTGATGTAAGGGGGCTGGTGATGGGACTTTGATGTAAGGGGCTGCTGATGGGACTCTCTGATGTAAGGGACTGTTGATGGGACTCTGATGTAAGGGGGCTGGTAATGGTACTTTGATGTAAGGGGCTGGTGGTGGCACTCTGAAGTAAGGGGCTGCTGATGGGGTTTTGATGTGAGGGGCTGGTGATGGGACTCTGATGTAAAAGGTTGCTTGAGGGACTCTGATGTAAGGGGGCTGGTGATGGGAGTCTGAAGTAAAGGGCTGATGATGGTACACTGTGATGTAAGGGACTGCTGATGTGACTCTGATGTAAGGGTCTGCTGATGGGTCTCTGATGTAAGGTCCTGCTTTTGGGACACTCTGTATTAGACTGCTGATGGGATTCTGATGTAAGGGGCTGGTGATGGGACTCTGATGTCAAGGACTGTTGATGGGACTCTGATGTAAGGGGGCTGTTGATGGGATTCTGGTGTAAGGGGCTGCTGATGCGACTCTGATGTAAGGGACTGTTGATGGGACTCTGATGTAAGGGGGCTGGTGATGGGACTCTGATGTATAAGGAGCATGTGATGGGACGCTAATGTAAGGGGCTGCTGATTGGACTCTGATGTAAGGGGCTGCTGATGGGATTCTGATGTAAGGGGCTGCTGATGGGACTCTGATGTAAGGAGCATGTGATGGGACTCTGATGTAAGGGGGATGGTGATGGGACTTTGATGTAAGTGGCTGCTGATGGGACTCTCTGATGAAAGGGACTGTTGATGGGACTCTGATGTAAGGGGGCTGGTAATGGGACTTTGATGTAAGGGGCTGATGGTGGGACTCTGAAGTAAGGGGCTGCTGTTGGGACTCTGATGTAAGGGGCTGGTGATGGGACTCTGATGTAAGGGGCTGCTGGTGGGACTCTAATGTAAGAGGCTGCTGATGGGACTCTGATGTAAGGGGATTCTGATAGGACTCTGATGTAAGGGGCTCTGATGGGACTCTGATGTAAGGGGCCTGTGATGGGACTCTGATGTAAGGGGATGGTTATGGGACTCTGATTTGAGGGGCTGGTGATGGGACTCTGATGTAAGGGGGCTGGCGAAGAGACTCTGTAAGGGGCTGCTGATGGGACTCTGATGTAAGGGGCCAGGTATTTGGACTTTGATGTAAGGGGCTGGTGGTGGGACTCTGAAGTAAGTTGCTGCTGATGGAACGCTGATGTAAAGGGCTGATGATGGTACACTGTGATGTAAGGGACTGCTGATGTGACTCTGATGTAAGGGTCTGCTGATGGGTCTCTGATGTAAGGTCCTGCTTTTGGGACTATCTGTATTAGACTGCTGATGGGATTCTGATGTAAGGGGCTGGTGATGGGACTCTGATGTCAAGGACTGTTGATGGGACTCTGATGTAAGGGGGCTGTTGATGGGATTCTGGTGTAAGGGGCTGCTGATGCGACTCTGATGTAAGGGACTGTTGATGGGACTCTGATGTAAGGGGGCTGGTGATGGGACTCTGATGTATAAGGAGCATGTGATGGGATGCTAATGTAAGGGGCTGCTGATTGGACTCTGATGTAAGGGGCTGCTGATGGGATTCTGATGTAAGGGGCTGCTGATGGGACTCTGATGTAAGGAGCATGTGATGGGACTCTGATGTAAGGGGGATGGTGATGGGATTTTGATGTAAGGGGCTGCTGATGGGACTCTCTGATGAAAGGGACTGTTGATGGGAGTCTGATGTAAGGGGGCTGGTAATGGGACTTTGATGTAAGGGGCTGATGGTGGGACTCTGAAGTAAGGGGCTGCTGTTGGGACTCTGATGTAAGGGGCTGGTGATGTGACTCTGATGTAAGGGGCTGCTGGTGGGACTCTAATGTAAGAGGCTGCTGATGGGACTCTGATGTAAGGGGATTCTGATAGGACTCTGATGTAAGGGGCTCTGATGGGACTCTGATGTAAGGGGCCTGTGATGGGACTCTGATGTAAGGGGATGGTTATGGGACTCTGATTTGAGGGGCTGGTGATGGGACTCTGATGTAAGGGGGCTGGCGAAGAGACTCTGTAAGGGGCTGCTGATGGGACTCTGATGTAAGGGGCCAGGTATTTGTACTTTGATGTAAGGGGCTGGTGGTGGGACTCTGAAGTAAGTTGCTGCTGATGGGACTCTGATGTAATGGGCTGGTGATGGGACTCTGGTGTAAGGGGCTGCTGGTGGGACTCTAATGTAAGAGGCTGCTGATTGGACTTTGATGTAAGGGGACAGGTGATGAGACTTTGTAAGGGGCTGGTGATGGGATTCTGATGTAAGGGGTTGCTGATTGGACTCTGATGTAAGGGGACAGGTGATGAGACTTTGTAAGGGGCTGGTGATGGGATTCTGATGTAAGGGGTTGCTGATTGGACTCTGATGTAAGGGGCTGCTGATGGGACTCTGATGTAAGGGGGCTGTTAATGGTACCCTGATGTATGGGGGCTGTTAATGGGACTCTGATGTAGGGGGCTGTTGATGGAATGCTGATGTAAAGGGCTGATGATGGTACACTGTGATGTAAGGGACTGCTGATGTGACTCTGATGTAAGTGTCTGGTGATGGGACTTTCTGATGTAAGGGGCTGCTGATTGCACTCTGATGTAATGGGCTGCTGATGGGACTCTGATGTAAGGGGGCTGGTAATGGGACTTTGATGTAAGGGGCTGGTGGTGGGACTGTGAAGTAAGGGGCCGCTGATTGGACTATGATGTAAAGGGCTGCTGAATGGACTCTGATGTAAGGGGCCTGCGATGGGACTCTGATGTAAGGGGCCTGTGATGGGACTCTGATGTGAGGGTCTGGTGATGGGACTCTGATGTAAAAGGCTGCTGATGGGACTCTGATGTCAGGGGGCTGGGGATGGGAGTCTGACATAAGGGGCCTCTGATTTGACTCTGATGTAAAGGGCTGCTGAATGGACTCTGATGTAAGGGGCTGCTGAATGGACTCTGAAGTAAGGGGCTGCTGATGGGTCTCTGATGTAAGGTCCTGGTTTTGGGACACTCTGTATTGGACTGCTGATGGGATTCTGATGTTAAGGACTGTTGATGGGACTCTGATATAAGGGGATTCTGATAGGACTCTGATGTAAGGGGCTCTGATGGGACTCTGATGTAAGGGGCCTGCGATGGGACTCTGATGTAAGGGGCCTGTGATGGGACTCTGATGTGAGGGGCTGGTGATGGGACTCTGATGTAAAAGGCTGCTTAGGGGACTCTGATGTCAGGGGGCTGGGGATGGGAGTTTGACGTAAGGGGCCTCTGATTGGACTCTGATGTAAGGGGCTGCTGAATGGACTCTGATGTAAGGGGCTGCTGAATGGACTCTGATGTAAGGGGCTGCTGATGGGTCTCTGATGTAAGGTCTTGGTTTTGGGACACTCTGTATTGGACTGCTGATGGGATTCTGATGTTAAGGACTGTTGATGGGACTCTGATGTAAGGGGCTGTTGATGGGACTCTGATGTAAGGGTCTGCTGATGGGACTCTGATGTAAGGATCATGTGATGGGACTCTGATGTAAGGGGCTGCTGATGGGACTCTGATGTAAGGGTCTGCTGATGGAACTCTGATGTAAGGATCATGTGATGGTACTCTGATGTAAGGGGGCTGGTGATGGGACTTTGATGTAAGGGGCTGCTGATGGGACTCTCTGATGTAAGTGACTGTTGATGGGACTCTGATGTAAGGGGGCTGGTAATGGTACTTTGATGTAAGGGGCTGGTGGTGGGACTCTGAAGTAAGGGGCTGCTGATGGGGCTCTGATGTGAGGGGCTGGTGATGGGACTCTGATGTAAAAGGTTGCTTAGGGGACTCTGATGTATAAGGAGCATGTGATGGGATGCTAATGTAAGAGACTGTTGATGGGACTCTGATGTAAGGGGGCTGGTGATGGCACTCTGATGTATAAGGAGCATGTGATGGGATGCTGATGTAAGGGGCTGCTGATTGGACTCTGATGTAAGGGGCTGCTGATGGGATTCTGATGTAAGGGGCTGCTGATGGGACTCTGATGTAAGGAGCATGTGATGGGACTCTGATGTAAGGAGCATGTGATGGGACTCTGATGTAAGGGGGATGGTGATGGGACTTTGATGTAAGGGGCTGCTGATGGGACTCTCTGATGAAAGGGACTGTTGATGGGACTCTGATGTAAGGGGGCTGGTAATGGGACTTTGATGTAAGGGGCTGATGGTGGGACTCTGAAGTAAGGGGGTGCTGATGGGACTCTGATGTAAGGGGCTGGTGATAGGACTCTGATGTAAGGGGCTGCTGGTGGGACTCTAATGTAAGAGGCTGCTGATGGGACTCTGATGTAAGGGGATTCTGATAGGACTCTGATGTAAGGGGCTCTGATGGGACTCTGATGTAAGGGGCCTGTGATGGGACTCTGATCTAAGGGGCTGGTTATGGGACTCTGATGTGAGGGGCTGGTGATGGGACTCTGATGTAAGGGGGCTGGTGATGAGACTCTGTAAGGGGCTGCTGATGGGACTCTGATGTAAGGGGATTCTGATAAAACTCTGATGTAAGGGGCTCTGATTGGACTCTGATGTAAGGGACCTGTGATGGGACTCTGATGTAAGGGGCTGGTGATGGGACTCTGATGTGAGTGGCTGGTGATGGGATTCTGATGTAAAAGGCTGCTTAGGGGACTCTCATGTAAGGGGGCTGGTGATGGGACTCTCTGATGAAAGGGACTGTTGATGGGACTCTGATGTAAGGGGGCTGGTAATGGGACTTTGATGTAAGGGGCTGATGGTGGAACTCTGAAGTAAGGGGCTGCTGTTGGGACTCTGATGATAGGTGGCTGGTGATGGGACTCTGATGTAAGGGGCTGCTGATGGGACTCTAATGTAAGAGGCTGCTGATGGGACTCTGATGTAAGGGGATTCTGATAGGACTCTGATGTAAGGGGCTCTGATGGGACTCTGATGTAAGGGGCCTGTGATGGGACTCTGATGTAAGGGGATGGTTATGGGACTCTGATTTGAGGGGCTGGTGATGGGACTCTGATGTAAGGGGGCTGGCGAAGAGACTCTGTAAGGGGCTGCTGATGGGACTCTGATGTAAGGGGCCAGGTATTTGGACTTTGATGTAAGGGGCTGGTGGTGGGACTCTGAAGTAAGTTGCTGCTGATGGAACGCTGATGTAAAGGGCTGATGATGGTACACTGTGATGTAAGGGACTGCTGATGTGACTCTGATGTAAGGGTCTGCTGATGGGTCTCTGATGTAAGGTCCTGCTTTTGGGACACTCTGTATTAGACTGCTGATGGGATTCTGATGTAAGGGGCTGGTGATGGGACTCTGATGTCAAGGACTGTTGATGGGACTCTGATGTAAGGGGGCTGTTGATGGGATTCTGGTGTAAGGGGCTGCTGATGCGACTCTGATGTAAGGGACTGTTGATGGGACTCTGATGTAAGGGGGCTGGTGATGGGACTCTGATGTATAAGGAGCATGTGATGGGATGCTAATGTAAGGGACTGTTGATGGGACTCTGATGTAAGGGGGCTGGTGATGGCACTCTGATGTATAAGGAGCATGTGATGGGATGCTGATGTAAGGGGCTGCTGATTGGACTCTGATGTAAGGGGCTGCTGATGGGATTCTGATGTAAGGGGCTGCTGATGGGACTCTGATGTAAGGAGCATGTGATGGGACTCTGATGTAAGGAGCATGTGATGGGACTCTGATGTAAGGGGGATGGTGATGGGACTTTGATGTAAGGGGCTGCTGATGGGACTCTCTGATGAAAGGGACTGTTGATGGGACTCTGATGTAAGGGGGCTGGTAATGGGACTTTGATGTAAGGGGCTGGTGATGGGACTCTGATGTAAGGGGCTGCTGGTGGGACTCTAATGTAAGAGGCTGCTGATGGGACTCTGATGTAAGGGGCTGCTGGTGGGACTCTAATGTAAGAGGCTGCTGATGGGACTCTGATGTAAGGGGATTCTGATAGGACTCTGATGTAAGGGGCTCTGATGGGACTCTGATGTAAGGGGCCTGTGATGGGACTCTGATGTAAGGGGCTGGTTATGGGAGTCTGAAGTAAGGGGCCGCTGATTGGACTCTGATGTAAGGGGCTGCTGATGGGTCTCTGATGTAAGGTCCTGGTGTTGGAACACTCTGTATGTGGCTGCTGATGAGATTCTGATGTAAGGGGCTGGTGATGGGACTCTGATGTTAAGGACTGTTGATGGGACTCTGATGTAAGGGGGCTGTTGATGGGACCTTGATGTAAGGGGGCTGTTGATGGGACTCTGATGTAAGGGGCTGCTGATGGGACTCTGATGTAAGGGGATTCTGATAACACTCTGATGTAAGGGGCCTGTGATGGGACTCTGATGTAAGGGGCTGGTGATGGGACTCTGATGTGAGGGGCTGGTGATGGGACTCTGATGTAAAAGGCTGCTTAGGGGACTCTCATGTAAGGGGGCTGGTGATGGGAGTCTGAAGTAAGGGGCCGCTGATTGGACTCTGATGTAAGGGGCTGCTGATGGGTCTCTGATGTAAGGTCCTGGTGTTGGAACACTCTGTATGTGGCTGCTGATGGGATTCTGATGTAAGGGGCTGGTGATGGGACTCTGATGTTAAGGACTGTTGATGGGACTCTGATGTAAGGGGGCTGTTGATGGGACTCTGATGTAAGGGGCTGCTGATGGGACTCTGATGTAAGGGGCTGCTGATGGGACTCTGATGTAAGGGGGCTGGTGATGGGACTCTGATGTAAGAGGACAGATGATGGGACTCTGATGTAAGGGGCTGCTGATGGGACTCTGATGTAAGGGGCTCTGATGGGACTCTGATGTAAGGGGCCTGCGATGGGACTCTGATGGGACTCTGATGTAAGGGGCCTGCGATGGGACTCTGATGTGGGGGGCTTGTGATGGGACTCTGATGTAAAAGGCTGCTTAGGGGACTCTGATTTCAGGGGGCTGGTGATGGGAGTCTGACGTAAGGATCCTCTGATTGGACTCTGATGTAAGGGGCTGCTGATGGGTCTCTGATGTAAGGTCCTGGTGTTGGAACACTCTTTATGTGGCTGCTGATGGGATTCTGATGTAAGGGGCTGGTGATGGGACTCTGATGTTAAGGACTGTTGATGGGACTCTGATGTAAGGGGGCTGTTGATGGGACTCTGATGTAAGGGGCTGCTGATGGGACTCTGATGTAAGGGGCTGCTGATGGGACTCTGATGTATGGGGCTGGTGATGGGACTCTGATGTCAAGGACTGTTGATGGGACTCTGATGTAAGGGGGCTGTTGATGGGATTCTGGTGTAAGGGGCTGCTGATGCGACTCTGATGTAAGGGGCTGTTGATGGGACTCTGATGTAAGGGGGCTGGTGATGGGACTCTGATGTATAAGGAGCATGTGATGGGATGCTAATGTAAGGGACTGTTGATGGGACTCTGATGTAAGGGGGCTGGTGATGGCACTCTGATGTATAAGGAGCATGTGATGGGATGCTGATGTAAGGGGCTGCTGATTGGACTCTGATGTAAGGGGCTGCTGATGGGATTCTGATGTAAGGGGCTGCTGATGGGACTCTGATGTAAGGAGCATGTGATGGGACTCTAATGTAAGGAGCATGTGATGGGACTCTGATGTAAGGGGGATGGTGATGGGACTTTGATGTAAGGGGCTACTGATGGGACTCTCTGATGAAAGGGACTGTTGATGGGACTCTGATGTAAGGGGGCTGGTAATGGGACTTTGATGTAAGGGGCTGATGGTGGGACTCTGAAGTAAGGGGGTGCTGATGGGACTATGATGTAAGGGGCTGGTGATGGGACTCTGATGTAAGGGGCTGCTGGTGGGACTCTAATGTAAGAGGCTGCTGATGGGACTCTGATGTAAGGGGATTCTGATAGGACTCTGATGTAAGGGGCTCTGATGGGACTCTGATGTAAGGGGCCTGTGATGGGACTCTGATGTAAGGGGCTGGTTATGGGAGTCTGAAGTAAGGGGCCGCTGATTGGACTCTGATGTAAGGGGCTGCTGATGGGTCTCTGATGTAAGGTCCTGGTGTTGGAACACTCTGTATGTGGCTGCTGATGAGATTCTGATGTAAGGGGCTGGTGATGGGTCTCTGATGTTAAGGACTGTTGATGGGACTCTGATGTAAGGGGGCTGTTGATGGGACCTTGATGTAAGGGGGCTGTTGATGGGACTCTGATGTAAGGGGCTGCTGATGGGACTCTGATGTAAGGGGATTCTGATAACACTCTGATGTAAGGGGCCTGTGATGGGACTCTGATGTAAGGGGCTGGTGAATGGACTCTGATGTAAGGGGCTGCTGGTGGGACTCTAATGTAAGAGGCTGCTGATGGGACTCTGATGTAAGGGGATTCTGATAGGACTCTGATGTAAGGGGCTCTGATGGGACTCTGATGTAAGGGGCCTGTGATGGGACTCTGATGTAAGGGGATGGTTATGGGACTCTGATTTGAGGGGCTGGTGATGGGACTCTGATGTAAGGGGGCTGGCGAAGAGACTCTGTAAGGGGCTGCTGATGGGACTCTGATGTAAGGGGCCAGGTATTTGGACTTTGATGTAAGGGGCTGGTGGTGGGACTCTGAAGTAAGTTGCTGCTGATGGAACGCTGATGTAAAGGGCTGATAATGGTACACTGTGATGTAAGGGACTGCTGATGTGACTCTGATGTAAGGGTCTGCTGATGGGTCTCTGATGTAAGGTCCTGCTTTTGGGACACTCTGTATTAGACTGCTGATGGGATTCTGATGTAAGGGGCTGGTGATGGGACTCTGATGTCAAGGACTGTTGATGGGACTCTGATGTAAGGGGGCTGTTGATGGGATTCTGGTGTAAGGGGCTGCTGATGCGACTCTGATGTAAGGGACTGTTGATGGGACTCTGATGTAAGGGGGCTGGTGATGGGACTCTGATGTATAAGGAGCATGTGATGGGATGCTAATGTAAGGGACTGTTGATGGGACTCTGATGTAAGGGGGCTGGTGATGGCACTCTGATGTATAAGGAGCATGTGATGGGATGCTGATGTAAGGGGCTGCTGATTGGACTCTGATGTAAGGGGCTGCTGATGGGATTCTGATGTAAGGGGCTGCTGATGGGACTCTGATGTAAGGAGCATGTGATGGGACTCTGATGTAAGGAGCATGTGATGGGACTCTGATGTAAGGGGGATGGTGATGGGACTTTGATGTAAGGGGCTGCTGATGGGACTCTCTGATGAAAGGGACTGTTGATGGGACTCTGATGTAAGGGGGCTGGTAATGGGACTTTGATTTAAGGGGCTGATGGTGGGACTCTGAAGTAAGGGGGTGCTGATGGGACTCTGATGTAAGGGGCTGGTGATGGGACTCTGATGTAAGGGGATTCTGATAGGACTCTGATGTAAGGGGCTCTGATGGGACTCTGATGTAAGGGGCCTGTGATGGGACTCTGATGTAAGGGGCTGGTTATGGGAGTCTGAAGTAAGGGGCCGCTGATTGGACTCTGATGTAAGGGGCTGCTGATGGGTCTCTGATGTAAGGTCCTGGTGTTGGAACACTCTGTATGTGGCTGCTGATGAGATTCTGATGTAAGGGGCTGGTGATGGGACTCTGATGTTAAGGACTGTTGATGGGACTCTGATGTAAGGGGGCTGTTGATGGGACCTTGATGTAAGGGGGCTGTTGATGGGACTCTGATGTAAGGGGCTGCTGATGGGACTCTGATGTAAGGGGATTCTGATAACACTCTGATGTAAGGGGCCTGTGATGGGACTCTGATGTAAGGGGCTGGTGATGGGACTCTGATGTGAGGGGCTGGTGATGGGACTCTGATGTAAAAGGCTGCTTAGGGGACTCTCATGTAAGGGGGCTGGTGATGGGAGTCTGAAGTAAGGGGCTGCTGATTGGACTCTGATGTAAGGGGCTGCTGATGGGTCTCTGATGTAAGGTCCTGGTGTTGGAACACTCTGTATGTGGCTGCTGATGGGATTCTGATGTAAGGGGCTGGTGATGGGACTCTGATGTTAAGGACTGTTGATGGGACTCTGATGTAAGGGGGCTGTTGATGGGACTCTGATGTAAGGGGCTGCTGATGGGACTCTGATGTAAGGGGCTGCTGATGGGACTCTGATGTAAGGGGGCTGGTGATGGGACTCTGATGTAAGAGGACAGATGATGGGACTCTGATGTAAGGGGCTGCTGATGGGACTCTGATGTAAGGGGCTCTGATGGGACTCTGATGTAAGGGGCCTGCGATGGGACTCTGATGTGGGGGGCTTGTGATGGGACTCTGATGTAAAAGGCTGCTTAGGGGACTCTGATTTCAGGGGGCTGGTGATGGGAGTCTGACGTAAGGGGCCTCTGATTGGACTCTGATGTAAGGGGCTGCTGATGGGTCTCTGATGTAAGGTCCTGGTGTTGGAACACTCTTTATGTGGCTGCTGATGGGATTCTGATGTAAGGGGCTGGTGATGGGACTCTGATGTTAAGGACTGTTGATGGGACTCTGATGTAAGGGGGCTGTTGATGGGACTCTGATGTAAGGGGCTGCTGATGGGACTCTGATGTAAGGGGCTGGTGATGGGACTCTGATGTATGGGGCTGGTGATGGGACTCTGATGTCAAGGACTGTTGATGGGACTCTGATGTAAGGGGGCTGTTGATGGGATTCTGGTGTAAGGGGCTGCTGATGCGACTCTGATGTAAGGGACTGTTGATGGGACTCTGATGTAAGGGGGCTGGTGATGGGACTCTGATGTATAAGGAGCATGTGATGGGATGCTAATGTAAGGGACTGTTGATGGGACTCTGATGTAAGGGGGCTGGTGATGGCACTCTGATGTATAAGGAGCATGTGATGGGATGCTGATGTAAGGGGCTGCTGATTGGACTCTGATGTAAGGGGCTGCTGATGGGATTCTGATGTAAGGGGCTGCTGATGGGACTCTGATGTAAGGAGCATGTGATGGGACTCTGATGTAAGGAGCATGTGATGGGACTCTGATGTAAGGGGGATGGTGATGGGACTTTGATGTAAGGGGCTGCTGATGGGACTCTCTGATGAAAGGGACTGTTGATGGGACTCTGATGTAAGGGGCCTTATAATGGGACTTTGATGTAAGGGGCTGATGGTGGGACTCTGATGTAAGGGGCTGGTGATGGGACTCTGATGTAAGGGGGCTGGTGATGAGACTCTGTAAGTGACTGCTGATGGGACTCTGATGTAAGGGGATTCTGATAAAAATCTGATGTAAGGGGCTCTGATGGGACTCTGATGTAAGGGACCTGTGATGGGACTCTGATGTAAGAGGCTGGTGATGGGACTCTGATGTGAGGGGCTGGTGATGGGACTCTGATGTAAGGGGCTGGTGATGGGACTCTGATGTATGGGGCTGGTGATGGGACTCTAATGTAAAAGGCTGCTTAAGGGACTCTGATGTAAGGGGATTCTGATGGGACTCTGATGTAAGGGGCTCTGATGGGACTCTGATGTAAAAGGCTGCTTAGGGGACTCTGATTTCAGGGGGCTGGTGATGGGAGTCTGACGTAAGGGGCCTCTGATTGGACTCTGATGTAAGGGGCTGCTGAATGGACTCTGATGTAAGGGGCTGCTAATGGGACTCTGATGTAAGGGGCTGCTGGTGGGACTCTAATGTAAGAGGCTGCTGATGGGACTCTGATTTAAGGGGATTCTGATAGGACTCTGATGTAAGAGGCTCTGATGGGACTCTGATTTAAGGGGATTCTGATAGGACTCTGATGTAAGGGGCTCTGATGGGACTCTGATGTAAGGGGCCTGTGATTGAACTCTGATGTAAGGGGCTGGTTATGGGACTCTGATGTGAGGGGCTGGTGATGGGACTCTGATGTAAGGGGGCTGGTGATGAGACTCTGTAAGGGGCTGCTGATGGGACTCTGATGTAAGGGGATTCTGATAAATCTCTGATGTAAGGGGCTCTGATGGGACTCTGATGTAAGGGACCTGTGATTGGACTCTGATGTAAGGGGCTGGTGATGGGACTCTGATGTGAGGGGCTGGTGATGGGACTCTGATGTAAAAGGCTGCTTAGGGGACTCTCATGTAAGGGGGCTGGTGATGGGAGTCTGAAGTAAGGGGCCGCTGATTGGACTCTGATGTAAGGGGCTGCTGATGGGTCTCTGATGTAAGGTCCTGGTGTTGGAACACTCTGTATGTGGCTGCTGATGAGATTCTGATGTAAGGGGCTGGTGATGGGACTCTGATGTAAGGGGGCTGTTGATGGGACTCTGATGTAAGGGGCTGCTAATAACACTCTGATGTAAGGGGCTCTGATGGGACTCTGATGTGAGGGGCTGTTGATGGGACTCTGATGTAAGGGGCTGCTGATGGGACTCTGATGTAAGGGGCTGCTGATGGGACTCTGATGTAAGAGGGCTGGTGATGGGACTCTGATGTAAGAGGACAGATGATGGAACTCTGATGTAAGGGGCTGCTGATGGGATGATGGGACTCTGATGTAAGGGGCTGGTGATGGGACTCTGATGTAAGGGGCTGGTGATGGGACTCTGATGTAAGAGGCTGCCTAAGGGACTCTGATGCAAGGGGCTCTGATGGGACTCTGATGTAAGGGGCCTGCGATGGGACTCTGATGTAAGGGGCCTGTGATGGGACTCTGATGTGAGGGGCTGGTGATGGGACTCAGATGTAAAAGGCTGCTTAGGGAACTCTGATGTCAGGGGGCTGGTGATGGGAGTCTGACGTAAGGGGCCTCTGATTGGACTCTGATGTAAGGGGCTGCTGAATGGACTCTGATGTAAGGGGCTGCTGATGGGTCTCTGATGTAAGGTTCTGGTGTTGGGACACTCTGTATTGGACTGCTGATGGGATTCTGATGTTAAGGACTGTTGATGGGACTCTGATGTAAGGGGGCTGTTGATGGGACTCTGATGTAAGGGGCTGCTGATGAGACTCTGATGTAAGGAGCATGTGATGGGACTCTGATGTAAGGGGGCTGGTGATGGGATTCTGATGTAAGGGGCTGCTGATGGGACTCTGATGGAAGGACCATGTGATGGGACTCTGATGTAAGGGGGATGGTGATGGGACTTTGATGTAAGGGGCTATTGATGGGATTCTCTGATGAAAGGGACTGTTGATGGGACTCTGATGTAAGGGGGCTGGTAATGGGACTTTGATGTAAGGGGCTGCTGGTGGGACTCTGAAGTAAGGGGCTGCTGATGGGACTCTGATGTGAGGGGCTGGTGATGGGACTCTGATGTAAAAGGCTGCTTAGGGGACTCTGATGTAAGGGGGCTGGTGATGGGATTCTGATGTAAGGGGCTGCTGATGGGACTCTGATGTAAGGACCATGTGATGGGACTCTGATGTAAGGGGGATGGTGATGGGACTTTGATGTAAGGGGCTGCTGATGGGATTCTCTGATGAAAGGGACTGTTGATTGGACTCTGGTGTAAGGGGGCTGGTAATGGGACTTTGATGTAAGGGGCTGGTGGTGGGACTCTGAAGTAAGGGGCTGCTGACGGGACTCTGATGTGAGGGGCTGGTGATGGGACTCTGATGTAAAAGGCTGCTTAGGCGACTCTGATGTAAGGGGGCTGGTGATGGGACTCTGATGTAAGGGGTTGCTGATTGGACTCTGATGTAAGGGGCTGCTGAATGGACTCTGATGTAAGGGGCTGCTGATGGAACTCTGATGTAAGGAGCTTGTGATGGGACTCTGATGTAAGGGGGCTGGTGATGGGACTTTGATGTAAGGGGCTGCTGATGGGACCCTGATGTAAGGGACTGTTAATGGGACTTTGATGTAAGGGGCTGGTGGTGGGACTCTAATGTAAGAGGCTGCTGATTGGACTCTGATGTAAGGGGGCTGGTGATGAGACTCTGTAAGGGGCTGCTGATGGGACTCTGATGTAAAGGGATTCTGATAGGACTCTGATGTAAGGGGCTCTGAAGGAACTCTGATGTAAGGGGCCTGTGATTGGACTCTGATGTAAGGGGCTGCTAATGGGACTCTGATGTAAGGGACTGTTGATGGGACTCTGATTTAAGGGGCTGCTGATGGGACTCTGATGTAAGGAGCATGTGATGGGACTCTAATGTAAGGGGGCTGGTGATTGGACTTTGATGTAAGGGGCTGCTGATGGGACTCTCTGATGCAAGGGACTGTTGATGGGACTCTGATGTAAGGGGGCTGGTGATATGACTCTGATGTAAGGGGGCTGGTGATGGGACTTTTATGTAAGGGGCTGCTGATGGGACTCTATGATGTAAGGGACTGTTGATGGGACTCTGATGTAAGGAGCATGTGATGGGACTCTGATGTAAGGGGCTGGTAATGGGAATTTTGATGTAAGGGGCTGGTGGGACTCTGATGTAAGGGGCTGCTGATGGGACTCTGATGTAAGGGGCTGGTGGTGGGACTCTGATGAAAGGAGCATGTGATGTGACCCTGATGTAAGGGGGCTGGTGATGGGACTTTGATGTAAGGGGCTGCTGATGGGACTCTCTAATGTAAGGGACTGTTGATGGGACTCCGATGTAAGGGGGCTGCTTAAGGGACTCTGATGTAAGGGGATTCTGATGGGACTCTGATGTAAGGGGCTCTGATGGGACTCTGATGTAAGGGGCCTGCGATGGGACTCTGATGTGGGGGCTGGTGATGGGACTCTGATGTAAAAGGCTGCTTAGGGGACTCTGCTTTCAGGGGGCCGGTGATGGGAGTCTGACGTAAGGGGCCTCTGATTGGACTCTGATGTAAGGGGCTGCTGAATGGACTCTGATGTAAGGGGCTGCTAATGGGACTCTGATGTAAGGGGCTGCTGGTGGGACTCTAATGTAAGAGGCTGCTGATGAGACTCTGATTTAAGGGGATTCTGATAGGACTCTGATGTAAGAGGCTCTGATGGGACTCTGATTTAAGGGGATTCTGATAGGACTCTGATGTAAGGGGCTCTGATGGGACTCTGATGTAAGGGGCCTGTGATGGGACTCTGATGTAAGGGGCTGGTTATGGGACTCTGATGTGAGGGGCTGGTGATGGGACTCTGATGTAAGAGGGCTGGTGATGAGACTCTGTAAGGGGCTGCTGATGGGACTCTGATGTAAGGGGATTCTGATAAATCTCTGATGTAAGGGGCTCTGATGGGACTCTGATGTAAGGGACCTGTGATTGGACTCTGATGTAAGGGGCTGGTGATGGGACTCTGATGTGAGGGGCTGGTGATGGGACTCTGATGTAAAAGGCTGCTTAGGGGACTCTCATGTAAGGGGGCTGGTGATGGGAGTCTGAAGTAAGGGGCCGCTGATTGGACTCTGATGTAAGGGGCTGCTGATGGGTCTCTGATGTAAGGTCCTGGTGTTGGAACACTCTGTATGTGGCTGCTGATGAGATTCTGATGTAAGGGGCTGGTGATGGGACTCTGATGTAAGGGGGCTGTTGATGGGACTCTGATGTAAGGGGCTGCTAATAACACTCTGATGTAAGGGGCTCTGATGGGACTCTGATATGAGGGGCTGTTGATGGGACTCTGATGTAAGGGGCTGCTGATGGGACTCTGATGTAAGGGGCTGCTGATGGGACTCTGATGTAAGAGGGCTGGTGATGGGACTCTGATGTAAGAGGACAGATGATGGAACTCTGATGTAAGGGGCTGATGATGGGACTCTGATGTAAGGGGCTGGTGATGGGACTCTGATGTAAGGGGCTGGTGATGGGACTCTGATGTAAAAGGCTGCCTAAGGGACTCTAATGCAAGGGGCTCTGATGGGACTCTGATGTAAGGGGCCTGCGATGGGACTCTGATGTAAGGGGCCTGTGATGGGACTCTGATGTGAGGGGCTGGTGATGGGACTCAGATGTAAAAGGCTGCTTAGGGAACTCTGATGTCAGGGGGCTGGTGATGGGAGTCTGACGTAAGGGGCCTCTGATTGGACTCTGATGTAAGGGGCTGCTGAATGGACTCTGATGTAAGGGGCTGCTGATGGGTCTCTGATGTAAGGTTCTGGTGTTGGGACACTCTGTATTGGACTGCTGATGGGATTCTGATGTTAAGGACTGTTGATGGGACTCTGATGTAAGGGGGCTGTTGATGGGACTCTGATGTAAGGGGCTGCTGATGAGACTCTGATGTAAGGAGCATGTGATGGGACTCTGATGTAAGGGGGCTGGTGATGGGATTCTGATGTAAGGGGCTGCTGATGGGACTCTGATGGAAGGACCATGTGATGGGACTCTGATGTAAGGGGGATGGTGATGGGACTTTGATGTAAGGGGCTGCTGATGGGATTCTCTGATGAAATGGACTGTTGATGGGACTCTGATGTAAGGGGGCTGGTAATGGGACTTTGATGTAAGGGGCTGCTGGTGGGACTCTGAAGTAAGGGGCTGCTGATGGGACTCTGATGTGAGGGGCTGGTGATGGGACTCTGATGTAAAAGGCTGCTTAGGGGACTCTGATGTAAGGGGGCTGGTGATGGGATTCTGATGTAAGGGGCTGCTGATGGGACTCTGATGTAAGGACCATGTGATGGGACTCTGATGTAAGGGGGATGGTGATGGGACTTTGATGTAAGGGGCTGCTGATGGGATTCTCTGATGTAAGGGACTGTTAATGGGACTTTGATGTAAGGGGCTGGTGGTGGGACTCTAATGTAAGAGGCTGCTGATTGGACTCTGATGTAAGGGGGCTGGTGATGAGACTCTGTAAGGGGCTGCTGATGGGACTCTGATGTAAAGGGATTCTGATAGGACTCTGATGTAAGGGGCTCTGAAGGAACTCTGATGTAAGGGGCCTGTGATTGGACTCTGATGTAAGGGGCTGCTAATGGGACTCTGATGTAAGGGACTGTTGATGGGACTCTGATTTAAGGGGCTGCTGATGGGACTCTGATGTAAGGAGCATGTGATGGGACTCTGATGTAAGGGGGCTGGTGATTGGACTTTGATGTAAAGGGCTGCTGATGGGACTCTCTGATGCAAGGGACTGTTGATGGGGCTCTGATGTAAGGGGGCTGGTGATATGACTCTGATGTAAGGGGCTGGTGATATGACTCTGATGTAAGGGGCTGCTGATGGGACTCTGATGTAAGGAGCATGTGATGGGACTCTGATGTGAGGGGCTGGTGATGGGACTCTGATGTAAAAGGCTGCTTAGGGGACTCTGATGTAAGGGGGCTGGTGATGGGATTCTGATGTAAGGGGCTGCTGATGGGACTCTGATGTAAGGACCATGTGATGGGACTCTGATGTAAGGGGGATGGTGATGGGACTTTGATGTAAGGGGCTGCTGATGGGATTCTCTGATGAAAGGGACTGTTGATTGGACTCTGGTGTAAGGGGGCTGGTAATGGGACTTTGATGTAAGGGGCTGGTGGTGGGACTCTGAAGTAAGGGGCTGCTGACGGGACTCTGATGTGAGGGGCTGGTGATGGGACTCTGATGTAAAAGGCTGCTTAGGCGACTCTGATGTAAGGGGGCTGGTGATGGGACTCTGATGTAAGGGGTTGCTGATTGGACTCTGATGTAAGGGGCTGCTGAATGGACTCTGATGTAAGGGGCTGCTGATGGAACTCTGATGTAAGGAGCTTGTGATGGGACTCTGATGTAAGGGGGCTGGTGATGGGACTTTGATGTAAGGGGCTGCTGATGGGACCCTGATGTAAGGGACTGTTAATGGGACTTTGATGTAAGGGGCTGGTGGTGGGACTCTAATGTAAGAGGCTGCTGATTGGACTCTGATGTAAGGGGGCTGGTGATGAGACTCTGTAAGGGGCTGCTGATGGGACTCTGATGTAAAGGGATTCTGATAGGACTCTGATGTAAGGGGCTCTGAAGGAACTCTGATGTAAGGGGCCTGTGATTGGACTCTGATGTAAGGGGCTGCTAATGGGACTCTGATGTAAGGGACTGTTGATGGGACTCTGATTTAAGGGGCTGCTGATGGGACTCTGATGTAAGGAGCATGTGATGGGACTCTAATGTAAGGGGGCTGGTGATTGGACTTTGATGTAAGGGGCTGCTGATGGGACTCTCTGATGCAAGGGACTGTTGATGGGACTCTGATGTAAGGGGGCTGGTGATATGACTCTGATGTAAGGGGGCTGGTGATGGGACTTTTATGTAAGGGGCTGGTGATGGGACTCTGATGTAAGGGGCTGGTGATGGGACTCTGATGTAAAAGGCTGCCTAAGGGACTCTGATGCAAGGGGCTCTGATGGGACTCTGATGTAAGGGGCCTGCGATGGGACTCTGATGTAAGGGGCCTGTGATGGGACTCTGATGTGAGGGGCTGGTGATGGGACTCAGATGTAAAAGGCTGCTTAGGGAACTCTGATGTCAGGGGGCTGGTGATGGGAGTCTGACGTAAGGGGCCTCTGATTGGACTCTGATGTAAGGGGCTGCTGAATGGACTCTGATGTAAGGGGCTGCTGATGGGTCTCTGATGTAAGGTTCTGGTGTTGGGACACTCTGTATTGGACTGCTGATGGGATTCTGATGTTAAGGACTGTTGATGGGACTCTGATGTAAGGGGGCTGTTGATGGGACTCTGATGTAAGGGGCTGCTGATGAGACTCTGATGTAAGGAGCATGTGATGGGACTCTGATGTAAGGGGGCTGGTGATATGACTCTGATGTAAGGGGCTGCTGATGGGACTCTATGATGTAAGGGACTGTTGATGGGACTCTGATGTAAGGAGCATGTGATGGGACTCTGATGTAAGGGGCTGGTAATGGGAATTTTGATTTAAGGGGCTGGTGGGACTCTGAGGTAAGGGGCTGCTAATGGGACTCTGATGTAAGGGGCTGGTGGTGGGACTCTGATGAAAGGAGCATGTGATGTGACCCTGATGTAAGGGGGCTGGTGATGGGACTTTGATGTAAGGGGCTGCTGATGGGACTCTCTAATGTAAGGGACTGTTGATGGGACTCCGATGTAAGGGGGCTGGTAATGGGACTTTGATGTAAGGGGCTGGTGGTGGGACTCTGAAGTAAGGGGCTGCTGATGGGACTCTGATGTGAGGGGCTGGTGATGGGACTCTGATGTAAAAGGCTGCTTAGGGGACTTTGATGTAAGGGGGCTGGTGATGGGAGTCTGAAGTAAGGGGTCGCTAATTGGACTCTGATGTAAGGGGCTGCTGAATGGTCTCTGATGTAAGGGGCTGCTGATGGGTCTCTGATGTAAGGTCCTGGTGTTGGGACACTCTGCATTGGACTGCTGATGGGATTCTGATGTAAGGGGCTGCTGATTGGACTCTGATGTAAGGGGCTGCTGATGGGACTCTGATGTAAGGGGCTGCTGATGGGACTTTGATGTAAGGAGCATGTGGTTTGACTCGGATGTAAGGGGTCTGGTGATGGGACTTTGATGTAAGGGGCTATTGATGGGACTCTCTGATGTAAGGGACCGTTGATGGGACTCTGATGTAAGGAGCATGTGATGGGACTCTGATGTAAAAGGGGCTGGTAATGGGACTTTTGATGTAAGGGGCTGGTGGTGGGACTCTGATGTAAGGGGGCTGGTAATGGGACTTTGATGTAAGGGGCTGGTGGGGGGACTCTGAAGTAAGGAGCTGCTGATTCAACTCTGATGTAAGGGGCTGGTGGTGGGACTCTGATGTAAGGACTGTTGATAGGACTCTGATGTACGGGGGCTGGTAATGTGACTTTGATGTAAGGGGCTGGTGGTGGGACTCTGAAGTAAGGGGCTGCTGATTTTTTTTTTCTTGCCACATCAGTCTGTTTTCGGGGGGCATAAGTTTCAACTTTACCGTTCAATACTTTCCCGATCCATTACTCACATCATAGTGGCTTTTTTTTTTTTTGCAGCTCTCATTTTATTTTAGTTTTCTTGCTTACAACATCGCGTGTATCTCTCATTGACAATATCGGTTGGATCCTATCTAAATCCTTCCATAACTTGAGCCCCCTTCCCCCCCCCCATCTACCCCCCTCTTTGAAGTCCTGCAAATCTTTTCATCCAGGCCTTCCAAATTGACTAGGTCAATCTCCCCAATGGACACCACTCTTGTTGCATATTATCCCTCTCTAACTACCAGCTGCCTTAGCTTGAACCTCTTAATATCCCAAGACCTCTACTGCTCTCATTGAGCTTTTAAATTTTTGCCAACCCTTCCATTTTTCTTCATACTCCTCCTCTTCCTCAGTATATCTCAAATATTCTAAATTCTGGATTTCATTTGTTTTATCGTACCATTCTTGTAGTGTTGGACTGCTTTTTTCTTCCAGTGTCTTACAATGAGACTTTTTGCTGCATTCAACAATTGTGGGATGAGTGTTCTCAAATATGACTCGGTTGACATTCTGAGACCATGAAATAGACATGCCCATGGGTCATCCGGGACCGCTATTTGAGTCATCTCGCCAATAATTTTCCTTATCTCATCCCAAAATTCCCTTATTTTTGCGCACTGCCACCAAATGTGTGTCCCCTCCAGCAGAATTGTGTGGTTTCACTCTGATACCTAGAAACTCTGTCTGGGGTGATGTACCATCTTGTCAAGCACTTATAATTAAGCTCAGATACTTTATAATTTACTGAGGTATTGTGAACTCGCTTAATTAAAATTTTAGCCTCATCGTTTTTGATTTTAGAATTTAATTCTGTCTCCCATTTTTTGATATATACTGAAACATCTATACCCTTCAGGTCTATCAATATCTTATAGATCTTGGAAATCCCTTTCTTCCCTACCTGATCAACACAAAGTTTCTCTAATGGTTGTAAGTTGTCCATCGTTCTAATTGGTTGGGGGAGTGTTTCAAAGAAGTGTTTTAATTGAAAGTATCGCCATCTATTGAGGATCATGAGGTCGCTTTTGTTTTTTAAATCTTGAAATGAACAAAGTTTGCCATTCTCCATAATATCCTTAAGCTGAACTCCTTTTTGCAAGATCCAGCTCCCACTTAAGCTCTCCAAACCTGGTGCAAAAAATTCCGTGCCCCACAGAGGGATCAAAGGGGAGTTATACTCCCATTTCTCCCTTTTATACAAATAGTCCCATACTTTTAAAGTGTGTCTGGTGATAAAATGTGTCTCAGTACTAAGGACTGTTGATATGACTCTGATGTAAGGGGGCTGGTAATGGGACTTTGATGTAAGGGGCTGGTGGTGGGACTCTGAAGTAAGGGGCTGCTGAAGAGTGGAGGTATCAAAATTACTTTACTCAAATCTACTTTACTAATCGTGTTGTCCATTTTCACCCAAAGCTTTTCTTTATTTCCTTTTGCCCAGTCGATGATTCTTGCTAAAATAATTGCTTCGTGGTAACTTCCTATATCTGGTGCTCCCCATCCCCCCTTCTCTTTACCCCTAGCCAGTGTTGCATAACTTAAACGCAGTGTTTTCCCTCTCCAAATAAATTTTATAAAAAGTGAGTGCAATTTTTTAAGGTATGCTTGTGGTAATGGAATGGGCAACATTTGCATTTTATATAAAATCTTTGGCAATATTGTCATTTTGATGATATTGATTCTCCCCCCCCCCCCCATGAGAGCTGTCCTCTTGTGATTCTGTTCAACTCCCCCTTGACCTCATTGAGGAGAGAAACAAAATTTGCCTGAAATAACATCTCTCTAGTCCCAGTTATCTTTATCCCCAGGTATTTTAACTCTTTTTTTCCCCACGCAAATTGGAATTCCTTGTGGGCGATCTTTTTTATCCTAGAAGAAACAAAAGAAAGAAAGGCGCCTCTGGGTGTACACTTAAAACAGTTTATTGCATAAAAATAGTAGCGGTCACATTCACATAGGTGAAGTCATCAAAGGCATGTGTAGTAAGCAGACCATAGAGCATCATCCATCATAGGGAAATGGGTCAGATCGGTCTATCCTCCTGATACTCGGCTGGGATCTTTTTTATCCATCTTATTGATTTCTAGAATTTCGGATTTGGCCGGGTTAATCTTAAAGTTTGATATTTCCCCATATTCTTTCAATGTTTTAAGCAGGTTAGGGAGAGTTATTCTAGGTCGGGTGATGTAAAGGAGGATATCATCTGCAAAGGCAGCCAATTTGTGGTCTTCTCCATCAAATGCTCCTGAGATATCCGGGTTCTGCCTTATCCTAATTAGCAAGGGCTCAAGCGTCAATACGAACAAAAGGGGGGACAGTGGGCACCCTTGTCTCGTTCCGTTGGTCATTTCAAACGGCTCAGATAATGCTCCGTTAATCTTGACCCTTGCTGAAGGATTGGCATACAACGCCTTTATCCATCTAGTCATGGTTGGCCCAAATCCTATTTCCTCCAACATGCAGAACATAAAGCCCCAGTCTACCCTGTCAAAAGCTTTCTCAGCGTCGATTGACAGGAGTAGACCTGGGGCTCCGCTCTCTCTAATTTTTTGGGTTACCATAAGGGTTCTTATCCCATTATCCCATCCCTCCCTACCCGGGGTAAATCCCACCTGATCTGGGTGGACCATGCTGTTTAAAATGTTCTTCACCCTCCCGGCCAGGATTTTCGCAAGCAATTTTGTGTCCGCGTTAAGAAGCGCTATTGGTCTATAGCTAGAACAGAGTAAGCTGTCTTTGCCTTCTTTCAATATGATGGTAATAGTCTAACGCTTCTTTTCCCATATCCCACTTTACGCCTATCCCATTCATGTATGAGCATAATTTAGGGATCAAGAATTCTTGAAATTTTTTATAATACAGTACTGGGAAACCATCTGGCCCCGGGCTTTTCCCCACTGACGTCTCCCTTAAAGTTTTTTTATTTCCTCTTCTGTGATAGGGCTCTCTAGAAGGATATATTTGTCTTCTTCTATTTTCTTTAGTCCTAACTCCTGGAAAAAAATTTTGGTTTTCTCTCTTTTATTGTCTGCCTCGCTCTTTGAAATATTATTAATGGAGTATAGCCCCTCATAGTAGTTTTGAAAGGTCTTGGCGATTTCACTGGTTCTATACTTTACCTCCCCATCTAGAGCCTTAATTCTCTCAATGTAGTTAGTGGTCTTTTTCTTTTTTAGGGTCTTTTCTAGATATTTCCCCGGCTTGTCTTAAGTAAGGGGCCGCTGATTTGACTCTGATGTGAGGGGCTGGTGATGGGACTCTGATATAAAAGGCTGCTTAGGGGACTCTGATGTAAGGGGGCTGGTGATGGGAGTCTGAAGTAAGGGGCCACTGATGGGTCTCTGATGTAAGGTCCTGGTGTTGGGACACTCTGTATTGGACTGCTGATGGGATTCTGATAAAAGGGGCTGGGGATGGGACTCTGATGTAAAGTGCTGCTGATGGGACTCTGATGTAAGGGGGCTTGAGATGGGACTCTGATGTATAAGGAGCATGTGATGGGACGCTGATGTAAGGGGCTGCTGATTGGACTCTGATGTAAGGGGCTGCTGATGGGACTCTGACGTAAGGAGCATGTGATGGGACTCTGATGTAAGGGGGCAGGTATTGGGACTTTAATGTAAGGGGCTGGTGGTGGGACTCTGATGTAAGGGGGCTGATGATGGGACTCTGATGTAGGGGGCTGTTAATGGGACGCTGATGTAAGGGGCTGCTGATTGGATTCTGATGTAAGGGGCTGCTGAATGGACTCTGATGTAAAGGGGCTGCTGATGGGACTCTGGTGTAAGGAGCATGTGATGGGACTCTGATGTAAGGGGGATGGTGATGGGACTCTCTGATGAAAGGGACTGTTGATGGGACTCTGATGTAAGGGGGCTGGTAATGGGACTTTGATGTAAGGGGCTGGTGGTGGGACTCTGAAGTAAGGGGCTGCTGATGGGACTCTGATGGTAGGGGACAGGTGATGAGACTTTGTAAGGGGCTGGTGATGGGATTCTGATGTAAGGGGTTGCTGAATGGACTCTGATAATAGGGGCTGCTGATGGGACTCTGATGTAAGGGGGCTGTTAATGGTACCCTGATGCATGGGGGCTGTTAATGGGACTCTGATGTAGGGGGCTGTTGATGGGACGCTGATGTAAGGGGCTGATGATGGGACACTGTGATGTAAGGGGCTGCTGATGTGACTCTGATGTAAGGGGCTGTTGATAGGACTCTGATGTTAAGGACTGTTGATGGGACTCTGATGTAAGGGGGCAGTTGATGGGACTCTGATGTAAGGGGCTGCTGATGGGACTCTGATGTAAGGGACTGTTGATGGGACTCTCTGATGTAAGGGGGCTGGTAATGGGACTTTGATTTAAGGGGCTCGTGGTGGGACTCTGAAGTAAGGGGCTGCTGATGGGACTCTGATGTAAGGAGCATGTGATGGGGCTCTGATGTAAGGGGGCTGGTGATGGGACTTTGATGTAAGCGGCTGCTGATGGGACTCTCTAATGTAAGGGACTGTTGATGGGAATCTGATGTAAGGGGGCTGGAAATGGGACTCTGATGTAAAAGGCTGCTTAGGGGACTCTGATGTAAGTGGGCTGGTGATGGGAGTCTGAAGTAAGGAGCCGCTGATTGGACTCTGATGTAAGGGGCTGCTGATGGGACTCGGATGTAAGGGACTGTTGATGGGACTCTCTGATGTAAGGGGGCTGGTAATGGGACTTTGATGTAAGGGGCTGGTGGTGGGACTCTGCAGTAAGAGGTTGCTGATGGGACTCTGATGTAAGGGGCTGGTGGTGGGACTCTGATGTAAGGAGCATTTGATGGGGCTCTGATGTAAGGGGGCTGGTGATGGGACTTTGATTTAAGGGGCTGCTGATGGGACTCTCTAATGTAAGGGACTGTTGATGGGACTCTGATGTAAGGGTGCTGGAAATCGGACTTTGATGTAAGGGGCTGGTGGTGGGACTCTGAAGTAAGGGGCTGCTGATGGGACTCTGATGTGAGGGGCTGGTGATGGGACTCTGATGTAAAAGGCTGCTTAGGGGACTCTAATGTAAGGGGGCTGGTGATGGGAGTCTGAAGTAAGGGGCCGCTGATTGGACTCTGATGTAAGGGGCTGCTGAATGGACTCTGATGTAAGGGGCTGCTGATGGGTCTCTGATGTAAGGTCCTGGTGTTGGGACACTCTGTATTGGACTGCTGATGGGATTCTGATGTAAGGGGCTGGTGATGGGACTCTGATGTTAAGGACTATTGATGGGACTCTGATGTAAGGGGGCTGTTGATAGGACTCTGATGTAAGGAGCATGTGATGGGATGCTGATGTAAGGGGCTGCTGATTGGACTCTGATGTAAGGGGCTGCTGATGGGACTCTGATGTAAGGTGCTGCTGATGGGACTCTGATGTAAGGAGCATGTGATGGGACTCTGTTGTAAGGGGGCTGGTGATGGGACTTTGATGTAAGGGGCTGTTGATGGTACACTGATGGATGGGGGATGTTAATAAGACTCTGATGTAGGGGGCTGTTGATGGGATGCTGATGTAAGGGGCTGATGATGGGACTATCTGATGTAAGGGACTGTTGATGGGACTCTGATGTAAGAGGGCTGGTAATGGGACTTTGATGTAAGGGGCTGGTGGGGGGACTCTGATGTAAGGGGCTGCTGATGGGACTATCTGATGTAAGGGACTGTTGATGGGACTCTGATGTAAGAGGGCTGGTAATGGGACTTTGATGTAAGGGGCTGGTGGGGGGACTCTGAAGTAAGGAGCTGCTAATGGGACTCTGATGTAAGGGGGCTGGTAATGGGACTTTGATGTAAGGGGCTGGTGGTGGGACTCTGAAGTAAGGGGCTGCTGATTTGACTCTGATGTTAGGGGCTGGTGATGGGACTCTGATGTAAAAGGCTGCTTAGGGACTCTGATGTAAAGGGCTGCTGTTGGGACTCTGATGTAAGGGGCTGCTGATGGGACTCTGATGTAAGGGGGCTGTTAATGGGACCCTGATGTATGGGGGCTGTTAATGGGACTCTGATGTAGGGGGCTGTTGATGGGACGCTGATGTAAGGGGCTGATGATTGGACACTGTGATGTAAGGGGCTGCTGATGTGACTCTGATGTAAGGGGCTGGTGATGGGACTTTCTGAAGAGACTTTGTAAGGGGCTGGTGATGGGATTCTGATGTAAGGGGTTGCTGATTGGACTCTGATGTAAGGGGCTGCTGATGGGACTCTAAAGTAAGGGGGCTGTTAATGGTACCCTGATGTATGGGGGCTGTTAATGGGACTCTGATGTAGGGGGCTGTTGATGGGACGCTGATGTAAGGGGCTGATGATTGGACACTGTGATGTAAGGGGCTGCTGATGTGACTCTGATGTAAGGGGCTGGTGATGGGACTTTCTGATGTAAGGGGCTGCTGATTGGACTCTGATGTAAGGGGATTCTGATAGGACTCTGATGTAAGGGGCTGGTTATGGGACTTTGATGTGAGGGGCTGGTGATGGGACTCTGTAAGGGTCTGCTGATGGGACTTTGATGTAAGGGGATTCTGATAGGACTCTGATGTAAGGGGCTCTGATGGGTCTCTGATGTAAGGGGCCTGTGATGGGACTCTGATGTAAGGGGCTGGTGATGGCACTCTGATGTGAGGGGCTGGTGATGGGACTCTGATGTAAAAGGCTGCTTAGGGGACTCTGATGTAAGGGGGCTGGTGATGGGAGTCTGATGTAAGGGGTTACTGATTGGACTCTGATGTAAGGGGGGTGATGATTGGACTCTGATGTAGGGGGCTGTTGATGGGACGCTGATGTAAGCGGCTGCTGATTGGACTCTGATGTAAGGGGCTGCTGAATGGACTCTGATGTAAGGTGCTGCTGATGGGACTCTGATGTAAGGGGCTGCTGATGGGACTCTGATGTAAGGGGCTGCTGATGGGACTCTGATGTTAAGGACTGTTGATGGGACTCTCTGATGTAAGGGGGCTGGTAATGGGACTTTGATGTAAGGGGCTGGTGGTGGGACTCTGAAGTAAGGGGCTGCTGATGGGACTCTGATGTAAGGGGCTGGTGGTGGGACTCTGATGTAAGGAGCATTTGATGGGGCTCTGATGTAAGGGGGCTGGTGATGGGACTTTGATTTAAGGGGCTGCTGATGGGACTCTCTAATGTAAGGGACTGTTGATGGGACTCTGATGTAAGGGGGCTGGAAATCGGACTTTTATGTAAGGGGCTGGTGGTGGGATTCTGAAGTAAGGGGCTGCTGATGGGACTCTGATGTGAGGGGCTGGTGATGGGACTCTGATGTAAAAGGCTGCTTAGGGGACTCTAATGTAAGGGGGCTGGTGATGGGAGTCTGAAGTAAGGGGCCGCTGATTGGACTCTGATGTAAGGGGCTGCTGAATGGACTCTGATGTAAGGGGCTGCTGATGGGTCTCTGATGTAAGGTCCTGGTGTTGGGACACTCTGTATTCGACTGCTGATGGGATTCTGATGTAAGGGGCTGGTGATGGGACTCTGATGTTAAGGACTGTTGATGGGACTCTGATGTAAGGGGGCTGTTGATAGGACTCTGATGTAAGGAGCATGTGATGGGACGCTGATGTAAGGGGCTGCTGATTGGACTCTGATGTAAGGGGCTGCTGATGGGACTCTGATGTAAGGTGCTGCTGATGGGACTCTGATGTAAGGAGCATGTGATGGGACTCTGATGTAAGGGGGCTGGTGATGGGACTTTGATGTAAGGGGCTGTTGATGGTACCCTGATGGATGGGGGCTGTTAATAAGACTCTGATGTAGGGGGCTGTTGATGGGATGCTGATGTAAGGGGCTGATGATGGGACTATCTGATGTAAGGGACTGTTGATGGGACTCTGATGTAAGAGGGCTGGTAATGGGACTTTGATGTAAGGGGCTGGTGGGGGGACTCTGATGTAAGGGGCTGCTGATGGGACTATCTGATGTAAGGGACTGTTGATGGGACTCTGATGTAAGAGGGCTGGTAATGGGACTTTGATGTAAGGGGCTGGTGGGGGGACTCTGAAGTAAGGAGCTGCTGATGGGACTCTGATGTAAGGGGGCTAGTAATGGGACTTTGGTGTAAGGGGCTGGTGGTGGGACTCTGAAGGGGCTGCTGATTTGACTGTGATGTTAGGGGCTGGTGATGGGACTCTGATGTAAAAGGCTGCTTAGGGGACTCTGATGTAATGGGGCTGTTGATGGGACTCTGATGTAAAGGGCTGCTGTTGGGACTCTGATGTAAGGGGCTGCTGATGGGACTCTGATGTAAGGGGGCTGTTAATCGGACCCTGATGTATGGGGGCTGTTAATGGGACTCTGATGTAGGGGGCTGTTGATGGGACGCTGATGTAAGGGGCTGATGATTGGACACTGTGATGTAAGGGGCTGCTGATGTGACTCTGATGTAAGGGGCTGGTGATGGGACTTTCTGATGAGACTTTGTAAGGGGCTGGTGATGGGATTCTGATGTAAGGGGTTGCTGATTGGACTCTGATGTAAGGGGCTGCTGATAGGACTCTAAAGTAAGGGGGCTGTTAATGGTACCCTGATGTATGGGGGCTGTTAATGGGACTCTGATGTAGGGGGCTGTTGATGGGACGCTGATGTAAGGGGCTGATGATTGGACACTGTGATGTAAGGGGCTGCTGATGTGACTCTGATGTAAGGGGCTGGTGATGGGACTTTCTGATGTAAGGGGCTGCTGATTGGACTCTGATGTAAGGGGATTCTGATAGGACTCTGATGTAAGGGGCTGGTTATGGGACTTTGATGTGAGGGGCTGGTGATGGGACTCTGTAAGGGTCTGCTGATGGGACTTTGATGTAAGGGGATTCTGATAGGACTCTGATGTAAGGGGCTCTGATGGGTCTCTGATGTAAGGGGCCTGTGATGGGACTCTGATGTAAGGGGCTGGTGATGGCACTCTGATGTGAGGGGCTGGTGATGGGACTCTGATGTAAAAGGCTGCTTAGGGGACTCTGATGTAAGGGGGCTGGTGATGGGAGTCTGATGTAAGGGGTTACTGATTGGACGCTGATGTAAGCGGCTGCTGATTGGACTCTGATGTAAGGGGCTGCTGAATGGACTCTGATGTAAGGTGCTGCTGATGGGACTCTGATGTATGGGGCTGCTGATGGGACTCTGATGTATGGGGCTGCTGATGGGACTCTGATGTAAGGGGCTGCTGATGGGACTCTGATGTTAAGGACTGTTGATGGGACTCTCTGATGTAAGGGGGCTGGTAATGGGACTTTGATGTAAGGGGCTGGTGGTGGGACTCTGAAGTAAGGGGCTGCTGATGGGACTCTGATGTAAGGGGCTGGTGGTGGGACTCTGATGTAAGGAGCATTTGATGGGGCTCTGATGTAAGGGGGCTGGTGATGGGACTTTGATTTAAGGGGCTGCTGATGGGACTCTCTAATGTAAGGGACTGTTGATGAGACTCTGATGTAAGGGGGCTGGAAATCGGACTTTTATGTAAGGGGCTGGTGGTGGGATTCTGAAGTAAGGGGCTGCTGATGGGACTCTGATGTGAGGGGCTGGTGGTGGGACTCTGATGTAAGGAGCATTTGATTGGGCTCTGATGTAAGGGGGCTGGTGATGGGACTTTGATTTAAGGGGCTGCTGATGGGACTCTCTAATGTAAGGGACTGTTGATGGGACTCTGATGTAAGGGGGCTGGAAATCGGACTTTGATGTAAGGGGCTGGTGGTGGGACTCTGAAGTAAGGGGCTGCTGATGGGACTCTGAAGTAAGGGGCTGCTGATGGGACTCTGATGTGAGGGGCTGGTGATGGGACTCTGATGTAAAAGGCTGCTTAGGGGACTCTAATGTAAGGGGGCTGGTGATGGGAGTCTGAAGTAAGGGGC
This sequence comes from Lithobates septentrionalis, assembly GCA_037952835.1. NCBI lineage: Eukaryota > Metazoa > Chordata > Amphibia > Anura > Ranidae > Lithobates > Lithobates septentrionalis. Next base: position 5,626,088 of record JBBDGP010001120.1, read on the forward strand.
CGCTGATTGGACTCTGATGTAAGGGGCTGCTGAATGGACTCTGATGTAAGGGGCTGCTGATGGGTCTCTGATGAAAGGTCCTGGTGTTGGGACACTCTGTATTGGACTGCTGATGGGATTCTGATGTAAGGGGCTGGTGATGGGACTCTGATGTTAAGGACTGTTGATGGGACTCTGATGTAAGGGGGCTGTTGATAGGACTCTGATGTAAGGAGCATGTGATGGGACGCTGATGTAAGGGGCTGCTGATTGGACTCTGATGTAAGGGGCTGCTGATGGGACTCTGATGTAAGGTGCTGCTGATGGGACTCTGATGTAAGGGGGCTGGTGATGGGACTTTGATGTAAGGGGCTGTTGATGGTACCCTGATGGTTGGGGGCTGTTAATAAGACTCTGATGTAGGGGCTGTTGATGGGATGCTGATGTAAGGGGCTGATGATGGGACTATCTGATGTAAGGGACTGTTGATGGGACTCTGATGTAAGAGGGCTGGTAATGGGACTTTGATGTAAGGGGCTGGTGGGGGGACTCTGATGTAAGGGGCTGCTGATGGGACTATCTGATGTAAGGGACTGTTGATGGGACTCTGATGTAAGAGGGCTGGTAATGGGACTTTGATGTAAGGGGCTGGTGGTGGGACTCTGAAGTAAGGGGCTGCTGATTTGACTCTGATGTGAGGGGCTGGTGATGGGACTCTGATGTAAAAGGCTGCTTAGGGACTCTGATGTAAGGGGGCTGTTGATTGGACTCTGATGTAAAGGGCTGCTGTTGGGACTCTGATGTAAGGGGCTGCTGATGGGACTCTGATGTAAGGGGGCTGTTAATGGGACCCTGATGTATGGGGGCTGTTAATGGGACTCTGATGTAGGGGGCTGTTGATGGGACGCTGATGTAAGGGGCTGATGATTGGACACTGTGATGTAAGGGGCTGCTGATGTGACTCTGATGTAAGGGGCTGGTGATGGGACTTTCTGATGAGACTTTGTAAGGGGCTGGTGATGGGATTCTGATGTAAGGGGTTGCTGATTGGACTCTGATGTAAGGGGCTGCTGATGGGACTCTAAAGTAAGGGGGCTGTTAATGGTACCCTGATGTATGGGGGCTGTTAATGGGACTCTGATGTAGGGGGCTGTTGATGGGACGCTGATGTAAGGGGCTGATGATTGGACACTGTGATGTAAGGGGCTGCTGATGTGACTCTGATGTAAGGGGCTGGTGATGGGACTTTCTGATGTAAGGGGCTGCTAATTGGACTCTGATGTAAGGGGATTCTGATAGGACTCTGATGTAAGGGGCTGGTTATGGGACTTTGATGTGAGGGGCTGGTGATGGGACTCTGTAAGGGTCTGCTGATGGGACTTTGATGTAAGGGGATTCTGATAGGACTCTGATGTAAGGGGCTCTGATGGGTCTCTGATGTAAGGGGCCTGTGATGGGACTCTGATGTAAGGGGCTGGTGATGGCACTCTGATGTGAGGGGCTGGTGATGGGACTCTGATGTAAAAGGCTGCTTAGGGGACTCTGATGTAAGGGGGCTGGTGATGGGAGTCTGATGTAAGGGGTTACTGATTGGACTCTGATGTAAGGGGCTGCTGATGGGACTCTGATGTAAGGGGGCTGATGATTGGACTCTGATGTAGGGGGCTGTTGATGGGACGCTGATGTAAGCGGCTGCTGATTGGACTCTGATGTAAGGGGCTGCTGAATGGACTCTGATGTAAGGTGCTGCTGATGGGACTCTGATGTAAGGGGCTGCTGATGGGACTCTGATGTAAGGGGCTGCTGATGGGACTCTGATGTTAAGGACTGTTGATGGGACTCTCTGATGTAAGGGGGCTGGTAATGGGACTTTGATGTAAGGGGCTGGTGGTGGGACTCTGAAGTAAGGGGCTGCTGATGGGACTCTGATGTAAGGGGCTGGTGGTGGGACTCTGATGTAAGCAGCATTTGATGGGGCTCTGATGTAAGGGGGCTGGTGATGGGACTTTGCTTTAAGGGGCTGCTGATGGGACTCTCTAATGTAAGGGACTGTTGATGGGACTCTGATGTAAGGAGGCTGGAAATCGGACTTTTATGTAAGGGGCTGGTGGTGGGATTCTGAAGTAAGGGGCTGCTGATGGGACTCTGATGTGAGGGGCTGGTGGTGGGACTCTGATGTAAGGAGCATTTGATGGGGCTCTGATGTAAGGGGGCTGGTGATGGGACTCTGATGTAAAAGGCTGCTTAGGGGACTCTAATGTAAGGGGGCTGGTGATGGGAGTCTGAAGTAAGGGGCCGCTGATTGGACTCTGATGTAAGGGGCTGCTGAATGGACTCTGATGTAAGGGGCTGCTGATGGGTCTCTGATGTAAGGTCCTGGTGTTGGGACACTCTGTATTGGACTGCTGATGGGATTCTGATGTAAGGGGCTGGTGATGGGACTCTGATGTTAAGGACTGTTGATGGGACTCTGATGTAAGGGGGCTGTTGATAGGACTCTGATGTAAGGAGCATGTGATGGGACGCTGATGTAAGGGGCTGCTGATTGGGCTCTGATGTAAGGGGCTGCTGATGGGACTCTGATGTAAGGTGCTGCTGATGGGACTCTGATGTAAGGTGCTGCTGATGGGACTCTGATGTAAGGGGGCTGGTGATGGGACTTTGATGTAAGGGGCTGTTGATGGTACCCTGATGGTTGGGGGCTGTTAATAAGACTCTGATGTAGGGGCTGTTGATGGGATGCTGATGTAAGGGGCTGATGATGGGACTATCTGATGTAAGGGACTGTTGATGGGACTCTGATGTAAGAGGGCTGGTAATGGGACTTTGATGTAGGGGGCTGGTGGGGGGACTCTGATGTAAGGGGCTGCTGATGGGACTATCTGATGTAAGGGACTGTTGATGGGACTCTGATGTAAGAGGGCTGGTAATGGGACTTTGATGTAAGGGGCTGGTGGTGGGACTCTGAAGTAAGGGGCTGCTGATTTGACTCTGATGTGAGGGGCTGGTGATGGGACTCTGATGTAAAAGGCTGCTTAGGGACTCTGATGTAAGGGGGCTGTTGATTGGACTCTGATGTAAAGGGCTGCTGTTGGGACTCTGATGTAAGGGGCTGCTGATGGGACTCTGATGTAAGGGGGCTGTTAATGGGACCCTGATGTATGGGGGCTGTTAATGGGACTCTGATGTAGGGGGCTGTTGATGGGACGCTGATGTAAGGGGCTGATGATTGGACACTGTGATGTAAGGGGCTGCTGATGTGACTCTGATGTAAGGGGCTGGTGATGGGACTTTCTGATGAGACTTTGTAAGGGGCTGGTGATGGGATTCTGATGTAAGGGGTTGCTGATTGGACTCTGATGTAAGGGGCTGCTGATGGGACTCTAAAGTAAGGGGGCTGTTAATGGTACCCTGATGTATGGGGGCTGTTAATGGGACTCTGATGTAGGGGGCTGTTGATGGGACGCTGATGTAAGGGGCTAATGATTGGACACTGTGATGTAAGGGGCTGCTGATGTGACTCTGATGTAAGGGACTGTTGATGGGACTCTGATGTAAGAGGGCTGGTAATGGGACTTTGATGTAAGGGGCTGGTGGTGGGACTCTGAAGTAAGGGGCTGCTGATTTGACTCTGATGTGAGGGGCTGGTGATGGGACTCTGATGTAAAAGGCTGCTTAGGGACTCTGATGTAAGGGGGCTGTTGATTGGACTCTGATGTAAAGGGCTGCTGTTGGGACTCTGATGTAAGGGGCTGCTGATGGGACTCTGATGTAAGGGGGCTGTTAATGGGACCCTGATGTATGGGGGCTGTTAATGGGACTCTGATGTAGGGGGCTGTTGATGGGACGCTGATGTAAGGGGCTGATGATTGGACACTGTCATGTAAGGGGCTGCTGATGTGACTCTGATGTAAGGGGCTGGTGATGGGACTTTCTGATGAGACTTTGTAAGGGGCTGGTGATGGGATTCTGATGTAAGGGGTTGCTGATTGGACTCTGATGTAAGGGGCTGCTGATGGGACTCTAAAGTAAGGGGGCTGTTAATGGTACCCTGATGTATGGGGGCTGTTAATGGGACTCTGATGTAGGGGGCTGTTGATGGGACGCTGATGTAAGGGGCTGATGATTGGACACTGTGATGTAAGGGGCTGCTGATGTGACTCTGATGTAAGGGGCTGGTGATGGGACTTTCTGATGTAAGGGGCTGCTAATTGGACTCTGATGTAAGGGGATTCTGATAGGACTCTGATGTAAGGGGCTGGTTATGGGACTTTGATGTGAGGGGCTGGTGATGGGACTCTGTAAGGGTCTGCTGATGGGACTTTGATGTAAGGGGATTCTGATAGGACTCTGATGTAAGGGGCTCTGATGGGTCTCTGATGTAAGGGGCCTGTGATGGGACTCTGATGTAAGGGGCTGGTGATGGCACTCTGATGTGAGGGGCTGGTGATGGGACTCTGATGTAAAAGGCTGCTTAGGGGACTCTGATGTAAGGGGGCTGGTGATGGGAGTCTGATGTAAGGGGTTACTGATTGGACTCTGATGTAAGGGGCTGCTGATGGGACTCTGATGTAAGGGGGCTGATGATTGGACTCTGATGTAGGGGGCTGTTGATGGGACGCTGATGTAAGCGGCTGCTGATTGGACTCTGATGTAAGGGGCTGCTGAATGGACTCTGATGTAAGGTGCTGCTGATGGGACTCTGATGTAAGGGGCTGCTGATGGGACTCTGATGTAAGGGGCTGCTGATGGGACTCTGATGTTAAGGACTGTTGATGGGACTCTCTGATGTAAGGGGGCTGGTAATGGGACTTTGATGTAAGGGGCTGGTGGTGGGACTCTGAAGTAAGGGGCTGCTGATGGGACTCTGATGTAAGGGGCTGGTGGTGGGACTCTGATGTAAGCAGCATTTGATGGGGCTCTGATGTAAGGGGGCTGGTGATGGGACTTTGCTTTAAGGGGCTGCTGATGGGACTCTCTAATGTAAGGGACTGTTGATGGGACTCTGATGTAAGGAGGCTGGAAATCGGACTTTTATGTAAGGGGCTGGTGGTGGGATTCTGAAGTAAGGGGCTGCTGATGGGACTCTGATGTGAGGGGCTGGTGGTGGGACTCTGATGTAAGGAGCATTTGATGGGGCTCTGATGTAAGGGGGCTGGTGATGGGACTCTGATGTAAAAGGCTGCTTAGGGGACTCTAATGTAAGGGGGCTGGTGATGGGAGTCTGAAGTAAGGGGCCGCTGATTGGACTCTGATGTAAGGGGCTGCTGAATGGACTCTGATGTAAGGGGCTGCTGATGGGTCTCTGATGTAAGGTCCTGGTGTTGGGACACTCTGTATTGGACTGCTGATGGGATTCTGATGTAAGGGGCTGGTGATGGGACTCTGATGTTAAGGACTGTTGATGGGACTCTGATGTAAGGGGGCTGTTGATAGGACTCTGATGTAAGGAGCATGTGATGGGACGCTGATGTAAGGGGCTGCTGATTGGGCTCTGATGTAAGGGGCTGCTGATGGGACTCTGATGTAAGGTGCTGCTGATGGGACTCTGATGTAAGGTGCTGCTGATGGGACTCTGATGTAAGGGGGCTGGTGATGGGACTTTGATGTAAGGGGCTGTTGATGGTACCCTGATGGTTGGGGGCTGTTAATAAGACTCTGATGTAGGGGCTGTTGATGGGATGCTGATGTAAGGGGCTGATGATGGGACTATCTGATGTAAGGGACTGTTGATGGGACTCTGATGTAAGAGGGCTGGTAATGGGACTTTGATGTAAGGGGCTGGTGGGGGGACTCTGATGTAAGGGGCTGCTGATGGGACTATCTGATGTAAGGGACTGTTGATGGGACTCTGATGTAAGAGGGCTGGTAATGGGACTTTGATGTAAGGGGCTGGTGGTGGGACTCTGAAGTAAGGGGCTGCTGATTTGACTCTGATGTGAGGGGCTGGTGATGGGACTCTGATGTAAAAGGCTGCTTAGGGACTCTGATGTAAGGGGGCTGTTGATTGGACTCTGATGTAAAGGGCTGCTGTTGGGACTCTGATGTAAGGGGCTGCTGATGGGACTCTGATGTAAGGGGGCTGTTAATGGGACCCTGATGTATGGGGGCTGTTAATGGGACTCTGATGTAGGGGGCTGTTGATGGGACGCTGATGTAAGGGGCTGATGATTGGACACTGTGATGTAAGGGGCTGCTGATGTGACTCTGATGTAAGGGGCTGGTGATGGGACTTTCTGATGAGACTTTGTAAGGGGCTGGTGATGGGATTCTGATGTAAGGGGTTGCTGATTGGACTCTGATGTAAGGGGCTGCTGATGGGACTCTAAAGTAAGGGGGCTGTTAATGGTACCCTGATGTATGGGGGCTGTTAATGGGACTCTGATGTAGGGGGCTGTTGATGGGACGCTGATGTAAGGGGCTGATGATTGGACACTGTAATGTAAGGGGCTGCTGATGTGACTCTGATGTAAGGGGCTGGTGATGGGACTTTCTGATGTAAGGGGCTGCTGATTGGACTCTGATGTAAGTGGATTCTGATAGGACTCTGATGTAAGGGGCTGGTTATGGGACTTTGATGTGAGGGGCTGGTGATGGGACTCTGTAAGGGTCTGCTGATGGGACTTTGATGTAAGGGGATTCTGATAGGACTCTGATGTAAGGGGCTCTGATGGGTCTCTGATGTAAGGGGCCTGTGATGGGACTCTGATGTAAGGGGCTGGTGATGGCACTCTGATGTGAGGGGCTGGTGATGGGACTCTGATGTAAAAGGCTGCTTAGGGGACTCTGATGTAAGGGGGCTGGTGATGGGAGTCTGATGTAAGGGGTTACCGATTGGACTCTGATGTAAGGGGCTGCTGATGGGACTCTGATGTAAGGGGGCTGATGATTGGACTCTGATGTAGGGGGCTGTTGATGGGACGCTGATGTAAGCGGCTGCTGATTGGACTCTGATGTAAGGTGCTACTGATGGGACTCTGATGTAAGGGGCTGCTGATGGGACTCTGATGTAAGGGGCTGCTGATGGGACTCTGATGTTAAGGACTGTTGATGGGACTCTCTGATGTAAGGGGGCTGGTAATGGGACTTTGATGTAAGGGGCTGGTGGTGGGACTCTGAAGTAAGGGGCTGCTGATGGGACTCTGATGTAAGGGGCTGGTGGTGGGACTCTGATGTAAGGAGCATTTGATGGGGCTCTGATGTAAGGGGGCTGGTGATGGGACTTTGATTTAAGGGGCTGCTGATGGGACTCTCTAATGTAAGGGACTGTTGATGGGACTCTGATGTAAGGGGGCTGGAAATCGGACTTTGATGTAAGGGGCTGGTGGTGGGACTCTGAAGTAAGGGGCTGCTGATGGGACTCTGATGTGAGGGGCTGGTGATGGGACTCTGATGTAAAAGGCTGCTTAGGGGACTCTAATGTAAGGGGCTGGTGATGGGACTCTGAAGTAAGGGGCCGCTGATTGGACTCTGATGTAAGGGGCTGCTGAATGGACTCTGAAGTAAGGGGCTGCTTAGGGGACTCTAATGTAAGGGGCTGGTGATGGGAGTCTGAAGTAAGGGGCCGCTGATTGGACTCTGATGTAAGGGGCTGCTGAATGGACTCTGATGTAAGGGGCTGCTGATGGGTCTCTGATGTAAGGTCCTGGTGTTGGGACACTCTGTATTCGACTGCTGATGGGATTCTGATGTAAGGGGCTGGTGATGGGACTCTGATGTTAAGGACTGTTGATGGGACTCTGATGTAAGGGGGCTGTTGATAGGACTCTGATGTAAGGAGCATGTGATGGGACGCTGATGTAAGGGGCTGCTGATTGGACTCTGATGTAAGGGGCTGCTGATGGGATTTTGATGTAAGGTGCTGCTGATGGGACTTTGATGTAAGGAGCATGTAATGGGACTCTGATGTAAGGGACTGTTGATGGTACCCTGATGGATGGGGGCTGTTAATAAGACTCTGATGTAGGGGGCTGTTGATGGGATGCTGATGTAAGGGGCTGATGATGGGACTATCTGATGTAAGGGACTGTTGATGGGACTCTGATGTAAGAGGGCTGGTAATGGGACTTTGATGTAAGGGGCTGGTGGGGGGACTCTGATGTAAGGGGCTGCTGATGGGACTATCTGATGTAAGGGACTGTTGATGGGACTCTGATGTAAGAGGGCTGGTAATGGGACTTTGATGTAAGGGGCTGGTGGGGGGACTCTGAAGTAAGGAGCTGCTGATGGGACTCTGATGTAAGGGGGCTGGTAATGGGACTTTGATGTAAGGGGCTGGTGGTGGGACTCTGAAGTAAGGGGCTGCTGATTTGACTCTGATGTGAGGGGCTGGTGATGGGACTCTGATGTAAAAGGCTGCTTAGGGGACTCTGATGTAAGGGGGCTGTTGATGGGACTCTGATGTAAAGGGCTGCTGTTGGGACTCTGATGTAAGGGGGCTGTTAATGGGACCCTGATGTATGGGGGCTGTTAATGGGACTCTGATGTAGGGGGCTGTTGATGGGACGCTGATGTAAGGGGCTGATGATTGGACACTGTGATGTAAGGGGCTGCTGATGTGACTCTGATGTAAGGGGCTGGTGATGGGACTTTCTGATGAGACTTTGTAAGGGGCTGGTGATGGGATTCTGATGTAAGGGGTTGCTGATTGGACTCTGATGTAAGGGGCTGCTGATGGGACTCTAAAGTAAGGGGGCTGTTAATGGTACCCTGATGTATGGGGGCTGTTAATGGGACTCTGATGTAGGGGGCTGTTGATGGGACGCTGATGTAAGGGGCTGATGATTGGACACTGTGATGTAAGGGGCTGCTGATGTGACTCTGATGTAAGGGGCTGGTGATGGGACTTTCTGATATAAGGGGCTGCTGATTGGACTCTGATGTAATGGGGTTCTGATAGGACTCTGATGTAAGGGGCTGGTTATGGGACTTTGATGTGAGGGGCTGGTGATGGGACTCTGTAAGGGTCTGCTGATGGGACTTTGATGTAAGGGGATTCTGATAGGACTCTGATGTAAGGGGCTGGTTATGGGACTTTGATGTGAGGGGCTGGTGATGGGACTTTGATGTAAGGGGATTCTGATAGGACTCTGATGTAAGGGGCTCTGATGGGTCTCTGATGTAAGGGGCCTGTGATGGGACTCTGATGTAAGGGGCTGGTGATGGGACTCTGATGTAAGGGGCTGGTGATGGGACTCTGATGTAAAAGGCTGCTTAGGGGACTCTGATGTAAGGGGGCTGGTGATGGGAGTCTGATGTAAGGGTTACCGATTGGACTCTGATGTAAGGGGCTGCTGATGGGACTCTGATGTAAGGGGGCTGATGATTGGACTCTGATGTAGGGGGCTGTTGATGGGACGCTGATGTAAGCGGCTGCTGATTGGACTCTGATGTAAGGGGCTGCTGAATGGACTCTGATGTAAGGTGCTGCTGATGGGACTCTGATGTAAGGGGCTGCTGATGGGACTCTGATGTAAGGGGCTGCTGATGGGACTCTGATGTTAAGGACTGTTGATGGGACTCTCTGATGTAAGGGGGCTGGTAATGGGACTTTGATGTAAGGGGCTGGTGGTGGGACTCTGAAGTAAGGGGCTGCTGATGGGACTCTGATGTAAGGGGCTGGTGGTGGGACTCTGATGTAAGGAGCATTTGATGGGGCTCTGATGTAAGGGGGCTGGTGATGGGACTTTGATTTAAGGGGCTGCTGATGGGACTCTCTAATGTAAGGGACTGTTGATGGGACTCTGATGTAAGGGGGCTGGAAATCGGACTTTGATGTAAGGGGCTGGTGATGGGACTCTGAAGTAAGGGGCTGCTGATGGGACTCTGATGTGAGGGGCTGGTGATGGGACTCTGATGTAAAAGGCTGCTTAGGGGACTCTAATGTAAGGGGGCTGGTGATGGGAGTCTGAAGTAAGGGGCCGCTGATTGGACTCTGATGTAAGGGGCTGCTGAATGGACTCTGATGTAAGGGGCTGCTGATGGGTCTCTGATGTAAGGTCCTGGTGTTGGGACACTCTGTATTGGACTGCTGATGGGATTCTGATGTAAGGGGCTGGTGATGGGACTCTGATGTTAAGGACTATTGATGGGACTCTGATGTAAGGGGGCTGTTGATAGGACTCTGATGTAAGGAGCATGTGATGGGACGCTGATGTAAGGGGCTGCTGATTGGACTCTGATGTAAGGGGCTGCTGATGGGACTCTGATGTAAGGTGCTGCTGATGGGACTCTGATGTAAGGAGCATGTGATGGGACTCTGATGTAAGGGGGCTGGTGATGGGACTTTGATGTAAGGGGCTGTTGATGGTACCCTGATGGATGGGGGCTGTTAATAAGACTCTGATGTAGGGGGCTGTTGATGGGATGCTGATGTAAGGGGCTGATGATGGGACTATCTGATGTAAGGGACTGTTGATGGGACTCTGATGTAAGAGGGCTGGTAATGGGACTTTGATGTAAGGGGCTGGTGGGGGGACTCTGATGTAAGGGGCTGCTGATGGGACTATCTGATGTAAGGGACTGTTGATGGGACTCTGATGTAAGAGGGCTGGTAATGGGACTTTGATGTAAGGGGCTGGTGGGGGGACTCTGAAGTAAGGAGCTGCTAATGGGACTCTGATGTAAGGGGGCTGGTAATGGGACCCTGATGTATGGGGGCTGTTAATGGGACTCTGATGTAGGGGGCTGCTGATTTGACTCTGATGTTAGGGGCTGGTGATGGGACTCTGATGTAAAAGGCTGCTTAGGGGACTCTGATGTAAAGGGGCTGTTGATGGGACTCTGATGTAAAGGGCTGCTGTTGGGACTCTGATGTAAGGGGCTGCTGATGGGACTCTGATGTAAGGGGGCTGTTAATGGGACCCTGATGTATGGGGGCTGTTAATGGGACCCTGATGTATGGGGGCTGTTAATGGGACTCTGATGTAGGGGGCTGTTGATGGGACGCTGATGTAAGGGGCTGATGATTGGACACTGTGATGTAAGGGGCTGCTGATGTGACTCTGATGTAAGGGGCTGGTGATGGGACTTTCTGATGAGACTTTGTAAGGGGCTGGTGATGGGATTCTGATGTAAGGGGTTGCTGATTGGACTCTGATGTAAGGGGCTGCTGATGGGACTCTAAAGTAAGGGGGCTGTTAATGGTACCCTGATGTATGGGGGCTGTTAATGGGACTCTGATGTAGGGGCTGTTGATGGGACACTGATGTAAGGGGCTGATGATTGGACACTGTGATGTAAGGGGCTGCTGATGTGACTCTGATGTAAGGGGCTGGTGATGGGACTTTCTGATGTAAGGGGCTGCTGATTGGACTCTGATGTAAGGGGATTCTGATAGGACTCTGATGTAAGGGGCTGGTTATGGGACTTTGATGTGAGGGGCTGGTGATGGGACTCTGTAAGGGTCTGCTGATGGGACTCTCTAATATAAGGGACTGTTGATGGGAGTCTGATGTAAGGGGGCTGGAAATGGGACTCTGATGTAAAAGGCTGCTTAGGGGACTCTGATGTAAGTGGGCTGGTGATGGGAGTCTGAAGTAAGGGGCCGCTGATTGGACTCTGATGTAAGGGGCTGCTGATGGGACTCTGATGTAAGGGACTTTTGATGGGACTCTCTGATGTAAGGGGGCTGGTAATGGGACTTTGATGTAAGGGGCTGGTGGTGGGACTCTGAAGTAAGGAGCTGCTGATGGGACTCTGATGTAAGGAGCATTTGATGGGGCTCTGATGTAAGGGGGCTGGTGATGGGACTTTGATTTAAGGGGCTGCTGATGGGACTCTCTAATGTAAGGGACTGTTGATGGGACTCTCTGATGTAAGGGGGCTGGAAATCGGACTTTGATGTAAGGGGCTGGTGGTGGGACTCTGAAGTAAGGGGCTGCTGATGGGACTCTGATGTGAGGGGCTTTTGATGGGACTCTGATGTAAAAGGCTGCTTAGGGGACTCTAATGTAAGGGGGCTGGTGATGGGAGTCTGAAGTAAGGGGCCGCTGATTGGACTCTGATGTAAGGGGCTGCTGAATGGACTCTGATGTAAGGGGCTGCTGATGGGTCTCTGATGTAAGGTCCTGGTGTTGGGACACTCTGTATTGGACTGCTGATGGGATTCTGATGTAAGGGGCTGGTGATGGGACTCTGATGTTAAGGACTGTTGATGGGACTCTGATGTAAGGGGGCTGTTGATAGGAATCTGATGTAAGGAGCATGTGATGGGACGCTGATGTAAGGGGCTGATGATTGGACACTGTGATGTAAGGGGCTGCTGATGTGACTCTGATGTAAGGGGCTGGTGATGGGACTTTCTGATGTAAGGGGCTGCTGATTGGACTCTGATGTAAGGGGATTCTGATAGGACTCTGATGTAAGGGGCTGGTTATGGGACTTTGATGTGAGGGGCTGGTGATGGGACTCTGTAAGGGTCTGCTGATGGGACTTTGATGTAAGGGGATTCTGATAGGACTCTGATGTAAGGGGCTGGTTATGGGACTTTGATGTGAGGGGCTGGTGATGGGACTCTGTAAGGGTCTGCTGATGGGACTTTGATGTAAGGGGACTCTGATGTAAGGGGCTCTGATGGGTCTCTGATGTAAGGGGCCTGTGATGGGACTCTGATGTAAGGGGCTGGTGATGGCACTCTGATGTGAGGGGCTGGTGATGGGACTCTGATGTAAAAGGCTGCTTAGGGGACTCTGATGTAAGGGGGCTGGTGATGGGAGTCTGATGTAAGGGGTTACCGATTGGACTCTGATGTAAGGGGCTGCTGATGGGACTCTGATGTAAGGGGGCTGATGATTGGACTCTGATGTAGGGGGCTGTTGATGGGACGCTGATGTAAGCGGCTGCTGATTGGACTCTGATGTAAGGGGCTGCTGAATGGACTCTGATGTAAGGTGCTGGTGATGGGACTCTGATGTAAAAGGCTGCTTAGGGGACTCTGATGTAAGGGGGCTGGTGATGGGAGTCTGATGTAAGGGGTTACCGATTGGACTCTGATGTAAGGGGCTGCTGATGGGACTCTGATGTAAGGGGGCTGATGATTGGACTCTGATGTAGGGGGCTGTTGATGGGACTCTGATGTAAGGGGCTGCTGATGGGACTCTGATGTAAGGTGCTGCTGATGGGACTCTGTTGTAAGGAGCATGTGATGGGACTCTGATGTAAGGGGGCTGGTGATGTTACTTTGATTTAAGGGGCTGTTGATGGTACCCTGATGGATGGGGGCTGTTAATAAGACTCTGATGTAGGGGGCTGTTGATGGGATGCTGATGTAAGGGGCTGATGATGGGACTATCTGATGTAAGGGACTGTTGATAGGACTCTGATGTAAGAGGGCTGGTAATGGGACTTTGATGTAAGGGGCTGGTGGGGGGACTCTGATGTAAGGGGCTGCTGATTGGACTATCTGATGTAAGGGACTGTTGATGGGACTCTGATGTAAGAGGGCTGGTAATGGGACTTTGATGTAAGGGGCTGGTGGGGGGACTCTGAAGTAAGGAGCTGCTGATGGGACTCTGATGTAAGGGGGCTGGTAATGGGACTTTGATGTAAGGGGCTGGTGGTGGGACTCTGAAGTAAGGGGCTGCTGATTTGACTCTGATGTGAGGGGCTGGTGATGGGACTCTGATGTAAAAGGCTGCTTAGGGGACTCTGATGTAAGGGGGCTGTTGATGGGACTCTGATGTAAGGGTTTGCTGATTGGACTCTGATGTAAGGGGCTGCTGATGGGACTCTAAAGTAAGGGGGCTGTTAATGGTACCCTGATGTATGGGGGCTGTTAATGGGACTCTGATGTAGGGGGCTGTTGATGGGGCACTGATGTAAGGGGCTGATGATTGGACACTGTGATGTAAGGGGCTGCTGATGTGACTCTGATGTAAGGGGCTGGTGATGGGACTTTCTGATGTAAGGGGCTGCTGATTGGACTCTGATGTAAGGGGATTCTGATAGGACTCTGATGTAAGGGGCTGGTTATGGGACTTTGATGTGAGGGGCTGGTGATGGGACTCTGTAAGGGTCTGCTGATGGGACTTTGATGTAAGGGGATTCTGATAGGACTCTGATGTAAGGGGCTGGTTATGGGACTTTGATGTGAGGGGCTGGTGATGGGACTCTGTAAGGGTCTGCTGATGGGACTTTGATGTAAGGGGCTCTGATGGGTCTCTGATGTAAGGGGCCTGTGATGGGACTCTGATGTAAGGGGCTGGTGATGGCACTCTGATGTGAGGGGCTGGTGATGGGACTCTGATGTAAAAGGCTGCTTAGGGGACTCTGATGTAAGGGGGCTGGTGATGGGAGTCTGATGTAAGGGGTTACCGATTGGACTCTGATGTAAGGGGCTGCTGATGGGACTCTGATGTAAGGGGGCTGATGATTGGACTCTGATGTAGGGGGCTGTTGATGGGACGCTGATGTAAGCGGCTGCTGATTGGACTCTGATGTAAGGGGCTGCTGAATGGACTCTGATGTAAGGTGCTGGTGATGGGACTCTGATGTAAAAGGCTGCTTAGGGGACTCTGATGTAAGGGGCTGCTGATGGGACTCTGATGTTAAGGACTGTTGATTGGACTCTCTGATGTAAGGGGGCTGGTAATGGGACTTTGATGTAAGGGGCCGGTGGTGGGACTCTGAAGTAAGGGGCTGCTGATGGGACTCTGATGTAAGGGGCAGGTGGTGGGACTCTGATGTAAGGAGCATTTGATGGGGCTCTGATGTAAGGGGGCTGGTGATGGGACTTTGATTTAAGTGGCTGCTTATGGGACACTCTAATGTAAGGGACTGTTGATGGGACTCTGATGTAAGGGGGCTGGAAATCGGACTTTGATGTAAGCGGCTGGTGGTGGGACTCTGAAGTAAGGGGCTGCTGATGGGACTCTGATGTGAGGGGCTGGTGATGGGACTCTGATGTAAAAGGCTGCTTAGGGGACTCTAATGTATGGGGGCTGGTGATGGGAGTCTGAAGTAAGGGGCCGCTGATTGGACTCTGATGTAAGGGGCTGCTGAATGGACTCTGATGTAAGGGGCTGCTGATGGGTCTCTGATGTAAGGTCCTGGTGTTGGGACACTCTGTATTGGACTGCTGATGGGATTCTGATGTAAGGGGCTGGTGATGGGACTCTGATGTTAAGGACTGTTGATGGGACTCTGATGTAAGGGGGCTGTTGATAGGACTCTGATGTAAGGAGCATGTGATGGGACGCTGATGTAAGGGGCTGCTGATTGGACTCTGATGTAAGGGGCTGCTGATGGGACTCTGATGTAAGGTGCTGCTGATGGGACTCTGATGTAAGGAGCATGTGATGGGACTCTGATGTAAGGGGGCTGGTGATAGGACTTTGATGTAAGGGGCTGTTGATGGTACCCTGATGGATGGGGGCTGTTAATAAGACTCTGATGTAGGGGGCTGTTGATGGGATGCTGATGTAAGGGGCTGATGATGGGACTATCTGATGTAAGGGACTGTTGATGGGACTCTGATGTAAGAGGGCTGGTAATGGGACTTTGATGTAAGGGGCTGGTGGGGGGACTCTGATGTAAAGGGCTGCTGATGGGACTATCTGATGTAAGGGACTGTTGATGGGACTCTGATGTAAGAGGGCTGGTAATGGGACTTTGATGTAAGGGGCTGGTGGGGGGACTCTGAAGTAAGGGGCTGCTGATTTGACTCTGATGTGAGGGGCTGGTGATGGGACTCTGATGTAAAAGGCTGCTTAGGGGACTCCGATGTAAGGGGGCTGGTGATGGGAGTCTGAAGTAAGGGGCCGCTGATTGGACTCTGATGTAAGGGGCTGCTGAATGGACTCTGATGTAAGGGGCTGCTGATGGGTCTCTGATGTAAGGTCCTGGTGTTGGGACACTCTGTATTGGACTGCTGATGGGATTCTGATGTAAGGGGCTGGTGATGGGACTCTGATGTAAGAGGGCTGGTAATGGGACTTTGATGTAAGGGGCTGGTGGTGGGACTCTGAAGTAAGGGGCTGCTGATGGGACTCTGATGTAAGGGGCAGGTGGTGGGACTCTGATGTAAGGAGCATTTGATGGGGCTCTGATGTAAGGGGGCTGGTGATGGGACTTTGATTTAAGTGGCTGCTTATGGGACACTCTAATGTAAGGGACTGTTGATGGGACTCTGATGTAAGGGGGCTGGAAATCGGACTTTGATGTAAGGGGCTGGTGGTGGGACTCTGAAGTAAGGGGCTGCTGATGGGACTCTGATGTGAGGGGCTGGTGATGGGACTCTGATGTAAAAGGCTGCTTAGGGGACTCTAATGTATGGGGGCTGGTGATGGGAGTCTGAAGTAAGGGGCCGCTGATTGGACTCTGATGTAAGGGGCTGCTGAATGGACTCTGATGTAAGGGGCTGCTGATGGGTCTCTGATGTAAGGTCCTGGTGTTGGGACACTCTGTATTGGACTGCTGATGGGATTCTGATGTAAGGGGCTGGTGATGGGACTCTGATGTTAAGGACTGTTGATGGGACTCTGATGTAAGGGGGCTGTTGATAGGACTCTGATGTAAGGAGCATGTGATGGGACGCTGATGTAAGGGGCTGCTGATTGGACTCTGATGTAAGGGGCTGCTGATGGGACTCTGATGTAAGGTGCTGCTGATGGGACTCTGATGTAAGGAGCATGTGATGGGACTCTGATGTAAGGGGGCTGGCGATAGGACTTTGATGTAAGGGGCTGTTGATGGTACCCTGATGGATGGGGGCTGTTAATAAGACTCTGATGTAGGGGGCTGTTGATGGGATGCTGATGTAAGGGGCTGATGATGGGACTATCTGATGTAAGGGACTGTTGATGGGACTCTGATGTAAGAGGGCTGGTAATGGGACTTTGATGTAAGGGGCTGGTGGGGGGACTCTGATGTAAAGGGCTGCTGATGGGACTATCTGATGTAAGGGACTGTTGATGGGACTCTGATGTAAGAGGGCTGGTAATGGGACTTTGATGTAAGGGGCTGGTGGGGGGACTCTGAAGTAAGGGGCTGCTGATTTGACTCTGATGTGAGGGGCTGGTGATGGGACTCTGATGTAAAAGGCTGCTTAGGGGACTCCAATGTAAGGGGGCTGGTGATGGGAGTCTGAAGTAAGGGGCCGCTGATTGGACTCTGATGTAAGGGGCTGCTGATTGGACTCTGATGTAAGGGGCTGCTGATGGGACTCTGATGTAAGGTGCTGCTGATGGGACTCTGATGTAAGGAGCATGTGATGGGACTTTGATGTAAGGGGGCTGGTGATGTTACATTGATTTAAGGGGCTGTTGATGGTACCCTGATGGATGGGGGCTGTTAATGAGACTCTGATGTAGGGGGCTGTTGATGGGATGCTGATGTAAGGGGCTGATGATGGGACTATCTGATGTAAGGGACTGTTGATAGGACTCTGATGTAAGAGGGCTGGTAATGGGACTTTGATGTAAGGGGCTGGTGGGGGGACTCTGATGTAAGGGGCTGCTGGTGGGACTCTAATGTAAGAGTCTGCTGATTGGACTCTGATGTAAGGGGACAGGTGATGGGACTTTGTAAGGGGCTGGTGGTGGGACTCTGAAGTAAGGGGCTGCTGATGGGACTCTGATGTAAGGGGCTGCTGGTGGGACTCTAATGTAAGAGTCTGCTGATTGGACTCTGATGTAAGGGGACAGGTGATGAGACTTTGTAAGGGGTTGCTGATCGGACTCTGATGTAAGGGGCTTCTGAGGGGACTCTTATGTAAGGGGGCTGATAATGGTACCCTGATGTATGGGGGCTGATGATGGGACTCTCATGTTGGGGGCTGGTGATGGGACTTTCTGATGTAAGGGGCAGCTGATTGGACGCTGATGTAAGGGGCTGATGATGGGACACTGTGATGTAAGGGGCTGATGATGGGACTCTGATGTAAGGGGCTGGTGATGGGACTTTCTGATGAAAGGGGCCGCTGATTGGACTCTGATGTAAGTGGCTGCTGATGGGACTCTGATGTTAGGGGCTGTTGATGGGAACCTGATGTAAGAGGGCTGGTGATGAGACTCTGTAAGGGGCTGCTGATGGGACTCTGATGTAAGGGGATTCTGATGGGTTTCTGATGTAAGGGGCTCTTGATGGGACTCTGATGTAATGGGCCTGTTATGGGACTCTGATGTAAGGGGCTGGTGGTGGTACTCTGATGTGAGAGGCTGGTGATGGGACTCTGATGTAAAAGGCTGCTTAGGGGACTCTGATGTAAGGGGGCTGGTGATGGGAGTCTTAAGAAAGGGGCCGCTGATTGGACTCTGATGTAAGGGGCTGCTGAATGGACTCTGATGTAAGGGGCTGCTGATGGGACTCTGAAGTAAGGGGTTGCTGATGGGACTCTGATGTAATGGGTTTCTGATGGGACTCTGATGTAAGGGGCTGTTGATGGGAGCCTGATGTAAGGGGGCTGGTGATGAGACTCTGTAAGGGGCTGGTGATCGGACTCTGATGTAAGAGGCTCCTGATGGGACTCTGATGTAAGGGGCCTGTGATAGGACTCTGATGTAAGGGGTTAGTGATAGGACACTCTGATGTAAAGGGCTGGTGATGGGACACTCTGATATAAGGGGCTGCAGATTGGACTCTGATGTAAGGGGACTAAGGGGGTTAGGGGGCTGTTGATGGGACGCTGATGTAAGGGACTGTTGATGGGACTCTGATGTAAGGGAACTGGTGATGGGACTTTGAGGTAAGGGGCCGGTGGTGGGACTCTGAAGTAAGGGGCTGTTGATGGGACTCTGATGTAAGGGTCTGGCGATGTGGGACTCAATTTAGGAACTATAGTTTAGTATGGAATGAAACAACCCTACTCCATAGTATATTGCAGGTAGCCCCAACTAAGGGGTTAATATCCAAGATATACAATCAACTGAGTGAAGAAGCCAACAGTGAAGACTTATTCAACGGTGTAAAAGTCAGGTGGGAAGAGGATGTGGGAGTTATAACAGGCTCAGTGGAAGAGAATCTTAGAGATGGGATTGTTGATATCAGTCTCCCCCCCACAGAAGATATCACACTTGATGTTGTTAAACAGAGCTTATTATACACCTAAACGTCTCTTGAAGTTTGGAAGAAGAGCTGATGATAGATGTCCTAGATGTCGGGGGACGGGAGACCTCATTCACATGATGTGGAGATGTCCCAAGTTGTTTCACTATTGGGAGGGGGTGATTGATAGTTTGAGAGATATATTTGGGATCGTACTGGAGAAAGAGGCTAAAGTATGCATCTTGGGGTATAGACAGATACAGGGGGAGAGGAAGAGTACCACACTGACAATTCTGAGAGGTCTATTCCAAGCAAGGAAAACTATCGTATTAAGATGGCAATCAAAGGAACCCCCCACATTGAGAGATTGGATGGTTATATTAAAGGAAACCCTTTGTAGGGAAAGAACAGAGTATATTAAGAGAGGCAATCTTAAGGAAGTTAATAAAATGTGGAGACCATGGCTGGAGAAGGTAGGAGGCTCTTAATAGGAAGTGAAGAATATATCAGTGTGGGATATAACAACGAAAGCCCTAGGCAGCCAGGGATTGGGTCTATAACCTGCTGGGTGCTCATCTATATCTGACAAATAATAGCTAATAGAAGCTGTGTTTGTTAACTAAAGGTGTTGTAAGTCAAACCCTGAGTACTCTGTAGAGGGGAGGGGGACGTGGGAGGGGGGGATGAGAGGGTAAGGGGAAAAAGAAAAAAAGAAAAAAATAAAAAAAATGCTGATGTAAGGGGCTGCTGATGGGACTCCGATGTATGGGGACTGGTGATGGAACTTTGATGTAAGTAGCTGCTGATGGAACTCTGAAGTAAGGGGTTGCTGATGGGACTCTGAAGTAAGGGGTTTCTGATGGGACTCTGATGTAAAAGTCTGTTGATGGGAGCCTGATGTAAGGGGGCTGGTGATGAGACTCTGTAAGGGGCTGCTGATGGGACTCTGATGTAAGGGACTCCTGATGGGACTCTGATGTAAGGGGCCTGTGATGGGACTCTGATGTAAGGGGCTGCTTATGGGACACTCTGATGTAAAAGGCTGTTGATGGGACACTCTGATATAAGGAGCTGCAGATTGGACTTTGATGTAAGGGGGCTATGGGGGTTAGGGGGCTGTTGATGGGACGCTGATGTAAGGGAACTGGTGATGGGACTCTGAAGTAAGGGGCTGCTGATGGGACTCTGATGTAAGGGGCTGCTGGTGGGACTCTAATGTAAGAGTCTGCTGATTGGACTCTGATGTAAGGGGACAGGTGATGAGACTTTGTAAGGGGCTGGTGATGGGACTCTGATGTAAGGGGTTGCTGATCGGACTCTGATGTAAGGGGCTGCTGAGGGGACTCTTATGTAAGGGGGCTGTTAATGGTACCCTGATGATGGGACTCTCATGTTGGGGGCTGGTGATGGGACTTTCTGATGTAAGGGGCAGCTGATTGGACGCTGATGTAAGGGGCTGATGATGGGACACTGTGATGTAAGGGGCTGATGATGGGACTCTGATGTAAGGGGCTGGTGATGGGACTTTCTGTTGAAAGGGGCCGCTGAATGGACTCTGATGTAAGTGGCTGCTGATGGGACTCTGATGTTAGGGGCTGTTGATGGGAACCTGATGTAAGGGGGCTGGTGATAAGACTCTCTGTAAGGGGCTGCTGATGGGACTCTGATGTAAGGGGATTCTGATGGGTTTCTGATGTAAGGGGCTCTTGATGGTACTCTGATGTGAGGGGCTGGTGATGGGACTCTGATGTAAAAGGCTGCTTAGGGGACTCTGATGTAAGGGGTCGCTGATTGGACTCTGATGTAAGGGGCTGCCGATGGGACTCTGATGTAAGGGGGGTGCTGATGGGACTCTGATGTAAGGGGCTGCTGATGGGACTCTGATGTAAGGGGCTGCTGATGGGACTCTGATGTAAGGGGCTGCTGATGGGACTCTGAAGTAAGGGGTTGCTGATGGGACTCTGATGTAATGGGTTTCTGATGGGACTCTGATGTAAGGGGCTGTTGATGGGAGCCTGATGTAAGGGGGCTGGTGATGAGACTCTGTAAGGGGCTGGTGATCGGACTCTGATGTAAGAGGCTCCTGATGGGACTCTGATGTAAGGGGTTAGTGATAGGACACTCTGATATAAAGGGCTGGTGATGGAACACTCTGATATAAGGGGCTGCAGATTGGACTCTGATGTAAGGGGGCTAAGGGGGTTAGGGGGCTGTTGATGGGACGCTGATGTAAGGGACTGTTGATGGGACTCTGATGTAAGGGAACTGGTGATGGGACTTTGAGGTAAGGGGCCGGTGGTGGGACTCTGAAGTAAGGGGCTGCTGATGGGACTTTGATGTAAGGGGCTGGCGATGTGGGACTCAATTTAGGAACTATAGTTTAGTATGGAATGAAACAACCCTACTCCATAGTATATTGCAGGTAGCCCCAACTAAGGGGTTAATATCCAAGATATACAATCAACTGAGTGAAGAAGCCAACAGTGAAGACTTATTCAACGGTGTAAACGCCAGGTGGGAAGAGGATGTGGGGGTTATAACACAGGCTCAGTGGAAGAGAATCTTAGAGATGGGATCGTTGATATCAGTCCCCCCCCCCACAGAAGATATCACACTTGATGTTGTTAAACAGAGCTTATTATACACCTAAACGTCTCTTGAAGTTTGGAAGAAGATCTGATGATAGATGTCCTAGATGTCGGGGGACGGGAGACCTCATTCACATGATGTGGAGATGTCCCAAGTTGTTTCGCTATTGGGAGGGGGTGATTGATAGTTTGAGAGATATATTTGGGATCGTACTGGAGAAAGAGGCTAAAGTATGCATCTTGGGGTATAGACAGATACAGGGTACCACACTGACAATTCTGAGAGGTCTATTCCAAGCAAGGAAAACTATCGTATTAAGGTGGCAATCAAAGGAACCCCCCACCGTGAGAGATTGGATAGTTATATTAAAGGGGCTCCTGATGGGACTCTGATGTAAGGGGCCTGTGATGGGACTCTGATGTAAGGGGCTGGTAATGGTACTCTAAAATGAGGTGCTGGTGATGGGACTCTGATGTAAAAGGCTGCTTAGGGGACTCTGATGTAAGGGGCTGGTGATGGGAGTCTTAAGTAAGGGGCCGCTGATTGGACTCTGATGTAAGGGGCTGCTGAATGGACTCTGATGTAAGGGGCTGCTGATGGGACTCTGAAGTAAGGGGTTGATGATGGGACTCTGATGTAAGGGGTTTCTGATGGGACTCTGATGTAAGGGGCTGTTGATGGGAGCCTGATGTAAGGGGGCTGGTGAGGAGACTCTGTAAGGGGCCTGTGATGGGACTCTGCTTTAAGGGGCTGGTGATGGGACACTCTGATGTAAAGGGCTGACGATGGGACACTGATATAAGGGGCTGCAGATTGGACTCTTATGTGATGGTGTTGCTGATATGACTCTGATGTAGGGGACTGTTAATGGGACGCTGATGCAAGGGGCTGGTGATTGGACACAATGATGTAAGGGGCCTGTGATGGGACTCTGATGTAAGGAGCTGCTGATGGGACCATGATGTACGGGGGCTCCAGATTGGACCCTGATGTAAGGGGGCTGCTGATGGGACTCTGATGTAGGGGCTGTTGATGGGACTCTGATGGAAGGGGGCTGCTGATGGGACTCTGATGTTAAGGTCTGTTGATGGGACTCTGATGTAAGGGGCTGCTGGTGGGACTCTGATGTAAGGGGCTGCTGATGGAACTCTGATGTAAGGAGCTTGTGATGGGACTCTGATGTAAGGGGGCTGGCGATGGGACTTTGATGTAAGGAGCTTGTGATGGGACTCTGATGTAAGGGGGCTGGTGATCGGACTTTGATGTAAGGGGCTGCTGATGGGACTCTGATGTAAGGGACTGTTGATGGGACTCTGATGTAAGGGGGCTGGTGATGGGACATTGATGTAAGGGGCTGGTGGTGTGACTCTGAAGTAAGGGGCTGCTGATGGGACTCTGATGTAAGGGGCTGCTGGTGGGACTCTAATGTAAGAGTCTGCTGATTGGACTCTGATGTAAGGGGACAGGTGATGAGACTTTGTAAGGGGCTGGTGATGGGACTCTGATGTAAGGGGTTGCTGATCGGACTCTGATGTAAGGGGCTGCTGAGGGGACTCTTATGTAAGGGGGCTGTTAATGGTACCCTGATGTATGGGGGCTGATTATGGGACTCTCATGTTGGGGGCTGGTGATGGGACTTTCTGATGTAAGGGGCAGATGATTGGACGCTGATGTAAGGGGCTGATGATGGGAAACTGTGATGTAAGGGGCTGATGATGGGACTCTGATGTAAGGGGCTGGTGATGGGACTTTCTGATGAAAGGGGCCGCTGATTGGACTCTGATGTTAGGGGCTGTTGATGGGAGCCTGATGTAAGGGGGCTGGTGATGAGACAGCCCCCTTACATCAGGGGGGGCTGCTGATGGGACTCTGATGTAAGGGGATTCTGATGGGTTTCTGATGTAAGGGGCTCCTGATGGGACTCTGATTTAAGGGGCCTGTTATGGGACTCTGATGTAAGGGGCTGGTGATGGTACTCTGATGTGAGTTGCTGGTGATGGGACTCTGATGTAAAAGGCTGCTTAGGGGACTCTGATGTAAGGGGGCTGGTGATGGGAGTCTTAAGTAAGGGGCCACTGATTGGACTCTGATGTAAGGGGCTGCTGAATGGACTCTGATGTAAGGGGCTGCTGATGGGACTTTGAAGTAAGGGGTTGCTGATGGGACTCTGATGTAATGGGTTTCTGATGGGACTCTGATGTAAGGGGCTGTTGATGGGAGCCTGATGTAAGGGGGCTGGTGATGAGACTCTGTAAGGGGCTGGTGATCAGACTCTGATGTAAGAGGCTCCTGATGGGACTCTGATGTAAGGGGCCTGTGATAGGACTCTGATGTAAGGGGCTAGTGATAAGACACTCTGATGTAAAGGGCTGGTAATGGGACACTCTGATATAAGGGGCTGCAGATTGGACTCTGATGTAAGGGGGTTAGGGGGCTGTTGATGGGACGCTGATGTAAGGGACTGTTGATGGGACTCTGATGTAAGGGAACTGGTGATGGGACTTTGATGTAAGGGGCCGGTGTGGGACTCTGAAGTAAGGGGCTGCTGATGGGACTCTGATGTAAGGGTCTGGCGATGTGGGACTCAATTTAGGAACTATAGTTTAGTATGGAATGAAACGTCCCTACTCCATAGTATATTGCAGGTAGCCCCAACTAAGGGGTTAATATCCAAGCTATACAATCAATTGAGCGAAGAAGCCAACAGTGAAGACTTATTCAACGGTGTAAAAGCCAGGTGGGAAGAGGATGTGGGGGTTATAACACAGGCTCAGTGGAAGAGAATCTTAGAGATGGGATCATTGATATCAGTCTCCCCCCACAGAAGATATCACACTTGATGTTGTTAAACAGAGCTTATTATACACCTAAACGTCTCTTGAAGTTTGGAAGAAGATCTGATGATAGATGTCCTAGATGTCGGGGGACGGGAGACCTCATTCACATGATGTGGAGATGTCCCAAGTTGTTTCGCTATTGGGAGGGGGTGATTGATAGTTTGAGTGATATATTTGGGATCGTACTGGAGAAGTATGCATCTTGGGGTATAGACAGATACAGGGGGAGAGGAAGAGTACCACACTGACAATTCTGAGAGGTCTATTCCAAGCAAGGAAAACTATCGCATTAAGATGGCAACCAAAGGAACCCCCCACAGTGAGAGATTGGATGGTTATATTAAAGGAAACCCTTTGTAGGGAAAGAACAGAGTATATTAAGAGAGGCAATCTTAAGGAATTTAATAAAATGTGGAGACCATGGCTGGAGAAGGTAGGAGGCTCTTAATAGGAAGTGAAGAATATATCAGTGTGGGATTTAACAACGAAAGCCCTAGGCAGCCAGGGATTGGATCTATCAGCATATAACCTGCTGGGTGCTCGTCTATATCTGACAAATAATAGCTAATAGAAGCTGTGTTTGTTAACTAAAGGTGTTGTAAGTCTAACCCTGAGTACTCTGTAGAGGGGCAGGGGACGTGGGAGGGGGGATGAGAGGGTAAGGGGAAAAAGAAAAAAGAAAAAGAAAAAAAAATGCTGATGTAAGGGGCTGCTGATGGGACTCCGATGTATGGGGACTGGTGATGGAACTTTGATGTAAGGGGCTGCTGATGGGACTCTGAAGTAAGGGGTTGCTGATGGGACTCTGAAGTAAGGGGTTTCTGATGGGACTCTGATGTAAAAGTCTGTTGATGGGAGCCTGATGTAAGGGGGCTGGTGATGAGACTCTGTAAGGGGCTGCTGATGGGACTCTGATGTAAGGGACTCCTGATGGGACTCTGATGTAAGGGGCCTGTGATGGGACTCTGATGTAAGGGGCTGCTTATGGGACACTCTGATGTAAAGGGCTGTTAATGGGACACTCTGATATAAGGAGCTGGAGATTGGACTTTGATGTAAGGGGGCTATGGGGGTTAGGGGGCTGTTGATGGGATGCTGATGTAAGGGACTGTTGATGGGATTCTGATGTAAGGGAACTGGTGATGGGACTTTGATGAAAG
Source organism: Lithobates septentrionalis (assembly GCA_037952835.1). Lineage (NCBI taxonomy): Eukaryota > Metazoa > Chordata > Amphibia > Anura > Ranidae > Lithobates > Lithobates septentrionalis. Next base: position 5,651,634 of record JBBDGP010001120.1, read on the forward strand.
GGGCTGATGGTGGGACTCTGAAGTAAGGGGCTGCTGATGGGACTCTGAAGTAAGGGGTTTCTGATGAGACTCTGATGTAAAAGTCTGTTGATGGGAGCCTGATGTAAGGGGGCTGGTGATGAGACTCTGTAAAGGGCTGCTGATGGGACTCTGATGTAAGGGACTCCTGATGGGATTCTGATGTAAGGGGCCTGTGATGGGACTCTGATGTAAGGGGCTGCTTATGGGACACTCTGATGTAAAGGGCTGTTGATGGGACACTCTGATATAAGGAGCTGCAGATTGGACTTTGATGTAAGGGGGCTATGGGGGTTAGGGGGCTGTTGATGGGACGCTGATGTAAGGGACTGTTGATGGGACTCTGATGTAAGGGAACTGGTGATGGGACTTTGATGTAAGGGGCTGGTGGTGGGACTCTGAAGTAAGGGGCTGCTGATGGGACTCTGATGTAAGGGGCTGGTGATGGGACTCTGATGTAAGGGGCTGCTGGTGGAACTCTAATGTAAGAGACTGCTAATGTGGGACTCTGATGTAAGGGAACAGGTGATGATACTTTGTAAGGGGCTGGTGATGGGACTCTGATGTAAGGGGGCTGGTGATGGGACTCTCTGTAAGGGGCTGCTGATGGGACTCTGATGTAAGGGGCCTGTGATGGGACTCTGATGTAAGGGACTGGTGATGCTACTCTAAAGTGAGGGGCTGATGATGGGACTCTGATGTAAGGGGCTGGTGATGGGACTTTCTGATGAAAGGGGCCGCTGATTGGACTCTGATTTAAGGGGCTGCTGAATGGACTCTGATGTAAGGGGCTGCTGAATGGACTCTAATGTAAGGGGCTGCTGATGGGACTCTGATGTAAGGGGTTGCTGATGGGACTCTGATGTAATGGGTTTCTGATGGGACTCTGATGTAAGGGGCTGTTGATGGGAGCCTGATGTAAGGGGGCTGGTGATGAGACTCTGTAAGGGGCTGGTGATCGGACTCTGATGTAAGAGGCTCCTGATGGGACTCTGATGTAAGGGGCCTGTGATAGGACTCTGATGTAAGGGGCTAGTGATAGGACACTCTGATGTAAAGGGCTGGTGATAGGACACTCTGATATAAGGGGCTGCAGATTGGACTCTGATGTAAGGGGGCTAAGGGGGTTAGGGGGCTGTTGATGGGACGCTGTTGTAAGGGACTGTTGATGGGACTCTGATGTAAGGGAACTGGTGATGGGACTTTGATGTAAGGGGCCGGTGGTGGGACTTTGAAGTAAGGGGCTGCTGATGGGACTCTGATGTAAGGGTCTGGCGATGTGGGACTCAATTTAGGAACTATAGTTTAGTATGGAATGAAATGTCCCTACTCCATAGTATATTGCAGGTATCCCCAACTAAGGGGTTAATATCCAAGATATACAATCAACTGAGTGAAGAAGCCAATAGTGAAGACTTATTCAACGGTGTAAAAGCCAGGTGGGAAGAGGATGTGGGGGTTATAACACAGGCTCAGTGGAAGAGAATCTTAGAGATGGGATTGTTGATATCAGTCCCCCCCCACAGAAGATATCACACTTGATGTTGTTAAACAGAGCTTATTATACACCTAAACGTCTCTTGAAGTTTGGAAGAAGATCTGATGATAGATGTCCTAGATGTCGGGGGACGGGAGACCTCATTCACATGATGTGGAGATGTCCCAAGTTGTTTCGCTATTGGGAGGGGGTGATTGATAGTTTGAGTGATATATTTGGGATCGTACTGGAGAAAGAGGCTAAAGTATGCATCTTGGGGTATAGACAGATACAGGGGGAGAGGAAGAGTACCACACTGACAATTCTGAGAGGTCTATTCCAAGCAAGGAAAACTATCGCATTAAGATGGCAATCAAAGGAAACCCCCACAGTGAGAGAATGGATGGTTATATTAAAGGAAACCCTTTGTAGGGAAAGAACAGAGTATATTAAGAGAGGCAATCTTAAGGAATTTAATAAAATGTGGAGACCATGGCTGGAGAAGGTAGGAGGCTCTTAATAGGAAGTGAAGAATATATCAGTGTGGGATTTAACAACGAAAGCCCTAGGCAGCCAGGGATTGGGTCTATCAGCATATAACCTGCTGGGTGCTCGTCTATATCTGACAAATAATAGCTAATAGAAGCTGTGTTTGTTAACTAAAGGTGTTGTAAGTCTAACCCTGAGTACTCTGTAGAGGGGAGGGGGACGTGGGAGGGGGGGATGAGAGGGTAAGGGGAAAAAGAAAAAAAAGAAAGAAAAAAAAAATGCTGATGTAAGGGGCTGCTGATGGGACTCTGAAGTAAGGGGTTTCTGATGGGACTCTGATGTAAAAGTCTGTTGATGGGAGCCTGATGTAAGGGGGCTGGTGATGAGACTCTGTAAGGGGCTGCTGATGGGACTTTGATGTAAAAGTCTGTTGATGGGAGCCTGATGTAAGGGGGCTGGTGATGAGACTCTGTAAGGGGCTGCTGATGGGACTTTGATGTAAGGGACTCCTGATGGGACTCTGATGTAAGGGGCCTGTGATGGGACTCTGATGTAAGGGGCTGCTTATGGGACACTCTGATGTAAAGGGCTGTTGATGGGACACTCTGATATAAGGAGCTGCAGATTTGACTTTAATGTAAGGGGGCTATGGGGGTTAGGGGGCTGTTGATGGGACGCTGATGTAAAGGACTGTTGATGGGACTCTGATGTAAGGGAACTGGTGATGGGACTTTGATGTAAGGGGCTGGTGGTGGGACTCTGAAGTAAGGGGCTGCTGATGGGTCTCTGAAGTAAGGGGTTACTGATGGGACTCTGATGTAAGGGGTTTCTGATGGGACTCTGATGTAAGGGGCTGTTGATGGGAGCCTGATGTAAGGGGGCTGGTGAGGAGACTCTGTAAGCGGCCTGTGATGGGACTCTGATTTAAGGGGCTGGTGATGGCACACTCTGATGTAAAGGGCTGATGATGGGACACTGATATAAGGGGCTGCAGATTGGACTCTTATGTAAGGGTGCTGCTGATATGACTCTGATGTAGGGGACTGTTAATGGGACGCTGATGCAAGGGGCTGGTGATTGGACACAATGATGTAAGGGGCCTGTGATGGGACTCTGATGTAAGGGGCTGCTTATGGGACACTCTGATTTAAAGGGCTGTTGATGGGACACTCTGATATAAGGAGCTGCAGATTGGACTTTGATGTAAGGGGGCTATGGGGGTTAGGGGGCTGTTGATGGGACGCTGATGTAAGGGACTGTTGATGGGACTCTGATGTAAGGGAACTGGTGATGGGACTTTGATGTAAGGGGCTGCTGATGGGACTCTGATGTAAGGGGCTGGTGATGGGACTCTGATGTAAGGCGCTGCTGGTGGAACTCTGAACTAAGAGACTGCTAATGGGACTCTGATGTAAGGGAACAGGTGATGATACTTTGAAAGGGGCTGGTGATGGGACTCTGATGTAAGGGGGCTGGTGATGGGACTCTGATGTAAGGGGTTGCTGAATGGACTCTGATGTAAGGGGCTGCTGATGGGACTCTGAAGTAAGGGGTTGCTGATGGGATTCTGAAGTAAGGGGTTTCTGATGGGACTCTGATGTAAGGGGCTGCTGATGGGACTCTCATGAAAAGGGCTGGTCATTAGTCTTTGATGTAAGGGGCTGCTGATGGGACTCCGATGTATGTGAACTGGTGATGGAACTTTGATGTAAGGGGCTGCTGATAGGACTCTGATGTAAGAGGCTGTTGATGGGACTCTGAGGTAGGGGGGTGCTGATGTGACTCTGATGTAAGGGGCTGTTGATGGGAGCCTGATGTAAGGGGGCTGGTGATGAGACTCTCTGTAAGGGGCTGCTGATGGGACTCTGATGTAAGGGGCCTGTGATGGGACTCTGATGTAAGGGGCTGGTGATGGTACTCTAAAGTGAGGGGCTGGTGATGGGACTCTGATGTAAGGGGGCTGTTGATGGGACTCTGATGTAAGGAGCTTGTGATGGGACTCTGATGTAAGGGGGCTGGCGATGGGACTTTGATGTAAGGAGCTTGTGATGGGACTCTGATGTAAGGGGCTGCTGATGGGACTCTGATGTAAGGGACTGTTGATGGGACTCTGATGTAAGGGGGCTGGTGATGGGACATTGATGTAAGGGGCTGGTGGTGGGACTCTGAAGTAAGGGGCTGCTGATGGGACTCTGATGTAAGGGGCTGCTGGTGGGACTCTAATGTAAGAGTCTGCTGATTGGACTCTGATGTAAGGGGACAGGTGATGAGACTTTGTAAGGGGCTGCTGAGGGGACTCTTATGTAAGGGGGCTGTTAATGGTACCCTGATGTATGGGGGCTGATGATGGGACTCTCATGTTGGGGGCTGGTGATGGGACTTTCTGATGTAAGGGGCAGATGATTGGACGCTGATGTAAGGGGCTCATGATGGGACACTGTGATGTAAGGGGCTGGTGATGGGACTTTCTGAAGAAAGGGGCCGCTGATTGGACTCTAATGTAAGGGGCTGCTGATGGGACTCTGATGTTAGGGGCTGTTGATGGGAGCCTGATGTAAGGGGGCTGGTGATGAGACTCTCTGTAAGGGGCTGCTGATGGGACTCTGATGTAAGGGGATTCTGATGGGTTTCTGATGTAAGGGGCTCCTAATGGGACTCTGATGTAAGGGGCCTGTTATGGGACTCTGATGTAAGGGGCTGGTGATGGTACTCTGATGTGAGGGGCTGGTGATGGGACTCTGATGTAAAAGGCTCCTGATGGGACTCTGATGTAAGGGGCCTGTGATAGGACTCTGATGTAAGGGGCTAGTGATAGGACACTCTGATGTAAAGAGCTGGTGATGGGACACTCTGATATAAGGGGCTGCAGATTAGACTCTGATGTAAGGGGGTTAGGGGGCTGTTGATGGGATGCTGATGTAAGGGACTGTTGATGGGACTCTGATGTAAGGGAACTGGTGATGGGACTCTGATGTAAGGGTCTGGCGATGTGGGACTCAATTTAGGAACTATAGTTTAGTATGGAATGAAACGTCCCTACTCCATAGTATATTGCAGGTAGCCCCAACTAAGGGGTTAATATCCAAGATATACAATCAACTGAGTGAAGAAGCCAACAGTGAAGACTTATTCAACGGTGTAAAAGCCAGGTGGGAAGAAGATGTGGGGGTTATAACACAGGCTCAGTGGAAGAGAATCTTAGAGATGAGATCGTTGATATCAGTCTCCCCTCCACAGAAGATATCACACTTGATGTTGTTAAACAGAGCTTATTATACACCTAAACGTCTCTTGAAGTTTGGAAGAAGATCTGATGATAGATGTCCTAGATGTCGGGGGACGGGAGACCTCATTCACATGATGTGGAGATGTCCCAAGTTGTTTCACTATTGGGAGGGGGTGATTGATAGTTTGAGTGATATATTTGGGATCGTACTGGAGAAAGAGGCTAAAGTATGCATCTTGGGGTATAGACAGATACGGGGGGAGAGGAAGAGTACCACACTGACAATTCTAAGAGGTCTATTCCAAGCAAGGAAAACTATCGCATTAAGATGGCAATCCAAGGAACCCCCCACAGTGAGAGATTGGATGGTTATATTTAAGGAAATAAGAAACAAAAAGTGTAGCGCTAAATGAAAATACACCCTTAGTGTATAGATGTGAAAAATAATGAATAATATATGATTGTCCAATATTTTCAATAAAGACAAAGGTGCATCCAAAACAATATAAATGTCATTCGGTGACCTAATAATAAACAATAAGGACCTCAAAGGTCACCACTGGTGAAAAGGTGTGCAATATGCCGTCAACAACGTGTAGTTCAGTACGAATAGTTATGTAAAAAAAAGTGATTTGGTATAACAAGTTTCTATTTCAGCTGGTTGCTATTATGTCCATAGTATATACACATTGGATCTTATTGGGTGGTGAATATATAAAGATCGATTCCATACACCGCACCACAGTGTCCTTAAAAGAGATGTGCAATGCCCACTCCCAGTGAAGATGGAGGCTTACCAGAGGGTTTGAACCCAGATCAGCATATACTGTCGGGGTCAAACCAGCTTGTATTGCACACCGGCAATGAGGGGGAGACCTTGGCAACCTGGAGATGGAAAAGTCCCAGGGGGCTTCATGGATGGGTCTTCTCCAAAGTGGCGTTAACTATCCCAACGTATAAATTTAGAGGAATTGGTATGCAACGGAGTGCATGTGGGGGACGCCCCTTAGGATTTTTTAGGCAGAAAAAGGAGTAGGGAAAGTATTATCCGTAAAAGGCACCAGCAGTGCCAACTTTATTAGTGTACAAAAATAGATTAAAATGTCCAGAGGGACAAGACAAGCATATACAATCAATAATTGGTATCTGTATAAATGAAAAAGACAAGTAGAGCATATAAAAAAGATATCACCCAATGCCAGCAACCCCAAACCATCCACCGAGGTACGGTAGGTCTGGTGGGGGGTAGGCGGCTAATGCATATTTCCCAACATGTTTCGGAGAGGACCGTAGTCACACTGGTATGTTCCTTCTTCAGGGGAATTGTTTAACATACAGATGGGTGAATGAAAAATGTTGCTTGTCTCTAGAACATAGACATAAACATCAATGAGTAACATAGCAGGAAACAGAACCATACACATGGTTTATGTTATAGCCATTTGTATATCACAAGAATCATCAAGAAATGTAACATGTTACTTACATCATAAAACTCATGTCATGAGAAAAAGGAAAGGCAAAAGAAAGTGTCAACGTGCTGTTTGTAGGGGTCCACAGGTGACAGAAGGGGCCAGTGACGAGCCGTAGAGGGGCACCTTCACAAGATACGCCTAATCCACCCTGTAGCGAACAATGTCAGCGTTAGGGGGAAAAAAGATTGCACACAAAAGAGAGGCCAGGGGAAGTGGTGATTATAAAGAACTTCCATGTGTATATAGAAGCCAACCCTTTAAGACTTCAGTGTCAAGGGAGGCGAATACTACATACCTGAATTGAGGGGTAGATCAGGAACATTAGCTGCTGATGGTTTGGAGTCTATCAGGTGAGGAAGTTGGAACACAAGTGTCTGCTGCTGACAAGCCTGTGTCTGCCACTGTGTTGGCACCTGACATCAGGATGTGAGCCAGAGCAGTGTAATATATATAGGGGGGGGGTCCCACACTCCCACACTCTGGGAGCGATTGCTAACCGCAGTGCAGCTGTGTATAAACACAGCTGAGAGGATTAGGATCGAGGGTGTGTATGGAGTGGCCAATCAAAGGCAGACCTAGGGGCCGTCACGGCCGCCGCGTTGTCATGCCTGGCGGGCGGAGACATGCCTCAAGGGGCGTATCTCAGGCACAGGGGCGTGCGGCGCGGCCGCGCCAGAGACTGGCGCGATCACGTCACGCGTCGACGTGCCACCGGCGGGAAGGCTTCACCGTCGTCATGGAGACGGTGGCGAAGGCATATGAGCGCTCCACCCCCCACAGCCAGTCCAAGGACGGGAAGGCGAAACCGTCACCGTCCTAGGCTGCGGCAGGGGGAGCCCACCCGCCGGGTGTCAGTGCCCATGCAGCACCGAGGGGACCAAAGGGCCCAGACATATCACCCAGCGGGAAAGGTGAAAGGAACAAACAGCATATTGAACAAGGAGAAAGGGGGGTAATTACAGTGTGTCATTGAGAACAAGACATGACTGGTGGAATGGACACTGTACAACAAAATAATAAAGTAAAGAGAATACACAGTGTGAAGTGTATACATAATAAAAAAATAGTAGAAGTACAAAGAAATAGAAATGTGAAATAGCATGCAATGATACAATGTCGGGGGAGGGAAACAAAAAAACGGGGCAACATAAAATATGCAAAGAAAATAAACAGGTATACAATGTGGGAAGAGGGGGAGGGGAGGGAGAGGGAAGGGAGGACAAAAAGGGCCAGGGATGACCAAACTCAATAACTATGCAGGGCAAAGAAACAGTGATGGTACATAATTAGGCTTGAATCGACAACCAGGAGGGTTGCACCAACGCTATTTTTGGTTGTGTGTGATTGAAAAGTAGAATAGAATAAAGGGTTGAGTAAAAATAATAATAAATGTGAGTGTAAAAGTAAATATGAAGACAGTCTGAGATAAAGAAAGGGGGTCAAAGCCAAGTTGGTGGCTTACATGTTGAGTTCACACACCCCTGACGAGAAACCTGGGAGAAAGGGTCTAAAGTTAAAGGCTTCATTCAATCCTGGTGGATAAATGGCTCGTAAACTATGAATCCACCTGAGCTCGCGTTGGAGGAGGCTCTTGTTAGAGTCACCACCCCGTGAGCTGAAGTGGATGCGGTCCAATCCCAGGAAGTGAACTTTGGGGATCGAGGTAGGGTGTGCTTGGGCCATGTGTCGGCCAATGGTTACATCGGGGTCACGTTTGGAAATGGTAGAAATATGTTGGTATATCCTCTTCCAGAGGGGGTTGATGGTCTTACCAACATAGAAACTTCCACACTCGCATGTAAGCAAGTAAACTACCCCTGGGGTCTTGCAGTTAATAAAATGTTTTGGATGAAATATCTGTCCGTTGGGTAGGTGGATGTCCCTACGCCTGTCCATATATTGGCAGTAGGGACATCCACCACACGAAAAAGTGCCTAGGGTTTTGCAGGTGTCGCCCCTGTGTGACCGGTACTCACTTTGAACTAATCGGTCACCAACAGACGGAGCCCTCCTATAAGTTACAGCTGGTGTGTCTGGGACAAAGGGAGATAGAGATGGGTCCGTTTTTAGTATGTGCCAATATCTATTCAGAATTTGCTTTAACTTTCGATGTTGGGTGGTATATGTAGTGATAATTCTGGTGGTGTTGTCAGTGAGCCGTTCTTTTGGTGTATCCAGTAGGTCATGTCGCGACGAAGCTAGTGTTCTTTTGTAGGCCTTTTTGAGGGAAGATCGAGAGTAACCTAAAGAGGAAGTAGTCTCGTTCTTAATTTATCAGCCTCCACTTTAAATGTAGAGTCATCAGAGCAGTTTCTGCGTGTCCTGAGATACTGTGTGTAAGGTATAGACGACAACAGGGGTTTGGGATGGAAGCTGGTTGCGTGTAGCAACGAGTTTCCCGCTGTGGGCTTCCGATACAATTGACTTGAAAGGCTACCATCGGGTAGTCTTTTGACTAGCACGTCCAAAAAGGTAATCTCAGTATCACTGTATACCATAGTGAAAGCCAAATTAAATTCATTGCAGTTGATTGCAGCCAGAAATTCGTGCAGAAGTACGTCTGGGCCTTCCCATATAAGAAAAACGTCGTCCATATACCTGCGCCACGTGGAGATGTGGCGCATGTACATAGACAACGAGTCATTGGTAATCAGAGAATGCTCCCACTCCCCCAGGTACAGATTGGCGTACGATGGGGCACAACAGGTCCCCATCACAACACCCTGTACCTGGAGGTAGTGGGAGCCATCAAAACAAAACACATTGTGGGACAGGATAAAGTCAAGGGCATTTAAAATAAACTCATCATAGTCTGGTTTAGAGTCACTGAATTGAGAAAGTGCGCGTCGCACCATGGCGAGACCTAAATTGTGTGGTATGCTACAATATAGGGACTCCATGTCAATGCTGACTAGGAGAGTGCCCTCAGAGATGTGTATATCCCGTAGGGCTTGTAGAAAGTGTATGGTGTCGCGTATGTACGATGTTTGGCATTCAACGAGAGGTTTTAAATGGTTGTCGACCACCCTACTAAGATTTTCCGTGAGATTACCACGTCCGGAAATAATTGGCCTGCCTGGTGGTTTGTCTAATTTCTTATGCAGTTTAGGCAATGCATAGAAGGTGGCTTCTTTCGGGTGGTCGGTCCGAACAAATTCCCACGTGTCTTTAGTTATAATGTTATGATGGTATGCAGTATCCACGAGATTATAGAACTCATGTGTGAATTTATCTAGGGAGGACCGTCCAATGGGACGGTACCACTCCCTATTTTTAAGTAACTTTTGACACATTTCTATGTATTGAGTGTTGTCCATGACCACGACATTGCCACCCTTGTCAGATGGTTTGATGACAATGTCGTGGTCATGGGCCAAAGTGTCAAGCGCCTTGCGCTCATCATGATTCAGGTTGCATTTGGGTTTGTGAAAAAGTTTCATATTGTTAATGTCCGCTGTCACGAGCTTTAGAAAGGTAGAGGTGTTTTGATTGATACTTGGAGATGGGTAAAGTGTGGATTTCTTTTTTATTTTTATAGGTGGGTCAGGAGCTGAGGCTGTGCTGGGCAAGGTGGAAGAGCCCTCAGTTGTAGATGAAGCAGCCATATATTCAACAGATTCGAAGGATTGGTCAGAATCTGTTCGGCGAGAACGGTCTTCGGAGTCGAAACACTCCGTAGGGTCATTTTCATCAAGTAGTGCAATTAGATTGGCCAATGCGAGGTTCTCCTGATCAGAATACTGAGAGCCTGGATCGGCTTTTTTGTTAAACATACTTTTAAGTAGAATTTTGCGGATGAAGAGGTGGATGTCCTTGATGGCGTCGAATTTGTCCAGACCAGAGGACATTCAGCTCTGAGTGAGTGAGGGAACGTGAGGACAAATTGACTACGTTTAAGGACGTTTCTGTTTGGTGGACTTGTGGGTTTTGGACTGCTGTGATTGTGGTTTCTGTTGGTGTGCCTGTGTGTGGCTTCTGAATTGGTCTAAAAAAGTACCCGGAAGTACCGATTGTGAGCGTGTGGTTATTGAGGTAGTAGGCAAATGTATCGAGGATCTAGAGCTACTGAGTGAAGCCGATGTATCAGATCTGTCACTGCTTGTGGCAGATCGAGATTGATCGGTGTTACCTGTCCTGGATAGGGAGGCTTCAATGTGAGAAGAATCATCACGTGATCCTGTTCCTCGTTTATAGGATTTTTGTCTTCCCCGGCCTCTTTGTTGGGAAGAGGGCTGTGGGAAAGAAATAACCTGTGAATGTATAGATAAATCAGTGTTATTGTTCATGTTATAACCATTTTTACCACGTTTAGGTTGGGATCTGCCATAGTTAGAATCGGAGTGCCACTTGTAGTCTCTTCCCTCCTCAAAGGCCCTTTGAGGAGGAAAGGCCCTTTCCTGTCTTTTTTGATCAGGATGTTTTTATTAAACTGTTCTAGGTGGATTTTGAGTTTTTGTTCCGATTCGGAGTAGAGGGGGTGTGATTTAAGATTAATCATTTGCAATTGAGTTTTCTCCAGTTTATCATCAAGATCCACTAATCTTTTTTTGTATTCGTCAATTAATAAGGTCATCATATTTTTAGAACATAGTTTTAAATTTTCTTCCCAAGCAGCTTTAAAGCTAGAGTCGATGTTATCGAAGGTTGGGAAGATTTGGATTCTAAGTCCAAATGGATTCAAATTTTTGGTAATGTAATCTTGAAAATATTTAATGTGCCAATGTAGCAACGATTTTTTCTCTAGGATCTGATTGAGCATGGAAAAAGACATTGCAAGTTCAGAATCAAGAGACTCTTATGTCCAGATTGCATACTGAGTTTGAACAGAAAGAGTTGTCCATTGTTCTCCCTGGTAAAAGGCCATAATGGAGAAGAGAAAAAAATATATATATGTAAGGGGAGGAAGAGAAGACACGAGAGTAGAGTAAGCACTATGTGTTGTATGAAGAAAACAAAAGCACAGCAGGTTCCTCAAGGGTTGAGGGGACTTACACAGGTATTTGCTACCAAAGATACATTGGAAGAGAAATTGAGGGAAACCATGCTAATGTGCGATAGATACTGCCATCATCCTGGGTAATAATTAGAGGAATTGGTATGCAACGGAGTGCATGTGGGGGACGCCCCTTAGGATTTTTTAGGCAGAAAAAGGAGTAGGGAAAGTATTATCCGTAAAAGGCACCAGCAGTGCCAACTTTATTAGTGTACAAAAATAGATTAAAATGTCCATAAATTTTAAGAAGATAAAAAAGCGCTTGTAGATAAAATAAAGGCGGCAGCGGAGTTCCCCCGACGCGTTTCGTCTAACAAGACTTCGTCTAGGGGTGTCCATCCACTGCAGCCTGACTCCATAATATAGGTGCTGTAATCCCTGTAATGTGACTCCAGCCCATTCAATTTCCGTAAATTGGCACTTCCGGGTAGCCCAAAATGGCGGACCCGCGTGAGTTCCAGGCCTCAGTATGGCGGGACTATAATTGCGTTCCACCTCCCCATCATTCGGCCCGGTGGTCCCAATATGATATAATCCCAGTGGGGCCAGTGTTAATCCAGCAAGGTTGTTGTAGTAATATATTTAAGCGGTGGTATAGGTACATAAAAGAGTGTTTTAGTATGTGCGGAGATGACCCACCTGCGATCTCGCGATACAACGTCCTGACGTCTCACGGCGAGAACGAGATTCATCTCAAGCCTCGTTCTGGAGTTGTTTGGGTGAGGGTGCTGTGCTGAGAATTCTAAACTGTTCTACTTAACATAGAAAATGCCAAATTAGGTAGTCAAAACTGCCCCACATTTCATGGCCACTGCCGATGTAGCGTCATTGTACACGTGCATACCACACGATAAGGGCATCGAGGCGGTTAAACACTTCTTGGCCCGTGAACATTCTCTGGCGTCCTTCCAATGTGATTATCTGGTAGAGTTACTCGAGTTCGCAGCCAAACATAATTACTTTTGGTTTAACCACAATTTCTATCTCCAACAATGTGGAGTTGCTATGGGGGCGAAATTCGCACCTAGCCTTGCGAACTTGTTTATGGCCAAATGGGAGGAGGATGTCGTCTATAACCATGAAACTAGTTCCTTGGTCTTGTGGGCCAGGTATATAGACGACATCCTCCTCCTATGGAACGGTACCATGGACTCCCTCAAAGAGTTCTTCAAATGTTTGAATTCCAATGATAGAGGGATCTCTCTATCATATGAGGCCAGTAGGACCAAAATTCATTTTTTGGACCTACAGATAGAGATAGTAGATAAAAGATTTATATTCAGTACATATTTCAAGCCCACAGACCGCAATGGTTTTATTCCTGTGGACAGTTGCCACCATGGATCATGGTTGAGCGCAGTGCCGCGAGGACAATTTCTAAGACTTCGCCGGAACTGCACTGACACAGAAGTATTTCTCGAGCAAGCGGAAAACTTGAAATATAAATTCTTGGATAAAGGATATGACAGGGATAGTCTGAATTCTGAAATCTAAAGGGCTATGGACACTGATAGGAAATCTCTACTGGAAATTAAACCCAAGAGGGAGCCTGATGGGAAGTTCAGATGGGCCGTGTTGACATCTTTCTCAATACAACATAGGCAAATCAAAAATATTATAAGGAAACATTGGGACGTTCTTAAGCAAGACAACATCTTGGGTCCCCTTATCCCTGAACAAGCCAATGTCATCTTCAAGGGTGCTCCTTCGATACAAGGTCGGATAGCTCCTAATACCATCAATGCTCCCACCCATCCTTCTTTTTTTCACGATTGGACTGGCTTCTTTCCTTGTAAGAAGTGTATAGTATGCCAACACAATATTGTGAAGACTCGTAAAGTGACGGAATTTACTTCCACAGTGACAGGAAGGAGATACACTATAAAACCGTTCTGTACTTGTAGTACCAAGTACATAGTGTATCTCATCACCTGTCCTGTCACAAACAATATATAGGCCGTACCACCAGGACATTCTCCATAAGAGTGGGGGAGCATATTGCCCTGATTAAAAGTAGAGACCCAAAACATACAGTTCCAAGACACTTTAAAGAATTCCATGATGGAAATCCAGATGGATCACAGTTTGTCATTATTGACAAATATACACCACCGTGGAGAGGGGGTGCCAAAACCAGAGGGGTTTCCCGTTTGGAAATGTTTTGGGCACATGAGTTACGGACATTTGCCCCATTGGGGCTGAACGTGGAGATTGATGTCAATGCGTTCATAGACCAGTCTTAATTTAGGGCTTTAGCGATTTAGGTTTGTATATGCATGTTTTGAAAGTTTACCTTTGAGCTGTATTAATTGATTGAAAGTGTATGTATACATGTGAATCCAGCTCATCCAATTTCCGGTATACAAGTCATTCTACATGTCATATACATACTTAGTACTGATTTTGTTCCCTTTAGGGTTACCATCTAATTATGGTTTTTATTGTGGGTAAGGCATCTTATACTCTTAATTACAATGTGCACAGGATGTTATCACCCTTGTATATAGATGCATATAGGGGTGAATGTCTCTCCTTGCAGTTAAAATGTGGGGCAGTTTTGACTACCTAATTTGGCATTTTCTATGATAAGTAGAACAGTTTAGAATTCTCTCACGGGTGGCTATGTTTGTATATTAGGGGCTCGAGAAGCCGTGCTGTTTGTGGGCGCAATATATGGTGGAGCGCAAGCTTCCCACTGATTGGTTGCCGTTGAAACGCAAGTCGCTCCATAATGTGAGTTGAGCGCATTTACCGTCTCGCGTCGTGACGTCAGGACGTCATATCGCGAAGCGTGCGGAGAATCGTCTCCGTACACTTGATGAAACAGCACCCTTTGGAACGCAAACAACTCCAGAACGAGGCTTGAGATGAATCTCGTTCTCGCCGTGAGACGTCAGGACGTTGTATCGCGAGATCGCAGGTGGGTCATCTCCGCACATACTAAAACACTCTTTTATGTACCTATACCACCGCTTAAATATATTACTACAACAACCTTGCTGGATTAACACTGGCCCCACTGGGATTTTATCATATTGGGACCACCGGGCCGAATGATTGGGAGGTGGAACGCAATTATAGTCCCGCCATACTGAGGCCTGGAACGCACGCGGGTCCGCCATTTTGGGCTACCCGGAAGTGCCAATTTACGGAAATTGAATGGGCTGGAGTCACATTACAGGGATTACAGCACCTATATTATGGAGTCAGGCTGCAATGGATGGACACCCCTAGACGAAGTCTTGTTAGACGAAACGCGTCAGGAGGACTCCACTGCCGCCTTTATTTTATCTACAAGCGCTTTTTTATCTTCTTAAAATTTATACGTTGGGATAGTTAACGCCACTTTGGAGAAGACCCATCCATGAAGCCCCCTGGGACTTTTCCATCTCCAGGTTGCCAAGGTCTCCCCCTCATTGCCGGTGTGCAATACAAGCTGGTTTGACCCCGACAGTATATGCTGATCTGGGTTCAAACCCTCTGGTAAGCCTCCATCTTCACTGGGAGTGGGCATTGCACATCTCTTTTAAGGACACTGTGGTGCGGTGTATGGAATCGATCTTTATATATTCACCACCCAATAAGATCCAATGTGTATATACTATGGACATAATAGCAACCAGCTGAAATAGAAACTTGTTATACCAAATCACTTTTTTTACATAACTATTCGTACTGAACTACACGTTGTTGACGGCATATTGCACACCTTTTCACCAGTGGTGACCTTTGAGGTCCTTATTGTTTATTATTAGGTCACCGAATGACATTTATATTGTTTTGGATGCACCTTTGTCTTTATTGAAAATATTGGACAATCATATATTATTCATTATTTTTCACATCTATACACTAAGGGTGTATTTTCATTTAGCGCTACACTTTTTGTTTCTTATTGGTTTATTTAGCAATTTTTCTTGTTGCTGTGTTAGCGGCTTATCAATTAGAGCAAACGCAGTTTTATTACTGTTTTTCTGTATATTTAAGGAAACCCTTTGTAGGGAAAGAACAGAGTATATTAAGAGAGGCAATCTTAAGGAATTTAATAAAATGTGGAGACCATGGCTGGAGAACGTAGGAGGCTCTTAACCACTTCAGCCCCGGAAGATTTTACCCCCTTCCTGACCAGAGCACTTTTTACAATTCGGCACTGCGTCGCTTTAACTGCTAATTGCGCGGTCATGCAATGCTGTACCCAAATGAAATTTGCGTCCTTTTCTTCCCACAAATAGAGCTTTCTTTTGATGGTATTTGATCACCTCTGCCGTTTTTATTTTTTGCGCTATAAACGGAAAAAGACCGAAAATTTTGAAAAAAAATGATATTTTCTACTTTTTGTTATAAAAAAAATCCAATAAACTAAATTTTAGTCATACATTTAGGCCAAAATGTATTCGGCCACATGTCTTTGGTAAAAAAAATGTCAATAAGCGTATATTTATTGGTTTGCGCAAAAGTTATAGCGTCTACAAACTAGGGTACATTTTCTGTAATTTACACAGCTTTTAGTTTATGACTGCCTATGTCATTTCTTGAGGTGCTAAAATGGCAGGGCAGTACAAAACCCCCCCAAATGACCCCATTTTGGAAAGTAGACACCCCAAGGAAATTGCTGAGAGGCATGTTGAACCCATTGAATATTTATTTTTTTTGTCCCAAGTGATTGAATAAGGACAAAAAAAAAAAAAAAATTACAAAAAGTTGTCACTAAATGATATATTGCTCACACAGGCCATGGGCATATGTGGAATTGCACCCCAAAATACATTCAGTTGCTTCTCCTGAGTATGGGGATACCAAATGTGTGGGACTTTTTGGGAGCCTAGCCGCGTACGGGGCCCCGAAAACCAAGCACTGCCTTCAGGATTTCTAAGGGCATAAATTTTTGATTTCACGCCTCACTACCTATCACAGTTTTGAAGGCCATAAAATGCCCAGGTGGCACAAACCCCCCCCCAAATGACCCCATTTTGGAAATTAGACACCCCAAGCTATTTGCTGAGAGGCATGGTGAGTATTTTGCAGCTCTCATTTGTTTTTGAAAATGAAGAAAGACCAGAAAAAAAAAAAAAATTTTCTTTTTTCAATTTTCAAAACTTTGTGACAAAAAGTGAGGTCTGCAAAATACTCACTATACCTCTCAGCAAATAGCTTGGGGTGTCTACTTCCCAAAATGGGGTCATTTTGGGGGGTTTTGTGCCACCTGGGCATTCCATGGCCTCCGAAACTGTGATAGGCAGTGAAGAGTGAAATCAAAAATTTACGCCCTTAGAAAGCCTGAAGGCGGTGCTTGGTTTTCGGGGTCCCGTGCGCAGCTAGGCTCCCAAAAAGTCCCACACATGTGGTATCCCCGTACTCAGGAGAAGCAGCAGAATGTATTTTGGGGTGTAATTTCACATATCCCCATGGCATGTTTGAGCAATATATCATTTAGTGACAACTTTGTGCAAAAAAAAAAAAATTTGTCTCTTTCCCGCAACTTGTGTCGCAATATAAAATATTCCATGGACTCGACATGCCTCTCAGGAAATAGCTTGGGGTGTCTACTTTCCAAAATGGGGTCATTTGGGGGGGGGTTTGAACTGTCCTGGCATTTTATGCACAAAATTTAGAAGCTTATGTCACACATCACCCACTCTTCTAACCACTTGAAGGCAAAACCCTTTCTGACACTTTTTGATTACGTGAAAAAATTATTTTTTTTTGCAAGAAAATTACTTTGAACCCCCAAACATTATATATTTTTTTAAAGCAAATGCCCTACAGATTAAAATGGTGAGTGTTTCATTTTTTTTTTCACACGGTATTTGCGCAGCGATTTTTCAAACGCATTTTTTGTGGAAAAAACACACTTTTTAAAATTTTAATGCACTAAAACACACTATATTGCCCAAATGTTTGATGGAATAAAAAAGATGATCTTAAGCCGAGTACATGGATACCAAACATGACATGCTTTAAAATTGCGCACAAACGTGCAGTGGCAACAAAATTAATACATTTTTAAAAGCCTTTAAAAGCCTTTACAGGTTACCACTTTAGATTTACAGAGGAGGTCTACTGCTAAAAATACTGCCCTCGATCTGACCTTCGCGGTGATACCTCACATGCATGGTGCAATTGCTGTTTACATTTGACGCCAGACCGACGCTTGCGTTCGCCTTAGCGCGAGAGCAGGGGGGACAGGGGTGCTTTTTTTTATTTATTTTTTTTTTTCTTTATTATTTTTTTGCTTTTTTATCTTATTTTTAAACTGTTCCTTTCATTTTTTTTTTTTAAATCATTTTTATTGTTATCTCAGGGAATGTAAATATCCCCTATGATAGCAATAGGTAGTGACAGGTACTCTTTTTTGAAAAAATTGGGGTCTATTAGACCCTAGATCTCTCCTCTGCCCTCAAAGCATCTGACCACACCAAGATCGGTGTGATAAAAATGCTTCCCCAATTTCCCAATGGCGCTGTTTACATCCGGCGAAATCTAAGTCATAAAATGCCCGTAGCTTCCGGTTTCTTAGGCCATAGAGATGTTTGGAGCCACTCTGGTCTCTGATCAGCTCTATGGTCAGCTGGCTGAATCACCGGCTGCATTCTCAGGTTCCCTGTTGAGACAGGAGAGCCAGAGAAAAACACGGAAGACGGTGGGGGGGGGGCATTCCCTCCCACTGCTTGTAAAAGCAGTCTAGAGGCTAATTAGCCGCTAGGATTGCTTTTACATGAAAGCCGACCGCTGGCTGAAAAGAATGATACCAAGATGATACCTAAACCTGCAGGCATCATTCTGGTATAACCACTCAAAGTCGTGAATGGTGTACCTGAAGACCAAAAAATGGTTAACAATAAAGCACAGTAAACGGTAAAGTATAAAAAATTGCATACCTGAAAAGCAAACATGATAAAACATAATAACAATAAAACATTGCAGAATAGAATACAGTAAAAAAGAGCAGAACAATAGAGAGAGAATAGAGAGAGAGAATAAAACAACAACTATTTTTTGTTATTTTTGTTTGTGTTTTTTTTGCAAACTTGTAACTTTTATAACTGTAACCGGTTCCAGGTTCGGGTCTCTCAAAATGCGATGGCATCTTGGGAGACCCTGTGAAAGTGCGCCTAGTCTGTGGAATGCTGTACCCTATGCTAATACTCAACTAGTGAATGGTAGCATTCAAAACATTCACCAATGCAAAGACCAGGATTGTCAGGACAGGAGGGACAATAAGAGCGGGTGTCACGCCTATATCCACGCTTGCTGCAGACACAACATCTTTTTGGGGGGGTTCGTTGGGTAGGGGTACTCGGGAGGACATAAAAATGCCTCTCATGCAGCCGACTGCATTTGGTTGGGGATGTGAATGGGGGAAGTACGGGCGCTGCAGAAGCGGTGGGTTCCCAATTAGGATTGGCGAATGCAATAGAAAGGGCACTATGGGCACGACGGGCCTGTGTTTGTCTTTTTGGTGGCAGCGGGACACTACTTGTGCTTGCCACCTCACCAGCTTGAACTGCACTTATGGGACTCGCCACGTCACCAAGTATTACTGCAGCGCGGGTTTGACTACGACCGGGGTGTACTAGGCCGCTGGTGCTTTCCAGTTCACCAAAACTCTACCAAAAAAACTGTTAGCGATCGCAGGGATCAGGCCTGACTCTGCGAACGCTGCAGTTATGCGTTTAGTGTTCTGTAAGTGACAGTGATCGATCGATACTGCACTTGGGTGGGCTGGGCTGGGCCGGGCGGAGGGGCAAAACGCAGGTGCTAGTAGGTATCTGGGCTGATCCCGCTAACACTGCGTTTTTGGGAACCCTAAACTGCTGGGGACGCCAGTATAGATCTGATCGGATCAGGTATTGATCCGTTCAGATACTATACCACTAAGGGAGGTGTACGGTGCGTGCGTGGGTGTTAGCGGTACTGGCGCTAACCTGACGCTGCCTGGGGCTGGTGCTTACCAGTTCACCAAAACGCTACCAAAAAAACTGTTAGCGATCGCAGGGATCAGGCCTGACTCTGCGAACGCTGCAGTTATGCGTTTAGTGTTCTGTAAGTGACAGTGATCAATCGATACTGCACTTGGGTGGGCCGGGCGGAGGGGCAAAATGCAGGTGCTAGCAGGTATCTGGGCTGATCCCGCTAACACTGCGTTTTTGGGAACCCTAAACTGCTGGGGACGCTAGTATAGATCTGATCGGATCAGATATTGATCCGATCAGATACTATACCACTAAGGGAGGCGTATGCAGCGTGCGTGGGTGTTAGCGGTACTGGCGCTAATCTGACGCTGCCTGGGGAGACGCATATCACCGCCGGGCGATTAGGGGGCTAAACCTTTATTCGGTAATAAACGGCGGGTGCCCTGACACTATAAAAAATAAACGAACTAATCAGCGTCACCCGTAACACTTATACGGTGATCAGTGGTGAAAGGGTTAACTAGGGGGCAATCAAGGGGTTAAAACATTTATTAGATAGTATATGGGGGTCCCTGTCGCTATAAAACGCTGACGGCGAACCTAAATATTTACCTCCCTAACTAGCGTCACCAGCGACACTAATACAGCGATCAGAATAATGATCGCTTAGTGACACTGGTGACGGGGGGTGATCAAGGGGTTAAAACTTTATTAGGGGGGGTTAGGGGGTACCCTAGACCTACAGGGGGCTAACCCTAATTGTCCTAACACTGTAACTGTCACAAACTGACACTATGCAGCCATCAGAAAAGAAAAAAAAAAAAAAAAACCTGCTTGGTGTCAGTTTGTGACAAGGGGGGGATCGGGGGGCGATCGGGGGGGGATCGGGGTGTTTAGTGTGCCTGGCATGTTCTACTGTGTTGTGTGTGTGTTGTGCACTTACTTACATGTCGTCTCTCCTCGGGCCGGAACGGAAACTCCCGAGCCGAGGAGAGATGACATCACATCCTCTGCCTCTGTGTACTATACAGAGGCAGAGGATGTTTCTCATTGGCTGGGAGCGATCGCGAGGGGGGGCCACGATCGGATGGCCTCCCCCTCGTTTCTCACTTCTCCCAGCCAAATGCCGACCGCAGCTGGCACCGGGGGGGGTCCAATCGGACCCCCCGCCCGCAGGAAGGCAATCACGTACCAGGTACGTGATTTTGCCTGCCCGTGCCATTCTGCTCACGTATATAGGCGTGAGGCGGTCGGCAAGTGGTTAATAGGCAGTGAAGAAAATCAGTAAATCCCAGTGTGGGATTTAACAACGAAAGCCCTAGGCAGCCAGGGATTGAGTCTATCAGCATATAACCTGCTAGGTGCTCGTCTATATCTGACAAATAATAGCTAATAGAAGCTGTGTTTGTTAACTAAAGGTGTTGTAAGTCTAACCCTGAGTACTCTGTAGAGGGGCAGGGGACGTGGGAGGGGGGGATGAGAGGGTAAGGCGAAAAAGAAAAAAAAAGAAAAAAAAATGCTGATGTGAGGGGCTGCTGATGGGACTCCGATGTATGGGGACTGGTGATGGAACTTTGATGTAAGGGGCTGCTGATGGGACTCTGAAGTAAGGGGTTGCTGATGGGACTCTGAAGTAAGGGGTTTCTGATGGGACTCTGATGTAAAAGTCTGTTGATGGGAGCCTGATGTAAGGGGGCTGGTGATAAGACTCTGTAAGGGGCTGCTGATGGGACTCTGATGTAAGGGACTCCTGATGGGACTCTGATGTTAGGGGCTGTTGATGGAAGCCTGATGTAAGGGGGCTGGTGATGAGACTCTCTGTAAGGGGCTGCTGATGGGACTCTGATGTAAGGGGATTCTGATGGGTTTCTGATGTAAGGGGCTCCTGATGGGACTCTGATGTAAGGGGCCTGTGATGGGACTCTGATGTAAAAGGCTGCTGATGGGACTCTGATGTAAGGGGATTCTGATGGGTTTCTGATGTAAGGGGCTCCTGATGGGACTCTGATGTAAGGGGCCGCTGATTGGACTCTGATGTAAGGGGCTGCTGAATGGACTCTGATGTAAGGGGCTGCTGATGGGACTCTGAAGTAAGGGGTTGCTGATGGGACTCTGATGTAATGGTTTTCTGATGGGACTCTGATATAAGGGGCTGTTGATGGGAGCCCGATGTAAGGGGCCTGTGATGGGACTCTGATTTAAGGGGCTGGTGATGGGACACTCTGATGTAAAGGGCTGACGATGGGACACTGATATAACGGGCTGTAGATTGGACTCTTATGTAAGGGTGCTGCTGATAGGACTCTGATGTAGGGGACTGTTAATGGGACGCTGATGCAAGGGGCTGGTGATTGGACACTCTGATGTAAGGGGCCTGTGATGGGACTCTGATGTAAGGGGCTGCTGATGGGACCATGATGTAAGGGGGCTGCAGATTGCACCCTGATGTAAGGGGGCTTCTGATGGGTCTCTGATGTTAAGGTCTGTTGATGGGACTCTGATGTAAGGGGGCTGTTGATGGGACTCTGATGTAAGGGGCTGCTGATGGGACTCTGATGTAAGGAGCTTGTGATGGGACTCTGATGTAAGGGGGCTGGTGATGGGACTTTGATGTAAGGAGCTTGTGATGGGACTCTGA
Source organism: Lithobates septentrionalis (assembly GCA_037952835.1). NCBI lineage: Eukaryota > Metazoa > Chordata > Amphibia > Anura > Ranidae > Lithobates > Lithobates septentrionalis. The sequence goes on from JBBDGP010001120.1 coordinate 5,673,863, forward strand.
TGTAAGGGGGCTGGTGATGGGACTTTGATGTAAGGGGCTGCTGGTGGGACTCTGATGTAAGGGGACAGGTGATGAGACTTTGTAAGGGGCTGGTGATGGGACTCTGATGTAAGGGGTTGCTGATCGGACTCTGATGTAAGGGGCTGCTGAGGGGACTCTTATGTAAGGGGGCTGTTAATGGTACCCTGATGTATGGGGGCTGATGATGGGACTCTCATGTTGAGGGCTGGTGATGGGACTTTCTGATGTAAGGGGCAGCTGATTGGACGCTGATGTAAGGGGCTGATGATGGGACACTGTGATGTAAGGGGCTGATGATGGGACTCTGATGTAAGGGGCTGGTGATGGGACTTTCTGATGAAAGGGGCCGCTGATTGGACTCTGATGTAAGTGGCTGCTGATGGGACTCTGATGTTAGGGGCTGTTTATGGGAACCTGATGTAAGGGGGCTGGTGATGAGACTCTATGTAAGGGGCTGCTGATGGGACTCTGATGTAAGGGGATTCTGATGGGTTTCTGATGTAAGGGGCTCTTGATGGTACTCTGATGTGAGGGGCTGGTGATGGGACTCTGATGTAAAAGGCTGCTTAGGGGACTCTGATGTAAGGGGGCTGGTGATGGGAGTCTTAAGTAAGGGGCCGCTGATTGGACTCTGATGTAAGGGGCTGCTGAATGGACTCTGATGTAAGGGGTTGCTGATGGGACTATGATGTAATGGGTTTCTGATGGGACTCTGATGTAAGGGACTGTTGATGGGAGCCTGATGTAAGGGGGCTGGTGATGAGACTCTGTAAGGGGCTGGTGATCGGACTCTGATGTAAAGGGCTGGTGATGGGACACTCTGATATAAGGGGCTGCAGATTGGACTCTGATGTAAGGGGGCTAAGGGGGTTAGGGGGCTGTTGATGGGACGCTGATGTAAGGGACTGTTGATGGGACTCTGATGTAAGGGAACTGGTGATTGGACTTTGATGTAAGGGGCTGCTGATGGGACTCTGATGTAAGGGTCTGGCGATGTGGGACTCAATTTAGGAACTATAGTTTAGTATGGAATGAAACAACCCTACTCCATAGTATATTGCAGGTAGCCCCAACTAAGGGGTTAATATCCAAGATATACAATCAACTGAGTGAAGAAGCCAACAGTGAAGACTTATTCAACGGTGTAAAAGCCAGGTGGGAAGAGGTTGTGGGGGTTATAACACAGGCTCAGTGGAAGAGAATCTTAGAGATGGGATCGTTGATATCAGTCTCCCCCCCACAGAAGATATCACACTTGATGTTGTTAAACAGAGCTTATTATACACCTAAACGTCTCTTGAAGTTTGGAAGAAGATCTGATGATAGATGTCCTAGATGTCGGGGGACGGGAGACCTCATTCACATGATGTGGAGATGTCCCAAGTTGTTTCGCTATTGGGAGGGGGTGATTGATAGTTTGAGAGATGTATTTGGGATTGTACTGGAGAAAGAGGCTAAAGTATGCATCTTGGGGTATAGACAGATACAGGGGGAGAGGAAGAGTACCACACTGACAATTCTGAGAGGTCTATTCCAAGCAAGGAAAACTATCGTATTAAGATGGCAATCAAAGGAACCCCCCACCGTGAGAGATTGGATGGTTATATTAAAGGAAACCCTTTGTAGGGAAAGAACAGAGTATATTAAGAGAGGCAATCTTAAGGAATTTAATAAAATGTGGAGACCATGGCTGGAGAAGGTAGGAGGCTCTTAATAGGAAGTGAAGAATATATCAGTGTGGGATATAACAACGAAAGCCCTAGGCAGCCAGGGATAGGGTCTATAACCTGCTGGGTGCTCGTCTATATCTGACAAATAATAGCTAATAGAAGCTGTGTTTGTTAACTAAAGGTGTTGTAAGTCTAACCCTGAGTACTCTGTAGAGGGGAGGGGGACGTGGGAGGGGGGGATGAGAGGGTAAGGGGAAAAAGAAAAAAAGAAAAAAATAAAAAAAATGCTGATGTAAGGGGCTGCTGATGGGACTCCGATGTATGGGGACTGGTGATGGAACTTTGATGTAAGTAGCTGCTGATGGAACTCTGAAGTAAGGGGTTGCTGATGGGACTCTGAAGTAAGGGGTTTCTGATGGGACTCTGAAGTAAAAGTCTGTTGATGGGAGCCTGATGTAAGGGGGCTGGTGATGAGACTCTGTAAGGGGCCTATGATGGGACTCTGATGTAAGGGGCTGCTTATGGGACACTCTGATGTAAAGGGCTGTTAATGGGACACTCTGATATAAGGAGCTGCAGATTGGACTTTGATGTAAGGGGGCTATGGGGGTTAGGGGGCTGTTGATGGGACGCTGATGTAAGGGACTGTTGATGGGACTCTGATGGAAGGGGGCTGCTGATGGGTCTCTGATGTTAAGGTCTGTTGATGGGACTCTGATGTAAGGGGCTGTTGATGGGACTCTGAGGTAGGGGGGTGCTGATGGGACTCTGATGTAAGGGACTGTTGATGGGACTCTGATGTAAGGGGGCTGGTGATGGGACATTGATGTAAGGGGCTGGTGGTGGGACTCTGATGTAAGGGGCTGCTGGTGGGACTCTAATGTAAGAGTCTGCTGATTGGACTCTGATGTAAGGGGACAGGTGATGAGACTTTGTAAGGGGCTGGTGATGGGACTCTGATGTAAGGGATTGCTGATCGGACTCTTATGTAAGGGGCTGCTGAGGGGACTCTTATGTAAGGGGGCTGTTAATGGTACCCTGATGTATGGGGGCTGATGATGGGACTCTCATGTTGGGGGCTGGTGATGGGACTTTCTGATGTAAGGGGCAGATGATTGGACGCTGATGTAAGGGGCTGATGATGGGACACTGTGATGTAAGGGACTGATAATGAGACTCTGATGTAAGGGGCTGGTGATGGGACTTTCTGATGAAAGGGGCCGCTGATTGGACTCTAATTTAAGGGGCTGCTGATGGGACTCTAATGTTAGGGGCTGTTGATGGGAGCCTGATGTAAGGGGGCTGGTGATGAGACTCTCTGTAAGGGGCTGCTGATGGGACTCTGATGTAAGGGGATTCTGATGGGTTTCTGATGTAAGGGGCTCCTGATGGGACTCTGATGTAAGGGGCCTGTTATGGGACTCTGATGTAAGGGGCTGGTGATGGTACTCTGATGTGAGGGGCTGGTGATGGGACTCTGATGTAATGGGTTTCTGATGGGACTCTGATGTAAGGGGCTGTTGATGGGAGCCTGATGTAAGGGGCTGCTGAGTGGACTCTGATGTAAGGGGCTGCTGATGGGACTCTGAAGTAAGGGGTTGCTGATGGGACTCTGATGTAATGGGTTTCTGATGGGACTCTGATGTAAGGGGCTGTTGATGGGAGCCTGATGTAAGGGGGCTGGTGATGAGACTCTGTAAGGGGCTGGTGATCAGACTCTGATGTAAGAGGCTCCTGATGGGACTCTAATGTAAGGGGCCTGTGATAGGACTCTGATGTAAGGGGCTAGTGATAGGACACTCTGATGTAAAGGGCTGGTGATGGGACACTCTGATATAAGGGGCTGCAGATTGGACTCTGATGTAAGGGGGTTAGGGGGCTGTTGATGGGATGCTGATGTAAGGGACTGTTGATGGGACTTTGATGTAAGGGGCCGGTGGTGGGACTCTGAAGTAAGGGGCTGCTGATGGGACTCTGATGTAAGGGTCTGGCGATGTGGGACTCAATTTAGGAACTATAGTTTAGTATGGAATGAAACGTCCCTACTCCATAGTATATTGCAGGTAGCCCCAACTAAGGGGTTAATATCCAAGATATACAATCAACTGAGTGAAGAAGCCAACAGTGAAGACTTATTCAACGGTGTAAAAGCCAGGTGGGAAGAGGATGTGGGGGTTATAACACAGGCTCAGTGGAAGAGAATCTTAGAGATGGGATCGTTGATATCAGTCTCCCCCCACAGAAGATATCACACTTGATGTTGTTAAACAGAGCTTATTATACACCTAAACGTCTCTTGAAGTTTGGAAGAAGATCTGATGATAGATGTCCTAGATGTCCGGGGACGGGAGACCTCATTCACATGATGTGGAGATGTCCCAAGTTGTTTCGCTATTGGGAGGGGGTGATTGATAGTTTGAGTGATATATTTGGGATCGTACTGGAGAAAGAGGCTAAAGTATGCATCTTGGGGTATAGACAGATACGGGGGGAGAGGAAGAGTACCACACTGACAATTCTAAGAGGTCTATTCCAAGCAAGGAAAACTATCGCATTAAGATGGCAATCAAAGGAACCCCCCACAGTGAGAGATTGGATGGTTATATTAAAGGAAACCCTTTGTAGGGAAAGAACAGAGTATATTAAGAGAGGCAATCTTAAGGAATTTAATAAAATGTGGAGACCATGGCTGGAGAAGGTAGGAGGCTCTTAATAGGAAGTGAAGAATATATCAGTGTGGGATTTAACAACGAAAGCCCTAGGCAGCCAGGGATTGGGTCTATCAGCATATAACCTGCTGGGTGCTCGTCTATATCTGACAAATAATAGCTAATAGAAGCTGTGTTTGTTAACTAAAGGTGTTGTAAGTCTAACCCTGAGTACTCTGTAGAGGGGAGGGGGGGTGAGAGGGTAAGGGGAAAAAGAAAAAAATAAAAAGAAAAAAAAATGCTGATGTAAGGGGCTGCTGATGGGACTCCGATGTATGGGGACTGGTGATGGAACTTTGATGTAAGGGGCTGCTGATGGGACTCTGAAGTAAGGGGTTGCTGATGGGTCTCTGAAGTAAGGGGTTTCTGATGGGACTCTGATGTAAAAGTCTGTTGATGGGAGCCTGATGTAAGGGGGCTGGTGATGAGACTCTGTAAGGGGCTGCTGATGGGACTCTGATGTAAGGGACTCCTGATGGGATTCTGATGTAAGGGGCCTGTGATGGGACTCTGATGTAAGGGACTCCTGATGGGATTCTGATGTAAGGGGCCTGTGATGGGACTCTGATGTAAGGGGCTGCTTATGGGAAATTCTGATGTAAAGGGCTGTTGATGGGACACTCTGATATAAGGAGCTGCAGATTGGACTTTGATGTAAGGGGGCTATGGGGGTTAGGGGGCTGTTGATGGGACGCTGATGTAAGGGACTGTTGATGGGACTCTGATGTAAGGGAACTGGTGATGGGACTTTGATGTAAGGCTCTGGTGGTGGGACTCTGAAGTAAGGGGCTGGTGATGGGACTCTGATGTAAGGGGCTGCTGGTGGAACTCTAATGTAAGAGACTGCTAATGGGACTCTGATGTAAGGGAACAGGTGATGATACTTTGTAAGGGGCTGGTGATGGGACTCTGATGTAAGGGGTTGCTGATGGGATTCTGAAGTAAGGGGTTTCTGATGGGACTCTGATGTAAGGGGCTGCTGATGGGACTCTCATGAAAAGGGCTGGTGATTAGTCTTTGATGTAAGGGACTGCTGATGGGACTCCGATGTATGTGAACTGGTGATGGAACTTTGATGTAAGGGGCTGCTGATAGGACTCTGATGTAAGAGGCTGTTGATGGGACTCTGAGGTAGGGGGGTGCTGATGGGACTCTGATGTTAGGGGATGTTGATGGGAGCCTGATGTAAGGGGGCTGGTGATGAGACTCTCTGTAAGGGGCTGCTGATGGGACTCTGATGTAAGGGGCTAGTGATAGGACACTCTGATGTAAAGGGCTGGTTATGGGACACTCTGATATAAGGGGCTGCAGATTGGACTCTGATGTAAGGGTGCTAAGGGGGTTAGGGGGCTGTTGATGGGACGCTGATGTAAGGGACTGTTGATGGGACTCTGATGTAAGGGAACTGGTGATGGAACTTTGATGTAAGGGGCTGCTGATAGGACTCTGATGTAAGAGGCTGTTGATGGGACTCTGAGGTAGGGGGGTGCTGATGGGATTCTGATGTTAGGGGATGTTGATGGGAGCATGATGTAAGGGGGCTGGTGATGAGACTCTCTGTAAGGGGCTGCTGATGGGACTCTGATGTAAGGGGATTCTGATGGGTTTCTGATGTAAGGGGCTCCTGATGGGACTCTGATGTAAGGGGCCTGTGATGGGACTCTGATGTGAGGGGCTGGTGATGGGACTCTGATGTAAAAGGCTGCTTAGGGGACTCTGATGTAAGGGGCCGCTGATTGGACTCTGATGTAAGGGGCCGCTGAATGGACTCTGATGTAAGGGACTGCTGATGGGATTCTGAAGTAAGGGGTTGCTGATGGGACTCTGATGTAATGGGTTAATGGGTTTCTGATGGGACTCTGATGTAAGGGGCTGTTGATGGGAGACTGATGTAAGGGGGCTGGTGAGGAGACTCTGTAAGGGGCCTGTGATGGGACTCTGATTTAAGGGGCTAGTGATGGGACACTCTGATGTAAAGGGCTGACGATGGGACACTGATATAAGGGGCTGCAGATTGGACTCTTATGTAAGGGTGCTGCTGATGTGACTCTGATGTAGGGGACTGTTAATGGGACGCTGATGCAAGGGGCTGGTGATTGGACACTCTGATGTAAGGGGCCTGTGATGGGACTCTGATGTAAGGGGCTGCTGATGGGACCAGGATGTAAGGGGGCTGCAGATTGGACCCTGATGTAAGGGGGCTGCTGATGGGACTCTGATGTAGGGGCTGTTGATGGGACTCTGATGGAAGGGGGCTGCTGATGGGACTCTGAGGTAAGGGGGCTGCTGATGGGTCTCTGATGTAAGGGGCTGCTGATGGGACTCTGATCTAAGGGGCTGCTGATGGAACTCTGATGTAAGGAGCTTGTGATGGGACTCTGATGTAAGGGGGCTGGTGATGGGACTTTGATGTAAGGGGCTGCTGATGGGACTTTTATGTAAGGGACTGTTGATGGGACTCTGATGTAAGGGTGCTGGTGATGGGATATTGATGTAAGGGGCTGCTGATGGGACTCTGATGTAAGGGACTGTTGATTGGACTTTGATGTAAGGGGCTGGTGGTGGGACTTTGATGTAAGGGGATTCTGATAGGACTCTGATGTGATGGGACTCTGATGTAAGGGGACTGGTGATGGGACTTTGATGTAAGGGGCTGCTGATGGGACTCTGATGTAAGGGACTGTTGATTGGACTTTGATGTAAGGGGCTGGTGGTGGGACTCTGATGTAAGGGGCTGCTGATGGGACTCTGATGTAAGGGGCTGCTGATGGGACTCTGATGTAAGGGGCTGCTGATTGGACTCTTATGTAAGGGGGCTGTTAATGGTACCCTGATGTATGGGGGCTGATGATGGGACTCATGTTGGGGGCTGGTGATGGGACTTTCTGATGTAAGGGGCAGCTGATTGGATGCTGATGTAAGGGGCTGATGATGGGACTCTGATGTAAGGGGCTGGTGATGGGACTTTCTGATGAAAGGGGCCGCTGATTGGACTCTGATGTAAGGGGCTGCTGATGGGACTCTGATGTTAGGGGCTGTTGATGGGAACCTGATGTAAGGGGGATGGTGATGAGACTCTCTGTAAGGGGCTGCTGATGGGACTCTGATGTAAGGGGATTCTGATGGGTTTCTGATGTAAGGGGCTGCTGAGGGGACTCTGATGTAAGGGGCTGGTAATGGAACTTTGATGTAAGGGGCTGCTGATAGGACTCTGATGTAAGAGGCTGTTGATGGGACTCTGAGGTAAGGGGGTGCTGATGGGACTCTGATGTAAAAGGCTGCTTAGGGGACTCTGATGTAAGGGGCTTGTGATGGGAGTCTTAAGTAAGGGGCCGCTGATTGGACTCTGATGTAAGGGGCTGCAGATGGGACTCTGAAGTAAGGGGCTGTTGATGGGAACCTGATGTAAGGGGGCTGGTGATGAGACTCTCTTTAAGGGGCTGCTGATGGGACTCTGATGTAAGGGGATTCTGATGGGTTTCTGATGTAAGGGGCTCCTGATGGGACTCTGATGTAAGGGGCCTGTTATGGGACTCTGATGTAAGGGGCTGGTGATGGGACTCTGATGTAAAAGGCTGCTTAGGAGACTCTGATGTAAGGGGGCTGGTGATGGGAGTCTTAAGTAAGGGGCCGCTGATTGGACTCTGATGTAGGGGGCTGCTGAATGGACTCTGATGTAAGGGGTTTCTGATGGGACTCTGATGTAAAAGTCTGTTGATGGGAGCCTGATGTAAGGGGGCTAGTGATGAGACTCTGTAAGGGACTCCTGATGGGACTCTGAAGTAAGGGGCTGCTTATGGGACACTCTGATGTGAAGGGCTGTTGATGGGACACTCTGATATAAGGGGCTGCAGATTGGACTTTGATGTAAGGGGGCTATGGGGGTTAGTGGGCTGTTGATGGGACGCTGATGTAAGGGACTATTGATGGGACTCTGATGTAAGGGAACTGGTGATGGGACTTTGATGTAAGGGGCTGGTGGTGGGACTCTGATGTAAGGGGGCTGATGATGGGACTCTGATGTAAGGAGCTTGTGATGGGACTTTGATGTAAGGGGCTGCTGATGGGACTCTGATGTAAGGGACTGTTGATTGGACTTTGATGTAAGGGGCTGGTGGTGGGACTTTGATGTAAGGGGATTCTGATAGGACTCTGATGTGATGGGACTCTGATGTAAGGGGACTGGTGATGGGACTTTGATGTAAGGGGCTGCTGATGGGACTCTGATGTAAGGGACTGTTGATTGGACTTTGATGTAAGGGGCTGGTGGTGGGACTCTGATGTAAGGGGCTGCTGATGGGACTTTGATGTAAGGGGATTCTGATAGGACTCTGATGTAAGGGGCTGGTGATGGGACTCTGATGTAAGGGGCTGGTGATGGGACTCTGATGTAAGGGGCTGGTGATGGGACTCTGATGTAAGGTCCTGCTGATTGGACTCTGATGTAAGGGGCTGCCGGTGGGACTCTAATGTAAGAGGCTGCTGATTGGACTCTGATGTAAGGGGACAGGTGATGAGACTTTGTAAGGGGCTGGTGATGGGATTCTGATGTAAGGGGTTTCTGATAAGACTCTGATGTAAGGGGCCGCTGATTGGACTCTGATGTAAGGGGCCGCTGAATGGACTCTGATGTAAGGGACTGCTGATGGGACTCTGAAGTAAGGGGTTGCTGATGGGACTCTGATGTAATGGGTTAATGGGTTTCTGATGGGACTCTGATGTAAGGGGCTGTTGATGGGAGACTGATGTAAGGGGGCTGGTGAGGAGACTCTGTAAGGGGCCTGTGATGGGACTCTGATTTAAGGGGCTAGTGATGGGACACTCTGATGTAAAGGGCTGACGATGGGACACTGATATAAGGGGCTGCAGATTGGACTCTTATGTAAGGGTGCTGCTGATGTGACTCTGATGTAGGGGACTGTTAATGGGACGCTGATGCAAGGGGCTGGTGATTGGACACTCTGATGTAAGGGGCCTGTGATGGGACTCTGATGTAAGGGGCTGCTGATGGGACCAGGATGTAAGGGGGCTGCAGATTGGACCCTGATGTAAGGGGGCTGCTGATGGGACTCTGATGTAGGGGCTGTTGATGGGACTCTGATGGAAGGGGGCTGCTGATGGGACTCTGAGGTAAGGGGGCTGCTGATGGGTCTCTCATGTAAGGGGCTGCTGATGGGACTCTGATCTAAGGGGCTGCTGATGGAACTCTGATGTAAGGAGCTTGTGATGGGACTCTGATGTAAGGGGGCTGGTGATGGGACTTTGATGTAAGGGGCTGCTGATGGGACTTTTATGTAAGGGACTGTTGATGGGACTCTGATGTAAGGGTGCTGGTGATGGGATATTGATGTAAGGGGCTGCTGATGGGACTCTGATGTAAGGGACTGTTGATTGGACTTTGATGTAAGGGGCTGGTGATGGGACTTTGATGTAAGGGGATTCTGATAGGACTCTGATGTGATGGGACTCTGATGTAAGGGGACTGGTGATGGGACTTTGATGTAAGGGGCTGCTGATGGGACTCTGATGTAAGGGACTGTTGATTGGACTTTGATGTAAGGGGCTGGTGGTGGGACTCTGATGTAAGGGGCTGCTGATGGGACTCTGATGTAAGGGGCTGCTGATGGGACTCTGATGTAAGGGGCTGCTGATTGGACTCTGATGTAAGGGGGCTGTTAATGGTACCCTGATGTATGGGGGCTGATGATGGGACTCATGTTGGGGGCTGGTGATGGGACTTTCTGATGTAAGGGGCAGCTGATTGGATGCTGATGTAAGGGGCTGATGATGGGACTCTGATGTAAGGGGCTGGTGATGGGACTTTCTGATGAAAGGGGCCGCTGATTGGACTCTGATGTAAGGGGCTGCTGATGGGACTCTGATGTTAGGGGCTGTTGATGGGAACCTGATGTAAGGGGGATGGTGATGAGACTCTCTGTAAGGGGCTGCTGATGGGACTCTGATGTAAGGGGATTCTGATGGGTTTCTGATGTAAGGGGCTGCTGAGGGGACTCTGATGTAAGGGGCTGGTAATGGAACTTTGATGTAAGGGGCTGCTGATAGGACTCTGATGTAAGAGGCTGTTGATGGGACTCTGAGGTAAGGGGGTGCTGATGGGACTCTGATGTAAAAGGCTGCTTAGGGGACTCTGATGTAAGGGGCTTGTGATGGGAGTCTTAAGTAAGGGGCCGCTGATTGGACTCTGATGTAAGGGGCTGCTGATGGGACTCTGAAGTAAGGGGCTGTTGATGGGAACCTGATGTAAGGGGGCTGGTGATGAGACTCTCTTTAAGGGGCTGCTGATGGGACTCTGATGTAAGGGGATTCTGATGGGTTTCTGATGTAAGGGGCTCCTGATGGGACTCTGATGTAAGGGGCCTGTTATGGGACTCTGATGTAAGGGGCTGGTGATGGGACTCTGATGTAAAAGGCTGCTTAGGAGACTCTGATGTAAGGGGGCTGGTGATGGGAGTCTTAAGTAAGGGGCCGCTGATTGGACTCTGATGTAGGGGGCTGCTGAATGGACTCTGATGTAAGGGGTTTCTGATGGGACTCTGATGTAAAAGTCTGTTGATGGGAGCCTGATGTAAGGGGGCTAGTGATGAGACTCTGTAAGGGACTGCTGATGGGACTCTGATGTAAGGGACTCCTGATGGGACTCTGAAGTAAGGGGCTGCTTATGGGACACTCTGATGTGAAGGGCTGTTGATGGGACACTCTGATATAAGGGGCTGCAGATTGGACTTTGATGTAAGGGGGCTATGGGGGTTAGTGGGCTGTTGATGGGACGCTGATGTAAGGGACTATTGATGGGACTCTGATGTAAGGGAACTGGTGATGGGACTTTGATGTAAGGGGCTGGTGGTGGGACTCTGATGTAAGGGGGCTGATGATGGGACTCTGATGTAAGGAGCTTGTGATGGGACTTTGATGTAAGGGGCTGCTGATGGGACTCTGATGTAAGGGACTGTTGATTGGACTTTGATGTAAGGGGCTGGTGGTGGGACTTTGATGTAAGGGGATTCTGATAGGACTCTGATGTGATGGGACTCTGATGTAAGGGGACTGGTGATGGGACTTTGATGTAAGGGGCTGCTGATGGGACTCTGATGTAAGGGACTGTTGATTGGACTTTGATGTAAGGGGCTGGTGGTGGGACTCTGATGTAAGGGGCTGCTGATGGGACTTTGATGTAAGGGGATTCTGATAGGACTCTGATGTAAGGGGCTGGTGATGGGACTCTGATGTAAGGGGCTGGTGATGGGACTCTGATGTAAGGGGCTGGTGATGGGACTCTGATGTAAGGTCCTGCTGATTGGACTCTGATGTAAGGGGCTGCCGGTGGGACTCTAATGTAAGAGGCTGCTGATTGGACTCTGATGTAAGGGGACAGGTGATGAGACTTTGTAAGGGGCTGGTGATGGGATTCTGATGTAAGGGGTTTCTGATAAGACTCTGATGTAAGGGGCTGCTGATGGGACTCTGATGTAAGGGGGCTGTTAATGGTACCCTGATGTATGGAGGCTGATGATGGGACTCTGATGTTGGGGGCTGTTGATGGGACACTGATGTAAGGGGCTGATGATGGGACACTGTGATGTAAGGGGCTGATGATGGGACTCTGATGTTAGGGGCTGGTGATGGGACTTTCTGATGTAAGGGGCTGCTGATTGGACTCTGATGTAAGGGGCTGCTGATGGGACTCTGATGTAAGGGGGCTGGTAATGGGACTCTGATGTAAGGGACAGCTGATGGGACTCTTAAGTAAGGGGTTGCTGATGGGATTCGGATAATCCTCATACATGCAAGTAATAATATTTAAGCATGCAGAGATTTAAATTAAATGCTTGTGGGTCAAAGTCTGTGTTGACCTCTTCGCCAGGCAATAACAAGGCGTTGTTTTGGTCCCCTACTTAGTCTGTGTGAGAGCTCACACAGATTTAAACTATTACTAAACCTAAAAACATTTTTAACCTTAATGCCTTGCTTGAATTAAGGTAAAAAAATGTTTTCAGTTTCCCTGTGCCCCCCTTCCCTGTGTGAAGGGGAAGAGAGGGGAGAAGAGATCAGCTCTGTAAACGGCTGCATCTTTTCTCCTCTTACTTCCTTTTTACACTGCATTCAAGCAGCAGCAGGAGCCATTGGCTCTTGCTGCTGTCAATCAGAGGAAGTGGAGTGTGAGGACTACCTCTCCCCATAGCCAGCGGCTGGCTATGCTAGTCCCACAGAAAAAGAGGAGGAGCCAAGATCGCTGCCAGGGACCCCAGAAGAGGAGGATCAGGGCTACGGATCAGGGCTATGCTGAGCAATACCACTGCACAGAGTAGGTAAGTATAACATGTTTGTTATTTTAATAATAAAAAAGAGAGTTTAGTAACACTTTAAGGGCAGTTTCTCTTTAGCTCTTGTGCTGTGATATGAATTAATGATGTACAGCTAATCTGGAACATTTAATTATTCCTCTTTTGTACCCAACAGATAAATGAGGAATTCAAGAGAATTACGGCCAGAAGCCTTGAGTCCACCTTTATGGTAAAACTTGACTATTGAACCCCAAAACTGATGAACATAGTATTATCACGAGGAGGAGCTGCTGGAATGAGAATCAAGCAAATCAAAGACATGCTTCTTCTGGTATGGCAATTGTTTAGATTTATCTCTTATGCCCCGTACACACGGTCGGACTTTGTTCGGACATTCCGACAACAAAATCCTAGGATTTTTTCCGACGGATGTTGGCTCAAACTTGTTTTGCCTACACACGGTCGCACAAAGTTGTCGGAATTTCCGATCGACAACAACGCGGTGACGTCAAGCACGTACGACGAGACTAGAAAAGGCCAGTTCAGAACCAAGCGCAGCACCCTTTGGGCTCCTTTTGCTAATCTCGTGTTAGTAAAAGTTTGGTGAGAGACGATTCGCGCTTTTTCAGACTCGTGGCTTTCAGATCGTTTTCTGCCGTTCAGTTTGTGCTTGTGGGTTTGTATCTGCTCTTCAGTGCGTGCAGTCAGTTCGTATCAGAGTTTTCTGTGTGATCTTGCCTGCTCGTTGCTGTTTTTCAGGTCGCTCTTCACAGGCCTTGCTGTTCTTCAGTGCGTTCTGTTACTTCGTTCTGAGCAGCCGACCGTTTTCTAGCCATGTTTCGTATGCGTACTCCTCGTAGAGTTCGTGCTGTGCGGGGGCTTGGTGTTGGGGTCCTGACCTTGACACAAGTCCAGTCCATGAACAGGGTGGGGAGGAGTTCATGGACCAAGAATTGGTTGCTTCAGCGTGACCAGTTCTCTCATATGCCTTTGCTCCATGAGATCCGTGAGAATAATCCTGATGATTTCAGGAACTTTCTCCGGATGACGGACCCCGTATTTCACCGTTTGTTGGCTTCGCTGACCCCCTGTATTAGCAGGCAGGATACCCGCATGAGGCAAGCCATCACTCCGGAGCAGAGGTTGGTCGCTACCTTGCGGTATTTGGCCACAGGGAGAAGCCTGCAGGACCTCAAGTTCTCGACAGGCATCTCCCCCCAGGCTCTGGGGATCATTATCCCAGAGACCTGTTCTGCCATCATACAGGTCCTTCAGAAGGAGTATATGAAGGTAAGATTTTTATCCTTTAATATCACATTTTTTTGTATTGAATGTTTGATAATATATTGTATTTCTTTCCTCATTCCCTAATTACCATGATTGTAATATGCTGTGAATTTCCTCTTTGTCCTCATGCATGCTGGATTTTTATGTAATTATTATTTTAGGTCCTTCCTACATATTTGACCTTCAATAACCTCTCCAGCATGGTGTCTCCTGCCCTATATTCACCTCATGTAGTTACTTAACAATGTATTTTATCAGCTCCATAGTAGTGCTTTACCCCAAACACCCCCTAAAATGTTTTGAAATGTTATTTTTGATTTAAATTCAGGCAGAGGGCCAGAGGCTTTTTTTTGTGGTGTCCCCAAATTTTTGGTAACGCTCCCTCCCCCCAACTGCTAAGTCAGCTGATCCCAATTCTCTATCCTCAATCATCTATCTGCTGACTTTGCCAAACCCATACACACTATACCCATCTCTTTACTGGTCAGATTTATGGATGAATTCCCCAAAGCATGTAGTGCAAGGGCCTGCCTGTATACTTTACAATGGTACTGTTTAAAGTTCTTGTATCCTATTATGATCTTGATAGGTAATAGCAGAATGTACAAATGTGCTCAAATGTGTACAGTGTGTATTTATATCTTTGTATTATGACACTTCTTACCTGTCCAGTGGGCTGCCAATAGTGTAACTAAGGAGGGGCTGTTCCAAGTAATACCCTGTATTTAGGCATTCATGTCTCAATGAAGTGAAGAGGGTTACCTGTCCAAGAGTTCCCCCCCCTATAATGTTAGAAATGGCCCATGAGAGGGGGAATATGATAGGTGTACCTTATACTTTGTTGTTGTTAAATTCCCCTTAATAAATGCTATCTGGAGGTTGACCCATAATGTTTGTGTCTAATCTGCTTGCCAGGTTTCTGTGAAAAAATAGTAATGTTTATTGTTTTTTCCTCAACAGTTTCCTTCCACGCCACAGGAATGGCAGACTGTGGCCTCCCACTTTGCCCAGCGGTGGGACTTTCCTAACTGCGGAGGGGCAATTGATGGGAAACACGTCCACATCGTCCCACCACCCAACTCGGGGTCGTACTATTATAATTACAAGGGGTTTAATAGTATAGTGATGTTGGCGGTGGTGTCGGCTAATTACGACTTCTTGTATGTGGACGGATGTCCGATGGTGGAGTGATCGCCCAGATGGAGTTCTACAGGCGTCTCCAGAATGGCAGCTTGGACTTGCCACCTCCAGAGGACAATGTTGAAGGTCTCCCATTTGTGTTCGTTGCTGATGAAGCGTTTGCGCTGGGGGACCACCTGATGCGGCCATTCCCGATGAGGACCCTCACCCCGGAACAGAGGGTTTTTAATTACCGGCTGGCCAGAGCCCGAAGAGTGGTGGAGAACACATTGGGAATCCTGGCCAGCCGGTTCCGATTATTTCTGACACCCATCCATATGGCGGAGTATAAACTGAACCATATAATACTTGCCTGCTGTGTTCTCCATAATTTTTTAAGAAAACATTCAGCAAACTATGCTGACTCAGTTGGGCCTGAGGCCGGAAATCCAAATCCATCAACACTGATGGCGCTTGAAAGTGGCCGTCCTGGCTTGCCCTCCCTGAGTGCCCGTGATGTCCGGTTACGCTACCTGGAGTTCTTTGCGGGTAGGGGGGCTATCAATATGCCAGACAATCTGTGAAAACTTTTTAAAATAAAAAACAACCAAAAAAAATTCTTTGTGGACATTTACTGCTTGTGTTTCTTTTAGCTGACCCTGACAGAAATGTGTTGAGTGCAGAAAATGTCGTGATTGGGTAACCTTATAAAAACTGTGTTGGCTGGTAATTCCTAAATGCAAAAACACATTTCACTACAAGTGCACTTGCAACTGCACTGAACCTGCACTTGTAGTGCAAAGTGTATTTTCCCTTAGGAAATAACCCCCATTTTTGCATAAAACAACAATTACATCACCCCAAAAGTGTTGTAGTGTTGAGACAATAATCCACACATTATTGATTAAGCCACTTTTTTATAGCTGCACAATCACATGTGCATTTACGAAAGGTTTTTAAAACAAACCAACATGTTTGTTGTATAACAATGTTTGCAGTAGCATTATGAAAAATCAATATAACCATTTCAGATAAAACAGGCCTGTGTAAAACCAACAAGAAAGCCAAAAAACTTGAACTTACAAAGTTCACATTAGGTAAAATCTGAAGGCTATATCAGACATCAGTATTTAGGAACTGGGTTTGATATAGCGTTCAGATGGGGGGAAATCACCCCTGGAAAAGCCAAATTTGGAAGATGCACACAAATTTACGAATGTCAACATGTGCTATCTGCCATCAGGGGGGATCAAGGGATGTGTTTTGGGGGAGCAAGCCCTTCCTCAACGCGACTTTAGAATTGAGGAAGGGTTTGCACCCCCAAAATGCGTCCATTGATCTCCCGTGATGGCAGATAGCACATGTTGGCACACTGTGTGCATCCTCCAAATTTGGCTTTTCAAAACATTGAAAAAAATTTGAAAAGATTGGACCACAATAAAACAAGTTATTTTGTGGGGTTTAAATTCGCCCCAAAACATCAATGATGTTATTATTTTTTTTAATAACATCATTGATTTGTTGCTGTATGTTGTGCAATTCGAGATTACATCCCATGATCTCCCCGATCAGGATCTGGGCACTTTCAGAAGTAAAGCGTTCTCTCTCCCTCACATCACGATCACCTAAAAAGAGATAAAGAACCAAAAAAAAGGTCTCAAAAATCTGCCACCATCCATCTCTTTTACCTGAGCCTGTGGTTGCAGACACTCACCTGTTGTGGTGCCAATCTCCACCACATCTTCTTCTTCCTCCTGCTCTTCTTCTTGTGTTGGTATTTCCCCTTCTTCCAGAGGTGGGGGGTCTCTGGTCTCCTGGGATGAGGGGTGTCCTCCGAGTCTTTTCTCCCCTATGTAAAACAAAAATGGTATACTTAGCACACAGATATTTGATGGCAGAACTAGAACTAGGAAACATTGCTTGGAAGTGGGGTACAATTGTCTATTTTAGCCGAGTTCCAAGATGTATTTTTTTTATTGCCCTTTGTCAAGCTGCAATACTTTACCGGTTTAGTACAAACTTCACAGATGGGGACCCCCCTATAGTATACACTGGAGTACCTGTGTGGCCCCCTAATAAAAATGGTGTTCTTGTGTCCCACACTAGTGCTCCAGTGTCCAGATGTGAAAACAGCTGCTGAGTGTCCTCTCCTTACACACAATCTAGCTGGCATTTCATTCTAGTAACAAACCCATCTACACAAACAAATATTTGGCATCCAAGTAGGCCCCCAAAAATGTGTGAAAATGCATATGGCCTCAACAATGGTGTTCTAGAGGCTGAAAGAAAAATGTTTGATACGAACGAATAATGTGCCCATGAACATTAAAGTTGACCTTTGGAAACGTTACAACTAATCAAAGCATATGGAGCAGAACGAACGTAATAAAGACATAAAGAATAGGAACACAGCACAACTACTTACTTTTTTGCAGCACTCTCCGGATCTTTCGGTACTGCTCTGGCTCTCTCAACTTCAGGTCCGACCACCGCTTCCTGAGCTGATCTTTAGACCTTCGTACCCCGAAATTCCGCTCTAGACTCCTGACCACTTTACCAATGATTTTGGCCTTTCGGATGTTGGGGTGGGGGTAAGGCCCATATTTTCCGTCATAGTCGGACTTCCTCATGATGTCGACCATCTCCAACATCTCCCCAAACGACATATTGGTGGCCTTAAAACGTCTCCTTCTGGATCGGGACGTGCCTGGATCCGCCCTTTCCTCCTCCTCCTCGTTGCTACAATTAGCCCGCACCTGCTGTATGTCCGCCATCATGCTCTTCCCCCACTGCGCCGAACGAAAAGGGGCGGGGAATACACTAGAAAGAACGTCAGGGGCGGGCGGAGTTACACACATGCGCAGTGTATATAAAGCGTAACACACGTGCGTATTACGTTTGATCTGTGAGCGGAGGAAGGAGCATTGAACGCGGCGATCGTAAGAACGAAGGTAAGAGACAAACTTGGGCCTATACTGCTTCTATAGATTGAGGCCTATATTGTAACAAGATTAGGAGAGTTTGGTCTGACATTAGGCTTTGTCTTGTGTTGTGTCTTGCAGTGAACATGGATATGGTACTGAAAGAAGATACTGACTTCATGTCAGTCTTCATTGATATGCTAAGGGAGCTGCCCTGTCTGTGGGAGATTACCCACCCCCATTACAAGAACCAAGCAAAGAGGAAGGCAGCACTGGAGCAATTGTGTGAAATTGTGAAGCAGGTGATCCCCACGGCAGACATCACCTATTTAAAGATCTTCATTGGTGGCCTGAGGAGCACATATCTGAGGGAGCGCAGGAAAGTCCTGGATTCACAGAGATCCGGAGCAGCAGATGACATCTATGTCCCCAGGATGTTGTACTATGACAGGCTGCATTTTCTGGCAGGCCAGACTGAACCCGGTCCATCACTCTCCAGTCTTCCTTCCACACTTCCTTCCCGTCCGGCTGAGGCTTCTGACGCCCAACCTGGGCCTTCCAGGCCACATGTGGAGGAGCCCAGATTGAGCCAGGTATAGCATTCCTCTAAATATTTCTGCTTGTCCAATCAATGATGTTAACTAGATGTTAGTTTGGAGTACTAATTTAGGATTGTGATTGATGATGCAAAAACTAAAACCATGACCCTTTTTCATACACAGGGAAGTCTCAGCCAGGAGGTGGCCGGGCCGAGCAGGCTGGCTGATGTGCAGGTCCCTCCACCCCCGGTGAAAACAGAAAGTGGCAGTAGGAGGAGTACCCTGGAGGAGGCGGCTATCAGATTTTTTTGTAGGGCTACTGAGGTCCTGGGAGCACCCCACACCAGGCAGGAGAACATTGGTGCATTCATTGCATATAAAATGCAGAGGATGGAGGAGGGCCAAAAAGCCATGTGTGAGGCTGACGTACCTTTATACATACCTCACTTATATATTTAATGATACATAAGTGATTAAAACCTTTTATCTATATATGAATCAACCCATGAAATTAAGAACGAATGATATCTGTTCGAAAAGGGTAACAATCTAATTTATTTAAACTTACTATTGTACAGAAAAGAAACTTGTGGTAATATGAGATTAGCAACTATAACATAAATGATATAACCTTAAAAACAACAATGTTACCAATGATAATAAATATTGCTATAATGGTCATACCCATGCTATCAAGAGATTAATAAGGTATAAATCCTACGATAGAAAAGGTTACAGGAAAGAAAAGAGACATAGAGATACATTGTATGGAGAAGTCTTACGTAACCATCCTGCATCTAGACCGTCCGCCGAAGAGAGCCCTGGGCAGTGATCTGTGTTGCAATATATACACATTTGTAACCCCCCCTTCCATATGCTAAGGCATTGCCACATTCTTTCAAGGGTGGGGGGTTGCACCTAACACTTGGCCAACTGGAGGTCTTTACATGTCATAAACCCCTCTCTGCCCAACCCTATTTAAGTGAAACAAGTTTGGTAACAATACTACTCCCAGTCGGCCTCACATCCCCCAAGTGATTCCCTTCAAGGGACAATACATCTATAAACCAGGTGGTAAACTGACACTATAAACAAAGCTTAAACCAGAGCTGTTTAATATGTCAGCTGTTCTCAGAATGTCCAGGCAATTTCCTGACACACTGCTTTAAGTCATATTGCATGTCCATTTATGAATGTTGATTATCATTGAAGGTAAAAAATCATAGGTCTCACATTTCCACATCAGAGGCCCTCATATCAGAGGCTCTGGAGAAAGGTGTGAGGGCCCAAATTACACCTGACACACACCTTTGTGATGGTCCTCCTCCTCCTCCTGCAGGTCCTCCTCCTCCTCCTCCCTCTCCTCCAGGTCCCCCCAGTCCTCCTCCAGGTCCCCCCAGTCCTCCTCCTCCTCCAGGTCCTACTCCTCCTCCTGCCACATCTACAACTGCACAGCGACAGCCGGGAAGGAAGTGTGAAAGGAAGACCAGAGAGTGAGGACCCTGGATCCAGTCTGGTCGGCCAAAAAATGCAGCCTCTTGTGGTACCACAGCCTGGGGACACTGATGTCATCTGCTGCTATCCCGATCTCTGTGAATCCCGGACCAGACTGCCCTCCCTCACATATGGACTCCTCAGGCCACCAATATTGAGCTTTAAGAATTGATGTCTGCCGTGGGGGTCCCAGGCTTCACTAATTTCTCATGTTGATCCAGTGTTGCCTTCCTCTTTGTTTGGTTCTGATACCTTAATAAAGGATTTTTGTTTTGAATTATACTCTCCTATGTGTTTTACTTCAAAAATGATGGTTTGTTTGTGAGGATTCAGGTACATTTCTAATATACAATGTGAAATGAACAAGGGTCGCCAACAACAAAAAATCTCATTTAGATTAAATAATAAAAGATATCAATGGTGTGGGGGTAACTTGCCACACAAAACACACACCAAAAATATTCTGGAGTAAAAATAAAAATAACATTGAACAAAGATCAGCCTTGGAAAAAATACAAACATTAAAGAAAAAAAAAGGCTTAAAAAAAAAAAAACATAAAAAATATAAAACTGTCAGATGTGACAACTAATAACAATATATTGAGGGAATCCCACTAAAAAAACACAAATAAAAGTTTGTGAGAAGTGTGTGTGAATATGAGCAGCAAAACTACTTAATTCTTGTCACATTATAAAGAAGAAGAGAGTGCGCTGTATTAAACCATTTTTTACATTGCAGCGTGACGAAAGTGCTGTATCCATTCCGAACGCTAAGTTTACCAGAACGAGCTGTCCCGTGTCGGAATTTCTTCTGAGCATGCGTGGCACTTTGTGCGTCGGAACAGGCCACACACGGTCGGAATTGACGCGATCGGATTTTGTTGTCGGAAAATTTTATCGCCTGCTCTCCAACTTTGTGTGTCGGAAAATCCGATGGAAAATGTCCGATGGCGCCCACACACGGTCGGAATTTCCGACAACACGCTCCGATCGGACATTGTCCATCGGAAAATCCGACCACGTGTACGGGGCATTAAAAGAAAGTGATAGTAAATGCTTGTTGTTTATTTTTACCTACAAGTAGGCTTATAATAAAGCTTACCTATAGGTAAAATCAATAGCTCCTAAATGTGCGTGGGAGTGATACCATCATGGCATGCCAATCAGGAAGGAAGACCGGGTGAGGATGGAAGCATTTGCAGCATTGACAGCACGTCGCTGGAGGGCTTAGTTTTAAGGTAAGTCTTTCATAATGTGCTAGTATTCAATACATGCTACCATATTTTGATATTGCCTTGCCAGAGGGAAACTTTTTTTTTCATAGTCTTTACTACTTGAAGGTTGTTGGTTGTCACCCATTCATATTTTATTTATTAAAGTAGTTTTAAAAACAGAAGGTTTTTTCACATTACTGCATTATCTGCATTAAGGCACAAAATAACCTTCTTTGCATGAGATCCCCTCTCCAGCCCCCCCAAATACTTACCTCAGCCCAATTTTGATCCAGCACTGTGCGTGAGAGCATCATGGCTTCTCTCTATCTCTCTTCACTGGCTCCGTGACAGCAGCTGGAGCCATTGGCTGCCACTGATGTCAATCACAGCCAGTGAGAAGAGACCGGGGACAGGGCCGAGTTGTGTGTCAATGGACGCACAGAGCAAAGAGCCCGGCTTGGGAGCGAGCCCACATGAGTGCCCCCATAGCTAGTGGTTTTACTATGGGGGCATTCAGAAGGGGGGGAGCCGGTAGCTCCAGCTTGGGACCCTAGAAGAGGAGGAGGATTGGGGCTACTCTATGCAAAACCATTGTACAGAGCAGGTAAGTATAACATGTTTGTCACAGCATTTTAAAAATGTAAACATTTTAGCTGTCCAATTACTTTAATGGCTTTTCCCCGGATTCTTTTTATACCATTTTTCTTCATTAGCACAATACAGTTGAAACACGCAGAGAAGTAGCCATCCGCTGCCTTATCGTGTACCTTGGAGAGAGGGAGGAAGACCTCTTCAAGGAGTTTAGCGTAAGTAAACAGAACATATTACGAAAACACTGAAACATGCTGTATATGAACCGCTCTCAGTAGTCTCTGTATCTATTCAAATATTCAATTATTGAACTTAAGCTGATAATTATTGATTACTTAAAACATTTTTTTAGTTACGATAAAGACAAAAATGGAAGGCACGCACACCTAGTGCATTACCAATGACAATTTAATTAATAAAAATCCATAAAAAGTGGGTACTCACAAAGCACAAATCTCAATTGAGCCATAAAAAACAGTGTGTAGACATGTGCTGTCGCGTTTCAGGGGCACTCCCCCTTCCTCAGCCTAGCTCTGAGGAAAGGGGTGTGCCCCCGAAACCTGTCAGCTATACCCTGTGTTGTGTTCCTGCACATGTCCTCACACTGTGTGTGTTTTTATGGCTCAATTGAGATTTGTGCTTTGTGAGTACCCACTTTTTATGGATTTTTTTAAATTAAATTGTCATTGATAATGCACTAGGTGTGCGCGCCTTCCATTTTTCATAGTTTCATATTTTCCCTTGGATCACCCCATCTGAGAAAGGCAGCATCCACCCAGTCTTGGGATACCTTTGTCCCCCGTTACCCTTCACCTCAGAAGGCCCCTTAGTTGCCTGAGTACCTTTTGGCAACCGATGATAATTATGGGCAAAACTTCAAAACTAAGACTTTGGGATAAACCATAAATTCCATTTCCTCTTCAATCTCAGTTTTCTTGGAGAATTATTGTACAAATAGATGAATATAAATACTTTAATGGTATTATCATACCATCAAAACATCTTACAAATATATTATACAAACTAACATGACCAAAACATCAAACAACAACAAAAACAACAACACATAGACATCATATATTAAAACCTTATTATGTTGCGTTTAGGTTCTACTCTGGTTCCCATTAAACCTACAAGTTTCCTATTGATTCCCTGAAGATCCTCCGGGGAGCCCATGTCTGACGGCATTTTTCATATATATCCAATTCATGTGCCAGGAGGGTCTCCATCCTCTCAATAAAATCCATTTCCATTACCCATTCATTTACTGATGGAGATTGTAGTGATCGCCAATGTCGTGGAATAACCACGACATTGGCGATCACTACAATCTCCCGCTATCAACCAGTGTCAGAGCAGACCCTTTTTAATATTTTTAAATGGGCCTGGTAAGATGGACAACAGGGTAATTTCATCAATTTCATTTAATGCAAATGTGTTTTAGATATGAACTCGTCAGCAGAGTAAATTATAGGCATTAACCCTCAAAACACAGTACATACAGTCAAAAGCAAAAGTGAGACCCCATACACACTATTAGATTTTTGTCTTCAGATTTTCCAAAACCATATAATATGAGGTCAAACTTTAAGAGTTTCAATTTGTATGCATCAGGCCGGCCCTTCCATTACATGGTTTTGCCAAATCTAAAAACAAATATCTGCAGAAACTCTAATAGTGTGTAAGGGGCTTAAGAACCATTTGGAATGGCTTGGTTTTCTACAAAAATAGATCATATAATGTAATACAATCTTCATCTAAAGCCTCGTACACGCGATCATCTTTTTCCGAATGGGAATTGTGTGATGACAGACTGTTGGCCTAACATCTGACCGTTTGTATGCTCCATCAGACAATTGTTGTCCAACTTTCGGCCGACAAATATTGGATGGCAGGCTTATACATTTTCTGCGGACAACGGTCTGTTGTCGCATTTTCCTATCGTGTGTACACAAGTCCGTCAGACAAAAGTCCAAAGTACAAACACGTATGCTCGGAAGCAATGCTCACCAAACACAACATTAGCAGAAGGTGCCAAATGGGTGGCGCTAAAGAGCTGAAAACCCACGTAGTACATCACTACGTTAGTGTTTGTTGGCCGACAATTGTGTGCCGTTTGTATGCAAGACAGGTTCCTGGCCAAGGTCGTTCGGACAAAAGTCTGACGCTTTGCCTGCGAAAAATCTGATTGTGCGTACAAACTAAGCTTTAGTCACAAATATAGACAAACACAATGTGCTTAAGCTAATACCCAACAGAAAAGCTGTGGCATTCCAGAGGCTTCAAGGAGCCATTGACAGCAGACATCCTAAGAATATGGCTGAGCTGACGCTGCTCTGTGAGGAAGAATGGTCTTCATAAACAATATGCAGATACTGGAAGAAATTGTTTAACGTAAATAAGGTAGCTTCAACTAGTTATTAGATGATCGAAGGGTTCACTTAATTTTTCACCTTTGGCTGTTTAGTGGGAGTATTCAATGTAGACAGATAAATGTATAATTGTTTGTGCTGTATTAGCTTAAGCACATTGGGGTTGATTTACTAATACCGGAGAGTGAGCTGTGCTCACTCCAATCATAGGCAGGCATAAATTGTACATTTTTATATTCACTGGCACATGATTGGGTATATAAAATGAGCCCAGTCTCACCTTATTCACTAAACTGAGTTAACATTCACTTGATCAGTGTGTATCCAATTTTGTGGGGTTGATTTACTAGAGAGGACAGAATCTTGTGCCAATTAGCTTATAACTTCAGCTTGTTCAATTAAGCTTTGATTTAAAAAATGGAACCTAATTGGTTTCTATGGGGAGCTGCACCAGGTTTTAGTAAATCAACCCCAGCTTAGCTGAAGTTTGTGTTATGCCGTGTACACACGAGCGGACTTTTTGACAGACTGAACTCCAAAGGACTTTTTGACAGGGTACCTACACACGATCACACCAAAGTCCGACTGATTTGAATGTGATGACGTACAACTGGACTAGAATAAGGAAGTTGTTAGCCAATAGCTGCCCTAGCGTCGTTTTTCGTCCGTCGGACTAGCATACAGATGAACGTATTTTTCGATAGGACCCGAGTCCGTCGGAAAGATTTGAAACATGTTCTATTTCTATGTCAATCGGAATTTTCGACAGAAAAGGTCAGATGAAGGTTCCATGAAGCCCACACACAATCGTAATGTCCGGTGGAATCGTTCCGTCTGACCTTTTCTGCCGGATAGTCCGCTCGTGTGTACGCGACATTACAGTTTTTTCCCCACATATATATTGATGCAACCTGTTCATTTAGCCAATTTGAATAACTGTGCATGTGTGTGTGTGCTGGTCTAAGGCAGACCACAGAGCAGTGATGGTGAACCTTGGCACCCCACATGTTTTGGAACTACATTTTCCATGATGTTTATACACTCTGCAGTGTTGTTGAGCATCATGGGAAATGTAGTTCCAAAACATCGGTGGTGCCAAGGTTCACCGTCACTGCCCTAGAGGATAACATTTTCTTTTCTGCTTCCCTCCCACAGAGCTATTGTGGGGAAGGGGGGTGGTTGGTTGGGATGCAGGGAACCGCCCCTGCTGATTATTGGTAGTGGCTAAAGCTGCTGGCAGTAATCACATGTAAAAATCCAACATGCTGGTTGTACTCAGGTCGATCGAAGGATTGCCTTTGGTAAATTCAGCCTGTCCATAGATTATTTGAATCTCAGCCAGTTCCTGCTAAACTGGACAAGATTTGAACTTTCTATGGCTGGCTTAAGACTTACAATAGAATAACCGGTGTTTCATTTGAACAACTTGTCATTTAGTGAAACAGTCTAAAAAGTCAGAAGTAATTGTACAATTCATTATCTTTAACAAGCTAACCTTTGTTTTAATTCCTTTTACAAGGACTTGGAAACGTTTGAAGCAGAGCTAAACTTGCAAATTATGAAAATTGCTATCATCGGTTACCAGGATATGACTATAAGACAGCAACCATTCTGGTTGAGGGAACCAAAATCCTGGAGAGATATAACATCCCAAGATGCTGTGCTATGCTGATGGGCACAATATATGCTCTGAATCTCTGCTATCCCAAGGAACTTAAATACACATTTGAAGTTTTTCAGAAACTGTTTCTTGAACTTGATGGAATGAAAGCCTGTTCTAAAGTAATGAGTCTCAAGCATAGTATTTTCTGAAGAACCTATGCATTCCACAGCATTGTCATATTGTTCTCTGATGGCATTTTGTATTGGAAATGTTTTTTTCAGTCAAAATAAAGATTTTTGCACATATACACTTGGAAGTGCAGTCGCTGTAGATCTGAGGGGTAGATCTGAAATTAGGGGGATCTCTGTTGATTTTATCATCCAAACATGTACAAGCAAAAATTCAGTTTTTTATTTTCCTTGCATGCCCCCCTCAGATCTACAGTGACTGGACTTGTAGTGCAAAGTGGATTTGCCTTTATAAAAAAAACCCTCTGTGTTTGCAGTAAAGGAAAATAAAAAAAAAACAGCATTTTAGCTTGCACATGATTGGATGATAAAATCAGCAGAGCTTCCCCTCATTTCAGATCTTTCCCTCAGATCTACAGCGACTGCACTTCCATGTGCACTTGCAGTGCAAAGTTGATTTGCTTTTAGTAAATAAACCCCATAGGCTGATTGTTTATTGTATTCTTTCGGAGGGACACTTTTCCTCTCTGCACCGCCAGAAAAGCGACGCTATAGCGGTGCATTGCGGCCAGTTTTAACCCATTTTCGGCTCCTACAGTGCCTCAAAGATGCAGCTAGCAGGATGTTTTTTACCGTCCTGCCAGCGCACCGTTCCAGTGTGAAAGCCCGAGGGAGTTAATTGAGCGGCTCTTTCAGGGCGCTTTGCAGGCACTATTTTTAGCGCTATAGCGCCTGCAAAGCGCCACAGTGTGAAAGTAGCCTTACTTTCCTTTGCATTTATGTATATGATGTTGGGCTCTGTACATTTCCTTTTGATATGTATGATGGTATTATTTTTCCATCCTGCTTTGTAAAACCCAAACGTTGCTTTATTATGACTTGCCTTTTTGCCTTTTTATGGAAATGTATATGTTGATAATATTATTTATTGTTTGCATACTAATAAAACAAAATAAAGATTACAAAAAAAATGAAATATGTACTTTTGGGGCCAGGTCACACCAGAATGCAGTGCAGGAAACCCACGTTCCATGAGTGTTTCCCACACCGTGTTCAAAATGCACTGCAGCTGTGTTCTGCAGTGGGTGTCATTATTAAGCTAATGACACCCCAAATGCAGATCACAAACGCAGTGTGTTTGCCCACACTGGATCGCATGGTACTGAAGTACCATGTGATCCGGTTGCAGTGAGTTTCCAATTGTAGATACACGACTTTTAGTGCAGTGCAATTTTAGCCCATCCTAAATACATGGTCTGAAAACGACCACCACAAAGAACTGTATGTGAATCGCATGTGAACATACAGCGCATTACTGTGCAATTCCCGGTGTGAGAAGGCCCTAAGTTTATTTGGCACTGTGGTTTTAAATACATTAGGCCTGATACATGGTACAAATCTTTATATTTGAAACATCTTTTCTATTTATGTTAACTTTAATATTTATGTTAAAAAAATTCAGCTGTTTTGTATAATAAAGTTAATTGTTTAACAATTGTGTTGTTGAATGAATTTATTTGTGAAAGCTAGTATAAAAACAAAGCTAAACACTAATACAGAAAATAACTTTGGACCAACTTGATTTTAGCTGTTTATTAAGCTAAAGAAAGTGTGCTCATAATTGTAGCAATTAAGTGCATGTGACTTAAAAATTTATTGTAGAAACTGGAAAAACTAATTGGAGCAACTTAATATTTGTGAGTACTCAACTTAAAAACATATGTTTATAATGCAAGTAATTAAGTAATGTAATTAAGTAATGCATTTATATCTAGAAGAAAAGCCAATTACCTCAACACAATGTAGGTTGTTGCTTTCACTTAATTTTTCCTGACATTGTCATAACTTAAAAAGCTTGATGCAAAACTGTTGCGTTAATTTTTTTTGTTGAGCCAAGGCATTCGTTTTTAGAGTGTAGCTTCATCATCCACAGTTCTATCATCCATAGTTCTATCATCTCTAGCTCTGTCATCTGTAGCTCTTTCATCTTTATATCTATCATCTCTAACTCTATTTTCTATAGCTCTATAATCTGTAGCTCTATCATCTCTAACTTTATCATCTCTATCCTTAACAGCTCTAGCGCTATCATCCCTATCTCTATCACATGTAGCTCTATCATTTCTAGCTCTACTATCTCTCATTCTATCATATTTATTTTTATCATCTCTATCTCTATTATCTCTAACTCCACATCTCTAGCTCTATCATCTCTAGCTCTATCTTCTCTAGCTCTATCATCTGTAGTCTATCATCTGTAGCTCTATCATCATGTAGCTCTAACTCTTTCAGCTCTACCTCTATCATCTCTCTATCTCTATCTCTGTAATCTCTATTATCTCAAACTCTATCATCTCTAACTCTATCATTCTAGCTCTATCATCTCTAGCTGTATCGTCTCTAGCTCCATCTTCTCTAGCTCTATCATCTGTAGCTCTATCATCTGTAGCTCTATCATCTGTAGCTCTATTATCTCTATTAGCTCTTTCAACTCTACCTCTATCATCTCTATCTCTGTAATCTCTATCATCTCTAACTCTATTATCTCTAAATCTATCATGTCTGGCTTTATCATTTCTAGCTCTTTCATCTGTAGCTGTATTATCTTTAACTCTACCATCTCTAGCTCTGTCATCCCTATCATGGTAGCTCAATCATCTCTAACTCTACATCACTAGCTCTATCATCTCTAACTATCATCTCTAACTATCATCTCTAACTATCATCTCTAACTATCATCTCTAACTCTATCATCTCTATCAACTCTATCAGCTCTATCATGTCTAGCTCTATCATGTCTAGCTCTATCATGTCTAGCTCTATCATGTCTAGCTCTATCATGTCTAGCTCTATCATGTCTAGCTCTATCATATCTAGCTCTATCATGTCTAGCTCTATCATCTCTAGCTCTATCATCTCTAGCTCTATCATCTCTAGCTCTATCATCTCTAGCTCTATCATCTATCGCTCTATCATCTCTAGCTCGATCATCTCTATCTATCTTTATCTTTCTAATCCCTCTCATCTCTACCTTTATCATCTCTAACTCTATCATCTTTAACTCTATCATCTCTAACTCTTTCATATCTAGCTCTATATCATCTCTAGCTTTATCATCCATAGATCTATCATCTCTGGCTCTATCATCTCTAACTCTACCAGCTCCAATCAGCTCTATCATGTCTAGCTCTATCATTTATAGCTCTATCATCTCTAACTCTATTATCTCTGGCTCTATCACCTCTAACTCTAATATCTCTAACACTATCATCTCTCGCTCTATCATCTCTAGCTCTATCATCTCTAACGCTATCATCTCTGGGTCTATCACCTCTAACTCTATCATCTCTAACTCTATCATCTCTCGCTCTATCATCTCTAGCTCTATCATCTCTAGCTCTATCATCTCTAGCTCTATCATCTCTAGCTCTATCATCTCTAGCTCTATCACCTCTAACTGTATCATCTCTAACTCTATCATCTCTGGGTCTATCATCTGTAGCTCTATCGTCCCCTTACATCAGAGTCCCATCAAAAGTCCCTTACATCAGAGTCCCATCAGCAGCCCCTTACATCAGAGTCCCATCAACAGCCCCCTTACAGAG
This sequence comes from Lithobates septentrionalis, assembly GCA_037952835.1. Classification (NCBI taxonomy): domain Eukaryota; kingdom Metazoa; phylum Chordata; class Amphibia; order Anura; family Ranidae; genus Lithobates; species Lithobates septentrionalis. Next base: position 5,703,498 of record JBBDGP010001120.1, read on the forward strand.
TCCCATCAACAGTCCTTAACATCAGAGTCCCATCACCAGCCCCTCACATCAGAGTCCCATCAGCAGCCCCTTACTTCAGAGTCCCACCACCAGCCCCTTACATCAGAGTCCCATCACCATCCCTTACATCAGAGTCCCATCAGCAGCCCCTTACTTCAGAGTCCCATCAGCAGCCCCTTACTTCAGAGTCCCACCATCAGCCCCTTACATCAAAGTCCCATTACCAGCCCCCTTACATCAGAGTTCCATCAACAGTCCCTTTCATCAGAGAGTCCCATCAGCAGCCCCTTACATCAAAGTCCCATCACCATCCCCCTTACATCAGAGTCCCATCAACAGTCCTTAACATCAGAATCCCATCAGCAGCCCCTTACATCAGAGTCCAATCAGAAGCCCCTTAAATCCAGCGTCCCATCACATGCTCCTTACACATCAGAATCCCATCACCAGCCCCCTTACATCAGAGTTCCATCAACAGTCCCTTACATCAGAGTGCCATCAGCAGCCCCCTTACATCAGAGTCCCATCAACAGTCCTTAACATCAGAGTCCCATCACCAGCCTCTTACATCAAAGTCCCATTACCAGCCCCCTTTACATCAGAGTCCCATCAACAGTCCCTTACATCAGAGTCCCATCAACAGCCCCCTTACATCAGAGTCCCATCAACAGTCCTTAACATCAGAGTCCCATCACCAGCCCCTCACATCAGAGTCCCATCAGCAGCCCCTTACATCAGAGTCCCATCAACAGCCCCCTTACATCAGAGTCCCATCAACAGCCCCCTTACATCAGAGTCCCATCAACAGTCCTTAACATCAGAGTCCCATCACCAGCCCCTCACATCAGAGTCCCATCAGCAGCCCCTTACTTCAGAGTCCCACCACCAGCCCCTTACATCAAAGTCCCATCACCAGCCCCCTTACATCCGAGTCCCATCACATGCTCCTTACATTAGAGTCATATCAGCAGCCCCTTACATCAGAGTCCCATCCGCAGCCCCTTACATCAGAGTCCAATCAGCAGCCCCTTACATCAGCGTCCCATCACATGCTCCTTACATCAGAGTCCCATCAGCAGCCCCTTACTTCAGAGTCCCACCACCAGCCCCTTACATCAAAGTCCCATTACCAGCGCCCTTTACATCAGAGTCCCATCAACAGTCCCTTACATCAGAGAGTCCCATCACCAGCCCCTTACATCAAAGTCCCATCACCAGCCCCCTTACATCAGAGTCCCATCACATGCTCCTTACATCAGAGTCCCATCACCAGCCCCTTACATCAAAGTCCCATCACCAGCCCCTTACATCAAAGTCCCATCACCAGCCCCTTACATCAGAGTCCCATCACCTGTCCCCTTACATCAGAGTCCCTCAGCAGCCCCCTTACATCAGAGTCCCATCAGCAGCCCCTTACATCAGAGTCCCATCAGCAGCCCCTTACATCAGAGTCCCATCAACAGCCCCCTTACATCAGAGTCCCATCAACAGTCCTTTACATCAGAGTGCCATCACCAGCCCCTTACATCAGAATCCTATCAGCAGCCACATACAGAGTGTTCCAACACCAGGACCTTACATCAGAGACCCATCAGCAGCCCCTTACATCAGAGTCCAATCAGTGGCCCCTTACTTCAGACTCCCATCACCAGCCCCCTTACATGAGAGTCCCCTAAGCAGCCTTTTACATTAGAGTCCCATCACCAGCCCCTCACATCAGAGTCCCATCACCAGGCCCTTACATCAGAGTCCCATCACAGGCCCCTTACATCAGAGTCCCATCAGAGCCCCTTACATCAGAGTCTTATCAGAATCCCCTTACATCAGAGTCCCATCAGCAGCCCCTTACAGAGTCTCATCACCAGCCCCCTTACATCAGAGTCCCATCACCAGTCCCCTTACATCAGAGTCCCATCAACAGTCCCTTACATCAGAGTCCCATCAGCAGCCCCTTACATCAAAGTACCATCACCAGCCCCCTTACATCAGAGTCCCATCACATGCTCCTTACATCAGAGTCCCATCAGCAGAACCTTACATCAGAGTCCCATCAGCAGTCCCTTACATCAGCGTCCCATCACATGCTCCTTACATCATTGTCCAATCAGCAGCCCCTTACTTCAGAGTTCCACCACCAGCCCCTTACATCAAAATCCAATCACCAGCCCCCTTACATCAGAGTCCCATCAGCAGCCCCTTACATCAGAGTCCATTCAGCAGCCCCTTACATCAGAGTAAAATCAGCAGCCCCTTATATCAGAAAGTCTATGCCTATGACAGAATCTGCAATACTGGGACTTGTAGTGCCTAAGGAATATCATGCAATGCTGGGTCTTGTAGTGACTATCCTGAGCAACCTGTGGTGATAGATCTTGCAAATCTGGGACTTGTAGTGTTTATAATAGATCCTAAAATGCTTGGACTTTTAGTGCCTATCCAGAGCAACCTGTGGTGACAGATCCTACAATGCTGGGACTTGTAGTGAATATCCTGAACAACCTGTGTTGATATATCCTTCAATGGTATGACTTGTAGTGCCTTTGATAGATCCTGCATTGCTGGGACTTGTAGTGCCTATGATAGATCCTGCAATGCTGGGACTTGTAGTGCCTATCCAGACCAACCTGTGGTGAAAGATCTTGCAATGCTATGACTTGTAGTGCCTATGATAGATGCTGCAATGCTGGGACTTGTAGTGCCTATCCTGAGCAAACTGTGTTGATAGATCTTGCAATGCTGGGACTTGTAGTGCCTATTCTGGGCAACCTGTGGTGATAGATCCTGCAATGCTGGGACTTGTAGTTCCTTTCCTGAGCAACCTGTGGTAATAGATCATGCAATACTGGGACTTGTATTGCCTATGATATATCATGCAATGCTGGGACTTGTAGTGCCTCTCCTGAGCAACCTGTGGTGATAGATCTTGCAATGCTGGGACTTGTAGTGATTATGATAGATCCTGAAATGCTTGGACTTTTAGTGACTATCCTGAGCAACCTGTGGTGATAGATCTTGCAATGCTGGGATTTGCAGTGCCTATGATAGATCCTACAATGCTGATACTTGTAGTGCCTATCCTGAACAACCTGTGTTGATAGATCTTGCAATGCTGGGACTTGTAGTGCCTATTCTGGGCAACTTGTGGTGATAGATCCTGCAATGCTGGGACTTGTAATGCATATGATAGTTCCTGCAAAGCTGGGACTTGTAGGGTCTATCCAGAGCAACAATTGGTGATAGACCCTGCAATGCTCCAACTTGTAGTGCCTTTGATAGATACTGCAATAGTGGGACTTGTAGTGCCTTTGCAGAGCAACCTGTGGTGATAGATCCTGCAATGCTGCGACTTGTAGTGCCTATCCAGAACAACAAGTGGTGATAGACCCTGCAATGCTGCGACTTGTAGTGCCTTTGATAGATCCTGCAATGCTGGGACTTGTGTCTTTCCAGAGCAACCTGTGGTGATAGATCCTGCAATGCTGGGACTTGTAGTGCCTATGATAGATCCTGCAATGGTGGGACTTGAAGGGCCTATCCAGAGCAACAAGTGGTGATAGAAACTGCAATGCTGGCACTTGTAGTGCCTTTGATAGATCCTGCAATGCTGGGACTTGTAGTGCCTTTCCAGAGCAACCTGTGGTGATAGATCTTGCAATGCTGGGACTTGTAGTGCTATCCAGAGCAACAAGTGGTGATAGACCCTGCAATGCTGGGACTTGTAGTGCCTTTGATAGATCCTGCAATGATGGGACTTGTAGTGCCTTTCCAGAGCAACATGTTGCGATAGATCCCGCAATGCTGGGACTTGTAGTTCCTTTCCTGATCAACCTGTGGTGATAGATCGTGCAATGCTGGGATTTGTAGTGCCTATCCTGAGCATCCTGTGGTGATTAAATCCTGCAATGCTGGGACATGTAGTGCCTATGATAGATCGTGCAATGCTGGGACTTGTAGTGCCTATGATAGATCCTGTAATGCTGGGACTTGTAGTGCCTATCCAGAGCAACCTGTGGTGATAGATCCTGCAATGCTGGGACTTGTAATGTCTATGATATACCATACAATGCTGGGAATTGTAGTGCTTATCCTGAGCAACCTGTGTTGATATAGCCTTCAATGGTATGACTTGTAATGCCTATGATAGATCCGGCAATGCTGGGACTTGTAGTGCCTATCCAGACCAACCTGTGGCGATAGATCCTGCAATGCTATGACTTGTAGTGCCTATGATAGATGATGCAATGCTGGAACTTGTAGTGCCTATCTTGAGCAACCTGTGGTGATAGATCTTGCAATGCTGGGACTTGTAGTGCTATCCAGAACAACAAGTGGTGATAAACCCTGCAATGCTGGGACTTGTAGTGCCTTTGATAGATCCTGCAATGCTGGGACTTGTAGTGCCTTTCCAGAGCAACCTGTGGTGATAGATCTTGCAATGCTGGGACTTGTAGTGCCTATCCAGAGCAACAAGTGGTGATAGACCCTGCAATGCTGGGACTTGTAGTGCATTTGATAGATCCTGCAATGCTGGGACTTGTAGTGCCTTTCCAGAGCAACCTGTGGTGATAGATCCTGCAATGATGGGACTTGTAGTGCCTATCCTGAGCAACCTGTGGTGATTAAATCCTGCAATGCTAGGACTTGTAGTGTTTATCCTGAGCAACCTGTGGTGATAGATCCTGCAATTCTGGGACTTGTAGTGCCTATGATAGATCCTGATATGCTGGGACTTGTAGTGCCTATGATAGATCCTGTAATGTTGGGACTTGTAGTGCCTATCCTGAGCAACCTGTGGTGATAGATCCTGCAATGCTGGGAGTTGTAATGCCTATGATATTTCATACAATGCTGGGACTTGTAGTGCATATCCTGAGCAACCTGTGTTGATATATCCTTCAATGGTATGACTTGTAGTGCCTATGATAGATCCGGCAATGCTTGGACTTGTAGTGCCTATGATAGATCCTGCAATGCTGGGACTTGTAGTGCCTATCCAGAACAACAAGTGGTGATAGACCCTGCAATGCTGGGACTTGTAGTGCCTATGATAGATCCAGCAATGCTGGGACTTGTAGTGCCTATAATATATCCTGCAATGCTGGGACTTGTGGTGCCTATCCAGAGCAACCTGTGGTGATAGATCCTGCAATGCTATGACTTGTAATGCCTATGATAGATGCTGCAATGCTGGGACTTGTAGTGCCTATCCTGAGCAACCTGTGTTGATAGATCATGCAATGCTGGGACTTGTAGTGCCTATTCTGGGCAACCTGTGGGGATAGATCCTGCATTGCTGGGACTTGTAGTGCCTTTGATAGATCCTGCAATGCTGGGACTTGTAGTGCCATTCCTTAGCAACCTGTGCTGATAGATCCTGCAATGCTGGGACTTGTAGTGCCTATGATAGATCCTGCAATTCTCTGACTTGTAGGGTCTTATCCCAATACCTGTGGTGATATATCCTGCAATGCTTGGACTTGTAGTGCCTATGATAGATCCTGCAATGCTGGGACTTTTAGTGCCTACCCTGAGCAACCTGTGGTGATAAAATCTGCAATGCTAGGACTTGTAGTACCTATGATATATCCTGCAATGCTGTTACTTGTAGTGCCTAACCTGAGCAACCTGTGGTGATAAATCCTGCAATGCTGGGACTTGTAGTGCCTATCCTGAGCAACCTGTGTTGATAGATCCTGCAATGCTGGGACTTGTAGTGCCTATCCAGAGCAACAAGTGGTGATAGGCCCCACAATGCTGGGACTTGTAGTGCCTTTGATAGATCTTGCAATGCTGGGACTTGTAGTGCCATTCCTTAGCAACCTGTGGTGATATATCCTGCAATGCTGGGACTTGTAGTGCCTATAATAGATCCTGCAATGATTGGACTTGTAGTGCCTATGATAGATGCTGCAATGCTGGGACTTTTAGTGCCACCCTGAGCAACCTGTGGTGATAGAAACTGCAATGCTAAGACTTGTAGTACCTATGATATATCCTGCAATGCTGTTAATTGTAGTGAGTATCCTGAGCAACCTGTTGTAATAAATCCTGCAATGCTGGGACTTGTAGTGCCTATCCTGAGCAACCTGTGTTGATAGATCCTGCAATGCTGGGACTTGTAGTGCCTATCCAGAGCAACAAGTGGTAAAGACCCTGCAATGCTGGGACTTGTAGTGCCTTTGATAGATCCTGCAATGCTGGGACTTGTCGTGCCTTTCCAGAGCAACCTGTGGTGATAGATCTTGCAATGCTGGGACTTTTAGTTCCTTTCCTGAGCAACCTGTGGTGATAGATCCTGCAATGCTGGGACTTGTAGTGCCTATCCCGAGGAACCTGTGGTGATAGATCTTGCAATGCTAGGACTTGTAGTGCCTATGATATGTCCTGCAATGCTGGGACTTGTAGTGCCTATGATAAATGCTGCAATGCTGGGACTTGTAGTGCCTTTGATAGATCCTGAATGCTTGGACTTGTAGTGCCTTTCCAGAGCAACCTGTGGTGATAGATCCTGCAATGCTGGGACTTGTAGTGCCTAACGAGGGCAACAAGTGGTGATAGATCCTGAAATGCTAGGACTTGTGGTGAAAGACCCTGCAATGCTGGGACTTGTAGTGCCTATGATAGATCCTGCAATGCTGGGACTTGTAGTACCTATCCAGAGCAACCTGTGGTGATAGATCCTGCAATGCTATGACTTGTAGTGCCTATGATAGATGCTGCAATGCTGGGACTTGTAGTGCCTATCCTGATCAACCTTTGTTGATAGATCTTGCAATGTTGGGACTTGTAGTGCCTATTCTGGGCAACCTGTGGTGATAGATCCTGCAATGCTGGGACTTGTAGTGCCTATGATAGATCCTGCAATGCTGGGAGGTGTAGGGCATATCCAGAGCATCAAGTGGTGATAGACCCTGCAATGCTGGGACTTGTAGTTTCTTTGATAGATTATGCAATGCTGGGAATTGTAGTGCCTTTCCAGAGCAACCTGTGGTGATAGATCCTGCAATGCTGGGACTTGTAGTGCCTGTCCAGAGCTACAAGTGGTGATAGACCCTGCAACGCTGGGACTTGTAGTGCGTTTGATAGATTCTGCAATGCTGGGACTTGTTGTGTCTTTCCAGAGCAACCTATGGCGATAGATCCCGCAATGCTGGGACTTGTAGTGCCTATGATAGATCCTGCAATGCTGGGACTTGAAGGGCCTATCCAGAGCAACAAGTGGTGATAGACCCTGCAAATGCTGGGACTTGTAGTGCCTTTGATAGATCCTGCAATGCTGGGACTTGTAGTGCCTTTCCAGAGCAACCTGTGGTGATAGACCTTGCAATGCTGGGACTTGTAGTGCCTATCCAGAGCAACAAGTGGTGATAGACTCTGCAATGCTGGGGCTTGTAGTGCCTTTGATAGATCCTGCAATGCTGGGACTTTGTAGTGCCTTTCCAGAGCAACCTGTGGCGATAGATCCTGCAATGCTGGAACTTGTAGTTCCTTTCCTGATCAACCTGTGGTGATAGATCCTGCAATGCTGGGACTTGTAGTGCCTGTCCTGAGCAACCTGTGGTGATTAAATCCTGCAATGCTGGGACTTGTAGTGCCTATGATAGATCCTGCAATGCTTGGACTTGTAGTGCCTATGATAGATCCTGTAATGCTGGGACTTGTAGTTCCCATCCAGAGCAACCTGTGGTGATAGATCCTGCAATGCTAGGACTTGGAGTGCCTATCATATATCCTGCAATGCTGGGTCTTTTAGTACCTATCCTGAGCAACCTCTGGTGATAGATCCTGCAATGCTGGGACTTGTAGTGCCTATGATATACCTTACAATGCTTGGACTTGTAGTGCTTATCCTGAGCAACCTGTGTTGATATATCCTTCAATGGTATGACTTGCAGTGCCTATGATAGATTTGACAATGCTGGGACTTGTAGTGCCTACGATAGATCCTACAATGCTGGGACTTGTAGTGCCTATCCAGACCAACCTGTGGTGATAGATCTTGCAATGCTATGACTTGTAGTGCCTATGACAGATGCTGCAATGCTGGGACTTGTAGTGCCTATCCTGAGCAACCTGTGTTGATAGATCTTGCAATGCTGGGACTTGTAGTGCTTATTCTGGGCAACCTGTGGTGATAGATCCTGCAATGCTGGGACTTGTAGTTCCTTTCCTGAGCAACCTGTGGTAATAGATCATGCAATACTGGGACTTGTATTGCCTATGATATATCATGCAATGCTGGGACTTGTAGTGCCTCTCCTGAGCAACCTGTGGTGATAGATCTTGCAATGCTGGGACTTGTAGTGATTATGATAGATCCTGAAATGCTTGGACTTTTAGTGACTATCCTGAGCAACCTGTGGTGATAGATCTTGCAATGCTGGGATTTGCAGTGCCTATGATAGATCCTACAATGCTGATACTTGTAGTGCCTATCCTGAACAACCTGTGTTGATAGATCTTGCAATGCTGGGACTTGTAGTGCCTTTTCTTGGCAATGATAGATCCTGCAATGCTGGGACTTGTAATGCAAATGATAGTTCCTGCAAAGCTGGGACTTGTAGGGTCTATCCAGAGCAACAATTGGTGATAGACCCTGCAATGCTCCGACTTGTAGTGCCTTTGATAGATCCTACAATGCTGGGACTTGTAGTGCCTTTCCAGAGCAACCTGTGGTGATAGATCTTGCAATGCTGGGACTTGTAGTGCCTTTGATATATCCTGCAATGATGGGACTTGTTGTGCCTTTCCAGAGCAACCTGTTGCGATAGATCCCGCAATGCTGGGACTTGTAGTTTCTTTTCCTGATCAACCTGTGGTGATATTTCCTGCAATGCTGGGACTTGTAGTGCCTATCCTGAGCAACCTGTGGTGATTAAATCCTGCAATGCTGGGACATGTAGTGCCTATGATAGATCGTGCAATGCTGGGACTTGTAGTGCCTATGATAGATCCTGTAATGCTGGGACTTGTAGTGCCTATCCAGAGCAACCTGTGGTGATAGATCCTGCAATGCTAGGACTTGTAGTGCCTATGATATATCCTGCAATGCTGGGTCTTGTAGTACCTATCCTGAGCAACCTGTGGTGATAGATCATGCATGTTGGGACTTGTAATGTCTATGATATACCATACAATGCTGGGACTTGTAGTGCTTATCCTGAGCAACCTGTGTTGATATATCCTTCAGTGGTATGACTTGTAGTGCCTATGATAGATCCAGCAATGCTGGGACTTGTAGTGCCTATCCAGACGAACCTGTGGTGATAGATCCTGCAATGCTATGCCTTGTAGTGCCTATGATAGATGCTGCAATGCTGGAACTTGTAGTGCCTATCCTGAGCAACCTGTGTTGATAGATCTTGCAATGCTGGGACTTATAGTTCCTTAACTGAGCAACATGTGGTGATAGATTCTGCAGATCTGGGTCTTGTAGTGCCTATCCTAAGCAACCTGTGTTGATATATCCTTCAATGCTATGACTTTTAGTGTCTATGATAGATCCTGCAATGCTATGACTTGTAGTGCCTATCCTGAGAAACCTGTGGTGATAGATCCTGCAATTCTGGTACTTGTATTGCTTGTGATAGATCCTGCAATGCTGAGACTTGTAGTGCCTTTCCAGAGCAACAAGTGGTGATAGATCCTGCAATGCTGGGACTTGTAGTGCCTATCCAGAGCAACCTGTGGTGATAGATCCTGCAATGCTGGGAGTTGTAGTGCCTATCCTGAGCAACCTGTGGTGAGTGATCCTGCAATGCTGGGACTTGTAGTGCCTATTATAGATCCTGCAATGCTAGGACTTGTAGTACTTATGATATATCCTGCACTGCTAGGACTTGTAGTACTTATCCTGAGCAACCTGTGGTGATAGAAACTACAATCCTGGGACTTGCAGTGCCTATGATAGATCCTACAATGCTGGGATTTTCAGTAAATATCCTGAGCAATCTGTGTTGATATATCCTGCAATGTTGGGTCTTGTAGTGCATATGATAGAGCCTGCAATGATGTGATAGATCATTCAATGCTGGGACTTGTAGTGCCTATCCTGAGCAACCTGTGGTGATAGAAACTGCAATGCTGGGACTTGCAGTGCCTATGATAGATCCTACAATGCTGGGATTTGTAGTGAATATCCTGAGCAACCTGTGTTGATATATCCTGCAATGCTGGGACTTGTACTGCATATGATAGAGCCTGCAATGATGGGACTTGTAATGCATGTGATATATCCTTCAATGCTATGACTTGTAGTGCCTATGATAGATCCGGCAATGCTGGGTCTTGTAGTGCCTATGATACATCCTGCAAAGCTGGGACTGGTAATGCCTATCCAGAGTAACCCGTGGTGATAGATCCTGCAATGCTATGACTTGTAGTGCCTATGATATATGCTGCAATACTGGGACTTGTAGTGCCTATCCTGAGCAACCTGTGTTGATAGATCTTGCAATGCTGGGACTTGTAGTTCCTTAACTCAGCAACCTGTGGTGATAGATCCTGCAATGCAGAGTCTTGTAGTGCCTATCCTGAGCAACCTGTGTTGATATATTCTTCAATGCCATGACTTGTAGTGCCTATGATAGATCCGGCAATGCTGGGACTTTTAGTGCCTATGATAGATCCGGCAATGTTGGGACTTGTAGTGCCTATGATAGATCCTGCAATGCTGGGACTTGTAGTGCCTATCCTGAGCAACCTGTGGTGATTAAATCCTGCAATGCTGGGACTTGTAGTGCCTATCCTAAGCAACCTGTGGTGATAGATCCTGCAATGCTATGACTTGTAGTGCCTATGATAGATGCTGCAATGCTGGGACTTGTAGTGCCTATCCTGAGCAACCTTTGTTGATAGATCTTGCAATGTTGGGACTTGTAGTGCCTATTCCGGGCAACCTGTGGTGATAGATCCTGCAATGCTGGGACTTGTAGTGCCTATGATAGATCCTGCAATGCTGGGAGGTGTAGGGCATATCCAGAGCATCAAGTGGTGATAGACCCTGCAATGCTGGGACTTGTAGTTTCTTTGATAGATTATGCAATGCTGGGAATTGTAGTGCCTTTCCAGAGCAACCTGTGGTGATAGATCCTGCAATGCTGGGACTTGTAGTGCCTGTCCAGAGCTACAAGTGGTGATAGACCCTGCAACGCTGGGACTTGTAGTGCGTTTGATAGATTCTGCAATGCTGGGACTTGTTGTGTCTTTCCAGAGCAACCTATGGCGATAGATCCCGCAATGCTGGGACTTGTAGTGCCTATGATAGATCCTGCAATGCTGGGACTTGAAGGGCCTATCCAGAGCAACAAGTGGTGATAGACCCTGCAATGCTGGGACTTGTAGTGCCTTTGATAGATCCTGCAATGCTGGGACTTGTAGTGCCTTTCCAGAGCAACCTGTGGTGATAGACCTTGCAATGCTGGGACTTGTAGTGCCTATCCAGAGCAACAAGTGGTGATAGACTCTGCAATGCTGGGGCTTGTAGTGCCTTTGATAGATCCTGCAATGCTGGGACTTGTAGTGCCTTTCCAGAGCAACCTGTGGCGATAGATCCTGCAATGCTGGAACTTGTAGTTCCTTTCCTGATCAACCTGTGGTGATAGATCCTGCAATGCTGGGACTTGTAGTGCCTGTCCTGAGCAACCTGTGGTGATTAAATCCTGCAATGCTGGGATTTGTAGTGCCTATGATAGATCCTGCAATGCTTGGACTTGTAGTGCCTATGATAGATCCTGTAATGCTGGGACTTGTAGTTCCCATCCAGAGCAACCTGTGGTGATAGATCCTGCAATGCTAGGACTTGGAGTGCCTATCATATATCCTGCAATGCTGGGTCTTTTAGTACCTATCCTGAGCAACCTCTGGTGATAGATCCTGCAATGCTGGGACTTGTAGTGCCTATGATATACCTTACAATGCTTGGACTTGTAGTGCTTATCCTGAGCAACCTGTGTTGATATATCCTTCAATGGTATGACTTGCAGTGCCTATGATAGATTTGACAATGCTGGGACTTGTAGTGCCTACGATAGATCCTACAATGCTGGGACTTGTAGTGCCTATCCAGACCAACCTGTGGTGATAGATCTTGCAATGCTATGACTTGTAGTGCCTATGACAGATGCTGCAATGCTGGGACTTGTAGTGCCTATCCTGAGCAACCTGTGTTGATAGATCTTGCAATGCTGGGACTTGTAGTGCTTATTCTGGGCAACCTGTGGTGATAGATCCTGCAATGCTGGGACTTGTAGTTCCTTTCCTGAGCAACCTGTGGTAATAGATCATGCAATACTGGGACTTGTATTGCCTATGATATATCATGCAATGCTGGGACTTGTAGTGCCTCTCCTGAGCAACCTGTGGTGATAGATCTTGCAATGCTGGGACTTGTAGTGATTATGATAGATCCTGAAATGCTTGGACTTTTAGTGACTATCCTGAGCAACCTGTGGTGATAGATCTTGCAATGCTGGGATTTGCAGTGCCTATGATAGATCCTACAATGCTGATACTTGTAGTGCCTATCCTGAACAACCTGTGTTGATAGATCTTGCAATGCTGGGACTTGTAGTGCCTTTTCTTGGCAATGATAGATCCTGCAATGCTGGGACTTGTAATGCAAATGATAGTTCCTGCAAAGCTGGGACTTGTAGGGTCTATCCAGAGCAACAATTGGTGATAGACCCTGCAATGCTCCGACTTGTAGTGCCTTTGATAGATCCTACAATGCTGGGACTTGTAGTGCCTTTCCAGAGCAACCTGTGGTGATAGATCTTGCAATGCTGGGACTTGTAGTGCCTTTGATATATCCTGCAATGATGGGACTTGTTGTGCCTTTCCAGAGCAACCTGTTGCGATAGATCCCGCAATGCTGGGACTTGTAGTTTCTTTTCCTGATCAACCTGTGGTGATATTTCCTGCAATGCTGGGACTTGTAGTGCCTATCCTGAGCAACCTGTGGTGATTAAATCCTGCAATGCTGGGACATGTAGTGCCTATGATAGATCCTGTAATGCTGGGACTTGTAGTGCCTATCCAGCGCAACCTGTGGTGATAGATCCTGCAATGCTAGGACTTGTAGTGCCTATGATATATCCTGCAATGCTGGGTCTTGTAGTACCTATCCTGAGCAACCTGTGGTGATAGATCATGCATGTTGGGACTTGTAATGTCTATGATATACCATACAATGCTGGGACTTGTAGTGCTTATCCTGAGCAACCTGTGTTGATATATCCTTCAGTGGTATGACTTGTAGTGCCTATGATAGATCCAGCAATGCTGGGACTTGTAGTGCCTATCCAGACGAACCTGTGGTGATAGATCCTGCAATGCTATGCCTTGTAGTGCCTATGATAGATGCTGCAATGCTGGAACTTGTAGTGCCTATCCTGAGCAACCTGTGTTGATAGATCTTGCAATGCTGGGACTTATAGTTCCTTAACTGAGCAACATGTGGTGATAGATTCTGCAGATCTGGGTCTTGTAGTGCCTATCCTAAGCAACCTGTGTTGATATATCCTTCAATGCTATGACTTTTAGTGTCTATGATAGATCCTGCAATGCTATGACTTGTAGTGCCTATCCTGAGAAACCTGTGGTGATAGATCCTGCAATTCTGGTACTTGTATTGCTTGTGATAGATCCTGCAATGCTGAGACTTGTAGTGCCTTTCCAGAGCAACAAGTGGTGATAGATCCTGCAATGCTGGGACTTGTAGTGCCTATCCAGAGCAACCTGTGGTGATAGATCCTGCAATGCTGGGAGTTGTAGTGCCTATCCTGAGCAACCTGTGGTGAGTGATCCTGCAATGCTGGGACTTGTAGTGCCTATTATAGATCCTGCAATGCTAGGACTTGTAGTACTTATGATATATCCTGCACTGCTAGGACTTGTAGTACTTATCCTGAGCAACCTGTGGTGATAGAAACTACAATCCTGGGACTTGCAGTGCCTATGATAGATCCTACAATGCTGGGATTTTCAGTAAATATCCTGAGCAA